>CAWUFW010006211.1:96589-696589 GCA_963921515.1 Calotriton arnoldi
CTCACTCCACCAGCCCAGTTCAGACATGGCCATATGCAAATCAGTCTGAGCCTGTGCCTCATGGGAACAGTCCAGCCCGAACTGCCAAGCCATGTCTTCCCTGGACCGGAAACAAGCATCCTGGGACCGGTTTCTGGCCATTCAGCCGTCATCAGCCAGGCTAGCTTGAATCCAGTGGCAAAGTGAGCAAGGGACCCACGTCTGGGCATACCCTGCCAACTTAGGGCGAACAAGCGATACCAAAGGGGATGATGGACGGAGCGTTTGAGCTAATCAAACACTCACCCCCAGTCAACTGATCTGGGTTTAATCCATCATCATTCTTTAGCTCACTCCACCACCCCAGTTCAGACATGGCCATATGCAAATCAGTCTGACCCTGTGCCTCATGGGAACAGTCCAGCCCGAACTGCCAAGCCATGTCTTCCCTGGACCGGAAACAAGCATCCTGGGACCGGTTTCTGGCCATTCAGCCGTCATCAGCCAGGCTAGCTTGAATCCAGTGGCAAAGTGAGCAAGGGACCCACGTCTGGGCATACCCTGCCAACTTAGGGCGAACAAAGCGATACCAAAGGGATGATGGACGGAGCGTTTGAGGTAATCAAACACTCACCCCAGTCAACTGATCTGGGTTTAATCCATCATCATTCTTTAGCTCACTCCACCACCCCAGTTCAGACATGGCCATATGCAAATCAGTCTGACCCTGTGCCTCATGGGAACAGTCCATCCCGAACTGCCAAGCCATGTCTTCCCTGGACCGGAAACAAGCATCCTGGGACTGGTTTCTGGCCATTCAGCCGTCATCAGCCAGGCTAGCTTGAATCCAGTGGCAAAGTGAGCAAGGGACCCACGTCTGGGCATACCCTGCCAACTTAGGGCGAACAAAGCGATACCAAAGGGGATGATGGACGGAGCGTTTGAGCTAATCAAACACTCACCCCCAGTCAACTGATCTGGGTTTAATCCATCATCATTCTTTAGCTCACTCCACCACCCCAGTTCAGACATGGCCATATGCAAATCAGTCTGACCCTGTGCCTCATGGGAACAGTCCAGCCCGAACTGCCAAGCCATGTCTTCCCTGGACCGGAAACAAGCATCCTGGGACCGGTTTCTGGCCATTCAGCCGTCATCAGCCAGGCTAGCTTGAATCCAGTGGCAAAGTGAGCAAGGGACCCACGTCTGGGCATACCCCTGCCAACTTAGGGCGAACAAGCGATACCAAAGGGGATGATGGACGGAGCGTTTGAGCTAATCAAACACTCACCCCCAGTCAACTGATCTGGGTTTAATCCATCATCATTCTTTAGCTCACTCCACCACCCCAGTTCAGACATGGCCATAGGCAAATCAGTCTGACCCTGTGCCTCATGGGAACAGTCCAGCCCGAACTGCCAAGCCATGTCTTCCCTGGACCGGAAACAAGCATCCTGGGACCGGTTTCTGGCCATTCAGCCATCATCAGCCAGGCTAGCTTGAATCCAGTGGCAAAGTGAGCAAGGGACCCACGTCTGGGCATACCCTGCCAACTTAGGGCGAACAAGCGATACCAAAGGGGATGATGGACGGAGCGTTTGAGCTAATCAAACACTCACCCCCAGTCAACTGATCTGGGTTTAATCCATCATCATTCTTTAGCTCACTCCACCACCCCAGTTCAGACATGGCCATATGCAAATCAGTCTGACCCTGTGCCTCATGGGAACAGTCCAGCCCGAACTGCCAAGCCATGTCTTCCCTGGACCGGAAACAAGCATCCTGGGACCGGTTTCTGGCCATTCAGCCGTCATCAGCCAGGCTAGCTTGAATCCAGTGGCAAAGTGAGCAAGGGACCCACGTCTGGGCATACCCTGCCAACTTAGAGGCGAACAAGCGTACCAAACGGGATGATGGACGGAGCGTTTGAGCTAATCAAACACTCACCCCCAGTCAACTGATCTGGGTTTAATCCATCATCATTCTTTAGCTCACTCCACCTCCCCAGTTCAGATATGGCCATATGCAAATCAGTCTGACCCTGTGCCTCATGGGAACAGTCCAGCCCGAACTGCCAAGCCATGTCATCCCTGGACCGGAAACAAGCATCCTGGGACCGGTTTCTGGCCATTCAGCCGTCATCAGCCAGGCTAGCTTGAATCCAGTGGCAAAGTGAGCAAGGGACCCACATCTGGGCATACCCTGCCAACTTAGGGCGAACAAAGCGATACCAAAGGGGATGATGGACGGAGCGTTTGAGCTAATCAAACACTCACCCCCAGTCAACTGATCTGGGTTTAATCCATCATCATTCTTT
This sequence comes from Calotriton arnoldi, assembly GCA_963921515.1. Taxonomy (NCBI): domain Eukaryota; kingdom Metazoa; phylum Chordata; class Amphibia; order Caudata; family Salamandridae; genus Calotriton; species Calotriton arnoldi. Next base: position 98,886 of record CAWUFW010006211.1, read on the forward strand.
AGCTCACTCCACCACCCCAGTTCAGACATGGCCATATGCAAATCAGTCTGACCCTGTGCCTCATGGGAACAGTCCAGCCCGAACTGCCAAGCCATGTCTTCCCTGGACCGGAAACAAGCATCCTGGGACCGGGTTCTGGCCATTCAGCCGTCATCAGCCAGGCTAGCTTGAATCCAGTGGCAAAGTGAGCAAGGGACCCACGTCTGGGCATACCCTGCCAACTTAGGGCGAACAAAGCGATACCAAACGGGATGATGGACGGAGCGTTTGAGCTAATCAAACACTCACCCCCAGTCAACTGATCTGGGTTTAATCCATCATCATTCTTTAGCTCACTCCACCACCCCAGTTCAGACATGGCCATATGCAAATCAGTCTGACCCTGTGCCTCATGGGAACAGTCAGCCCTAACTGCCAAGCCATGTCTTCCCTGGACCGGAAACAAGCATCCTGGGACCGGTTTCTGGCCATTCAGCCGTCATCAGCCAGGCTAGCTTGAATCCAGTGGCAAAGTGAGCAAGGGACCCACGTCTGGGCATACCCTGCCAACTTAGGGCGAACAAAGCGATACCAAAGGGGATGATGGACGGAGCGTTTGAGCTAATCAAACACTCACCCCCAGTCAACTGATCTGGGTTTAATCCATCATCATTCTTTAGCTCACTCCACCACCCCAGTTCAGACATGGCCATATGCAAATCAGTCTGACCCTGTGCCTCATGGGAACAGTCCAGCCCGAACTGCCAAGCCATTTCTTCCCTGGACCGGAAACAAGCATCCTGGGACCGGTTTCTGGCCATTCAGCTGTCATCAGCCAGGCTAGCTTGAATCCAGTGGCAAAGTGAGCAAGGGACCCACGTCTGGGCATACCCTGCCAACTTAGGGCGAACAAAGCGATACCAAAGGGGATGATGGACGGAGCGTTTGAGCTAATCAAACACTCACCCCCAGTCAACTGATCTGGGTTTAATCCATCATCATTCTTTAGCTCACTGCACCACCCCAGTTCAGACATGGCCATATGCAAATCAGTCTGACCCTGTGCCTCATGGGAACAGTCCAGCCCGAACTGCCAAGCCATGTCTTCCTCGGACCGGAAACAAGCATCCTGGGACCGGTTTCTGGCCATTCAGCCGTCATCAGCCAGGCTAGCTTGAATCCAGTGGCAAAGTGAGCAAGGGACCCACGTCTGGGCATACCCTGCCAACTTAGGGGCGAACAAAGCGATACCAAAGGGGATGATGGACGGAGCGTTTGAGCTAATCAAACACTCACCCCCAGTCAACTGATCTGGGTTTAATCCATCATCATTCTTTAGCTCACTCCACCACCCCAGTTCAGACATGGCCATATGCAAATCAGTCTGACCCTGTGCCTCATGGGAACAGTCCAGCCCGAACTGCCAAGCCATGTCTTCCCTGGACTGGAAACAAGCATCCTGGGACCGGTTTCTGGCCATTCAGCCGTCATCAGCCAGGCTAGCTTGAATCCAGTGGCAAAGTGAGCAAGGGACCCACGTCTGGGCATACCCTGCCAACTTAGGGCGAATAAAGCGATACCAAAGGGGATGATGGACGGAGCGTTTGAGCTAATCAAACACTCACCCCCAGTCAACTGATCTGGGTTTAATCCATCATCATTCTTTAGCTCACTCCACCACCCCAGTTCAGACATGGCCATATGCAAATCAGTCTGACCCTGTGCCTCATGGGAACAGTCCAGCCCGAACTGCCAAGCCATGTCTTCCCTGGACCGGATACAAGCATCCTGGGAGCGGTTTCTGGCCATTCAGCCGTCATCAGCCAGGCTAGCTTGAATCCAGTGGCAAAGTGAGCAAGGGACCCACGTCTGGGCATACCCTGCCAACTTAGGGGCGAACAAGCGATACCAAAGGGGATGATGGACGGAGCGTTTGAGCTAATCAAACACTCACCCCCAGTCAACTGATCTGGGTTTAATCCATCATCATTCTTTAGCTCACTCCACCACCCCAGTTCAGACATGGCCATATGCAAATCAGTCTGACCCTGTGCCTCATGGGAACAGTCCAGCCCGAACTGCCAAGCCATGTCTTCCCTGGACCGGGAAACAAGCATCCTGGGACCGGTTTCTGGCCATTCAGCCGTCATCAGCCAGGCTAGCTTGAATCCAGTGGCAAAGTGAGCAAGGGACCCATGTCTGGGCATACCCTGCCAACTTAGGGGCGAACAAAGCGATACCAAAGGGGATGATGGACGGAGCGTTTGAGCTAATCAAACACTCACCCCCAGTCAACTGATCTGGGTTTAATCCATCATCATTCTTTAGCTCACTCCACCACCCCAGTTCAGACATGGCCATATGCAAATCAGTCTGACCCTGTGCCTCATAGGAACAGTCCAGCCCGAACTGCCAAGCCATGTCTTCCCTGGACCGGAAACAAGCATCCTGGGACCGGTTTCTGGCCATTCAGCCGTCATCAGCCAGGCTAGCTTGAATCCAGTGGCAAAGTGAGCAAGGGACCCACGTCTGGGCATACCTTGCCAACTTAGGGGCGAACAAAGCGATACCAAAGGGGATGATGGACGGAGCGTTTGAGCTAATCAAACACTCACCCCCAGTCAACTGATCTGGGTTTAATCCATCATCATTCTTTAGCTCACTCCACCACCCCAGTTCAGACATGGCCATATGCAAATCAGTCTGACCCTGTGCCTCATGGGAACAGTCCAGCCCGAACTGCCAAGCCATGTCTTCCCTGGACCGGAAACAAGCATCCTGGGACCAGTTTCTGGCCATTCAGCCATCATCAGCAAGGCTAGCTTGAATCCAGTGGCAAAGTGAGCAAGGGACCCACGTCTGGGCATACCCTGCCAACTTAGGGCGAACAAAGCGATACCAAAGGGGATGATGGACGGAGCGTTTGAGCTAATCAAACACTCACCCCCAGTCAACTGATCTGGGTTTAATCCATCATCATTCTTTAGCTCACTTCACCACCCCAGTTCAGACATGGCCATATGCAAATCAGTCTGACCCTGTGCCTCATGGGAACAGTCCAGCCCGAACTGCCAAGCCATGTCTTCCCTGGACCGGAAACAAGCATCCTGGGACCGATTTCTGGCCATTCAGCCGTCATCAGCCAGGCTAGCTTGAATCCAGTGGCAAAGTGAGCAAGTAACCCACGTCTGGGCAAACCCTGCCAACTTAGGACGAACAAAGCGATACCAAAGGGGATGATGGACGGAGCGTTTGAGCTAATCAAACACTCACCCCCAGTCAACTGATCTGGGTTTAATCCATCATCATTCTTTAGCTCACTCCACCACCCCAGTTCAGACATGGCCATATGCAAATCAGTCTGACCCTGTGCCTCATAGGAACAGTCCAGCCCGAACTGCCAAGCCATGTCTTCCCTGGACCGGAAACAAGCATCCTGGGACCGGTTTCTGGCCATTCAGCCGTCATCAGCCAGGATAGCTTGAATCCAGTGGCAAAGTGAGTAAAGGGACCCACGTCTGGGCATACCCTGCCAACTTAGGGGCGAACAAAGCGATACCAAAGGGGATGATGGACGGAGCGTTTGAGCTAATCAAACACTCACCCCCAGTCAACTGATCTGGGTTTAATCCATCATCATTCTTTAGCTCACTCCACCACCCCAGTTCAGACATGGCCATATGCAAATCAGTCTGACCCTGTGCCTTATGGGAACAGTCCAGCCCGAACTGCCAAGCCATGTCTTCCCTGGACCAGAAACAAGCATCCTGGGACCGGTTTCTGGCCATTCAGCCGTCATCAGCCAGGCTAGCTTGAATCCAGTGGCAAAGTGAGCAAACGGACCCACGTCTGGGCATACCCTGCCAACTTAGGGCCAACAAAGCGATACCAAAGGGGATGATGGACGGAGCGTTTGAGCTAATCAAACACTCACCCCCAGTCAACTGATCTGGGTTTAATCCATCATCATTCTTTAGCTCACTCCACCACCCCAGTTCAGACATGGCCATATGCAAATCAGTCTGACCCTGTGACTCATGGGAACAGTCCAGCCCGAACTGCCAAGCCATGTCTTCCCTGGACCGGAAACAAGCATCCTGGGACCGGTTTCTGGCCATTCAGCCGTCATCAGCCAGGCTAGCTTGAATCCAGTGGCAAAGTGAGCAAGGGACCCACGTCTGGGCACACCCTGCCAACTTAGGGCGAACAAAGCGATACCAAAGGGGATGATGGACGGAGCGTTTGAGCTAATCAAACACTCACCCCCAGTCAACTGATCTGGGTTTAATCCATCATCATTCTTTAGCTCACTCCACCACCCCAGTTCAGACATGGCCATATGCAAATCAGTCTGACCCTGTGCCTCATGGGAACAGTCCAGCCCGAACTGCCAAGCCATGTCTTCCCTGGACCGGAAACAAGCATCCTGGGACCGGCTTCTGGCCATTCAGCCGTCATCAGCCAGGCTAGCTTGAATCCAGTGGCAAAGTGAGCAAGGGACCCACGTCTGGGCATACCCTGCCAACTTAGGGCGAACAAAGCGATACCAAAGGGGATGATGGACGGAGCGTTTGAGCTAATCAAACACTCACCCCCAGTCAACTGATCTGGGTTTAATCCATCATCATTCTTTAGCTCACTCCACCCCCAGTTCAGACATGGCCATATGCAAATCAGTCTGACCCTGTGCCTCATGGGAACAGTCCAGCCCGAACTGCCAAGCCATGTCTTCCCTGGACCGGAAACAAGCATCCTGGGACCGGTTTCTGGCCATTCAGCCGTCATCAGCCAGGCTAGCTTGAATCCAGTGGCAAAGTGAGCAAGGGACCTCACAGGCAGCAAGCAGCACTCTACAGATCCACCTTACATCACATCTGCCGCATCAAGGTACACTGTGGTATGATTTTATCAGAACTGTGCCATCTCAGCGCTATCATCTAGTTATGGGGTTTCCAAATGGCCAGTTTCATACCAGCATGACAGGCATTTTAATATCTTGTCTGATACAAAAATTAGGAAAATCATTTAAAGCAGGTATTTTTTCCCCTTTTCAATACATACTTTAAACAGTAAATGAAAGAAGGAAAACACTTAAAATATGTTCTACATCTCCCTTAATGACCCCTGACTGATAATTAAAGTAAACAAAGCAGGAAAGCCCCTGTTAAAAATTTATACAGACAACTTCATATACAGTTCAACTTACGAATCATATTTGGGTCTTTGCAGAATGTTAAAGCGTGAACCGATGGCGGGACTTTTTCTTTAGGAAAAGAGGCAATCCTATCTTCTAAATAGATTATAATAATAATATAATAATATATACATCTGTTTCCAGGTATTGTAACTCCTTCCTCAAGTATTGGGATTGTAACTAATTTTACCTCGTGATATTATCCTGGTGCCCCTCGCTAGCTCTACCATTCATCGGGACATTGTCTTATTCTGTTGAGTTTATCTCGTATTTATCCGGCGAAAACTAAGGGATTGATTACGTGTTTGGTGGTAAAAACCATCAAACTTCTACATAGCATTAATACCAATTCCACGTGGTTTGGTAAATAATGTGTTAATTAATCCCCAAAGAACTGAAATAGCCAGAGCAACACAAAAAAGGAATTTGGGACACCCCGAAAAGTACACAGCAACTCCTTCCTGTGTGGGAGCGTGCAAACATTCAATGTGTGTGGATAAAGCCCCTTGAAACAAGACAAACAGACCACTGCCATCCTCTGATATCACTCAGACATTGTTGGACCTGGCCCTTTCTGCAGGGTCACTCCAGATTTTCACCTTCCTTTGTGGACCCCGATTTCATTGTAATCAGGACCTTGTGCACTTATTCCCTGCTAACCAGTGGCAAAACTGCTTGTGCTCTCCCTTCCCAACATGGTAAAACTGGAGAAACACCTGCTTGGTCCATTTAATTGTCTCTAGTACATGGAATCATATGTACCCAGGGCCTATAAATTAAATGCTACAAAGAAAACTGCAGAACTCGTGCTAAAGAAAGTTGAAGAATTTGTGTTGGTGAATGCTGAAAAGAAGCTTTCGTATCCCTCAAAAATGCCATTGCCAACACACTCAGTCCAAAACTATTTCAAGGTAAAGCTTGTGTTATCACAGTGGCACCGGTTCTTGTGCTTTGGCGGCAGTGCTGTCACAATTTGATAAAAGACAAGAATGGAATATAGCTTTTGCTTCTCGGACATTGAATGCAATGCAACGTAGATATGCAGTCATCGAAAGGGAGCTTTTGTCATGTGTATGGGCCGTAAATCATTTTAGACACTATGGGCCTGATGTAAAGTTTGGCGGAGATGGGTTCTCCGTTGCAACTGCGGCAGAGTACTCTCTAGGCCAAACCCTTGGTCCACCCACCTGGTTTACAGGCAGGTGGACCATCAGCACCTCAATGATGGAGCCTGCCTAGTTGCAGAAATAGTGCAGTGATAGTAGTGATACGGCAGGGAGACCATCTGCCCTTGTTACAGTGGGTGTCAAATGGCAGTCTTCACTCTTCGTCACAGCCGGGTAAACCCTCTCGGTAAGGGACAATGAAAAAGTTTAAATGACCCCCATACCATAGGAGACAATTCCTATGGTGTGGGATCAATAGTTTTTGATTTATCAAAAACAAACTCCTGCTTTTGGAGTTTGTTTTTGTAAAACCAAAATCATGTTAAAAGTTAGACCGACATCTGGTGCCCTCTGTCAAACTTTTAACACATTGCCAGGGCTGGAATTGGGGGTTCCTGTCAATGACTAGAGATGTCTGCAGGGCCAGGGATAGGTCTAAATGCAGAGGAGGGGCACTCTTTCAAGGCAATGAAGTAGAAACTGCACTACACACTTTAAATCAAGCCCTATGTTTGAGGCACCAAGTTTGTTGTCCATACCAATCACAAACCCTTATTTGCTATCTTGTCTCCACTGCCAGAATTGTTTGGTTGAGTTCCAAACTAAAACAGCACAACTTCAAAATAAACTTTGTCCCTGGAAAAAGAAATGACACAGCAGACTGTTTATCTTGCCTTCTTGTGGCAGACTCATCCCAGTGGTCAGAACAAAGAAGAATACATTGGTGATATCTCTGCCAAACAGGAAGTAGGTGATATTACAGAATGTGCTGTGTCAGAAGAGGACTGGATGGAAGCTGCTCTCAATGACAATGGTCCAAAAATATAATAATAAAGGTTAATCTTCCCAAAAATGATTGCTCAGTTCCATGAATGTTTACAGCCATGTTGCAGAAGAGCTATGCCTGGAAGGAAATCTATCAAAGAGGAATGGTAGATATGTTCCCCCAGTGGGAATAAGGCAAACAATTCTGAAGCATGGTCCCCTGAGTTTTATGGGCAGTTCTGCATTACAAAAACGTACTGAGGATGCACCTTTGGTGCCCTGGTATGGACTTGGAAACTGACAAGAGTGTGAAGTCTTGGGACGTTTGCATGGGTTCGGATAAGAATGCAAAAACCGAGTTTTTGTCTATGACACCTCTTGAGTAGCCATCTTTTCCATGCCAGAAGTGGTTCTGGATATTTTAGGCTTGTTCTTGGCCATGCAATCTTATATGCAATTTGTTTTAGTATTAATTGACTACCATTTTAAATGACTGGAAGTTAAATTTGTGGAACATGTAAACGCAGAATCGAATTTATGTTAGATGCATCCAGAAAGGAAGGTTTCCCTGAGTCTTTAGTCATTAACAATAAGAGGCAGTTCTGTTCCGAAGAAATGAAAGTTTTTTTGGAGGAGTATAACATCAAACCCATAACCTCAACATTATATCATCCACAATGCCATGGTCAAGTAAAGCATTTTAACAGGCGTCTTAAAGACAGTGTGAAATTAGGCCTGCGTATGGACCAGGCTTTAGCTCGAACCATCAGAAACAGGTTATGGGCTTATCCTATCACACCATATAAAGGGCCTCATTACAATGACAGTCATTGTTTCGGGCAAGGGACCGTCTGACCAGGAGACGGCGTTCCCAACAGCTCAATTACAATATGACCGCCGTGCAGGCAGTCATAAACATGCCTTTGTCTATTGTGGCTTGTGCTGCAGGCCGGAAAAGGGCCGCAGCACAAGCCAGAATAGAACACGGGATGTTTTCAAACATCCATGCACCTTGTGCCAGGCACCATGTGGTGCCTGGCACATGGTGCATGGATGTTTGGGGGGCACCACATGTGCCCCCTCGGCACCATAGCGGAGGCCCACGGGGGTCGGGGGCCCTGCTAGGGGTCCCCAAAGTCACTTTCCATCTGCTTATACATGGCGGTGGAACCACCATGTAAAGGCTGAGGGAAAGGGACATCCTAATCTCTACGGCAGTTCCTCCGCAGGCACCGCCCCCATTATAGGGTTTAGGCTCCCACCGTTGCCCTGATGGGCTCCTTGAGCCTGTCGGAGATGGCAGTCTTTCCCCCAGCCCAAATCGCTCAGACTGCCGGCATTGTAATCCGGCGGTTGAACCGATACTCTGGATGTTGGACGGACCGCCACCGACAGCTTGCCAGTGGCCGTCCGCGTGACATCCTAATCGGGCCTATAGTCACTGGCAAATCTCCCTTTTGCTATGCTTAAAGAAAGGATTCCAGCTTCAGAGGTGTATCCTTGGTGGATAAATCAAGCTAATAACTTGAGAAAGTTGAGAGATCATGTCTATTCGAAACAACTAAGGTCGAAAGAGCTCTAAGATATCAAGATCAAATTACATCCGGAAACCAGGAAAGTAGGAGATTAGGCTGATATCACGCAAACCAGGCATGGTACCAAAAGGCATTACTAATTTTGTCCGTCTGATGAAAGTTGTGAAAGTCAAGAAGGGTAGCGTAATAACTTCAGATGGAAGCTGTTGAAACATGGGAAGAGTGGGGAGAATGTTGTGGCAATGAAAATTCCAACATCAAAAATGACAGCACTGAGAATGGAATTGAGGATGATCACGGTAACTTCTTGATCAGGTTGAGACAGAGTGTGGACAGTTTGAAAGGGCGTGATTTAACCAATGGAAATGTTAATTATTCACTGTTCCAAGATATTTCTCTACAAGCCTCAGGGTATCAGCAGCCCAACTTCCAAAGCATGGGCGATGGTTATTCTGTAGAATCCAAGAGCGATAGCCATGCTTGACTTCGCAAACCAAATCCGAGATTTGTAGAAGTGTTTTTCATAGGGGAAAAGATGTATTATATGTTGAATTCCATAAGCCTATATTAATGTATCTATGTAATTGCGCATAGCTGTTCTGTTTTGTACTGCCTTCATATCACATTTTACTTTTCCCGTGTGGAATTTCCGTTTCCTGTTCCCCCCCCCTTGTAGTGTTGGTGTGCTCCGAACCTTCTGCCCTGGGGACTCCAAATGACAGTTTGCAGCTCCTGAGGGGGTGCTGAGGCCATGAGATATTTGCTTAGATTCTCTCTTACGTTAAACTACGAATTAAGATATGACCAGTGCAGTATCTTTGGTTATTATAGAAACCCATACCATGAGAATAAGAAATAGTAGAAGGACTCTTTAGCTCAGATAGGAAATGCAGTAGGATTTGACTGATTTCATTATCTGCTTTGTGTTTTCCAGTGAAATTCCGAATAGTTGCTCTGAAAGAAGATTTTGTCCCCTCATATGAGAAGGTAAGTGCTGCAGTCTGGCCAAGTGACATATTGGAATTTTCGGCATTGGAGCATGTGACCCTCACAGGTTTCAAACAGCCTATGACCGTTGTAAACTTTCTAATCGTCACTGCTTGGGGTAACCAGCTGAGTTCATATGGTATGAATGTATGACATTACAACGTGTGCTAATACCACGCATGCCACTACAACGTGGGTATTACTTCGCAAATGCCATTACAATGAACTACCATTACAACGCAAACTTTTACCACGCATATGCATTTTCCACCCATGCCATTACAAAGCAAATCATGTGTGGTAAAGGCATACACGTGGTAAAAATGTTTATAGAAGGTAAAAATAAATATATATATGTGAGTGTGTATATATATGTTTATATGCACTCACATTTGTATATATATATATATTTTTTTTTTTTTATAAATTCATTTTTTTAACCCCCATACCCCCTTAAACCTTAAAATTACCCTTCCCACCCAAAAAACGACACCCACCCTGAACCCTAAAATCACCCTTCCCACCCAAAAATCCCCATACCCCCTTAAACCCTAAAATGACCCTTCCCACCCAAAAACCCAAACCCACCCTGAACCCTAACATACAGGCGCACTTCTATGTCTCCAACCCAGCTGTATTCACATCCGGGTTAGAGAAAAGCCACCAGCTTTGAGCGGCAGAGCAGGCCGCTCAGACCAATCCTGGTGCTGTTCTCCCAGCAGGAGAGCAGTGTCAGGATTGGCTGAGGAGCTGCTGCCTTCCCAGAGACAGCTGGGAGAGCTCCGAGGCAGTCAGAGGCTGCGGCGAAAGGTAGTTTAAAAAAATTATTATTTTGCCTTCCCCGTCCACGTCCGCCCGCCCGTCCATTCGTCCCTAGCCCCCGCAACTTCGTGTTGTGGCAGCCGCCACTGGAACAGATTAAAACCTACAACAGAAGGAATAGAGATTATAAAATGTATGTGGTGGAGGGAGGCAGGGGGAGGCTCCGCCCACATTGGGGATGGGCCAATGGATCCACTGGAGCTAAAGAAAACAATCATAGAGAAAGCAAATAGGTTTGACTGTGGCAAACGGGTGCATTGATTTTTTTTTTGTTCTTGGAAGCATATGCTGTAGAATAAAAAGAAGATTAAAAAGAAACTATGCCACCACCAAAACATGGCGTCCATATGCTTACAGTTACATTTTACTTTTAAAAGGAAATTAACCATTGTGTATAATTTTAACAAAACAGTGCAGTTGCTTACTAGCAGGCAGGGGTACTCAAAAGATGTGTCAAACCCTTTTTTAGTTTTAATATAGATCACACGAAAATATGATCATTATTGGCTCAAAGAAAAAAGTATTACTTGGTTTGAATTACAGTATCATGAAGCCCTAGTTTAAACACAAAAGGGTGATTTAAAAACAACCGGAGAGAAAAAAAGCATTGGTAAAGTAAAGTCTGAGCCCATCAGTCATGGCATTGAATTGCACATCTTTTCAGGGGGATGTGCTAATGTGATCTGGTAAATGCTCTAACTCCAAATGAAAGAGAAGCTGGGGCTGAAGAAAATTGACCCATTGCCCCTATGATGTATGCAGTGGTGGGCGGAAGCAAAACTTGAATGACAGTCGAACAGACCAGTGAATAAATAGCGCGGACTCGAGGTCCTTATATTTATTTAAATATGCATGTATTCTTTAACTTAGGAATGTTATTGATTACCTGAGGCTGACATGACATCCAAAGCTGTCTATACACCAGGCTTAAAAAGAGTAGGAATTGGTCACAGTAGGGCAAATCTTTAAGATATGGGCCGCCTGCCCAAGTTAATGTTCCTTTGTAAACATTGCAGGAGCAGTGAATCTAGACGTGCAGTGGCCTCAGGTGCAGGCGCAGCTAGGCATGATGGGAGCTCACTGTGTGAGTGACAGATGGCAGACCATGGCATCCTTGTGCACACCAGTGCAGCACGAGCAACGCTAGGACCTTGATGTGCTGCAAACAATGGGCAGGCCCACGGGCACAGCCATGCCACCGTGAACAGGAAAGAAAGGCAAAGCAGAAAGCTACCCAGGGAAATGTAAATTTACAAACAACTAGAACTACAACCATCATAACACAAAATTAGACAGAAGAGAAGTGACTTCTGGCATTCTTAAGGGACGGCATGAGTAAAACAATGTAATGTAGTGATTATGTAAAGGGACTGGACCACGAGAAAAGAGGACTTGGTGGCTGAAATGTGCCCAGAAGCACTGAACTGTAGCTCCTTGATCCACAGTGGCGCTTTATTAACCATTTTACACTTCCCAGAGCTGTGGGGTGAATATATGATGACCTAACCTGTCGGCCAGTGCACTAATAGAAGAAAGAAAGCATATTAATTAAGTATAAATTACGTCACCTGAAGATGCTTCATTCACCATTGATAACAACGCTTAGCTAATTATCTTGTGGTCCTGTGTACCCTTTTTGTAATGCATCCTTGAATAGTCACTGAATCAGATCTTGAATGCAGATAGAAAGAAGGATGGAGGGATTCATATGTTGGAATTACACACCCTAACAATCCTCTCGTCAGTATATCTGTTTGCTTTCAGCAAAAGACAGCAACAGAACCTATGGTCCACATCTGGTGTGTTTGTCTTTACCTGTGCACTCTATTTCATAGAAAAATTCAAACATTTAGATTGAAAAGAAGAGACGTAATAGAATTACAATTCAGTTCTTCGTTTGACTATTGTTCCAAAATCTTTGACAACAGTGCCACCAAGTGGTGAAAAAGGAAAACTGGGCAATTTAAAAATATTGAGCAAGAAAGACACAGTGAGCGCAACCACTCAATGCGTTTTATTGTAGTAGTACAGACTACAGTACTTCTATTCATGTTCTACAATATGTTATTCGCAAACCTACAGATGGGGACCAGTACTCCCGCCCTACCTATCTTTTCTGGAGGTAAATCTCCTCCAATGTCTCAGAGCTCGCTGGACACAAGATATACGATTTAGGTGTAAATTAGGCCTGGGTGAAATTTAAATTATGCTGGCGTAATTCACATAATTTGAGAAAAATTTCACGTTAGGTGGCGTGAGCGGCTGTTGTTCGTGGCACCTTTGTTTAAATGCATCTTCATGCTAAAAATTGATGCAATTAGTCGCACTAAAATACAGCACAAAATGACAGATTTGCATTTTGATCAATTACGCATAATTTTGCGAAATGTTGCTGTAATTTTACAACATATGCAAATTTCACACACCCTTAACTTTTAATTAAATTTACTAAATATTAATTGAAAATAAACTGCTAGTGAGGGTGGGATTTCTGTATTTTCTTTAAAAAGTAATATTTATAATATAAATACACCGATTTAAATTATGTCATTATTTAATATTTATTTTTCAGAGTTAATGTGCTAAAAATATTTTTATTAGCTCTAGGTTAAAAATAATTTTTTTAAATTCTTTTATATTTATATTTTACAAATAAATATGTTCTTTTATAAATTAATAAACTTAAATACTTTCCCATAAGGAGTTCTCTGCTCCAGTGGCAGAAATCTCCACGACATGTGAAAAGTTATTAGTAGCACCATTACAATAATAAACTCAGTTTTAGATAACTCCACCCCCTGAACTGAAAGGTGGATACATGTAAGTCTACAATTATTTGCCAATCTACACTTGGAAATGGCGAAGAGCACAAAGGTGTACACTTACACCAAGGTGTAATAGTAAATATATACTTCTATATCTACCTTTGTGAATAGGTTCAATTGTAGTTGGGCAAGGTGCCCTCACTCACACAGAAGGGAGTCAGTAGCTGAGGTGGATGGCCCACTGCTCAATGCTGTAAGCTGTGGTGGGGAGAACAAAACTTTAATGGCATTTAAATAGACCAGTGGATGAAGAGGTCTGACTGAAAGCGGCTGTATATGTGTATGCATCTTGAAAGATCTTTTTAGGGAGAGCAAAAGGCTTTGGTAAAACCAGAACAGAAATATGGGAGCGAAGAGAGGAAAAAGGAAGGAAAGGACAAGTTGCAGGATGATGAGGAGAGAGGCAGTTCAAGATAAGGAAGAAGAACCCGGCTCCGGGTGTAGTGGAAGGGCTGGTGGTGAGATGCTGACTGATGGTCAAACAAGAAATGGCAAAGGCAATAGGTCGGGCCCTGGCTGTAAGCAAAAGATCTTCTTTGCTTTGATATTCTTGTGCAAAACATTGTGCTTATGCAAATATCTTGCCTGGACTTGGTATCCACGTCAAAGGATTGTCTGGCTTTATTTAAGATGAGTTTTAAGTGGAGCTGCACACCTTTTATTATTGCATGCCCAAGGGCCAGAGGGGGCTGCTGTGGAAGACCAGAGTAGCTGTCCAGAACGTCCTGCAAAGCTGGGACCAGGCAATGCTTGCCCCACCTGACTGGGGCAGAGGCAGCAACATATGCAGGGGTGTTGAAGTGTTGGGTGGCTGTCGGGCTGAGCTGCACCTCATTGGGAAAGAGCGGGCAGCAGCTCACAGAGGGACTGCAGAACAGGGACAATATGCATTGTGGATTTGCGTGGCTTCGTAAATCGGACTCAGAGCCATGCTTCATGCATGTTCCACTTTGCGTGGTGCAAATGTGACACAAGGCTCGCAGAAATATGCCCCCAAGTGTGTGTGCTGCTAGCTATCCTTAAATTGCAAATAAGGCTCAGCTCTTCCCCAGCACAATCTAGTGCAGCAATGTTCATTGGGCTAATTCTTTTGTAAATATGGCCCCTAGTCTCACCTACAAGATTTCCTGGGTAACCCACTACGGAAAAGAGCAGATCCTACAGAAACCATTATAGAAAAGTAAGGAGTCCCAGAGCCGCCAATCCCTTGCAATCCCACGTATTCGCTCCCTTGTAGATTCACTCCACGATTGGGAACTTCTTATCTGCAGCACCAGTGCTTAATTTCTAAACAAATAAGTGCCAGGGCCCTGACTTGGAGGCCACTGCAGCTTGTACCACCCATCGCCCCTGTCATCACTGCCAAAACAACTACTAACCATCTCTCCCCCTGCAAGTGCGACAGTTTAGATTATTCCAGGTCCCCAAAGCTAAAGGAATGGCTGGGAAGGCAGGTATTAGTAATTTTAATTGTATATTGTAATCATAAAAAACCGTTGTTCTGCTCATCTCTAAATGTGATGAGCAGCGTCACCATGTGGCAGATTGTCATAAGTGCAGTGTTTACAATTAAGTGCGGGTGCAGAGCACCGGAAACCACCGGCTCAAATTAAGCACTAGCACTTGTCCACCCTTCTAGTGCACCTATGGACTCATTTTAATATGCAGTAGTCATTGGTTATGTATTAGTCATTGCCTGCCTATGCACTCTTGAAATGTGTAACTTTAAATGCAGAATCGTCCCCCGAAGTTGCCCACTTAAGGTAGTTGTCGATGCCCTCTCCCTCTTCGTATCACCCAGAAATGGAAGTTGCTATGATATGTCCCTTGCAAAACAGCGCAGGTATCTGCACCGAACTGGTATTATTAATTTAACAACTTAATAATACCAGTTGTAAAGGGAGTTCGCAGTACTGTGCTAAATCTCCTTGATATTTCATCGCATGAATTTTATTGTGACTACAATATATTTCTGTTGTGTGCTTCTGCCTAGCAACATCGAGAAAATATGCAAATATTGAAACTGAAAAACTTGGCTTATCATATCTCACCAACAGATCATTTATTTTTCAAATGAATAAATCACATTAAAAAATCTCCACCCTTCTTAAAACGAGCTCAGTACCAAAATTGCATATTCTGAACTGTGAATAAAATCTGTAAAACCCTCAAAAACTCATTTATGACTATGCATTCCATTAGAAACCTTACAGTGCTCAAGGTGAGAAAATGTGCAGGCCTAATCCCAAAAAATAAAGCAACAGATATGCTTTATGTAACTTTCTGCCAATATAGTCCCATGAGAAAACCATTATTTAACAAATAGTTTTGTGAATGGCACCTCAAATATTCAAGTGTCTGGTTTACAATATAAATATTACCCAAGGAGGAGGCCCTCCAGGTAGTTTGAGCAGAGTTGAGAAGGTCCCTCGGCCCCCCCTCAGGCCCTCTGATTCCACCCGGCCAGTCACCACCCCTTGGATGATCTTGCTGAAACAGCATGAAATTAAATGCCAGAGTATCTGATGTTTGATCTAATACTGATTTTCCTTATTTTTTCTTTCTATCATTCCTTTCTTCCTTGCTTCCATTTATGTTCTTAATTCTTCTTTATCACTCTTCTGTCTTTCCTTTCTTGCTTCATATTACACTCCCTCACCAGGCAAATAAAGCACTCCTTGGCCATTTACAGAAAAGACACTTATTTTATTCTTCTTAAATTAGCAAAACGTTCACAGGTGAGGTGGTGCACATAAACAACCAACAGGTGTTGCCATTTGTAACTGCCAGCACCTGCAGAGCGCAGAAAACATCATCTGTATTCAACAGTGTCTCAGAATAGAGTATCTACACACACAACTCCCTTTCATTGTATTTCCTTTTCTTTGTTTTTCTAATTCCATTTAAATTTTCCGTACTGTTTTGCTTCATCTTTCTTTTTCCTCTTCTGTCGTCCTCCTTTCAATCTCAGCTTGTTTTTCTTTTATTCCTTCTTTTTTAATGTAATTTACATTTTCCTTACTTCCTCTGATCCCTCATTCGATATTTATTTCTTTTTCTTCCTTCCTCCTGTATTTTCTTTTTCTTTTATCTCATTTTTCTGTTTGCTTTTTTCTGCTTTCAGACTCCTTTGTCAACAATCTTCCTTCAATGCTTTTTTCCATTCTTTATTAATTTCTTTCATTCTTCTTCCTTCTTTTTTCTTTGTTTGGTTCGGTTCCATTTCCTTGTTTCTCTTTTATTGGCATTTTCCTTAATGTTCTATCTCTCGTTCTGTGCCCACTTTCTTATCACACGTTTTCCCTCCACAACCATTTCCAATTTATTTCCTCTGCCTTCTTTTTTTTATTGTCATTTTGTAATCTTTTGAACTTGAAAAACAATTATGCACCATTCCTGGTTAACGGGTTTTCTCTCATTTCTCCCCATGTTAAGTATTCTATCATCGAACTACAGGTAAGAGACGTTAATGTACGTGAGTGTTGTATTGTTGCCTGCCCCTTCCGGGGAGACAACCAGTTGGATGGAAAGGTCACAGTGAAAGTATTTGGCGTCACTTAAGTCAAAAAGTGCTAGGACGGAGAGATACTGGTGTCTCTACCGGGGATACTCTCTCAGACCAGGAGCACAACTGACACACCTATAAACATGATCCTCAAAGTCCAGTACTGTAGAATTAGAAAGAACCTATCAAAAGGTAGACATCACAAAATTGCTTATCTCATGTGAAACTTTGTTGAAAAAAAAAATGGGATTAGTAATGAAAAAGAAATACTCTTCGGATTAACTCTCATTGTGACTCAAATGTTACAAGCGTACTTGTCTTTGCCCTGAAATTGCAGGGGTGAGGTGTTAGTCGGAAATCTCACAATTTCGGCATGTACTGTAACATGAGGTACAACACATTCTGGAATTTCACAGGGCGTTGGTTCTCAGGGCCATAAAGGTAATTTGGTAGAACATTACTCTGTAGACATATTGCATACTATTTTTCGGACCAGAACGTTTTTTGCAAACAGACAAATATACAAAAGGATCCGGAGTGGGCCATAATCTGACCTAACTCATTAACAGATACTAGCTAGGTTACAACTCCTGAATCACTCTGACGAGACAAAGCACAGGGTTGGTGGCCTGGTAGGGTCAGTGGACCACCATGTCTGTGATTGACTTTAAGTAAAGTACATTTAAAAAAATAATAATCCAATTTCCTTAAAGGAAGCAATGCTGCTTTTAAAAACAAACATTTTTTTTCTTAAAAGTTTCTTTTGAGAGTTGTGACTGGTCCCATCGAGCACTGCCTCCTCACTTGGAAAGAATGGGTTATCACCTCTTTTGAGGAGTCAGTATCTTTTGAGTAGTTTTACAACTGGAGTTAAGGTTACAAATTAAGTATGCATGTGGTACTGAGTCATTATTTGGTGAGACATCCACAACACCCCCCTTCCAAATAACTTTTCATGAACCATTTCTAAACTCATTTAAGGAATCTCAATTACTTTTGCGTTTTGGTAAATGGGTTTAGGTAAAACTTTTAAGCGGTTTCAAACCACAACTTTAGCGAATCGCAGGGTTTGTGACTGCTAAAACCTTTAGTGCATCTGGCCCTTGCACCTTGTTACATCCCTGTGAGTGTAATAGGCCTTCACCATTAGTCGAGGAGAGGGGTGTGTGACATTAACTATTCACTCTTCATGTTCCTTTCCCACCTTGGCACAGGACCCTAACAAAAACCGTCTGGCCCAGTGGCTGCAGGTGACACCAAACCAAGGCATTGTGGATCTCTCGTACCAGCTTTCGGATGAGCCACCGCTAGGCACCTATGTTATCGAAATCGAGAACGGCAAGGGCGCGAAGACCTTCGATGTGTCGAAGTATGGTAAGTGTTGCTGCAAGAAGAGGCTACACAAATCTCCTGGGCCTTTGTCCTCCCCAGAGTCCATGGCTGTATGCCAGCTGTAACTTTTAATTTATTGGTAGTTACATTTGGAATGGGAAATCAAACACATGCGCGCACTCACACGCATGCGCGCACTCACACACACAGACATGCGCACACACACACACACACCATTTAACATGGACTAAACCAGCCAAAAGATCATAGTTGACTCTGACCCAAACAGTGACTGTGAGTTGCTTCATGTTAACAAATGAATACCACATAAATAATATGTGACTATGAATTATGGTCTTATGGGACCATCTTGTGGTTCTGGTAGCATTCAGGAAGAAAAGAGCCTCTGATGAGGAACACAAAACTTCTCTGATTATTTTCCTCTAGTTTTTTATCTCATGCAGTCACTGCTGTGACTGAGCAGCCGGTCAATACCCTTTATAATGTATATACTTAATTTCCTTTGCCGGGCCTGGGAGAGCTGCAGGAGATGGCAGCCTGGCCTGATTCCCAAAGATTCTGCATCCTGTTTCTAATGGGTAGATTTCCAATGTTTCTCTGATTTAGACATGCAGCTGGGGGTATGAAGAAACCCTTTGAAATATATTCTTCAGCTTGCAGTTTTTACATCACAATTCTTTTTTCCTGATTACGGGTTCTATTTGTTGTTGTTGTTGTCTGGTAGGGGTTTTCAGTGTTTTCTAAACTCAGGAAAATAAACGGGTATCAGTTTTTATATTTTTGTGCCAAAAAAATTCATGGGAAGTAGGTTTTTCCAGTGCTTCCTTTTGCTTTAATGTCCCTCCTTCTCTCATTCTTTGCTATTATCAATTCTTTCTTCCTTCTTCCCTTCTTCTCATCCCTTCTTACTACCCTTTCCTGAACTTCCTCTTTCAGGAATATTTTTATTTTTCCCCTCATATTTCTGCCTAACTTGTTTTCCAGCATTCAAACTTCTCTTCCCAGGAGGCCAGTCCCACCAGATACCAAAAATGTACATTAGAAGATATGTATCTACTTAAATGAAGCTTTTATATAGCAGATACAAGGCCCAAGTGCATCAGAGCGCTTCACATAGGACAGGTTTCTGAAAACTAAGACAGGGGCTTTACCTACAACAAATATGTATAAATAGAAATGGATACCACTGCAAACATTCAAGAGAATCAATCAGCAATCAGCAAAGAACAAAAGTATTAAGGTATTAAAAATCATGCATGCCTTCTTGGAACTTCCACAAAGGGAAACAGGTACTAAGTGACTGGATCCTGATGAATCATCAGGTTGCATAAGGATCCCTGTGAAGAAGCTAGGCAGAGTGTAGAAGTTCCCAACATATCAAGCAGCTGCAGTTCCTCCGCTATGGCGGATGAGCGTCGCCCCACCTGCTAGCAGCCAATAAAATGAAAAATAAAATGATTGTAAACCCTTGTTTATTGTCATTTTTTAGGTCAAGCCTAGCGTTGCAGCGCATGCGCTGCTCGCTTTGCGAGGCATGCAGTATTCAGTATAGCGTGGAAGCTTTGTGGAAGCTCTGCCCAATCTCCACCCATCTTTTTCATTGGCTTAGGTCTTAAATGCTGCCTTCCGATTGGTTTTAGGCTTGTTAGTCCCTCCTCAAGACGGCCATGTTGTCATTTGTATCCTTCCATGGCTACTGGCCCCTTTACTCCGAACACTATTTTCTTCCCTGTCTCCCCCCCCCCCGCCCCCTCCCGCAGTCCGTGACTTCTCAGCCGCCCCCCAACCCACTCCCGTTCGTGCCTTCTCCCCGCCCGCACTCCCGTTTCCAATGCAATAGGTCTCGCGTAAATGCAAGTCCTATTGCATTGCAAATGCTTGTTTTTTTAAATTGTGAGCACTATTTTCTTCCGTGCCTTCTCCTCCTCCTCCCCCCTCCCCCGTAGTCCATGCCTTCTCACCCTCCCCAGCCCCCGCACTCCCGTTACAAATGCTTGTTTCATCTGACTGAAACCCCTGGATAGATAGTGTCTGACGGACGGATAGAGCACACATTATCATGGTAATACCACTTTAAAAAAACATAAAATGTCTAAAAAAAAATCAACTGTCACAACAGATTATGGCCAGAAATTCCAAAACACTGGTAAGAACCCGGCCTCGCAACAAATCGACTTCTGCCTACGTATAATAAGAAGACGTCTTTTAAGCCAAAAGTAAGCTGCATGAATAACAAAACCTGCTTTAGGTACTATTGAAGTTGCCAGAGGTCGGTGATTATAAAATGATCGGAAAAGAAAGCCATTCCAAGATGGCGGCCCATTAAACGTAGTGTGAATGATTGAGTTTCCTCGTCTTACACCACTTTAAAGAAGGACTACAAGAGCTGTGATCTCACTTCCGTTTTTTCTTCTTCCGTCTGTGATGGGATGTAGAACCGGAGGGGTGAGTACTGCGGACCAGCAGGGAGCAGGGCACTGCACAGGGCTCGGCTGGGACCGCTGGCTGTGGAGTTGGGGCAGGAAGCAGAGGGGCCAAGGACAGGGCAGACCATGAAGTGGGGTGCAGGCAGCAGTGCACTCTAGAAGGTCTCTGGGAGCTCAGGGTCTACGGCGGGGTACAGGGCGCATGTGCTCTTAACTTGGGGTGACAGCTGTAGGGCGAGTTGTACAATGGTGGTCAACGGGTATGACTGGCTTTATGAATGAGACTGAGTGGGTTCTCAGGGTCCTGAGTTGGGGCAGTGAGCAGAGCGCCATGGAGAGGGGTGTGCAGGATCACAAGGTGTAAAGTAGGGCGCAGGAAGCAGAGCGCTGTAAAATATATCTAGGCGCACAGGTAGTTTGTAATGTCAGAGGTGGACACTAGAACCGAGAGTAGACAGAATACAACCTCGAGTGTGCAGGGCTGTCTGTAGGGTGTACAGCTTCAGGGGTGAGAGAACGATTCACAAAGCCCATTTTGCACCGAAGGTACACTTGGGTGCGTAACTAGTTGGCTTTCCTGGTGTTAATTCATGTGTGGTATAGGCAAAACACAAATGTACAAGCACAAAGTGGTTTACTCATAGATAATATTGCACCAGTCTTTTGTAACGTAGGGATGGGATGTAGGTGTTCCAAGGTAGAGATTCCTGGGAAAGGAGACAAAATTTATTGAATTTTCGAGAGGCATTCCTTTCTTTCAGAATGCTGTAGGCCCATTCACTCTTAATCTTCCTCACTGGGACACTTCTATCCATTGGATCTCTCTCCACTGGCTCCTTCTACCCAAAAGAACCAATTTCAAAAGACTTTGTGTTACTCTGACTTCCCATGGCCTTGCTTTACATGATCGCAGCATGAAAGACACCAGCCTATATATGCTGCCTTCACTCTGCGTCGTACATGAGCTGGCAGGGCATTCCCGTTTCCGGACCCTACATTTTGGAATATTCTTCTAGGTACCCCATGAAATTTGCCTAATTCTTAAATTTCCAAAAAACAAAAAAGTTTGGCTGTTAACCTCTAATACTCTGTATAGCTAGCCTTCTAGTTGGCCACTTCCGTTTCGGTAACATAACACCATGGTACACCCCAGGGTCACTGTTCACGCTTTAAAAATTCCATTCCTTTAGCTGTGAAGTTCTATGAAGTTCTACACATTTCCATACATTTGTTCTGTGGGTGAACATGTGTTACTGTCTTCCTGTAGGCCTCTAGTACATCTGTTTTTCCTCTCGTCTGCTCTGTTATGTTATATAGTTGTAGAGCGCACTATCACACGTGTTCAGCTCCAGGGTACCCTCCCTGGTGAGTCTAGCCACACCTAGGGCCTCGTGGAACTACTCAAACATTCATCATGCCCACTGAATCTCTCTCCAACCCGAGCTGCATTGCCGGTTTGGAGAGAGCAGGCACAGGCTGCCTGTCTACTGGGAGTGCAAATCATCGGCGCTCAGGCCAATACTGATGCTGCTTTCAGCAGCATGAAAGCAGCATCAGGATTGGCCGCAGTGGACTCTGGGAGCCTGGGCCTACAGTGGAGAGGAGCACGATGCGGCAATGCAGCAGGTAAGTGTTTATTTTTTATGTCTCGTCATCCATCCGTCCATCCTCCCCGCCCTGCCACTCTATCGACACACTGGCCGCTACTGATATCAAGTCCAGTGAAGAGGAGCAGTAAGTTGCAGATGACAGACACCATTGTTCGAGATCAGACTTTAGACTAGAGTCCAGGAGATGGGAAATAGGGGTTGAGATGAAAGAGTTTTAGGTTTTTTTATGCTGCCAGAGAGAATGTGGTACAAATGACAGGAGGAAGTGAGAATCACACCTTTGGTGCGCATTTTAAGAAAGCATGGTTGTAGGTGCGTTTTATGTTGAAAGGCTGTATTTCAAGGAGTAGTGGTAACATGCATTCTGTTGGCTATATGGCCTTTGATGACAGTCAAACTGTTGTTTATATTCAACAAACACATTAAACAATGCGACATAAAGATAATGGAATCTTGGGCATGAATCACACTTGGGAATGTGCTAGCAGTACTAGCCCCAGGTGGTGCTGATCAGATCTCAACAATATTAACATATGGGAAAAGTCAGATTCCAATCCCCCCCACACACAACACCCTTATGTGGTGCAACACGTTGTCAGTCACGGCCCACCTGACAATCTTAATAATGCAATACTACACTGCCCTAGCGTGTACCCTGGGGTACAACGATATCAGTCATATGTAAGGCTGGACAGCAAACTCCGCTCCCCCGGCGGAGTTGTCGGAGTGTTTACCACTCCGCTTGGAGCACGGAGTTCAGCAAACTCCGCTGACTGCCAGCGGAGCGGAGTTTTTTTTACTGGGAAAGGCATGGCAACTGCAGTGCAAGCTGAAGGATAAGGCTCAGCAGCTTCGTTGACGTGCTCTGGCACGAAGAGCCTCCCAGTCTCTACCGCGTGTCGAGCACATCATCGCAGTGAACACCTATAGCCTCCTCCCTCCCACTAATCTCTCTACCGAAGAAGATGAGGCTGCGGTGTCACGGGCAGGCCTGGGGAGCGTCAAAGGCTGTGCAGCCAACTGCCAGAGTAAGGGTGCACAGTGCAGTAAATGGCTGTAAATCCCAATACTGGTCCACTGCCAACCGGACCCCCAGCCACACCCGGCCACATCGAAGCCCAGCAAGACCCCCGAGGTGGGTCAGCCCATTCCCAAGCCGCCTGCAGCAGCTGCGGAAAATTAAATAACGTGGGCCAACTGAGGTGGGTACTGATTAACCCTTTGTGCCACTGGAGGAGCGACATGATAATAGTGCAGTACGCAGCGGTGCACACAGACTTGGGGGTGAGTAGTACAGTATACGTATTACACTAAATTTATGTGACTTCACTTGTAGTTGCTTAAGTTGTTACCGAATCATTCTGTCATGGCGCCTGACTTCTTCCGGGCATGCAGAATGGTTGTGTGCTGCTGAGACATTCTGCTCAGTGCTGCTGACACTCCCCATTGAGCTCAAGGGGGGGACGAGCAATACTTTGTCTGAATGCAGAACTCCGTGGAATCCCACTGAGTTTTTTGGTAACTCTGCGGAATTACGTTTAGTGAAACCATGCGAGCTGCGCCCACCCCTAGTAACATGTACATGCACATAATTATAACACTTTTAGCAGCACTGTGGAAGGGCTACACATGTAAAACCAATATTGAGAGGTAACATGCTTTTGGCACGAGAATCACGTATAAACCACCTCCAACCAGTGTCAAGAAGCACAGGGGGTTCCCAGACGGTCATTCCCACACACTCACTTTGCACCGCCCTGCAATACAATAGGTACCATCCAGCCCGTATTGGCACTTTCACCCACACAACCACCGGCACCCTAATGAGGTGCCACTGATACCAAGCAGGTCAATAGGTAAAAGCACAGGCGGGGTCACACAGTCTCTTGACCTGCTCCCGAACCTTCTCTGAAGCGTCCCTCCGGCCTAGTCAAATCGTCTATCTCCTACCTAGCGCCACAAACATTTTGGAAAGGCCAGGTGGGGGATGGCAGTTGGTCCACCGTGATAAGGGCCAGTGAGGGAGCAAGTAGTGAATGGGAACAACCTACAGGGGAGCCTCTCGGCTTGAGGAGGCACCCTGTCAGTTACACGTTGATCCTTGCTGTGCCCCGGCAATCTGGGCACAGGGTCTGGTGCATGTCAAAATGAGTCACGCCAGATACTTTAAGTTACATGAAGTAGAGTTGCAATTCCGTTTCTCGCTGGAAATGAGGCACCAGGTCTGGCACACCTTGATGTCGGTTGCACCAAGTGGTTCCGATTACACACACGCAAGTTTGGTAATGTCTCACGAGGTAGAATGAGACTTTGCAATGGTTGCGTCCCTCCCACCTCTGAGTGTCGCAACTAGTAAATCCGACACCGCACACAATGAACATGCAGTCGCCGTGGCGCACGAGAGAAATGCTGATAAGTATGTAGACTGTGCACTCCTGGTTAAAAATATTTTCTACTCTCTAGTTGGTGATAAAACGTTCAGTGTGCTACACCTGAGGCTGCTGCCTAGCACGTACTAAATGTAGAAGAACAGGGCCAAGTCCCTTGGGGCAACTTTTTTTGGAGAAGGTGTGTACCACTATAAGGGAATGTGCATTTCAAATTCAACAATTTATAAAAACATCATTTTCATATGATTGACCAAACCACATTTATTACAGTTAACTGCTTGGTCAACATGTTCTGTTCAAAAAACATTAGTTCTAGTAAACAAAATTGAATTCAAGCTTCTAAACTTAGAAATCATAATTATTCAACAACTATAATAAGTCCACTTGAAATGACAAAGGCCCAATGCATTTCGGGACAACTTGTCACTTCTCCAGGGGCCAATCTGTAAAAAAGAAAAGAAAAACAGTAATGTACAGACATGGTCGATATACCATTTACTATGTTCATGCTGTTATGAATGCTGCATTATTACATTGCAACCTTATGTATTCTGAAAATATCTAAGTGTATCAACGCTAATCATGATTGTTTAGGGTGATCTACCCCTGGTGTCTTGTGTGTATCCTGTACCTATGCCCAGTAACCATGAAGCCACCGTAATTTTCGAACCACAAAACACCTCACAGTGTACCAAGTGTTTAAGTATCTTAAGCCACTCTCAATAGAGATTCAGCCACCCTAGTTTCTGTACCACCATGCATCTCATGCCACCGCACCATAAAAGAATTAAACCACAAAGAGAAATGCGGCACAGTAGACGAAGCGGGCCACGTTGGATCCCGCAACCAGGGAATCTGCTCATCACCACAAGACACTTATGCGTGCCAAGGTCCCCGCAGTACAGGAACCACTATGCCGTAGATGCGGGCAACTTCTTGATCTCTGCACTAGACACTCCGGACTGCAGGCACGATTCTGTAGTTACAAGCTCGCACTGCGCTGTCCAGCTTTCAGCAGGTGATGTGGGCACTTAGAGGGCACCGTTTTCCAGATGACACCAGTACATGGTGTGGCCCCTTATAGGAGACCTTTGATATCCCTGAGAGCTCCAAGAGAACAGGAGACCAGCTGACTGGTCCTTGGGAGCCCACTTAAGGGTGCCACATGTCAGCAGATCATTGGCCCAGGGCAGCCACCATTCAGAAAGGCATGCAGGCCATTCCTCGGGCAGTTATCTTCCATGTGCACAACAGAGTCCTTCTGGCACAGTGCACTATGCAGACCAGGTTCTCCGGTGCTGCATCCCCACAAGTGGATCTCTCCTGATGGTGGGGTGGCACTGGGTAGTTATACACTATTGGGCCTTTAAAGTTGGGTGAGAGTTCACAGGGTAAACCTTTGAACCACAGATGTGTCCCCTAAATTTCCGTCCTGTCTGTCATCAGGCCGTGGAATGCAGATCCCTATCTTTATGGGGCCGTGATCTTTCCTCAGAGGCCAGATGTCATAGTCTCTGTCCCCCATATATTCCACCAGTCCCGCAAATGGCTACTTCAATTGCATGCCCAATAGTTTATGGCTGTCGCTGGGGAATGCCCAGATGTGCTTCTCCCCGCCTCCGGTGTTGACCAGCGCCAGATACCATGGTACACGTTTGATGCATATAAATGCCCACTTTCCATAAGTGACATTTGCGTGCAAGATATGCCAAGGTGACCGATACCACTGGAACAGGTTTGGCCTAGTGAATCTGTTATTGCAGCTTGGGATACTGGCGACCCCTTCCCCATGCCAACTTAAGGGAAGAGTCATCCTCCTCGGTAGGGGAACCCTCATGGGTCTTCCTTCCTACCTGGGCGGCGAATACCCTTAGGTGCCTGCCCAACCCTTCACGTTCCATCCCAGTGAGGGCGAAAGACCTCCTCCGGATGGACTGTACTTGCTACTGGCCAACTGGAGTACATGCGCAAAGGCGCTCTCACAGACCTGCTATGGCAGGTCAGACTTTTGTTTGAAACACGCAGTCTGTGTGAGTGCGCACACCGACTGCCCAAGCAGGTCTGACTCATAGGTCAACTGCACCTTAGGTGTAAGTGCACACCCAGTCCGCAATGGCTGGCCTGGCCTACGCTTACAAACATCATGTCTGCACCACTTCCTAACATGTGTGGTAAGGGTGCATGCACTTTCACACTGCAGTACAGTGGGAAAGGGCCCGGAGCCTAAGACTCTACATGATAACCAGTGCGCACACCGGTGTGCCGTGGTGGCCCAGTGACCTGGGTCGCCAGGACATCTGTGGGATCCGTGCACAATTCAGTGGCCAACTGGCAGTCCAGACTCACGCTTGGCACTTCCGGTCCGTTTTGGCAGGCTGGTGACGGGGGTCTAGAAATGTTCCTGGCGCATGGGCTCAGGCCGACCCAACACAACTTTGGTGCTAGCATGCCCACCGCGGACGATCCGTCTCACCCTCTCAGCTAAGCACCGCTTCCTACACGGCTTAAGAAGGTTGCGTGCCCTTCCACACTGCACGCACAGTGGGTAAAGGCTCTGGCCATGCGGCCGCATAGGGTCCTCTGCAACCTCGGAGAGTGACCTATCGAGGATGGCTGATCTCCGGGGTAGGGGACACCACCTAGGGGTCTGTTTGGGCAGTGGTCCCCCTTGGGCCCCCACGCAGCCACTCCCCTACCCCAAGCTTTACCCCTTGGGACATGCCCTAGGGCCGCTCCAGCGGTAGGGGAGTCCCCCTCCGAGTTGGCTTACCAGTGGTGAGACCAACCTGAGTAGGAGACCTAATGGGCTGGTGAGTCCTGCAGGGCATGATCTGTGCCACGTCTCCTTGCTCACCCATGCCGTACCTGCCCAGGGTATATGGCTTACCCTTTCATAGGGCACCCCCATGGATGACATCTAACGCAATCGTGCAAGCAACCCACTCCTACCCTGTGTTGGGAGGGTGCTCGTACCTTCCCACTGCAGTACAGTGAGAACAGATTCCAAGTTCTAGTGTCAAGAACAGAGAGTAGGCAAAGACTAGGAGGAAGAAAAAAACAAAAGGTTTCGGGGATGTTCCCGTAAGAAGACCATGTCCAACACTCATTGTATAGTCCACCATGATTCTTCCTTTACATCTCTCTTATTTGCCTTGCTGTCTAGTGCAGCTTTGAGCCACCATGAATCCCACCTATATCTCTCTTTTCTTCGTCTCAAAGTCTAGTGCTGCTTTGCGTCCACCATGATTCCTCCCTATACCACTCTTCTTCGTCTCATCATCTAGTGCTGCTTTGCGTCCACCATGATTCCTCCTTATACCTCTCTTCTTCGTCTCATCATCTAGTGCTGCTGTGCATCCACCATGATTCCTTCTTTACATCTCTGTTCTTTGCCTCACTGGCTAGTGCAGCTGTGCATTCATGTTGACTTCTCCCTCACACCTCCCTTACGCCTCACCAACTAGTGCAGATTTCCATCTACCTTGATTGCACCCTCACACATCTCTTCTTTGACCGTTTAGTGCATCTGTGCGTTCATCTTGATTCCTCTTTCACACTTCTCTTCTTTGCCTCAATGTTTAGTGCTCCCGAAGTTTGAAGTCACTTTTGTGGGACCATTCAAGTTCTCTGCCTTGGTGACGACATTTCAGCTAAAAGTCTGTGGCAGGTGAGTGGAAAGCATGCCTTTGTCCAGGGGGGAGCAATCCAGCAGTTAAGTAACTAAAGTTTATTGGTTTGCTTCTACTAATAAAAACCATCACAAATTACAAAATCTATCAGTATAAAACCAAATAGAATTAAACACTTTTATGGGTCAACATATTCAGCTTAAGCCATAAAAACAACCAATAAAAATCATTATCATAAATATATTGTAAAAAGATGTCTGCCAATATAAAACAGTGCAAAGCATATGCAAGTTCTTCCAGATGTCCTCCTCTTATAGACTACCAATTTGAAGTTGTGTAAAGTGCATGCAAGTTCATCTGTATGTCCACATCATTTATCCCTATGGGCAATGTGAAATAATCACTGCGGATGGATCACGCACTCCAATATTTATATCTGCGGTTGAGTGATTAGTAAACCTTTTCAGGCGTGCAGCGGAGTATCGCTTTTCGATCAAAAAAGCATGTGTGAAGTATTTAATAAGTAGCGCTTCGCAGTCCTAGGGGAGCGTCCCCTGGATGCACTGCTGGATCCCCATGGGGGAGTACTCAAATACTTGATCCTAGTTCAAAAAACAATGACACTCCAGTTGATTTTTGTTGGATTTTTATTCACTTGTAAATGTCTTCATTTTTAGTATGATCAATAATGAAATTACGGCATTCCATAATAAGGTGATCAGTAAATCAGCTCATTACACAACTCCTGTAGTTGGAAAGATCCCAATGCATTTCGGGCTGGAGTTGCCCTTCATCAGGGGATATCAGTTTGTGTTTAATCCCGTTGGGTCAAATGCACCGTGTCCCGGTCACCCACCATGACGATGTCGTAAAATAATAAAATAGGATGAAACACATAGGCTATATGCTTGACCAAATTGTGCACACAAATTCAACGCAGTGGCATCCTAGAAGACATATATTTCATAAATTTAAAAGAATTGCACGAAAGATTATGGGTGCTTCTCACTTAGGCATTTAATCAAGGCTGCCCTACATGTAACGATTAAAGTGCTTGCATAAATAGTGTTGGCATGCATCAATCAAATCTGGGCAAATTTGGGCTCACCAAACTGTGTACATGAATAATTTGATTGACTGTCAATAAAAATCAATGCAGTGGCATCCTAGCGCACACATATTCCCACACATATTCCATGAATTTAACAAAATTACACGGAAGTTGCGGGTGCTTCCCACTTAGGCATTGAGTCAGGAATGCCCTACATGATCTTATTTGTAAAGTGTGAAAGTGCCTGCGTAAAAAGCATCTACGTGCATCCATAAAATTTGAGCAAACATATAAAATGTGAATTACCTATTCTTTTTGATATCCACATAGGCGAAAAGATTGTGTTGTTCAAGTGCACTTCCAATGTGGAGTCATGTCTTTTGTGAGAAGATCACCCACCCTTATCCTCATGCACTTCAACTTATTGTAATATGAATATGAGGTGCTCAAGTACGACTTTGGGTGTATGCAGGCATAAGAGTTTATAAGCATCCATGCATGAGCTTTCTTGGCGAATGATCTTTGTCCTCAAGGTGTGAAACAAGTCTAACAGACCTGTTCACCACTTACTTAAACGGAGGACCTGAGTCGGCAGAGTCCCATAGCAAAGTAATCCCCAAGGTGCTCAATGCAGAGGATAGATACTCTCCCCACAAGGTACTTTTTCCCAGTTCCAATTTCTGCCCAGATGAGAGAAGCCAAGGAAGGTTCAGCTACTCGTTCAATTTGTTTTTAGAATTTATTAAACGCGCCTTGGCGTGAGAAAGTTTGGCATAATAAGCCAAATTCCAGGCGAATCTGCAAGTGAGAAGTATTGGGTTGCAGTCTGAAAAGACGTCTGTTGATATTTACTGTTGATATTCACTTGAAGTGCCTCTAAACTCATAGGGGCATATTTTGGGGAATTGTGGCGCAGGGCAACGCATCATGTTACCTTGCTGCGCCGCTCTGTGTCACAGGGAAAGGGCAGAAATGCACAGTATTTATCCAATACAGAGCATTCCTGTCCTTGCCCCCTGCATTGGTGCTGTTTCGGCAGACTAGCGCCAATGCAGGCACCCTTGCACCATGCTGCAAGCATGCCTGTATTGAAGGCAGGATTGTTTTTGTACAGGAAGGGGTACCTTCCTGCACAAAAACAGTTCATAGGGGTGTTGGGATGGGTGAATACAATGTCAATGAATGTCATGATATGTACAGGCCCGACAACGACAATATCAGAAAATACAACGTGAACGTATGCCACAGCCTGTGTCCACATAACCTTGACAATTCCTGTCAATGCAATGTCAATGTTTACCGTAACTTGTGCCCGCACAGGAGCGCCATCAGCAATAATGGTACCAGTGCATATCATGATCCACGCTTGTACGATAATATTATTGCTGCCAATAAGAACAATGTCAATGTACGTTCAGACTGAAGCAAACATACCTTTGACAACACCAGTAAGAACAACTTCAATGTGCAAAATGACAACTGTATGCACCATGTTGGTAACGTCGATAAAAATGATACCAGAGGCTGCCATATTATTTTTAGGAGTTCCAAGGAACGCACATCATTGCTGTCGGATTCACCCAAGGTGACCTCCCCATCAACCCAGAGTCAGAGATACGTGGTCAGGCAGGTTCTGCGACCCATGCTCACGCTTATCCAGTAACAAGTCACAGGTGGGGTCCCCCATAAATTACAGCAAACACGAACCCAGGGAAAACCCTGACCAATTCCACAGAAAGATATTTGCACCACAAGCAAGTCCGAGGTAGTTGGTCCCAATAAAACCTGTTTGGCCAAAGGCTCGCATTCCTCAGAAATACCACAAAGCTGGATACCACATGTAGATAGGTACACTCAACCAATCAGGACACAGCATGCACACCACATGTAGCGATCTCGCGTTCCTCACATCGGACACCTGGACATATACACACTAGCCCACATTAGCTCTCCCCGAGGTTGAGAGCCATCTGTGTCCTTATCAGATGCGCACATGTGATTGATTTATGGCTAAGGTGTCCTTTGTAATGTAGAGAACATTTTATTGTACCTCATGAACTGTATAAATTGACGGCCAAAACGTTGTACATCGAGAGATTTTGAGCAGACGCATTCTGTCTAGGCTCTCCCAGCCGTAGCGTTTAATTAAACCAACTTGTTCCTGTTTTGCCAAATGCCCTTGTATTATTATTTATTTAAAGCAAATTCATATTCAAGCAATAGGGGCATTTTTCTCTTTCTATGTGTGCTGCATAATGCAGCACACATAAAAAGGAAAAAATGAGGAGAAATAAAGATATTTCTTCTTGTTACGCCTCACCTGGGGAGGCGTATCTTTTTGGCACATTCCCAGGTTTACCAGGTGTGGTAAATATCAGACAGCGTCAAAAAACATGGATTTTCATGAGAACATACACTGCAACGCCTATGGAAAGCCTCCCTTGCGCAGAACAATTCAACGTAGCGATTTGCGCTGCGTTGCTGTAGCAAGGTGGTAAAATTATGTGGTATGGCTGGGAGGCCTTACCATGCAATATTAATACGATAACCAGAAGTGGACTTTGGATTTACACCAGAAATCCATCTCTCAGTCTTGGTAGAGTGGCAAAGAGCAGACAGGCTTACTTAGAGAAACATGTGTTGAGCATTTTACAGTACCAACAGTGACAATAAGTAATTGACATGACTCGAAAAAAATCCAACACCAATTTATAAAAATAGAGCATATTTTTATATACATTTAGATACCAGAATGAAGTATGTACAGTTCATATAACCGCAGTTATAGAATTTACAGTGATAATAAAATAAGTACTTTGCCGAGCTGTCAAACTTAATCATTGCGGTCAATGGAGAAAATCTCAGGTGACACTCAGTCACTTGCAGGGTGAGTTCAATGGAACCCACTTGGAGTTAAGGTCTTGCAGGTCCACAGACCAAGCCTCGACAATCAGAACAATTTTACCTTCCCAAGGAGTCCAGGTTCAGAGGTAACTTAGCTGTCCTTTGTGCTGAACGGGGAAAAACAGTACTTGACAAAACAGTACTTGCAGGTTGAGTTCAGAGGAGCCCCTTGGAGGAAAAGCTTGTAGGGGCCCTGAGACCAGGAATCATGAGGTAGAACAGCTCTACCTAGCTCTGGCGTCTCGGGTGCAGAGGTGTGCCTGGCTATCAGTTGTGCTGAACAGGACTGCGGGTGCTAGCTTTACCAGGCGTGCCAACTAATCCTTCTTTGGGATGCAAGAACTCGACAACTGTGCCACAGAGATGCAGGGGGGATGATGCAAAAGGTTCCCTCTGTGTTGGGGCGTTGAGTGAATCAGTTTGTAGTCAGCCAGACCACCAGCAGGCCTTGGTCCGGCAAAGGTCACGGCTGGGCCAATCTTCTTCCAGAGGTCCTAGGAACACTGTAGAGGGCTAAAGCTCACAGAGGTTCAGGACTACACTTCCCAGAAGGTACCTGGCTTGTTACTTTTGGGCTGGTCCACGACGGAGCCCGGTGGTCAGTCCTTTGGATCGTGGAAGTGCTGTTTGTGCCTGCCGATTGCAGGGAACTAGTACCTCTAGCCCTAGGGAGTCCTGGAGTAATCTTTGGTTCGCAGAGAAGTTCACCTTCCTTGTGGAACCAGTCTCTGGTTCTGGACGAGTCTTCGTCCAGCGGATGCAGGGGGGCTGCAACAGGTGCAGAGCTTTGTGCATTTTTTTCGTTGAATCCTGTCTTGTGCTGACACGGGTCTCTTCTTTATCCTTCTTCTTCAGAGCAGATCTCGAGTTCTGGTGTAGGGGTGCCCCTTAAATCCTGAATTTAGGTGGTTTGGGGGGGATGTGAGGGCTAGTAGCCTTTAGGCTACTAATCCTGCATCTAATCTGCCCCTGATGTGACAAAATCCGGTGGGTGTATTTCACCAAACTACCCAGAACCCACTATTCTATTAGTTTTCCAAGATGGCATAGCCATCCTCGGCCGTACAGACCCACTAGCCCATCCTAGAGGTGTGGCTAACCTTTGGGGGGTTGTACGCCTCTTGAATATCTAATTTCCCGCCTGCTTTCAAACACAAGTGCATTGTAGCGGGGGCCTTTGTCTCCACTGGTAGATAAGTCAAATAAATCAGAGTCGGTGAAGCCTTTGAGGCTCACCACCCTGATGGGTTTTTCACTAGCCATCCTGGGAGGGTGAAGGTGTGACCTCCTTCCTGGCCAGGCCTTTTGCCTCACGTCCCCTGGGAATGATAGCAATCACCAGAAGGAGGGCAGACTTCTGTCTTGGCTGCAAATGGCTCAGAAAGTTTGCCAAGGCACAAGGGAATCTCGGTGGGCAACCTCTAAGGATGGCACCTTGGTGCATGCCTGCTCACCCTCGATATGAGAATCACGTCAAGGGTGAAAAACCCTGGTGTTTGATGTAGGAAAGTATTTCTTTTGGCATGGTTACCCCCCCACACACACACTTTTTGCCTGACTCTGATGCATCTTTGACTGAATGTGCACTGGGTTCCTGCCCACCAGGTTCCCAGTGCCTGTGTTCTTTCCCAAAATTGTACCTTTGTTACCACAATTGGCACACCTCTGGCTCACATATAAGTCCCTTGTAAAAAGGTACCAGTGGTACCAAGGGCATTGTGACCAGAGAGTATCTCTAAGGGCTGCAGCATGTATTGTGCCACCCTAGGAGATCCCTCATCAAACACATGCACACTGCCACTGCAGCCTGCGTGTTTTGGTGCTGATAAAGTGAAGAGTCGACCTGGCACACATCCCTGTGTGCCAGGCCTACAAGCACTGCAAGAGGCATAGGTAAGTCACTCCTACAGCAGGCCTTTCAGCTCTAAGGCAGGGTGCACTATACCTCATGTGAGGGCATAACTGCATGAGCAGATATGTCCCTATAGTGTCTAAGTCCATTCTCACATTAGTCCTATAGGGTAGCTGTTCCTATGGTGCATAGTCGCAGTTTGGGAAGTGTTAGGAGAGCTGGGTGGGCATTTCCTTAATCGGAAGTGGTGCCCTCACACACCCCTGAGGGTGTCATGCTTCATCACTGGGCTCTGCTCCTCGTGGGGTCGGCGCTGCTATACCCCACGGGCCCTGTGAGAGGGCTCTTTGGCGGAGATCTTTCTATAATAAGCCGTGATGGTGAGTGCGGGTGTGTGGGGAAGGGTGGGTAGTGAGTTAAAACTACCTGTAGGATCCCTCAATGTTATATTTTTAATCAGACGTCCCCACGGTAGGTAGGATTAAAAAGTGATGTGTGTAGATTGCGAATTTCTCGTAATGGAGAAGAACAATCTACTTATGTGTGCGGGATCTGGGTTGACATGTTTCATGCCTCAGTGGTCCAGGAGGGATCCGTGGTATTTCATCAGGACTAATAAACGGGGAGAGGAACAGTGCCTACCCTTACTCTGGGTTGTATGTGGGAATTCTGTGTCTCATGGGGTATTCACTGTTACCACCAAATGAATATTCAGTGGTCACACAGGTACCTAGTGGTCAAATGACCTAAATGCGTCTGAGTTTCTAACTTGCAAAAGAAACATCAACAGAAGTAAATCTTGAGTAGTGTGTGCCCGGGTGAATTCACCAGGGTACACTATAAATCATAATGTGCAAGGAGCAAAGATTTGTGGTGCTCCTACTGTGCAATGTGTCAAGCATTTCAAGAAAATTAAGGTGAGTGACTGACACAGTTCTCGTTGTGAATGAAGACAGACATACACAAGCAAATACAAGTATTAGAAAATCAGTATTGGTCCCAGCGTAAGGGTACGGTTCCTCTCTTACCCTTAAATGAGATGTAAAGGGGCACCTTGGGTCAAGGCAGGGGGCCAAGACTTTTTCTGTGATTTTAGATACAGCTGTAGAGGTTAAAATAGTGAGAGAAACAATTAGAGCACTTGCGTTGGTGTCACTAAAGAGCAAGCGAGTCGACTGGCAAGAGATTTTACTCACGTGGATGGTCACGGTATGTTGTGCGTACACCTACCCTCCCGACTGCCTGCCCGGAGGTAAATGCCCACCGTGAGCTGTTTGGTGAAATAACCATTTGGAGAAGCAGCTGCGGGTCTCAGTCCCCTGAAGATGACGTACACCTCGGTCACTGTGGTCTAACATGTGATCGTGCCTACCGAGACTCATCGACACGACTAAAACCATGGTGGTGCTAGAGCGCAGTTTTTGATTTTGAAATTATAGGGATGCGTTATAATCAAGGGTAGATCGCACCTACATATAATCTTTTGTCGTTTTAATTTAAGACAGTAAACATGACTGTAATAATGTGAAAAGTGATGCGTTAGGGGTTTAGAGTAAATGTGAAGAAATCAGCATTGCAACAATGTGTGTTTAGTTTAAAGCATTAATGCACAGATTTCGTACGTGTTGCCAATAATCGTCAGTGTATTCGGTGTGCTTTTTTTTACATAGGAAGGAGCTGGGTTCCACATTCTAGATTAGCCGTTGGAACCCCCAGGTCGATATCACTTTTTATCAGCATGGAAGTGTAAGGAGGAGAGAAACCATTACCAATAAATCAATTAATTTAGTTCCAATAAACCATGACTTCTAAGAATCACAGACTCCTGATAAGTTTAGTTAATTTATTACAAAGCAGAGAACAATTGGGCATACAAACACCTCAAGATGAGGGTGTAGAAATACATTGGAACTAATACAAAGCCAAATCTGTGAGTAAAGTTGAGGCAGTGCAACATGCACAAGATGACCAATTCGAGAATCAAACTACAGAAAATGACTCCACAGATGTCAAGATTCCCCTTCATTGGAGGTTCGTAGGTATAAAGCATTTGTCTGTCCCTACTCTACAGCTAACGTGACATCCCTACTTAGCATTTTCCAAGGCAAGGCTCATTAAGGTGTCGTCCTAAGAAGCCTCTTCACGTTCAATGGGTCAAGTAGAATAAAGCTACGGAGCTCGCTCAAAGATGCTCCCTCTCTCAAGGCAAGGTAAGAATCCCCGGACACTGTCCCTAACTCCAACACATTATTCCTCGGAAAAAGATCCAGAATGCATTGCAACATCACACCATCTGTCCAAGAAACCTCGTAGTAGGTAAATTCCCACTGGGCAGCGATGATCCCAGGCCTCGGCAACATGATCTTGACTCCCAGGCTTGCTTCGCTGAGAAAGTACACCAGTCCATGTTATCAGTTTCAGTTCTTAATGTATCCTTTCCTCCCTAAGCCTAACTCCTAAAACAAAGATATTATTCTAGCTAACGAGGATGAATTCTCCACCTGCAACAGAAACGTGAGAAAAAAACAAATTCAGCACGCACTTGAAATCCAACTATTAAATCTAATGCGAGAGCTTCCAGGTGAAAGTATAATCCAGGCCTACAGAAACTGGCCAACATAAGAAGCGGCACCAAGGCCTCATAGGACTACATATAATGAATACCTTTTCCTGACCACTTCTATGTTAATACATTATATAAGCACATCGAATACACTGATGATTATTGGAAACACATTCGAAATCTGTGCATTAATGTTTTAAACTAAACACATGTTGTTGCAATGCTGATTTCTGCACATTTACTATAAACCACTAACACATCACTTTTCACATTATTACAGTCACGTTTACTGTCCTAAATTAAAACGACAAAAGAGTATATGTAAGTGCGTTCTACCCTTGATTATAATGCACCCCTACAATTTAAAGAGCAAAATCTGCAATCTAACAGTGGCCATATTAGAGTGTGTTTGTCAATTCGGAGTCGATTCCTGGAGGGGTAAAAAATATGTGATTAATTGTTCTCCGGTCTGTGTCAAAGCCTCTGGTGTATCTGAGTGCTATTCATTTTCTCTTTTTCGGTATTAATGATATAAGTGAAGTCATGGTCCAACAGATGGGCTTGCACCCCCAAAAAAGGAGGAAACGGAGGGGAAAAAAACAGATGAGGTTGCCTAGGGAAACGGTAGGTGAGAATTGCTTATGGACGGTAATTCCCAGGCCGTTTACATCTAGGAGTGTAAATGAAGGGTTATTGTAGGGTGTCTCTTTCTATTTTTCATGTATCCGCTCAGTGTACTTCAAGGTGTCAGGAGTCCCCACAGTCTTCTCTCAAGTCAGTCTGTATAGTAATAGAGATCCCCGAGCTGTTTGACTAGCGTTAAACATTGTGTACCTGTCTGTATCAATATAAGAGGGTCCCCATATCCTCTCTTATGGCAAGTGAGTGTCCTGGCAGTGGTTACAATGTACCGGTGTATGTGGGGTTGCTTCCAATGTAACAATGTATCAAGTACAGACCACTTTGGAGGAATTTATCTTGTTCACCAGAGGGGTACTCCCAGTGGGATATGATCTAGAGCATTCAGTCCAGGGTATTTTGTCTGATCTGTACTTGATACAGTTCCCTGAGTGATGCCAAACCCTCAATATCACCAATGTACAAACTCTCACCAGCATCACTATCTGTAGACATTTGAACGCCACCCTGTATTTGCTTATTTTTCTGTTGTTTAAACAAGTTGAAAAGTTTAAATTTTCATACAAACTGATACAAGTCCTTCCGAAGGAGCAGCATAGTCCAAGTTCGCTATTGGGCAAAAGAACAAGCCTAGCTTTAATAGTGACTGTTCATCAGGACTCAAAACATGGGTAGATAAATTAATGATTGTAAGTTTGTCCTCATTCATCATTTGTTCCTTTTGTTCTGCCGTGTGTTTTTCTCCCATGCCGCACGTTGTCTTTTTTCATCGTGGCCACCCCTTCTGATCTTGATTCTCCGTCGTTGCCTCTTCCTTTTGAGGGCTTGTGATGGGGGACCTGATTTGACCATAAAAAACTGTGGGGCATATTAGCAAGGGCACTATCGCCGCTTTAGCGGCACTTTTTGCCGCTAAAGCGGCGATATTTATATCGCCCTATCAGCAAACTGTCTCTAACAGCAGTTAGCGACAGTTTGCGGGCATTAGCGCCCGTTTTTTTACCGCTTTGCATGTCAGCGATAGTTATCGCTAATGACATGCAAAGTGGGCGTTCCCGACGAACAAACCTGGGAAACACTCGCTAACAGGCCTATCGCCTATTAGCAAGGTGGCCATGGCCCCAGTTAGCGACGTGAAAAGTCGCGCTAACTGGGGTCATCGCCATTTATTTAACACCTGCAATTAGCAGGTGTTAGCCATACCTAACATGGGGGGGTGGATTATGCTGATACGACCACAGGGTCGTATCAGCAAGGTGTTCTCCCTTCTCCATGCAACAGCGCTGGTTTTTCAGCGATGTTGGCCCATTTCCCCCGCTATCGCTGGAATATTCATCGCCATAGCGCTAATCGTTGCTAATACAGCGTTAGCGTGGCGATATATTCCAGCGATAGCCGGCGATAAAAAAAATCACGCTAAGCAGGGTTAGCGCTGATTATCGCCTCTTCTTGCTAATATGCCCCTGTATTCTTCCAAGGTTGTGAAAGGCACTGAATTGGGATTCCAAGTGCCCTGCTGGTCTTCAATATCAGAGTAAATGTCAGAACTAGATTCCGAAGTTACCAATTCCTGCTGTCTTAGTTAATTGGTTTGCCTGAACTCTTTGTGAGCTTCATCATATCTGTGATCGCAAGTCAGGCATCTTCCTATAGAATAGTCAATTTTATCACATAGAAACTTCCGGTTTTTTTGTATTTAATTTAATCCTCATATTGTTCAATCTAGAATCCATTTCTTGCATGAATGTAAGAATTTCATCCTGCAAAGCATGTTTGTCTAAAAAGTCCTTAAATTTCTTGATTTTATTGCTTACTTGATCCAATTCGATTGCTGCATATTTTGAAAGAAATATATATATCTTACCTACTGGCGGTTGCCAGGCGATAGTTAGAGTTAGTACCATGTTTTCATAGGAAAAGCATTTTTTTACTTGCCTATACCTTTAGCCGTTCATGAAATTTTCACAAAAAGTTTGCCGGTAGTTCTTGTTGTGCATGGAAAGTTTCGGGGTGATCCACCATGCAAGGACCAATAAAAATGGGGGGGGGGGGTCAAAATATGTGTGTTTCCCATGTTAATTTCCATAAAGTCTTTAGACATGTGTCCAGTCCAAACCGCTGGACGAAATTATACCAAATCTGGCAGAAAGCTAGCTTTTGGTCCGCAGATTGTGCTTTTTGTTATTTGGTGTAAATCTGTTCAATAGTTGAGGAGAAATGTAAGGAAATTCAAATTTGTATATTTACGATCAGGGCTGATTCTCGGTGAATTCGTGATAAATCGCGAATGTGCGCACCAACCGGAATGCCGTGATTTGCTGGCCGCAACCTGAGCAGAGAGTTGCGGCCGCCATTATAGTTTATCGGAACAGTCCCCCGGGCTCCAATGAAATGGCAAATTGAGCTTTGATATGGATAACGTCTATTGTCAACAGTTATCTCACTATAAGCTTTTTTTGGCGAGTGTGGAGTATAAAGTGACTCCAAAATATCTGAGATTCTCACTAGACCATAAGGTTAGGCGTTGCATTTTGATGTTAAGATTGTGGACGTTACCACTAAAAGATTTAACAAACAATTGGGGTGGTATATTTGATAAGTCTGGCCACTGTGATCTTTGTAATGGAGGCATTCAAGATTTGATACATGTCCTACTCGTTTGTCCCAAAAATTGCACGCACTAGATGTTTAAAACCTATTTGCACTAAATATAATATTTATAGAACTATGGATTTGATCAAGTTAATAAGAGCCCCCCAGATGAATTTGTATGTTATAAAGTTTTAATTTTTTTAAAATCTTTCCTTCCGTTGTTTTAGAGATGATTGTAACTGTGAATAATTATTTCTTTTGTATATACTACAGTTTTACATTGTGGCACTATGGATCTGATAAATAGTTTTTTCCGTAGTTTTAGAGATGTTGTCACTGTGAATAACAATTTCCTCTGTATATATTGCATTTTTATATTGTGGCACTATGTATTCGATTAACTAGTATACATTGTATTATCATATTGTGGATCTCAGTAGAGGTCTATATCAACAAAAACTTGAAACTTGAATGAAATGGCAGAAACTGATATATGGGGTCAGGTTGGATGTGCCCTGACCCCATGGCTTGAATATAGGGGTCTTTGAGGGACCCCTGATAGGTATTATGTGTCGAAAAACAGTTTTTTTTCCATGCGAGATATTCGCAAATTCGTCGCGACCATCACCATGGTCCCCCATGTAACATTGTGATGAATTTGCGAATGTCGGCAAAAAAATACATTCTCAGACTCATTCAGACACTAATGCATTCACTTATAGATGCACTCAGTGACTAGTGCACCCAGTCACACACCCACTGAGACACCCATGCACCCACTCATACACACACTCAGAGACTCAGGCACCTGCTCACAGACCTACTGAGACACACATGCACTGACTTACACATCCACTCAGAGAGTCATACACCCACTCACAGACCCACGCAGAGTCTTATATAGCCATTCACAGATGCACTAAAAGACTCATACACTCGCTCATGGACTCAGATACTCATGTACCCACTCACAGTCCCAGTCAGACACACCCACCCACTCACAGACCCACTCAGAGACTCATGCACCCACTCACACACATACTCCGAGAGTCACACTCTCACTCA
This sequence comes from Calotriton arnoldi, assembly GCA_963921515.1. Taxonomy (NCBI): domain Eukaryota; kingdom Metazoa; phylum Chordata; class Amphibia; order Caudata; family Salamandridae; genus Calotriton; species Calotriton arnoldi. The sequence continues at coordinate 139,738 of CAWUFW010006211.1, forward strand.
CATTCACACTCACTGATTCACACCCACTCACAGCCCACTCAGAGACTCATGCATCCACTCACACACTCACTCAGAGACTCACACACCCACTCACAGACTCACTTAGAGAGTTATGCACCTACTCATGATCACTAGACCTGGGCCCCAGGGATCACTCACACACCTGCTCAGAGACTCATTCACCCACTCACAGATCCACTCAGACACTCATGCAACCAGTCACAGATCCACTTAGACACTCATACACCTACTTACAGACCCGCTCAGAGTCTCATGCACCTACTCACAGACCTGCTCAAAGATTCATGCACCCAGTCCAGACCCACTCAGAGACTCATGCACTCACTCACAAACCCACTCAGACACTCATGCATCTACTCACAGACCCCACTCAGACACTCATGCAGCCACTCACAGACCTACTCAGAGACTGATACACTCACTCGCAGTCCTACTCAGAGACCCATGCACGCAGTCACAGAGCCACTCAGAGACTCATGAACCCACTCAGACACTCATGCACCCAGTCATAGACCCACTCAGAGACTCATGCATCCACTCACACACCCATTCAGACACTCATGTACCCACTCAGACACTCATTGAGACACTTATGCAGCTACTCCCAGACCCACACAGACACTCACATACCCATTGAGATACTCACTCACACACCTACTGAGACACTCATGTACTCACTCACCCACTCACTCTCCAAGGTTACAGGTTACAGTTAGGAAATAAAAATTTAAAAACCTTAGAAATTCACTTAAAAAATAAAGGTTACAGGGACGTTAAAGTTAGGAAACAACATTAAAAAAAACCTTAGAAATTCACTGAAAATAAACAAAGGTTACAGGGACATCACAGAAAGGAAATAGAATTTTAAAAAACTTAGAAATTTCCTGAACAAAACAATGGTTACAGGGACATTATAGTTAGGCTCAAATTTCACTTGTATAAAACCAGTGATATTCAGCAGTTATAGTTAGCTGAGATAACTATAACTTAAGCCTCCCGCAATGCACTGCTTAGGATCTCACATATTACATCACTCAACACATGATCAGTGACATCACTGATGACATCTCACATGACATCACTGATGACATCATCCACAGAACTCCTCATATACCCACTCACACCCCACACAACCTCTCATACACCCACTGACCCACCCATACAACCACTCACACACCCACTTGCTCATCCACATAGCCACTCACACACCCACTCACACACACACAGCCACTCACTTCCCCATACACCTACTCACACAGTTTTACATTGTGGCACTATGGATCTGATAAATAGTTTTTTCCGTAGTTTTAGAGATGTTGTCACTGTGAATAACAATTTCCTCTGTATATATTGCATTTTTATATTGTGGCACTATGTATTCGATTAACTAGTATACATTGTATTATCATATTGTGGATCTCAGTAGAGGTCTATATCAACAAAAACTTGAAACTTGAATGAAATGGCAGAAACTGATATATGGGGTCAGGTTGGATGTGCCCTGACCCCATGGCTTGAATATAGGGGTCTTTGAGGGACCCCTGATAGGTATTATGTGTCGAAAAACAGTTTTTTCCCATGCGAGATATTCGCAAATTCGTCGCGACCATCACCATGGTCCCCCATGTAACATTGTGATGAATTTGCGAATGTCGGCAAAAATACATTCTCAGACTCATTCAGACACTAATGCATTCACTTATAGATGCACTCAGTGACTAGTGCACCCAGTCACACACCCACTGAGACACCCATGCACCCACTCATACACACACTCAGAGACTCAGGCACCTGCTCACAGACCTACTGAGAAACACATGCACTGACTTACACATCCACTCAGAGAGTCATACACCCACTCACAGACCCACGCAGAGTCTTATATAGCCATTCACAGATGCACTAAAAGACTCATACACTTGCTCATGGACCCACTCAGATACTCATGTACCCACTCACAGTCCCAGTCAGACACACCCACCCACTCACAGACCCACTCAGAGACTCATGCACCCACTCACACACATACTCCGAGAGTCACACTCTCACTCAGATTCACACTCACTGATTCACACCCACTCACAGCCCACTCAGAGACTCATGCATCCACTCACACACTCACTCAGAGACTCACACACCCACTCACAGACTCACTTAGAGAGTTATGCACCTACTCATGATCACTAGACCTGGGCCCCAGGGATCACTCACACACCTGCTCAGAGTCTCATTCACCCACTCACAGATCCACTCAGACACTCATGCAACCAGTCACAGATCCACTTAGACACTCATACACCTACTTACAGACCCGCTCAGAGTCTCATGCACCTACTCACAGACCTGCTCAAAGATTCATGCACCCAGTCCAGACCCACTCAGAGACTCATGCACTCACTCACAAACCCACTCAGACACTCATGCATCTACTCACAGACCCCACTCAGACACTCATGCAGCCACTCACAGACCTACTCAGAGACTGATACACTCACTCGCAGTCCTACTCCGAGACCCATGCACGCAGTCACAGAGCCACTCAGAGACTCATGAACCCACTCAGACACTCATGCACGCAGTCATAGACCCACTCAGAGACTCATGCATCCACTCATACACCCATTCAGACACTCATGTACCCACTCAGACACTCATTGAGACACTTATGCAGCTACTCCCAGACCCACACAGACACTCACATACCCATTGAGATACTCACTCACACACCTACTGAGACACTCATGTACTCACTCACCCACTCACTCTCCAAGGTTACAGGTTACAGTTAGGAAATAAAAATGTAAAAACCTTAGAAATTCACTTAAAAATAAAGGTTACAGGGACGTTAAAGTTAGGAAACAACATTTAAAAAACCTTAGAAATTCACTGAAAATAAACAAAGGTTACAGGGACATCACAGAAAGGAAATAGAATTTAAAAAAACTTAGAAATTTCCTGAACAAAACAATGGTTACAGGGACATTATAGTTAGGCTCAAATATCACTTGTATAAAACCAGTGATATTCAGCAGTTATAGTTAGCTGAGATAACTATAACTTAAGCCTCCCGCAATGCACTGCTTAGGATCTCACATATTACATCACTCAACACATGATCAGTGACATCACTGATGACATCTCACATGACATCACTGATGACATCATCCACAGAACTACTCATATACCCACTCACACCCCACACAACCTCTCATACACCCACTGACCCACCCATGCAACCACTCACACACCCACTTGCTCATCCACATAGCCACTCACACACCCACTCACACACACACAGCCACTCACTTCCCCATACACCTACTCACACAGCAACCCACTCACCATACACTCACTCACACAGACACTCAAACACCTATACAGCTACTCCTACTCCTACTTATTCACCCATGCAGCCACTCACATACCCGGTCACTCACAGCCTTTCAACAGAACTACTCCCATACCCATACAACCACTTACATACTTATTCACACATCCATACAAGCACTCACTCAGCCATACTGCCACTCATACAGTCACTCTCCAATGCGCCAGACACACACCCACTCAGTTGACTAAATACCCACTCACACAGCCACTCTGACACCCATACAGCCACTCACATACCTACTCATCCACCCATAGAGCCACTCACACAGCCACTCGCTCACCTACACACCCATGTATTCACCCATACATCTACTCACACACCCACTTATTCACCCATACATCTACTCACACACCCATTTACACACCTAGTCATTCACACACCCACTCACACACAGATACACTCAGTCACTTACATAATATATGTTAGAAATTGAATCACTCATTAGTAGTACACAAAGAATACAGCTGTAACTTTTGTAGTACCTAAGTATACGTGTTTAACACTCATAAAATATTAGAAAACACTCACAATTGCTGGATGATGTCATCAGTGTTGTCATCAGTGATGACATTTGAGATGCAATCAGTGATGTCATTGGCCATGTCATGAGTTATGTAATATGGATGTGCTGCAACAGCCTGAGCTGCTGGCTGCAGAGCCGGTGAGAACCAGGTTTGAGTCTTGGCATCAACATCCTCTGATTCTGGGCAAATCACTTAATCTCCCTATGCCTACAATTAAGCGCCTTGAGACTCTGGACCCTCAAGGGTGATTTGCCGCGCTTACAAATCCTTGATTTATTTATGTGAGGTCATAAGCAGTGCATTGCGTGGCATAACTTATAACTATAACTGCTGAATTTCACTGGTTTTGTATGAGTGAAATTTGAGCCTAATTATAAAGTCCCTGCAACCTTTTTTCTGTGAAAAAAATAAATAATATATATATCTACATCTATCTATATCTATATCCATCTATCTATCTATCTATCTATCTATTTATCTATCTATCTATCTATAGATAGATAGATAGATAGATAGATAGATAGATATTGCGGATGCCAGCAGGTAGGGAGTTATAGTTAGGACCTAGCTTCCATAGGAAAAGCATTTTTTTTGTTTTGCTAATAACTTTAGCGTGGTTTGATGAATATTCATGAAATTTTCAAAACTAGATTGTCACTCAATTCAGCTGCTGTCTGGAATGTTACAGGGTGATTCGTCAAGCACAGCCAAGAAAAAGGGGGTCCTAAAATACATTTTCCCTATGAAATTTCCTCTAAGGATTTTAGACACGTCTATAGCCCGAACCACTGAAAGGAATTACACCAAATTTGGCAGGAAGCTAGATCTTGGTCCAGAAAGAGTGCTTTTTGTTATTTGGTGTAAATCTGTTTAGTATTTTTAGAGTTATTATGGAAAAAATGTATGTATATCTAGAGACACTGATCCACCGCGGTGGATCGGTGGACCCATGCACCAACAGCAATGCCGTGATTGGGGGAAAAATAAAGTAGAAATAGGATATAAGGGGTCAGTATAGAGGTATTCTGACCCCATGGGACTGATGGAGAGGGTCTGTGAGGGACCCCTCATGGGCAAGAAATTGTCCCAAAAAGTTTTTGGGAACACACAAGGATCTGCAGATCCACCACAGCGGTCAGCATGGCCCCCGTGTGAAGTTGTGACCCCAATTAAAGCAAAATACATGCACTTATAGACCCACTCACTCACAAATCAACACAATCACTCACATACCCACTCAGAGACCCAGAGAGCCACTCACACACCCATACAGCCATTCACATACCTACTCAGAGACACAGAGAACCACTCACATACCCACTCACAGAACCACACAACCAGCCACACCCACAAGTACACACTCACGCAACCACTCACACACCCACTCATCCACCTGTACAGCCACTCTCATACCTACTCAGACACCCACAAAACCACTTACACAATCACTGCCAGACCCACACAGCCAGTTATACATGCATTCACACACCCACTTACACACCCACACAACTACTCACACACCCACTCACACACCTACTCAGATACCTAGAACATCACTCCCACACCCACGTAGAGTCCCACACATGCACTCAAACACTCACACAGCCACACAACTACTCACACGCCTATACAGCCACTCACACACCCACTCAGAGGCCCAGAAAACCACTCACACACTCAGAGGCACTCACACGCCCACATATACACCCATACAACCACTCACTCACCCACTCACTGACCCACACAGCCACTCACACACCGATTCAGTGACCCACACAGCCAGTTACACATGCACTGACACACCCACCACACATTCACACACCCATGTACACACCCACTCACACACCCACTCAGAGATCCAGAACATCACTCACACACTACTCACACACCCACTCAGAGACCCCCCCACACACTCACTCACTTACATAGCCATACACTCACTTACGCACTCATACAGCCACTCACACACCCACTCAGTAGCCCAGAGAACCACTCACACAGCCACTCACAGACCAGAGGCACTCACACATGCACATACACACCCATACAGCCACTCATTCACCCACTCACAGATCCACTCACACATCCAGGTTACAGGGATGTTATAGTTAGGAAAAAGCATTAATAAAAAATAGAAATTCACAGAAAAACAAAGGTTACAGGGAAGTTATAGTTGGGAAATAGTATTAAAAAACTGAAATTCACTGAAAAAACAAAGGTTAATGGGACATTATAGGTAGGAAATAGAATTTTAAAAACCTTAGAAATTCACAAAAAAACCAAAGGTTACAGGGTCGGTTTAGCTAGGTTCATATTTTGCACACAAAATCATAGAACTCCAGCAGTTATAGTTACAGCTATCTCAAGTAACTATAACTCATGCCCTAAGGTAACTATAACTCACACCCACGCCATGTACGGCTAGTTACCCTACATAATACATTACTCATGACATCTTCTATGACATCATTGATAATGTCACTGCAACATTTGCAGTGAAATTATTGATGAGAAAACTGTGCATGGCAGGGGCACGAGTTATAGTTACCATATGGCACGAGTTATAGTTACTTAAGATAATTATAACTGGTGAATTTCCATGGTTATGTGTGTCAAATCTGAGCCTAACTATAATGTCCCTGTAACCTTTGGTTTGTTAGTGATAAATATATATAAATATATATAAATATATATATATATATATATGAGGTGAGCAAAATTAGAGTGCCGCTGGTGTTGATAGTGCTCTTACTGGAGCTGCTTTCCACCTAAACTTGAGAACTACCCAGAGTTCTCTGCTTCTGTTTTTGCATAATTTATTCGTCACTCTATGCCTGAAAGGGTTTTGTTTTTATATATATATATATATATATATATCCAAAACACAAAAGGCGTCACAACCTGGTTCTGGAAAAAGAAGCTTTATTTCAATTGGCACAGGCAACAACGATGGTGAGGCACCTGACGCGTTTCAGCGAATTGCCTTCCTCAAAGGTGCATCACGTGTGCAGTGTCCCAGGTGTGATTGCTGATGGTGAAGTCACCTGCCTGACTGCTGCCGTACTGCAAATCCCATAATCCATCAGGTCGCCAGTAGGTAGTTATAGTTAGGACCTAGTTTCCATAGGAAAAGCGCTTTTTGTTTTCCCAATAACGTTGGCGCCATTTGACGAATCTTCGTGAAATTTTCAAAACTAGTGGGGCGCTTCAGTCAGCTCCTGTCTTGAAAGTTTCGGGGTGATTCGTCAAGCAGGGGCCGAAAAAAAAGGGGGGTCCCAAAACGCGTTTTCCCCATGTTAATTTCCATAGGAACTTTAGACAAAGCTACAGCCCGAACTGCTAAACGGAATTACACCAAATCTGGCAAAAAGGTAGGTCTTGGTTCAGAAAGTGAGCTTTTTTTTAAATAGTGTAAATCCGTTCCGTAGTTTATGAGAAATTAGAAAAAGAAAAAGTTTCGATATCTAGGGACGCGGTGGATTCGCGAACCCTCCCGACCACGAGCTTCATTCTCATTGGCTGCCAACACTCCAAACCAGGAAGTGTTGGCAGCCATCTTGTGACTCAGTAGAACCGAGTCACAAGAAAACAGAAAAAAGAGGTGAAAAAACAAGAAAAGGGGGCAGGGTAGAAACACCCTGACCCCCTAGGCCTGCTCAGGGGGTCCCACAAGGACACCCAGGGCCAAAAAAAACATTTTTTTAAAATAATTTCGGCGGAAATGACGAGGGGGTCGCGAATCCCGCCGAAATTATTTAAAAAAAACAAAGCACGGGCTCCCGCGCTTCGTTTAAAAAAAGCCCCCGGGTGGGCCTGGTCCCGGGGGCACTGCAAATTCATTAGCGGGGGCCCCACCTCCCCGGGGCTGTTAAAAAAATGCGTAGAGTTTAGAGCGTATGTACCCCGGGCGGCACTGACAACACAGGCTTGCATGTGCGCCTCGAGCTGGGAATCCTTTTAAATAAAATGAAAGGAGCGTACGCCTAATTGCGGTGTTGTGATTGGAAGCACAATTCGTGCGGTGCCTGGAGATGAAGAGGGGCCTACAGCGGGGTCCTCTCATCCCTACATGCTGCCTCAAGGCGGCCGGCATGGCCCACGCATGCTTAGTGTTGGTGCTGAGCATCGGACCAGCGCGCACCACCCCCTGCTCTTAATTAATACTCAATGAGCTCTGCACGGTAAGCCGTGACAGGAAACTCCAGCGTGCATATTGCATATGCAATGAAGCCAATGCTGTCATTGTTACTGCACGGCGTCTGAGAGCCGGGGCCACACAATTGGCTTCCAGTTGCCCGGAAATCCTAGACCCGGTGACTGTGCCACACTTCCAAATGTTTTGTTTCTAAACCTGGAAATGCATTTTCTCTGTTACTCTTATGCGAGAAGCAGTGGGTAGTTTATTCTCCACTCACACTATCCTGTGTGCGGAATTAGGTTTTGCACAGTTGTAACAAGCACAATATAAAAATGTATAATCAGGAGCGACCTTTAAAATAACAATTGCAGGCGACTCAGCACAAAGAGAGTCTGCCAAGTAGTTACGAAATGTTTTCTGAGGTATGAAGATCTGTTAAATATGTTTTGTAAAATGCGGGCGAGTTCAACGTACTGTGCTAAAGACTGGATATGCAACCTGTGTTACTTGTCCCATGTGTGTAATGTCCCTAAAATAGCAAAGTGTCAAGATCTTGACTGTTGAGGTCTCTCACGTCCTGTAAAACACGGCTTTAACAGTGTATGATCTTTTTTCAAACCCTTCCCTGAACAGCTCTGGAAAGCCAACTGCACATTCCCAACGCAGGCATTAAAAAGATGGTTAACTACTCCCCTCACAGCTGATACAATCAAAGCAGTGCTTAGATAATGTGTAAATCTCGAGACATCAATATTTAAGTAACATGTTGTCCGTGTTATGGCTCAAAGGTGAACAGTGTAATAATGTATCACGTATCGAATCATAAATAATATGTGGTTTTCTTCTTACAGTAACAACAATTTTGGACCAGATAGATTTGTTGCCTCAAACTTGCCAACTACCCAGTTATTTACATTTTTATGCCATTTCCCTTCTTTGTCACTGATATACTGCACACATATATTTTGTATACATTGCTTAAGTCGCACCTTGATCAGAATATATTTACTAGATGTTTGCCGTTGCAGCAACTATATATATATATATACATATATATATATATATATATATTCACTGAAGTTAGAAATTAGCATTTAAAAAACCTTTGGAATTCACTGAAAAAACCATAGATTCAGGGACGTTATAGTTAGAAATTAGCATTTAAAAACCTTAGAAATTCACTGAAAAAACCATAGGTTTCAGGGACGTTATAGTTAGTTGGACATTTCACTCGTACAAAACCAGAGAAATTCGGCCGTTATAGTTAATTGAGCTAACTATAACTCGCGCCCCCGCAATGCAATGCTGATGACGTCACATATTACATCACTCATGACATGGTCAGTGACATCACTGATGACATCACTGATGACATCTCAAATGACATTACTGATGACATCACTGATGACATTATCCACGTGAAAATCTGATGCACCTCCTCACACCCTAATATAACGTTTAGTACATCCACTCTAAAATACAGGCTGCCATTCTCAAAAGCATAGACACACCAATACCAGTTACTACATACCAACTCACTGATTCATAGCTCTACACACATATCTACACCCTCATCCATACAGTCATTCATAAATGCAGTCACACATCAATACAGCTACTATCATATGTACTCATACATCCATACAGACACTCACACACCACCACTTACCTATAGAGTTATTCACACAGCTAGTCAGTAATGCAAAGAATCAATCACACTCCCATTTACTCCCCTACACAGTTATACACACACACCACCTCACTTATTCATACAGATACTAACACATACTTACTCTCTTCTGCAATCACTGACACAAGCACACACTCATCCATACAGCTACTCTCACAATCACTCACTCTCACATATAATCATTTATATACTCTAACACTCACATATACTACCTTTCACATACGTAGTTACTCACATATGTACTACTGAGACATCCATTCACTCACCAACACAGCTATACACACACTCACCCACCCATATAGCCCCTCACAGATACACTCTTGAACCCATACACCCAGTGAATCACCCACTCACACATCCATACAGGGAGTCACACACACCCAACACACCCACACAGACTCTGAGACACCCATTATGTACTCAGACAACAAATGAAAAAGCCATATATAGATACTCATATAGCTAATCACCAACCCAAGCAGCCACTTCCACACCAACTGACAGACTGATACAGACATTCATACAGATTAGTCAGTCACCCATGTATTAGTAAGACACATTTAATCACTCACTTATACAGTCAGTCATGCACCTATTAAATCATTCATTCAGACACTCATATACCCACTCATTCTTCAATATACCTTGGCATACATATGTATAAGACATATTTAAACTCTTTAGAAACACTCACTCACTGGATGATGTCATCAGTGATGTCATCAGTGATGTCATTTGAGATGTCATCAGTGGTCTTCAGTGATGTCACTGACCATGTCATGAGTGATGTAATATGTGACGTCATCAGCAGTGCATTGCGGGGGCGCGAGTTATAGTTAGCTCAACTAACTATAATGGCCGAATTTCTCTGGTTTTGTATGAGTGAAATGTCCAACTAACTATAACGTCCCTGAAACCTATGGTTTTTTCAGTGAATATATATATAAATTACTGGCGATCGCCAATAGGTAGTTATAGTTAGGACCTAATTCCCATAGACAAAGCATTTTTTTGTATTTAAATTAACTTTGCTGCAGCGTGGTGAATCTTCACGAAATTTTGCCTGTTACTTCAGCTTCTGCATGAAAAGTTTCTGGCTGATCCATCAAGCGGGGGCCATGCAATTACCCATAGATAATTTAGACATGACTACAGCCTGAATCGTTGAATGGAATCACACCAAATTTGCCAGAAAGCTAGATCTTGATCCAGAAGGAGTGATTTTTGTAATTTGGTGTTAATGTGTTCAGTAGTTTTGGAATTAATAAAGAAAAATAATTTATGCATATCTAGGGATGCGAATCATCTGCGGATCTGACAGATCTCATTGGCTGCCAGCACTTCAATCAAGAAGTGTTGGCAGCCATCTAGGGACTCGTCCAAGTCCTAAGAGAAAAACAGTGGAAAAACAAATAATGGGGCAGCGTAGAAACACCCTGACCCCCTTGGCCTGGTGGAGGGGTCCCACGAGAAACCCGGCTGGTGGCCAAAAATGTTATTTTTTTCACATTTGCCATGAAATTGCTGTGACTCCAACAATCTGCATCAAAATAAAATAAAAAATAACCAAGTGCGGGCTGCCTCTCTTGTTTTTTCTAACCCCCACCCCTGAGGTGGGCCAGGTCCAGAGGGAAATATCTTTCATATTAAAGGGGACGAGGGGCGCCTGCAGCCTGCAGCCCACCTCCCCAAGCCGATTTTGGCCCCATCCCCTGGGGCTCAGCCATGTAATAGAAAGGGAGAGGGGAACGCAGCTGCCCTTCTGGGCCAATTATGGCTCCAGGAACCCCACCTGCTGGGGCCTGGCTGTTTAATAGAAGGGGGAGCCCCCCCTTCCTGGGCCAATTTTCACCCCAGTGACTCATCCTCCGGGACCCGGCTTTGTGATATAAAGGGAGGGGGGCACCCCCCCTCCCAGTCTAAATTCGACCCTGTGGACTGCCACCCTCGGGGCCTAGCCGCAATCAGCCCAGGGGACCCTATCCAACTGGACCTGACCTTGCAATTGAAAGGAAGGGGGCTGCAAGGAAGTCATTAATGGCTCATGGGATCCCATCCCTCAGGGACGGCTCAGCTATGCCCTGGGGTGCCCAACCCAGCACATAGCGTGTTTGCTCTCGCTTGGCGGGACAATTTAAAACTCCCACCAAACGAGAGCAAACAGTAAGTCTGCTACCAGCAAGCGGGAGCAGAAAAAATCCTCCCGCCTGCTGGGAGTAGATTTTTCATCTGTGGGCAGGGAAACAGATGAAAAAATCACTCCTGCATGCAGGGAGCAGCATATTTTGCAGCTCCCTGTGTGCAGAAGAAATGCCAGCTCCCGATGGAGGTGGGGAGCCGGAAGGGACCACGGGGGCATTGGGGCTCCCCCACGGCCCTCAACAAGAACATGGTGGGTGCCATGGGTGGGCCTTAGTTGGCTGGGTTCCAGGGAATGGGATCCCCAGGCCGAAATAGCCTCGGGGAGGGGGGTGCACAGCCCCTTCCCCTTCTGTAAAGCACAAATGATCCTAACTTCGTGGGATTGGCAAAGGCAAAGCTAGTGTGTTTCCTCTGCAATTCCACATAGAAAAACAATCTGAAATCCTTAATGGAGGTGAATGCATTGTTGATCTATTGGAACACAATCAGTTCTGTAGTGACTGTGATGAGTGGGTTCTTTCTTGTTGTCTCCTGGTGAGAGTAGACTCCAAGGTTCTCCACTTTTAAATACCCTGAATATGCCAATGCCCAAAATCATCTGCAAGCTCCGCCCATTTGGCACTACCCTATTTTCCTTAGTAGTATGCAGAGATCTTCTTGCCTTTTCCCAGGTTGATGGACAGCTTACCAAAAGGCCCCCAAGCGCGCTTCCCGCAGATTTTGCTGACATGTTCTTGATTCAGAGGAATATGAGGACATCTCCACCAAACAAAGAAACACTTACTTCATTTAGTAAAGAGAAAGTACCCTTGTTTGGTGGAGATTCACATCTTTGAAGTCTCGTCCTCTTCTCTAGAAGAGGATTCATGGTATCACAGATTTGTGGATGAAGGTGCTCAAGGAAGAATCACATTGCCGAAATTAGATGCACAAGGTCACCAAAGACATTACTTTGCGCTCCTTTATGCAGCTGTAGTGTAGAACATTTACTAAACATTTATCCAATGAGATAGTGCTTACTAATTAACCAGTAGAAAGTACTTCAGTTGTGTAGACATTTTCTGCAAAACTGTTGACTCTTCTTGTATAAAATGAGGTTCCATTCTGGCCCTGATGGTAATTTCACAGAAATTAAACCTCAATGGGAAGCACTTACAAATATAAACTTAGCAGGTGCCCCAGTTGAAGCTTCAATTCTGTGAAGGACAAATGATCCTAACTTCCTGGGCTTGGCGAAGGCAAAGCAAGTGTTTTTTGCTCTGCAATTCCACCTTGAAAAACGATCTGAAAACCTTGATTCAGGTGAATGCTTCGTTGATCTATCCCAGCGCAATCTCTTCTGTAGTGACTGTGACAAGTGGGCTATTTTTTGTCATCTCCTGGTGAGTGCAAAGTTGATGGTTCTCCCTTTAAATTACTATGAGTATGCAAATGTGCAAAATTACAAACAAGCTCTGCTCATTTAGCCCAGCAACTGTTCACCTTAGTAGTAGGCAAAATTCTTCCCGCCTTTTGCCAGGTTGATGGAAATCTTACCAAAAGGTCCCCCTCCTGGGTTGGTGGACATGCCCTGAGGCCAACCCTGTGGCATGAGGTTAGTTGCATGTGGGGGCGGCGGCCGCAGGGACTGACCGCAGGCCATGCACAGCAGCAGTAAGATTAACGAATGATAATTAAATATTAATTTTCACAAAAAAAACATAAAAATTCACTGAAACAACCAAAGGTTACAGGGACGTTATAGTTAGGAAATAGAATTGAAAAAACCTTAGAAATTCACTGAAAAAAACAAAGTTTACAGGGACGTTATAGTTAGGTTCACATTTTACACACTCAAAAGTATAGGAATTCAGCAGTTATAGTTAGAGTTATTTGAAGAAACTATAACTTGTGCCCTAAGGTAACTATAACTCACGCCCTCGCCATGCACTGCTAATTAACCCACATATTACATCACTCATGATATCTTCTATAACATCATTGATAATATCACTGCAACATTTGTAATAAAATTATTGATGACAAAACTGTGCTTGAGGGGGCGCGAGGTATAGGTATATATATATTTATATATTTGTAAGCCCTCACAAGAGCATGTCAGATCTGTTAGAAAAATCAACAAAGATAAGATAAAGTGAAAGCAAGATTACATTACCAGGGGGCTCTATGCCTTGGAGGTCGGGGGCCCTAAGAGATTTCCCACTTTGCCCATGCCTTAAAAGTCTCTGAGAGGATTCAAACTCTGGAAACACTCACCATTTATGAGTTAGCAGGTAAAAACCAGCACCAATCACATGCCAAAGATTTCATGTGTAGTGCCATGCTAAGTGCCGAAAACCTGTAAAGTCTTGGAGACGTCTGTCACTGCCAAGACAATGAGCTGCCCTCACTTGCCAGTGTCCTTGGTGAACTGAAGATTGTACATTACAGATGAGAAAGACAGCCCCATCACCTTTGAAAATCTCCACACTATGGGGCCTATTAGGATGGCGGGCGGACCTGAGTCCGCCCGCCATCCTCGTGGTGCTGGGACCGGCCGCCAGACGTGCGGCGGTCCCGCACTGCTAATTAGGATGCGACCGCCACCCTGGCAGTCGCATTCTGCATATTTGACATTGGGGCGGGTGCTGCTTACAGCAGCACCCGCCGCAATGCCAAATTGCCATGTAGTGCATTTCCATGCACAACGTGGCAGGCACCGAGTGGTGCCTGCCACCTTGTGCATGGAAATGGAGGGGGGTAACATGGGAACCCCCCAAGTGCACCCCCCACTCCCCCTGGGGGCCTGCAACGGGCCCCCAAAACACATCCCCACCAGCCTTTCCATGGCATCATCGCCGCCATGGAAAGGCCTTTAAAACCCTGCATCATAATATGGATGGCGGTGCCTGCTAGGCACCGCCACCATATTGTGCCCCAGTTCCGCCCGGCTGGCAATCGGAACGATTGTCGACCGGCGGAAAAGCGGCGGATGCACTTTGCGTCCGCTGCGATACCGCCCGCCATTATAATATGGCGGGGGGTAAATCGGGTGGCGATGGTGGGCGGATCGCCACCGCCTGCCCGGCAATGGCGATCCGCCCGCCATCCTATTTACCCCCTTTGTTGGACTTTTGTTTAATGCCAGAGTGTTTGACAGATTGTTGTAGCTGCATGTCTAATCTGAGAACAGGAGTGGTCCGGACCACAGAAGTTTTCTTTTGGAGCCACTTAATCTTGTGGCAAGAGAACGTCACAAAACATCACAGGAGAATGTGAGTAACAACATGAGATAACCACTTAGATATAAATATATTGTTTCATGTGTCATGAGGGCTGTTGAGTCGGCAGACAGCACTGCTGCCTGCGGCCTTTACACTCATCAAGTAGGGCTGCAGTAAGGGAGGGATAGAGATTGACGAGTAAGTACGTGTAAGAAAGGTGTATGTAGTTGTGCGATAAGAGAGCATGTGACGTGTACGAGCATGTATGAGACAAAGTAAAAATATGTGTGTATGCACGACTATGACTGAGAAAGAAAAAAATAGTATGGAAATTGGAAGATTTGTGTGTGCATATGACACAAAGGGTCATATTCACAACAGAATGGCAGAGCGCGGTGTTGCGCCACAAATGGTAACGCCGTGCTCTGAAATTCTGAAAATGCAGGGATGCGCCGTATTTATAATAATACGGCACACCCCTCCATTTTCCCTGGCGCTGGTGCTAAATTTAGCTGCCTAGCATTAATGCAAAGCGATACCAAAGGGGATGATGGACGGAGCGCTTGACCTAATCAAACACTCACCCCCAGTCAACTGATCTGGGTTTAATCCATCATCATTCTTTAGCTCACTCCACCACCCCAGTTCAGACATGGCCATATGCAAATCAGTCTGACCCTGTGCCTCATGGGAACAGTCCAGCCTGAACTGCCAAGCCATGTCTTCCCTGGACCGGAAACAAGCATCCTGGGACCGGTTTCTGGCCATTCAGCCGTCATCAGCCAGGCTAGCTTGAATCCAGTGGCAAAGTGAGCAAGGGACCCACGTCTGGGCATACCCTGCCAACTTAGGGCGAACAAAGCGATACCAAAGGGGATGATGGACGGAGCGCTTGAGCTAATCAAACACTCACCCCCAGTCAACTGATCTGGGTTTAATCCATCATCATTCTTTAGCTCACTCCACCACCCCAGTTCAGACATGGCCATATGCAAATCAGTCTGACCCTGTGCCTCATGGGAACAGTCCAGCCCGAACTGCCAAGCCATGTCTTCCCTGGACCGGAAACAAGCATCCTGGGACCGGTTTCTGGCCATTCAGCCGTCATCAGCCAGGCTAGCTTGAATCCAGTGGCAAAGTGAGCAAGGGACCCACGTCTGGGCATACCCTGCCAACTTAGGGCGAACAAAGCGATACCAAAGGGGATGATGGACGGAGCGCTTGAGCTAATCAAACACTCACCCCCAGTCAACTGATCTGGGTTTAATCCATCATCATTCTTTAGCTCACTCCACTACCCCAGTTCAGACATGGCCATATGCAAATCAGTCTGACCCTGTGCCTCATGGGAACAGTCCAGCCCGAACTGCCAAGCCATGTCTTCCCTGGACCGGAAACAAGCATCCTGGGACAGGTTTCTGGCCATTCAGCCGTCATCAGCCAGGCTAGCTTGAATCCAGTGGCAAAGTGAGCAAGGGACCCACGTCTGGGCATACCCTGCCAACTTAGGGCGAACAAAGCGATACCAAAGGGGATGATGGACGGAGCGCTTGAGCTAATCAAACACTCACCCCCAGTCAACTGATCTGGGTTTAATCCATCATCATTCTTTAGCTCACTCTACCACCCCAGTTCAGACATGGCCATATGCAAATCAGTCTGACCCTGTGCCTCATGGGAACAGTCCAGCCCGAACTGCCAAGCCATGTCTTCCCTGGACCGGAAACAAGCATCCTGGGACCGGTTTCTGGCCATTCAGCCGTCATCAGCCAGGCTAGCTTGAATCCAGTGGCAAAGTGAGCAAGGGACCCACGTCTGGGCATACCCTGCCAACTTAGGGCGAACAAAGCGATACCAAAGGGGATGATGGACGGAGCTCTTGAGCTAATCAAACACTCACCCCCAGTCAACTGATCTGGGTTTAATCCATCATCATTCTTTAGCTCACTCCACCACCCCAGTTCAGACATGGCCATATGCAAATCAGTCTGACCCTGTGCCTCATGGGAACAGTCCAGCCCGAACTGCCAAGCCATGTCTTCCCTGGACCGGAAACAAGCATCCTGGGACCGGTTTCTGGCCATTCAGCCGTCATCAGCCAGGCTAGACTGGGGGAGAATGTTTGCATTGTCAGCATTCCGTCCATCATTTGTTTGCTGTAACACTTTTCGCCCTAAGTGGGATGGGTATGCCCAGACGTGGGTCCCTTGCTCACTGTGCCACTGGATTCAAGCTAGCCTGGCTGAAGAAGGGTGACATACCCTGAAACCGGTCCCAGGATGCTTGTTTCCAGTCCAGGGAGGACCTGGCTTGGCAGTTCGGTCTGGACTGTCCCCATGAGGCACAGGGTCAAGACTGATTTGCATATGGCTGGGTCCAAACTGGGGTGGCATAGTGGGCAAAAGAACGATGGATTTAACCCAGATCTTTTGACTGGGGGAGAATGTTTGCATTGTCAGCATTCCGTCCATCATTTGTTTGCTGTAACACTTTTCGCCCTAAGTGGGATGGGTATGCCCAGACGTGGGTCCCTTGCTCACTGTGCCACTGGATTCAAGCTAGCCTGGCTGAAGAAGGGTGACATACCTTGAAACCGGTCCCAGGATGCTTGTTTCCAGTCTAGGGAGGACCTGGCTTGGCAGTTCGGTCTGGACTGTTCCCATGAGGCACAGGGTCAAGACTGATTTGCATATGGCTGGGTCCAAACTGGGGTGGCATAGTGGGCAAAAGAACGATGGATTTAACCCAGATCTTTTGACTGGGGGAGAATGTTTGCATTGTCAGCATTCCGTCCATCATTTGTTTGCTGTAGCATTAATGCAGGCACCCTTGCACCATAGTGCAAGGGGGCCAGCATTTCAGGGAATCATTGTTCATGTGCAGGAAGGTGTCCCTTCCTGCACATAAACAATCACTAATGGCGATTTGTAACTTCTATGTGTGCTGTAGAATGCAGCACATATGGAAGTTTCAACTCATCATTATTTAATGATTGTTTATGTGCAGGAAGGGACACCTTTATGCATATGAACAATTACTAATGGCGATTTGCTCTTTCTATGTGTGCTGCAGAATGCAGCACACATAGAAACAGCAAAAACAAGGAGAAATTAATCAATTCTCATTGTTGCGCCAGTTAAAGACCAGGTTTTCCCTGGTCTTATTTTTGGAGCTGGCCCATATTTATGCCAGCCTTGTAAATAGGGGGCAGCGTCAAAAAGCAGTGGATGTTGCGGTGGAACACCCACTGCAACACCCATTGCATGCTCCTTTCACGCTAAGTGCTGCGTGAATAGGGGCATTATTTACAAGGCGGCGTTAAGCGATGTTAAGTGGCTTAATGCCGCCTGGTAAACAAGGCGACGGGGTTATCGCCTCCAGAACGACAAAAAGAGTGACGTTCTGGTGGCGGTAACCCCTTGTAAATATGTCCCAGAATGTGTCTGAATGAATGTGAAAGGGGAGTTTAAATGTGCTAAGGGTTGTGTTTGAGCGAGTGTGGGTGTGAAAGTTGGATGCTGTATTTTGACGTATGTGACTGTTTACAGCGCACATGTTAACAGTCTCTCTCTTCAATTTCCAGACTAGCCAAGTTACAGTCCTTAGTTTCTCGACAGAAGTAATGACCTTGGCAGTGTAGATTAGAAATGTGGGCCCAGATTTACTAACAAGTCACACAACGCAGCAAGGGATCATGCCGCACTGCGTGACAGGGAGAGAGCAGAACTGTGCCATTGACACATTTTTGCAGTCTCCTTGCACTGACAAAATCTGTGCTGCCTAGCACCAATGCAGCCACCCTTGAGACATGGTGCAATGGTGCCTATGTTATAAGGTAGACCTTCCTTCACAAACTCAACCTCTAAAGACATATTCCTCTTTCTATGTGTGCTGCAGAATGCAGCACATAAAGAAGTTGCAACTCATCATTATTTAATGATTGTTTATGTGCAGGAAGGACACCTTTTTGCACATGAACAATCAGTAATGGCGATTTGCTCTTTCTATGTGTGCTGCAGAATGCAGCACACATAGAAACAGCAAAAACAAAGAGAAATTAATAAATTCTCCTTGTTGCGCCAGTTAAAGACCAAAATGCAGCACACATGGAAAAAAGAAGTAACAAGGAGATACAAAGGTATTTCCCCTGGTTACCCTTGGGTCTGAGAGGTGCACCATTTTGATGCAATCCAAGGTTTGCTGACCGTAGCAAATCTGGGATTGCGTCAAAATCAATGGCTGGATGCATGGGAAACCCCATACTCCCCCCATGGAACGCTTCCTTAACACAGGGTAGTGCAAGGCAGCGCTATTCGTTTCTCTGGATTTACTAAACCATGCACAGCCACTCAAGGTGTCTTTGCGTGGCTTAGTAAATTGCAATTAACGGCTTCCATTGCCTTGCGTCACCTTGCATGATGCGGGGACAATGCAAGCCCTTATTAATCTGGGCCTAGATGTTTGCAGCAGCATTTCATATTCCAGAAACCTCAAAGCAGTAATTGCTTTTTTCTTCTCTTGGCTGAGAAATTTCAATTGTTTTTTGAGGAATTGTTGAAATTTTATGTCAATTTCATAAACAAAATATCATCAGCTTTTTGAGCGAATTATGGAGCTGTCTTACCTAGATGGAGTCATACGTATTTAAAAAAGGGGCACTTGAGAGGCCAACCCAGTTTTATTTATTGGGAGCCCTTTCAGGACACACGCACGCCGCACTTTCGACCGGGGACTCCATTCCCCAGCAGCCCACAAGCGCCAGGAGGCGCCAACATGATCTTGTTGCGCCCGGAGGCGCATAAAAACAGCTCGGGGCTCCCGCAGCACGGGAGCCCTTTCAGGACACATGCACGCCGCACTTTCAACCGGGGACTCCATCCCCATCAGCCCACAAGCGCCAGGAGACGCCAACATGATCTTGTTGCGCCCGGAGGCGCATAAAAACTGCTCGGGGCTCCCGCAGCGCGGGATGCGCGCAGACGCGCCCGGGCCAAGGGCGGGCCTGTCTACGCCCGTCGGAGCCCGGAGGAGGCTGGTCTGGGCCTACCCTCTTGGTTTTCCTGTCTGGATTCTGGGATAAAGACGACAAGATCCAACTGGTTGAATCTGTGTAAAGGTAAAAAAGATTTAAGCTCTCCCAATTATAAAGCAATCACCAGTATGGGGAAAAGGAAACCTACGCCAGCTGTAAAACATACTGACACAACTTTAGATGGTTTTCTCCAAAAGGCGGTTGGGGCTATCAACAAGGAAAAAGAACTAGCTGAGCCAGACTCTCATCAGCCCCACCCCCTGACCTACTAGCTCCAGCCCTCTCTGATTCTTATATAGCGGTGGCTGACACTGATGCTGGTCAGAGGTTACAAGTCCCTCTTTCGCCAAATGTTGTCATTCTGGCCCAGAAAGAATCATGTACCACACAAAATGGAGCTGAGCCTATCTCCCTCTCACTCGCAGTAGAGACTGGGTCCAAGCTCGCAACAGGAGGAAAAAGGAAGCGTACCGAGTTAGCGGGGGCAGGTGCAGGGTTGACCAAAGACTGAAGGGCTATTCCCAAGGGTAAAGAGGTCTAAACAAACCCTCCCGTGTAAATCTCGTGTTGGTGGAGGAAGAATCATCACACAGGAGGATGAAACGGACATGTCCACTGATAGACTCAGCAAAGTAGTACAGGCGGCCTTGGCACCCATTCTAGCCCGTCTACTTTGCATAGAAGAGCTCCTCGCCCGTCTGTCAAATAGTTCTGGGAAATTAATGATAACAGGATAACAAGTTGAGATGGTCACCCGACCAAGCTGTATTAATAAGAGGCTAAATGATGTAAAAGATGTAAATGATGTTACTGTTAGTGCCAATCTGAGAGGGTTGCCCACTACAAGTGACCTACTCATCATAAATAACCAATGTTCCCCTCAAGAGCCCGTCCCCATAAATGTCAACAATGGTCCAATGCCTTTGCTATCTGGAGTTGTGGGACGGGAAAGGGCTTCCGTTGGGGACAACCGAACGCAGGGACATGTGGCTATTAATCGAGAGAACTCTGGCCCCCTAAGTGGGGGGAGACACCCACAAGGCTCCGCAAATATAAATGGCCCACCGCATGTCTCTCAGGGTGGGCGGGGTGCAATCGAAATTTTAGATCTACCCCCAGATTGTACACCATATACTCTGATCTTAACAGGGGTCCCCCAGCTCCCCCCGGGGCATCAAGAAAGCTGCCAGAGCCTAATCAATAAATCTGCCTATTGGTTTTCAAGGAAAATTTTCTCGCAAACCAACTGACCTGAACATATTATTATGGCAAAGAGGGTGAGCTGGTTGGGCAACACGACTAAATGCGTGAATGGGGACTGTGTCGTGCTTAACTTTAGGAAAGCTGGGTTTGCGCATTTTGCCCTGACACATCTTAGAAATTCACAGAATGAAACAATTAAGGTCCGTCCACTTGGCTTCTTCTATCCCCCTAACCAGGAGACTTATACGAGACAACAGCCTGTATTTAGACAACAGAATAGATTCCGAGTCCCCAAGTTCACGTCATTTATCCACCCCAACCGTTTTGATGCTCTCTCCGGTTTGAGCGAAATCGACTGACTGTCCGTATGTGAGGGCAGTACAGCCGAAACGAGAAGATCTAGCTTACACTGCATCAATCTTGAGAGAGCACTCGAAAATGTTACTATTTGCAGAAATCCGCCTGCTGAGCCATCTGGTACCATTTCGTCCAAACTTATTAGCACCACTAAGACTAGAATTCAATCTGGAAAGTGCTCTCGGTCTCTTATCCCTATCCCTGATGATAACCTTAGAGATGCGGGGTCTGTCCCGGCAACTATTGTCGCCATGCCAGTTATTAATTCCACACTGGGGAGTATGGCGGATCAAGAACACACTAATCAATTTAAAATTATTTCCTGGAATATTGCAGGCATTCGTAGAAAGTTGGCAAACGAGGAGTGGCTAGAGTATATCAGGGGCTTTGACATCATCTGCCTCCAGGAAACTTGGTATAAGGACGATATTGTGATGGACGGCTATCGTTCTTTTACCGTCCACGCAACACCCTCACTGGCAGGGAGGGCTAAAGGAGGGCTGGTGATGTTAATTTCCGTAAAATATGGGTCTGTACAAGCCTCTGTTGTTAACTCCTCGCCCTGGTACCAACTAATCTTGTTTTCTAACCTGATTCGGGTCAAGCTATTGTTGGTAAACTGGTATTACAACATCTTTAACCATAACAGTTGTCATGTTATTGAAGCCCTTCAGGCTGAAATTAATACTGTTTCAGGGAAGTGTCAGCCTATATGTAGCCTCTGGGTGGGGGATTTTAATTGTACTACTTGCACGCATAGTACCAAACGTGTCTGTGGGCTACTGGACCTAGAGGACCAGCCTCAGTCGCATTTTATTCATACACCACATGGCGAGGCCCTAAATTCTATCATTATTGACAATGACCTGGCCCTTATCAATGATTTAGCCTCTAGCCTTGCAGCACAGTGCCCCACTTATACTGGAGGAGGCAATGGGAGTTTTATAGATTTTATGTTTATATCAAGGAGATACTTGTCGCTTGTTGGCGTTTTTGAGGTAGAACCAAACAATGCTAGTGACCATAACCCCCTAAGTATTTCCCTGAGGATAACTGCCCTGGCAGGGAAAGATGATGGTCGCCTCATTCAATATGATCGCAACAAAGGGGTAAGATTAAACTGGGACAAAATAAACTGTATAGAATTTGAGGGGAAAATTGTGGCAGCAAATGTGGACTCTATTATGAGATGCCTCCAACTTGACGCTCCCCCTAATGAGGTCATTCGCGACTTTGAACTTGTCTGTGCAGGCGTGGTTAAAAGACTTACTAGACCCATACAGATGAGGGAATCCTGAGAGAAGAGGTGGTTTAACTCAGAGTGTTCTAGAGCCCATAAGAAACTTAAAATGGCCCTTCGTGAAAATCCCAGTGACAGAACTCAAATTAAAATTGCAAGACAGGCATATAAAAATATCATTAATCGAAGAAAGGAGGAATTGAGGAAACTAGCCTGGGAAGATTTGGGGAGAGCCAGTGCCCTTAAAGATTCTAAAAGGTTCTGGAACGTCATTAATCGCCCTTTCTTTACGGATGAGGTTGGGCAGATGGACTCTCTGATTATGGGGGACTCGTGGGAATCCCACTTTTTCGCTATATTTAATCCAAATTGTGCTCAGTTAGAGGAGGACAGGGAGGATCCGCCGCCAGATCTAACCTTGGCCGCCCAACTAAGTGCATCCCTTACTGTTGCCGAGGTTGAGGAGGCTCTAGGAAAAGGAATTTGTATGAAAGCCCCGGCCCGATGGGTTCCCTTTAGATTTGTTTAAAAGTAATCCCAACCTCTGGGCACCCCTGCTGACCAACGTTTTTAAATCAGTGGTGACTGGCCCCATCCCAGAGTCATGGAAGAAGGCTATCGTGGTTCCTGTATTCAAAAAGGGTAATAGGAGCGATACAGTCTGTTATAGGCCAATTTCCCTTATTGATGCTACGGCCAAGGTCTTGGGGAGGGTCGTTCTTGCACGACTCGAAACCTGGGCGACTGACACAGGGATCATGTCTAGGACGCAATATGGCTTCAGGAGGGGGTTGGGCACCACAGAGCAGTGTCTTAATCTGTCCCTGATTATGGGCAGGTACATGAGGGCCAGCGGGGGTTCTATCCACCTGGCCTTCATGGACTTGTCCAGTGCTTTTGATACTGTTAACAGGGAGAAGTTGTGGGCCCTAATGGGGACAATGGGTGTTGAGGAGGCTCTTATTTCCCTCCTACGCAGGCTTCACGCCTCCACTACTGTCGCTATAAGGTATGGTTCCCAGGGGGAAAAGACTAGGTCCATTGTTTCTACAGAAGGTGTACGGCAGGGGTGCATTTTAGCTCTGTTTCTTTTTTTAATTTATACCAATGGCCTCGAGGCATTTTTAATAGATAAGAATTTTGACTTCCCCCAAATAGGTGGCATCCAAGTTCCGCTATTATCATATGCGGATGATACTGTGCTAATGGCTTTGACAGCAAACAGCCTTCAAAAGTCACTCAATGCTTTTACTGATTTCATGTTGGCCCTTGACTTAAAAGTCAATTTTATTAAATCTTATATAATGGCGTGTTGTCCTAAGTCTACCAAAACAAGAAAGTTTACTGTAAGAGGAAAGACTATTGATAAGCTGACTAATTTTACCTACCTTTGGAATAATTTTTATAATACTATGAATTGGGTTCCCCTGGTCACTGCCAGGGTGCAACATACCAGCAGGGTTGCGGAGGGGCTTTTTCGTTTTGCCTGCAAATTAGGTCATAAACCGGTGACAGAGCTGGTTACTTTATACAAAGCTAAATGTGTATCCGTTGCATCCTACGGTGCAGGAGTTTGGGGTTACCACAAATGCCGCCAACTTCAGGTTACGGAAAATAAATTTACTAACAGGCTATTGATGGCCTCCAATAGTGCCCCTCACTCTTTTGTCATCAGGAGTTGGGACTGGAATTCTTACAGGATCGAATAGACACCGCACCTCTTCTTTTATGGGCCAAAATCTGGCTGTCAGAGGATCTAACATTTACAAGGGACGTTATCAAGGATTGCACTCAGCTAGACAGTGCTTTGTCGATCCCCTGGCTTCGTTTTGTAAGAGATAGACTCTATGAGATAGGCTTGGGGCACTACTACGACAACCCTGCTAGTATTAATTCAAATGCGAAAACAATCATAAAAAAGGCATACTATTCTAGGGCAAGCGAGCTTCGCTCACATTGGGAGCTGCCAGGACCTTCACGTGTGCTTCCTGTTCAACAGCAATTTTATCTCACTTTTACTACCAATGCCCGGGTTCGATTTCTTTTAACTAGATTTCGCTTACGCACCTTGCACTTTCTAGTGGCATTTCCAAAACAGTCAGGATGGGTCGATAAGCTTACACCTTGCCCCTGTGATAGTATGGCAGTACAGAGCACCCTGCACTCTATGTTGTTCTGCCCCCTTTACGCAGATCCGAGAGGAACATTTTTGGCTCCACTCTTGGGGGTAAACCAACCATGTACCTATATTGCAGGTTTTGATGTTTTGCACTCCTTGGCTACACTTGATATTTGCACTGCTGTGACAAATTTTATTAACGTTGCAATGATCATCAGAAAACGTTATGAATTACAATAGTTGACTGCGAATGATACAACCTTTTAAAATTCTATTTATGTACTAACGAAGATTTAGGATTTATGTGGTATCAGGTTGTATCGTGAATCTGATATTAAGAAGATTTATATTTCTTTCTTAACTGTCTATATTCCTGAAAATGAGTGCATGGATTGTACACTTGGTATTGCTCAAATATGCTATGTAGAAATTTTTAGACTGTATTATATGTCAGTTTAAAAAAGTTTTATGGTCTTTTAAGCCGAATATAGTTTATTTGACTAGACTTATTGGGTTGGGCTACCATGAGTGTTGGAAATGGAAAACAATTAATTCATGATCCATAAATTGGGGGCTAAGGGGGCATATTTACAAGAAATTGGCACAGGGCAGCACTGCAAGGCTTCCTGCTGCGCCACCCTACGCCAATTCGTAAGAACAGGACTGCAGCATATTTACAAGATACGGGTCATTCCTGTCCTTACAGCCAGTGCCGGCACACATTTTGCAGCTGTGTGCCAAAGGAGGCACCTTTGCACCATGGTGCAAAGGTGTCTGTGTTGTTGGCAGGATTGTTTTTGTGCAGGAAAGGGCACCTTCTTGCACAAAAACAATCCAAAGAGGAGTTTTCCCTCTTACTATGTGTGCTGTAGAATGCAGCACACATAGAAAGAGTAAAAACGAGGAGAAATGAAAACATTTCTTCCGTTTACGCCTGCTCTGGGGAGGCATAAGGACTTGACGCATTCCCAGATTTATGTCATATTGTAAATCTGGGAATGCGAACACCCACCGCAACACCCCTGAAACGCCTCTGACTCAGAGTAAGGCAAGGGAGTGACTTGAGCTGGCTTGCCTTACTCCATATTTACGAGGCCATGCAACGCCACACAGGGTGGCTTTCCTTGACTTCGTAGATATGGCTCTGCATACCGCGCCTCCGGAGCATCATCAAAGTGATGCTCTGGAGGCGCAATTGAGCCGCAAGGGGCTTATCAATAAGCCCCTAAGTGTTGGCAGCAGAAGGTGGGCAGAGTCATGAAGAGCAGGAGCAGAATCTGTCAGTCAACTTATAAATTAATTTTTTATAAAGCTCCGCTCCAAAGAAACTGACAACAAGGACAAATGTGATATTAAGCATTCATTGGGACCTTGTCATTTACTGATTTAAGTTAAACATTTGGTGGCTCTCTCAAATTCTAGCAACATTATGTGGTTGTCAAATTGCTTTCTGAATGTTTTAGTTAAAGTTGGCAGCCACAAGGACCCCAGATATTGACTTTGTGTGTGTCTGAACACAGGAACATATGGAGTTACCTATGTCTATTGCCTTGTAAAATTGCTGGATTGTTCTCTCTTATCCATTTCTCATCTGACATTCTTGCAATGCATACAAATGTCTTGCATATAAAGCCTGAAAAAGTTAAAAACCTAACCTGTCCCCAATTCTGCCCTTATCCCAGCCCCAAACTCCACACCTACTGCTCCATTTGGTGAGTGCCAGCACTTATGTTTTTTTCTTTTGAAAATATTGCCTTTCAAGTGAGCCAGGGTCATGTAAATGGTAGTTGGGGGGACCCCAGCACTCCATATGAATGCTATTTACGACCTCCACTGGAGCTTTTTGTTGTGTTCCCTCTGGTAATGGCAGTATATACCACTTACAGCGTGCCTCTCTTAACTGGCGGCCTTTTTCTTTTCTTCTTGAACAGATACACATATGGAAAGATGGTGTTTGGCGTAATGACAGTTGGTTTAGTACGCAAAAGTTACTTTTTTTATGGACAGGACAAGGGGAGTGTCCGCAAATTCTACACAGGCCTGGTAAGCCCACTGTGGGAAAATTGTGTGGTGGGATTTCTGAGGGGTGTAACAGTAAAGCAAAAGAAACAGAAGAAGGACTGGTGCAAGTTGTCCTTCCTAGGAATGCAAGGGGTTCTACCAGATGGGTTGCAGGTGACATTGAAAAAGAGATTCTCCTGTAGAAATTTTGAATAAAACAGGAGAGCTTCTTATACAGAAATCCTGGCAGGCAAGACCCTTTTTGGAAGTCTCCAATATCCGCTTTGCCAGAATTTCATGGGTAAATCTCTAATTGATGAAAATTACTCCCCCACATAGAAAAGGGGCAGATATACACAATTGTTCCTCTAGGAGTGCTATTTCCTCAGGCATATTTTTTTAATTCTGTTTGGAAAACCTCTACATTTTAAGTGTGTTTGCCACATGTCTGATGGTTATTTCGAAAGTACACCCTCTTTTCGAGGAAACTATTTGAAACAATAATTCATTACGAAATGAGAAATTCTGCAAAACGTTTGCCCAATCCCATTTGGGTGATCCAGTGTAAGACATTGTCATAAATACAGAAGGGGTACTTACATCTGAAACCTTGATTTCCAGTGAATGGTATTGTGGGTAATGGTGGTAATACCCTTTAATGTGAATGTTTGGTTACCGAGGCTAATGAACAAGTGATCCTTATATCATATATAATTTTGTGTGAGGAATTTTGGGTAATTCTGGGAAAAGTGGATTTGTGACTGCTGGGAAATTGTGGGTAATGCGTAAAGTCAATATATTTGTGAATCTGGTACATTGTAAGTGATGTCAAACATAATTTTGTCTTGAGTGCAAAAGGCCTAGCTAGAAGAGTTATGGGTAATGCAGAAACACATGGCCATGAAAAATGTTGGTGATAGAATTGAGAGCCTGAGAATTAAGAACTCTGTGATATATGGTTCCTACAAATATAGCAGGACTGTGCATTAGACCATAATGAACTTCATAGTATAGAGACATTGGGGCCGATTCCGATTCGGGCCGGAAATCCCTCCGACCGAGTCGGATTCGGAGAGATATCCGACCGAACCAGACTCTAGCAGTCCGACCGAACGAGTACGATGCGGACGCATGCTATCGGACTCGATTCGGTCGGACTCCCATTGAAGTCAATGGGAGCCGGTCGTACGACGCGTACACGGGCTCCCATTGACTCAATGGGTGCGTCGTGAACAAGGGCGCCCCCTATAGCGGGTACGCGTCGGTGCGACCCGCGCCGTACATGCTTGTGTGCGATTCGCGCGGCTACGCATACAGGGGGGTCCGACACGGACCCCCGAAGTCCAGCTCCGACTGCTCTTTCGAGCCGGACGGCGCGAGTCGGTCGGACTGTTCGAGGCGCGCATCGTACTTGCCCGGTCGGGGAACGTCTCCATTGCGTGGTGCAAGTCGAGTCCGTACGACTCGGTCGGAGCGGTTCGGAGCCGGGAACGAGTCGGTCGGGGATTTCGCGTACGCTCGCATCGTACTTGCTCGCGCGGACGGGTGTTCGAATCGGTCGGAAACAGGGCGTCCGAATCGGATCCGGTAAAGCCGAATCCGATTCGGTGCCCTACCGGCCGAGATCGGAATCGGCCCCTTAGTCTACAAATACCATCCAAGAGTGTTGGTGGGTTTCAGCTAGCTCACGGTACTGCACCCAACCCCTAAACTAAACAGGATAACAGATGTTGCTGGCATACTCAAACATGACACTCTGATTCTCAAGGAATCCGTGGAACCAATCTAACCCTTTGGTTTGCCACTCTTGCACATCCAAGGTAAACACAAGAAAGATATGACAATGCATTTTCAAACATTTATTGAAATGATCGTATTCTTGCATAAAAAGCATGAGCTAGTATTATTATAAAGGTGAGACATGTTACTTTAATCAGCATTGTTAGAATGGTAAACAGAATGAACAATTCAATCCTGTTAGTGTATATTGCAAATACACATACAGCAGATTAATGCAATAACAGAAAAGTTGAAAAAAAGAAAAGTGTGGCAAAGGGCACCACGAGAAAAGATGTCAGCTTAAGGAGTCGAATATAAAATGGAGAATACATGCAGGCCATGCCACATCTGGGTAACACAGAAAAGCATGGTGGTGGGTGGTAATGACTTTCAGCCTTGTATAGAGTTTGGCGGATAGGATACTCCGTCAAAACATTATGGATATCCTGTCCACTGTATTACAAGTACCATAGGCTATAATGCACTTGCAATATGTTTGGTGGAACATTTGCCACATTTTTGATGGAATATCCCATACGCAGGCTTCCAAATAGGGCCCTATATCTTTTCAAATTTGGAAAGGGGGAATTGTGGATCAGATCTCAAAATATGCCTTGTTAAGGACAAAGTTGACTGTCCTAGAGTCCCATGCACATAACGTGTCTTTACCTGCAGACGGATGAGAATGGCTGCTTCACGCATCAGGTTGACACTAACGACTTCAACGTTACCTCCCCTGGGTTCTTCGGCAACCAGATAGAAGCAACGGCAGACCTGCTAGAGGATGGCACAGGTAAGTGGCAAGCAACTTTGAGGATCACAGAAATTCCCATAGCCGGCCCTTGTTTATGAGAACAGATGTTTGGCTCACTTTTGTGCTCTGACCTATTCAATCCCAGAATCCCTGTTAGCCAACAGCACTATCACCACCTATAGATACTAGGGGTTTATTGACAAAAGGTTTGCGCTGGCACTCGGGTGATCCAACACAAGGCAAAACATCAGGCGTGGCTCCTACTAAACAGTGGAAGGGCCCAGCCACCCCACCCTTTTGCAAAGCATGAAGAGCATCTGTCAGGCAGAGCAAAGGTTGGCCTGACAGAAACTCAACTTGTTAGGGTCAGGCAGCCAGGCGCTGTACATGTGCTAAATGCGCAGGCATCTGGCAGCCTAAGCCAAATTTTCCGGGCTGAAGTTTTCACGGCCTTAAGAGTATGACCTCCTCAGCCCGGCAAAGCCGTGAGTTTCTCCACCTCATAACAAGGAGGGCATGTCACCAATAGACTCAGACCTGGGTGCTTCAATTTTAAGCCCAGAAGTGCCTAGGGCTGACTATCAATCAGTTCTGCCTTGTCAGTAGTGCGGTGAGGTCAGCAACTCTCACTGACCCCATCCCACTCTGTTACCAGCGAGTGAAGATCCTCCTCTCATTCTTTGACCTATAGTAAGGTCAGCCAATGGGAGGCAGTGGCAGGATCTTCTTGGTTTCCTCCCTGAAGTGTCCAGCTCCTTCTGGTGCCTTCTGCATCCCCTCCCGTTGGACCTGCCATCACCACAGTGGGCCGATAAGTACCTTTTTTTAATGTTTGGGTGCATGCGTGCGTGCATGCATGTATGAATTTATGTGTATTTGCGAGTGCGTGTTGTGAATGGGTGCGTACATGTGTATGTGCTTGTAAATGCTGGGTGTATGTGCATGTGCTTGTGAATCGAAGGGTGTGAGTGAGTATGCATGTGAATGGGTGAGTGTGAGTTTGTGTGGGCATGTGTGGCCCATCCCACTACTTAGCCACGATACTAGTCATTGAAAAGTACTGCAAGTGCATCACAAAATTGTGTTGTGCTGTGTGAGCACCCTCACAAACGTTAGTAAATATATCTTTAGGTATTGAGGTTTTGCCAGAGTTGGTCTGATACCTCTAGGATTCAACCAAGGCCATTATCTCACTGGCCACTCTTGCACCGATGCCTGTCTGCTCCCTTCAGGACATCAACCAATGGTATATGGTAACTGTCCACTGGGTGTCCCTTAGCTGCCTTTGTCAGTGTTCTCACTCAAGGGCTCCAGCCAGTTCCATATTTGGAGTGGCCATCAGGTGTTATTGCTGCACCGACCTCTGTCCTCCACCATCCACACAAGGGTTTTGCAGCAGGCCCCTGTTCCATCTCCAAAGGTTCCTACAGGTGGGGAAGATGAATGTAAATACATGCCATCACTTGATCTTCACGTTATGCTGTTGTTTCCTTTTAGGGGTCACGCTGACAGGAACCCAAATATATGATATATCATATGTAGCTTCTAAAGTGACATTCCAGAACGTGATCCCCTACTATCGCACCGGACAGCCTTATCGCGGCATGGTGAGTCTAAGCCCAGTGAGAAGCAGCAGCTTACCCAGCACCTCTCTCTCTCTTTTCAGTCTAATCCTGTCTTTACCTTCATTTATTTTTAAACATACTTTATTGATTTTCTCAATACACAACGCTTCGTACAATTCTTAATACTTAAGGTTGACAGTTAACCCCGCAGGGGTAAAGCATAAGTGAGCTTCTCCGTGCGTACATTTACAAACAGAGTAAAATCCATGAGCTAATGTGACATTGTATATACTAGTACGCACTCAATGCCGTGTGTCATATTCAGGCAGCTATACTACAAATACAGTAAAACCGCTGAACTACCCCTGCCCATCCTGGCTCACCCCAAAATTGGCCCGTGCTGGCCCAGGATACAACTCTGTCAAAATGGTATCTTCATGCTAAGTCATTTGGAATGTGTGATCCTGTCTTTACCTTCATTATGAGTGGCCTGGAGATTGGTGTGATATTTTATACACCTAGGACCCTATTTATTAGGTGAGGGAAACAGTACCTATTAAAAGCGAATAACATATGGATTTTGGTGTTTACTCAGTGCCGTCTTAACGCATGGACCCGCTGGGTAGTTGCCCGGGGGCCCCACGAGCATAGGGTCCCCAAGCAGACCAGAATTTAACTCAAATTGTCCCTTAAACATGTTTATTCCTGTGAGTGGTTGTGTAGGCAGGGCCCAGTGCACTGCTTTGCCCAAGGGCCTATAATGCTGTTAAAATGGCCCTGTGTGTACGGCAACAAAAATCCACACTCCCCGGTAATTATAGAGAATTTTCCTGGTGGCAAATTCCAGCAGACTTTACCTGCCGAAATTTAAATCTCGGAGGCTGGACTTTATCTCACCTGGTTATTGTAGGAGAGTAGGATCTGCTTCTTATGGTTACCCCCACTTTTTGCTGATGTTTCACTGTTTTTCGACTTTAGTCTGGCTGGGGCCCAGCTATCAAGGACCACAGCCTAGCTGCTTTCTCTCCAAATTGATTCCCTGTACCTTAGGTACACCACAGATTGGATTCTGGGGTGCCCTTATAAGTCCCTAGTATATGGTATACTATGTACCCAGGGCATAGGTACCCCAGAGGCCTATAGGGGCTGAAGCATGTATTATGCCACCCCTGGGCAGCCTTCCAAAATGACACCACAGGACTGCTACAGCAGCCTGAGTGAGGTGGTGCCTGCACCCCTTACTGAGATATAGGTTCACTATATCTCACCCTATCACTGCACATATAAACCTATCAGTCACCCCTATGGCAGGCCTTATTAATCCTGAAGGCAGGGTGCTTGGTTTTGTGTGAGAGGGTGCCCATGCATGAGCAGAGCCCCTCTGCAGCCTTCGGAATCTATCCTCCGGGGTTGTCTGTGAGGCAGCCTGACCATATACTCTTAAGTGCCATATAACCTCGCGGTAAATGCTAACTTTGGGATGGCTGCACGGAAACATGTCGTGTTTGGTGTCAAACACCTTGGAATCATACCCCCACACCAGTAACTGGTGTGGGAGTATGATCCCACCCTTCTAGAGGGAGAGACATGACAGCACCGGTATACCCGGTACCAGCTAACAGAGCCCTGGCATCACAAAATGGATGCTGCCAGCCACAGACACAAGTCTGGCATCCTGCTGCTGACCGAAACTCCGGCAGGGGAGGCCTGGACAATAGGTTTCCTGTCACAGGGAGGTGTTACCACCTCCCAGACAGGCCTTAGTGGATTGGAGCTGGGTGGGTGCACTCCAAGAGTGCTTTGAAGTCCTGCACTTGGGGCACATTTGGTGTCCCTGTGCATAGTCCAGTTCAAACCGGTTGCAGGGGCTACCAGCCCCTGCTCTGGCACGAAACTGGGCAAAGGAAATGGGTGTAGCCACCCCTCTTTCCAAACCCTCCCATAGGTGGGTCCCCAGAGTTAGTCCAACCCCTTCCTTGGGTATAAAGAAGGAACCCCTGACCACAGGACTTTAGATTACACCTGGACGAAACTCTGATACAGAAATCCCAGAACTTTGACGATCTACACGTCTAGATGACTGAAGAATCTCCCTTGGAGTAAAGGAGTTACTCCCCTGCTTGACAGGCACCAAAGACGCATCTGCCTGGTCTGCATCTCCGAAGCTCCCGTCAGATGCAGATGACTTTGCAACCCAGGAGGTGGGTTTCCAGACTTCCCAGAGGCTGACCCGAGTCCCCAGCAAAGCTGAGACCCGTAGCCCTCGTGGGTACCGTGTAACCGGAACCCCTGGACACCGTGCACATTTGCAAGTGCATATGCTTCTTGTCAATCTTAGAGGCTGTGCTTTGGGTTACTTGTAGCCCTGACCCCGAGCAGTGAATCCACCGAAGATTGCTGGCCTACCCACTCCGAGTGACCCGTGGGGCGCCATTTTGTGATTCCTCTCGAGGTCCCTTTGCGATCCCTTGTCCGTCAACTTGTGGGTCTCTGAGAAGGACAACTGTACTTCAATTGGGCTTTCCTGGTTGCTCCAGACGTGCCCTGACTCTCCATCACTTGGGGAGTCCCCAGGACCTTGCTGGTCTGCACCGAAGCATCTTTCCTCTTCCTGCATGGGTTGCTGTTGCCAAGGCTTGATGTGTCCAATCCGGGCACCGATGCTGCAGCACTCGACATCCTTTGTGAGGCAGCTTGAATCCAGCTCCTGGTTGTCCTCAACGCCTCCTGGTCCTCGCACCTGAAGCACCCGACATCGGTGGGCATTCGACTATCGTGCACCTGGTCACTGGCAAGTGACCCAGACTCTGTCCCCTCTGCTTTCAGGTTCTTCGCATCTTCGATCCAGGCTTGGATCTCTTCGGACACTTCTCCTCTTCCCGGTAGCAGCACTTTTCAGCAAGCTGCCATTGAAAACGACGACGCGACCCGACACCATTTGACACCTATGCACCCGGCTTCCTTGGGTGAGGTAACACGAGTACGCCGGTGCTCCCGTGGGTGTTGGCCCTAGAACCATCTAAGTCCAAAAGGGTTTGTTCCTAGTCCACTCCTAAGTGTCCCTAAACTTTAAAACTCTAACCGCGACTTTCCCCATAGAAGCTAACGGAGTTCGCAGCTGTGTTCACACACTGCACATGTCCCCCGTGGGTCCCCTGTGTCACTACCTTGGGTGGTTCCTTGGGGTCCCAGCGATTCTACAGGCTCTAGGCCTTGTGTCTAGTCAAGTCGTGGTTCTTATACCACTTTCTTAATATATGGTTTTGTTCGCCCCTAGGGCCTATCGTATATTGTGCTAATTTACTATGATATTTGAAGTGTAACATATGTGCTTTGACCTCTAGCCTCATAAAGAGACTAGTAAGGTGTGTTTAGAAATAAATACATATATTTTATATATATACCTGGTGTGGTCTCCTTTCATTTAGCCATTCAAGAGATTATAGACTGGTAAAACAAGCTGCTTTACACTCCTTCAAGACTTAGCCTGAAGGCTGCTCTCCATAGCTACCACTAGGATAGCTTTCCAATAAGGTTGTCTTAAACCTATCATCAATAAGGGGTTGTTTGGACTGGTGCAAGGTGCCCACTATAACTAGTGGACAGCATATACCAGGCCAACTTCTCACATTGGTGTGCAGCGGTTGGATTCAAGCTTGCCTTTGTTTTTACCAGATAATCTCAAGTGAGTGACTAACTGAAAACCACTAAAGGTACCTGAGGTACATATAATTCAAGCTTAAAATTACAGTAAGTTCTACTGAACTTAGAGTTGTGTGTCAAGGGCTTAGCACACTCTTTCTACAACTCAAGAGAGTTTAGTAGGCCACACTAGAGTAGGTAGTGCATACACCACACCTCACTAGTGATGTCTTCAAGGCCAGGAACCAGTGGGTCCCTGCCAGAAGCCAATGGGCTTCTACCATCCAAGTATGACAACCTCCCATTCTTGGAATTGAGAGCATTGTGTAGTACTAGGAGATTGAAGACAGGAAAAAGTGCAAACACCCAACGCCTCATAGAGGTACTGATGTTGGATGATCTCAGAAGGCCCTCAGGGTCTGAAGGGGTAGGCAGAGTGGGTGGGGCAGCAGATGAGGAAGGGCCAAGGGGTGAAGATACCCCTGACCTCTGAAGCTGACCAGGAAGATAACACTGATCTTAACCTGGGAAATCCAGCTCCCCTGCAGATGAGGAGGATGGCCACAATGGCCCCCTCTTTATTCCACCAGGGAGAGTTGAGAGTGTGCCTAGAAGGTCAATATCTCCTTCTCAGGAGTCTAACCATTCTGACACCTCAATAGGGACCTCTGTTTCCTCTCATAGGAGGGAATCCTCTCATGAGAGGAAAGAGAGACTGCTCAAGTATGAAGAAGCTCAGCTTAGAATCAGAAGAGAGCAGTTGGCTTTAGAAAGGGAGTCCCTAGAGCTTCAGAAAACTAGAAGAAAATTGGGACTAGAGTCCCATGGTGGCAGCAACTTCCCTAGTACTAGGGACAGGTCTTATGACCATAGAAACCTAAGCAAGATTGCCCTCCCTACCAGAGTGGGGATGACATCCACAAATGGGTTACTGCACTGGAAAGGGCCTGTAAAGTTCAGAGGGTCCCCCAGGAGCAGTGGGCAGCAATCTTGTGGCTCTCCTTTGCAGACAAAGGTAGAGATAAGCTCCTCACTGTAAGAGAAGAGGATGCTGATGATTACCAAATCTTGAAAAGTGCACTGATTGAGGGGTTTGGCCTAACCACTGAACAGTATAGGATAAAGTTCAGAGATACCCAAAAGGCACAGAATCAAGACTGGGTGGACTTTGTAGATTGTGCTACTAAGGCTCTGGAGGGCTGGTTACATGGCAGTAAGGTGTGTGATTTCAAAGGATTGTACAACTTAATTATGAGGGAGCAGATCCTTAATAATTATCAAAATCAGCTGTTGCATCAGTACCTGATGGACTCTGATCTGACCTCTCCCCAAGAATTGGGAAAGAAGGCAGACAAATGGGTCAGAACCAGGGTGAGGCAGAAGGTTCAGAACCAAGGTGGTGACCCAAAGAAGCAAGATTCTAAGAACTCTGACAAGGGTGGGGAAAAGGGTAAAGACCAGAAGTCTTCTCAAGGTCCCCAAAAATCTTCATCTGGGGGAGTCCCAATCCAACAAAGGTAAAGGCCAAAAGAAACCATGGTGTAAAATCTGTAAGCAGAAAACCCATTGGACAAGTGACTGTACAAAGTCCAAAGACTCAACTCCAGCCACCATTGCCCCTAAGGCAACTGTTCCCCCTGGTGCAGCAACAATTGGTGGTACTCAGAATAAGGGTGTAGTAGGGTTAACCCTGGGTTCTGAGATGGGCTCTGGCCTAGTCAGAGTTCCAACTCAGGCTGTCCTGGTCTGTGATGGAGGCATGGACATGTCCTCCTTTGTGAGTCCCAGTAACTTGGGCAAATACAGACAGCAGCCTTTGATAAATGGAAAAGAGGCTTTGGCATTCAGGGACACAGGAGCACGTGTCACAATGGTGACAACAGATCTTGTGGCTCCTGGGAAGATTATACTTGATGAAATGTACCAAGTGACCAATGCTAGCAATGTCAGGACAGACCATTCCTTGGCAGTTGTTAATTTCTCCTGGGGAGGGGTAAGTGGCCTCAAGAAAGGTGTGGTAAGTGCAGACCTCCCTGTTGAATGCTTGCTTGGCAATGATCTAGAAACTTCAGCTTGGGCAGAAGTGGAGCTCAGGACACATGCAGAAATGCTAGGGATCCCTGCACATGTATTTGCTGTGACCAGGTCACAGGCCAAAAAGTCTAACACTGAACAGGCCCTGGATTCTGGAAGAATGGACCAGGTGCCTCCCAAGAGGAGGAGCAGTAGGGTTAAGGCAGTGCCTTCCCCCCTGACTCAGAATACAGATCAGCCTCCTGAGGGAGATGAACTTATTCCTGAAGAAGGAACTGTCCCAGAGGAGCTTGAGCCTGATCAGGTTGAGTTCTTGGGGACAGGGGGCCCTTCCAGGGTTATACCTCTGAAGTTCAGGGGCTTCCTATTGACACTAGCCCATGATATTCCTCTAGCAGGTCACCTGGGCCAAAACAAGACTTGGGACAGAATTGTTCCTCACTTTCATTGGCCCCACATGTCTGAAGACACCAAGGAGTTTTGTCGCTCCTGTGTCACCTGCCAAGCCAGTGGGAAGGTAGGTGGAACCACAAAGGCCCCCCTGATACCACTACCTGTGGTGGGGGTTCCCTTTGAGAGGGTGGGGATTGATATAGTTGGTCCCATGGATCCTCAGACAGCCTCTGGGCACAGATTTATCCTGGTGGTGGTGGACCATGCCACTAGGTACCCTGAAGCAATCCCACTTAGGACCACCACAGCACCTGTGGTGGCAAGGGCCCTCTTGGGAGTATTCTCAAGGGTGGGTTTTCCTAAGGCGGTAGTATCAGACAGGGGTACACACTTCATGTCTAGTTACTTGACTGCAATGTGGAAGGAGTGTGGAGTGAATTATAAATTCACCACACCCTATCACCCACAATGCAATGGTTTAGTTGAAAGGTTCAACAAAACCTTAAAGGGCATGATCAAAGGTCTCCCAGAAAAGCTTAGGCGCAGATGGGACATCCTTTTGCCCTGCCTTTTATTTGCCTACAGGGAGGTGCCTCAAAAGGGGGTTGGTTACAGCCTTTTTGAACTTTTGTTTGGCCATCCTGTTAGGGGTCCTTTGTGTCTGGTGAAGGAGGGATGGGAGTTGCCTCTCAAACCCCTAAACAGGACATAGTGGACTATGTACTTGGTCTCCGCTCCAGGATGGCAGAGTATATGAAAAAGGCAACTAAAAACCTTGAGGCTAGCCAGGAATTGCAAAAGGCCTGGCATGACCAAAAGGCTGTGCTGACTGTTTACCAGCCAGGGCAGAAAGTGTGGGTGTTTGAGCCTGTGGCCCCAGCAGCCCTCCAAGATAAGTGGAGTGGCCCCCATACAATTGTTGAACAGAAGGGAGAGGTTACCTACTTGGTAGACCTTGGAACTCCCAGGAGTCCCCATAGGGTACTCCATGTCAACAGACTGAAACCATATGTTGACATGGCAGACATGGGCTTGCTCATGGCTACTGATGAGGGACAGGAGGAAGAGAGTGACACACTCCCTGACCTGCTCTCTCAGAACCCTGATGATGGATCAGTAGATGGTGTAGCCTTGGCAGGCAGCCTTACTGACCAGCAGCAAACTGACTGCAGAAAAGTTCTCAGCCAGTTCAGATATATGTTCTCTCTGACTCCAAGACAGACCACCTGGTGCACTCATGAAGTGGACACTGGGGACAGTCTGCCTGTTAAAAATAAGATTTACAGGCAACCTGATCATGTCAGGGACTGTATCGGGACAGAAGTCCAAAAGATGTTGGATTTGGGAGTGATTGAACCCTCAGATAGCCCTTGGGCTAGTCCAGTAGTCCTTGTGCCTAAACCTCACACCAAAGATGGCAAAAGAGAAATTAGGTTTTGTGTGGACTACAGGGGTCTCAATGCAGTCACTAGGACTGATGCCCATCGCATCCCAAGGGCAGATGAGCTTATAGATTCTGTGGCTTCAGCCAAGTTTCTGAACACATTTGACTTGACAGCTGGCTACTGGCATATCAGACTAGCTGATGATGCAAAGCCAAAGACAGCATTTTCTACCACTAGTGGGCATTATCAATTTGTGGTGATGCCCTTTGGTTTGAAGAATGCACCTGCCACTTTCCAAAGGTTGGTGAATACAGTCCTTACAGGCCTGGAAGACTATAGTGCAGCATATCTAGATGATATTGCTGTCTTTAACTCCACCTGGGAGGATCACCTGGTCCACCTAAGGAATGTTTTGGAGGCCCTGCAAAAAGCAGGCCTAACTATCAAGGCTACTAAGTGCCAGATAGGGCAGAGTCAGGTTGTGTACCTGGGCCACCTTGTAGGTGGAGGCCAGGTTCAACCATTGCAGAGCAAAATCCAGACCATAATGGACTGGGTTGCTCCCACTACCCAGACTCAGGTGAGAGCCTTCTTGGGCCTGACTGGGTACTACAGAAGATTTGTAAAAGGTTATGGATCCATTGAATGACCTTACCTCTAAGAAAATGCCCAAAAAGGTTCAGTTGGCAGTTAGCTGTCAAAAGGCATTTGATGACCTAAAGCAGGCCATGTGCACTGCTCCCATTCTGCAGAGTCCTGATTACTCCAAAACATTCATTGTGCAAACAGATGCATCTGAGTTGGGGGTAGGGGCTGTACTGTCACAGTCGAATGATGAAGGTCAGGATCAGCCAGTAGCTTTTATTAGCAGAAGGCTGACCCCCAGAGAGAAACGTTGGTCAGCCATTGAGAGGGAGGCCTTTGCTGTGGTTTGGGCTCTGAAGAAGTTGAGGCTATACTTGTTTGGCACTCACTTCATTGTTCAGACCGACCATAAGCCCCTCTTATGGCTAAAACAGATGAAGGGTGAAAACCCCAAACTTTTGAGGTGGTCCATTTCCCTACAGGGGATGGACTATACAGTGGAACATAGACCTGAGAGTAGCCATGCCAATGCAGATGGACTCTCCAGATATTTCCACTTAGAACATGAAGACTCAACTGGTCAAGGTTAGTTTAATGTCCCTGCATTTGGGGGGGTTGTATAGGAGAGTAGGATCTGCTTCTTATGGTTACCCCCACTTTTTGCTGATGTTTCACTGTTTTTCGACTTTAGTCTGGCTGGGGCCCTGCTATCCAGGACCCCAGCCTAGCTGCTGCCTCTCCAAATTGATTCCCTGTAACTTAGGTACACCACAGATTGGATTCTGGGGTGCCCTTATAAGTCCCTAGTATATGGTATACTATGTACCCAGGGCATAGGTACCCCAGAGGCCTACCAGGGGCTGAAGCATGTATTATGCCACCCCTGGGCAGCCTTCCAAAATGACACCACAGGACTGCTACAGCAGCCTGAGTGAGGTGGTGCCTGCACCCCTTACTGAGATATAGGTTCACTATATCTCACCCTATCACTGCACATATAAACCTATCAGTCACCCCTATGGCAGGCCTTATCAATCCTGAAGGCAGGGTGCTTGGTTTTGTGTGAGCGGGTGCCCATGCATGAGCAGAGCCCCTCTGCAGCCTTCGGAATCTATCTTCCAGGTTTGTCTGTGAGGCAGCCTGACCATATACTCTTAAGTGCATTATAACCTCGCGGTAAATGCTAACTTTGGGATGGCTGCACGGAAACATGTCGTGTTTGGTGTCAAACACCTCGGAATCATACCCCTACACCAGTAACTGGTGTGAGAGTATGATCCCACCCTTCTAGAGGGAGAGACATGACAGCACCGGTATACCCGGTACCAGCAAACAGAGCCCTGGCATCACAAAATGGATGCTGCCAGCCACAGACACAAGTCTGGCCTCCTGCTGCAGACCGAAACTCCGGCAGGGGAGGCCTGAACAATAGGTTTCCTGTCACAGGGCGGTGTTACCACCTCCCAGACAGGCCTTAGTGGATTGTGGCTGGGTGGGTGCACTCCAAGAGTGCTTTGAAGTCCTGCACTGGGGGCACATTTGGTGTCCCTGTGCATAGTCCAGTTCAAACCGGTTGCAGGGGCTATCAGCCCCTGCTCTGGCGTGAAACTGGACAAAGAAAATGGGTGTAGCCACCCCTCTTTCCAAACCCTCCCATAGGTGGGTCCCCAGAGTTAGTCCAACCCCTTCCTTGGGTATAAAGAAGGAACCCCTGACTACAGGACTTTAGATTACACCTGGACGAAACTCTGATACAAAAATCCCGGAACTTCGACGATCTACACGACTAGATGACTGAAGAATCTCCCTTGGAGTAAAGGAGTTACTCCCCTGCTTGGCAGGCACCAAAGATGCATCTGCCCGGTCTGCATCTCCGAAGCTCCCGCCGGACGCTGACAACTTTGCAACCCAGGAGGTGGGTTTCCAGACTTCCCAGAGGCTGTCCCGAGTTCCCAGCAAAGCTGAGACCCGTAGCCCTTGTGGGTACCATGGAACCGGAACCCCTGGACACCGTGCACATTTGCAAGTGCATAGGCTTCTTGTCAATCTTAGAGGCTGTGCTTTGGGTTACTTGTAGCCCTGACCCCGAGCAGTGAATCCACTGAAGATTTATGGCCTACCCACTCCGAGTGAGCCGTGGGCCACCATTTTGTGATTCCTCTTGAGGTCCCTTTGCGATCCCTTGTCCCTCAACTTGTGGGTCCCTGAGAAGGACAACTGTACTTCAATTGGGCTTTTCTGGTTGCTCCCGATGTGACCTGACTCTCCATCACTTGGGGAGTCCCCAGGACCTTGCTGGTCCGCACCGAAGCATCTTTCCTCTTCCTGCGTGGGTTGCTGTTGCCAAGGCTTGTTGTGTCCAATCTGGGCACCGATGCTTCAGCACTCGACATCCTTTGTGGGGCAGCTGGAATCCAGCTCCTGGTTGTCCTCGACGCCTCCTGGTCCTCGTGGCTGAAGAGTCAAGCTTCCCCTTCTCGCACCTGAAGCACCCGACATCGGTGGGCATTCGACTATCGTGCCCCTGGTCACTGGCAAGTGACCCAGACTCTGTCCCCTCTGCTTTTAGGTTCTTCGCATCTTCGATCCAGGCTTGGATCTCTTGGGGCACTTCTCCTCTTCCCGGCAGCAGCACTTTTCAGCAAGCTGCCATTGAAAACGACGACGCGACCCGACACCATTTGACACCTATGCACCCGGCTTCCCTGGGTGAGGTAACACGAGTACGCCGGTGCTCCCGTGGGTGTTGGCCCTAGAACCATCTAAGTCCAAAAGGGTTTGTTCCTAGTCCACTCCTAAGTGTCCCTAAACTTTAAAACTCTAACCGCGACTTTCCCCATAGAAGCTAACGGAGTTCGCGGCTGTGTTCACACACTGCACACGTCCCCCGCTGGTCCCCTGTGTCACTACCTTGGGTGGTTCCTTGGGGTCCCAGCGATTCTACAGGCTCTAGGCCTTGTGTCTGGTCAAGTCGTGGTTCTTATACCACTTTCTTAATATATGGTTTTGTTCGCCCATAGGGCCTATCGTATATTGTGCTAATTTACTGTGATATTTGAAGTGTAACACATGTGCTTTGACCTCTAGCCTCATAAAGAGACTAGTAAGGTGTGTTTAGAAATAAATACATATATTTTATATATATACCTGGTGTGGTCTCCTTTCATTTAGCCATTCAAGAGATTATAGACTGGTAAAACAAGCTGCTTTACACTCCTTCAAGACTTAGCCTGAAGGCTGCTCTCCATAGCTACCACTAGGTTAGCTTTCAAATAAGGTTGTCTTAAACCTATCATCAATAAGGGGTTGTTTGGACTGGTGCAAGGTGCCCACTATAACTAGTGGACAGCATATACCAGGCCAACTTCTCACAGTTATCACCTGGTAATTACAATTGTGACCCCTGCAGCTATCTGTGCCAGGCCACTATTTTATATCTACTCGCAATGAGGGTGCAAGTGTGAAAAGTCTAGATAGGTCAGACTGTAAGGGCTCTAATGCTTATGGGCTGCATGGGGTTGCAACTTGGCAAAGGTCTTCCATTTGGCCCCACTCAGGAGCATCTATCTGCTGCTGATGCCTCTGATAGGGGTAGGCTGGGGTTGAACATATTCGACTTCACTGGGTTTTGAAAATGCAGGATCTATATGGTTGAGCTGCAGAAACCTGTTTCCTTGCAACACTTGGCACATTAAAAGCTTTCTTGAATTTTAAATGCCAATGGAAGTCGCTGCCCAGTTCGCAGAAGTTCAGGATTCTAAGATGTTTTTTTGAAATTAGAATCACTATTGGGAATGGCAAGCAGCCAGTTGGCTTGCATTGTTTTGGGCCC
Source organism: Calotriton arnoldi (assembly GCA_963921515.1). NCBI lineage: Eukaryota > Metazoa > Chordata > Amphibia > Caudata > Salamandridae > Calotriton > Calotriton arnoldi. The sequence goes on from CAWUFW010006211.1 coordinate 182,768, forward strand.
TTTTTGACAGATTCAATCCAATCGTCTGGGAGGTCAACTGAAGTGTTATTTACTCTGGTTAGTGAGCCAGTAATGTGGTTGAAGAGTCTTACTCCTGAGACGAGTCTGGCTGCTGCACTGAGTATGGCTTTCATAGGAGCTGTTAGACCTGACATCCTTGGCGTGGTATTTCCCCAAATGTTTCGCTTTAATCCTTCCTGTTTTGCTGAATTTGTTTCTGTTGTCTTTAAGACTCTGTGCTTGTTATCATTGAGGACAAATGCTAAAGTGCTCTCTCCTTCAAACATGCCAATTAGGTGTAGCACAATTTTACCATATTTAATTTACTTATAAGTCCCTAGTAAATGGTATTCCATGTACTTAGAGCCTGCAGCACTCATTGTGCCAACCATTAAAGTAACACTGCAAAACATGTCTCAGACCTGCCACTGCTGCCTGTAGTGTGATTTTAAACCGGCATTTTGATCTGGCAAAATAAATCTTTTGCCAGGCCTAAACCTTCCTTTTTAATACTTATAAGTCACCCCTAAGGTAGGCCCTAAAGGCTCACAGGAAAGAATGCATTTTATTTAGAAAATAGGACATGTGGGTTTAAGTTTTATATGTTCCTGACAGTGAAAAACGTCTTAAATAATTATTTCCTGTTTTGGGGCCTTTCTCTCCCATTGACGTACACTGGGCCCGATTCACAGAACTAACTTAAGACAAAATCTTAAACTTACTACCATTTTGGTATTCACAGAAGGCACTTACTCATTTTGGTATTCACAGAAGGCACTTACTTACTCATTTTGAGTAACTTACTCATTTTGTGTAACGTACTCATTTTGTGTAACTTACTCATTTTGGTATTCACAGAAGGCACTTACTCATCAATGAGTAAGTGCCTTCTGTGAATACCAAAATGAGTAAGTTACACAAAATGAGTAAGTTACTAAAAATGAGTCAGTTACTCATTTTGGTATTCACAGAAGGCACTTAAGACTTTCGGTATTCTATCGTTATACAACGCGCAAAGTCCTCCACTGCATCCAGAGGCTTCCTGTTCACTTCTGTTATAATGATGTTGTTTTTCTCTTTACAAAGTGTTGTAAAGCGCTCTGATACCTTCGGGTCTGGCTAGCGCTATATAAAACGTCCTAATAAATAAATAAATAAATTCACAGAAGGCATTTAGGAGTCCTAAAGTTAGGAGTCCTAACTTTACTACTCCTAAACTGAGAAAAATCCTAACTTTAAGACTTTCGGTATTCACAGAAGGCATTTAGGAGTCCTAAAGTTAGGACTACTAACTTCTGTGAATACCGAAATGAGTAAGTTCATTCTGTGAATACCAAAATGAGTAAGTGTATTCTGTGAATACCAAAAAGTACTAACTTTACGTTTTTGACGTAAGTTAGTTCTGTGAATCAGGCCCTCCTTGTTGTTCTCCAACCCCCCAGATCATCTGTTGTTTTTCCACCCATCTACATCCTACTCCGCTTTTTATTAGGTCTCGCCTACGCATTCTTTTTTAAACTTATTATATACATAACTACTAGTTCGCATCGTTTCCTACCTAACAAACAACTTACTTCATTGGGATTGTTTTTGCTTTTAGAGTTTGCGATTAGCTTTTATAATAACGCTGTACGTGAGAGCATCGTTACATATTGGACCACAGGCTCGCCTTTCCCTCAGCCAGTGTAATGTCGCTTCACAGGAGTCGTCTCAGCGCCGAGCACACACACGTCCAATGCGACACCGCCTTTTGGCTGAACTTGCTGTTAAAAGGGAAGGAGCCGCTTCTAATGTGTTCTAGTCCATAAAGCAGGCCCTTTAGTGTCCAGAAGAGCAGTTTAGCATCTCCGCAAACTACAAATGACACTCGGAGGAAGCTCTTATCCTTACCCTCGTATCTGAGTGAGCTAGCAATATTTGGGAGTTTCTGAGGCTTCCTATTTTCTTAACATCGCTTTTAACTTTACAGTGGATGGTCTGTTTCTCCTGGCATTGTATCTGAGGTCAAGCAGCGCCTACTTCTGCACTGAGCACTAGGGTACTCATCGCACATTATCAGGTGAGATCAGAGAGCAGCAGCTCCTGTACAGACATGAAGGAAGGCATCTCACAGCGCTGCATCTGAGACATGCACCTCACAGCGCTGCATCTGAGGCATGCACCTCACAGCGCTGCATCTGAGGCATGCACCTCACAGCGCTTCATCTGAGGCATGCATCTCACATTATCAGATGAGATCAGAGAGCACCAGCTCCTGTGCTGGAGAACTCGCGCACAACTTGAATAACGGAGGAGTCCCGCGCTAAGGCTCAAGCGCTTGTAAGCTCGTGCACTCTTCGAAATTGTAATTATCCAAGTTATCATGCTTGTCCATAGAGATCAGATGCATTAACAGTGTTGCACTTCGTTTTTGTTTCCTTCAAGTATTCTGCGGGCCCCCCGTTTTTTTGATGCATAATTTCTGTCAATAACAAACTAACAAGGATTACCATCCTTGTACATAGAGGAGTTCTAAACTCCCTACATGGCGTTTTAAACCACAGGACCACTATTCCCTGGATACGTTCTATCATTCAACATCACACATGCTATTATGCTAGTCCGGCTACATGCACCTGTGTTGAACTGCCACTCATTTTCCTTCTTGTATATGTTGCATTGGGGTTTTAAAGGGGTTATTTTTTGCTATAATACATAGCTTTGGGTCTTTTAAAAATAAAAAATAAATAACAAGCATTGGCATAGCCAATAGGTCTCGCCTTTGGGACATTATAAGTGTTTAGCCATGCAACAGTTGATGTTGTTGCACCAAGGATATTGTGCTGGATAACCAAACACTTATAAGGTCCCAAAGGCGAGACCTATTGGCTATGCCAATGCTTGTTCTAAAGGGGATTGGGATTTTCCTTGTGTTGTGTTTTCACTTTATTACTGTTTGTGTGCTGCAGAAATACTTTACATATTGCTTCTAAGTTAAGCCTGACTGCTTTTGTGCCAAGCTACCAGTGGGTTAAGCATAGGTTATGTTAGTGACTTACTGTGTTGAAGGTCGAGGAAAGGTCAAGGAGAATGAGTAGACACGATCCCACATTGCCCTGCATCATAAAAATCTCATCAGTGACATTGAGGTTGGCTGTTTCCATACTTCAGCCAGCCCTGAAACCTGACTGAAAGATGTCAAGCAAGTGGTAGTCCTCGATATGTTAAGTTGGGACAGCATACAATGTTAAGGACTTTTGTCAGGAAATTGAGGTTGGTCACAGGGCAGAAGTTGTTCGTGTCCACAGGGTCCGCTCCTGGTTTCTTAAGGAGCAGGGAGATCTGGCCTAACTTCAGGCAGTCTGGGGCTTCACCTCGTGACAATGAGGCATTGACTATTTTGATCCTGAGAAAGAAGATGAGATGGGTAATTTCCTTGATTAGGGAGGAGGGGATAGGGATGGAGATGTGGACAGTCAAATCCTGTTAGATATGATTTTGATGAGTTCATCTTCTCTGAGTGCCCTGAATTTGTTCCAAGAGGCTCTATGCTTCAGGCTCATCGATGGTGGATGGACAGAGGAATCACTGATGTGGGCCCTAGGGATAGTGTATGGGGGAGTGGACACTGGAGACAAGTTGACATCAGGAGAGTTAACCAGGGAGTGTTCTATCTTCACAATCTTCTCTGTGAAGAAATTGGAGAATTACTCGCATCTCTTAGATGAGCAGATTATGTTTGGGCCCGTGGTGGGTAATGTTTGTTGCCTCATGATAGTGAAGAGTTTAGTTGGGAGGTTTCTGGCCTTGTCTTGTTGGGATCTGAAGTGGAGGTCAGGGTGGTTGATATAGCGTCTATTCCCCTGATTAGGTTGCATAATTTGTTTTCACCGTTAAGGAGGATAGGGAAAAGTAGAGAAGGGGAGGAGAGGCTGGGTGAGTGGGTCTTCAGATATCACCGTGGGGTGGAACAGGTGTGGAACAGTTAGCAGTGTGGAAAAGGTGGAACAGGGTGGTGAAGGTAGATGGTATAGGAGGAGGTTGATTGAATGGGTTGAGCAGAGGGGCTGGCAATTAGGAGGGAATAGTCTGTGTGGAGTAGAGGGGGAAGTCGAGGAGGAGTTGGGCTGAGCAGGGTGATTTAGGGAGAGCAGTGAGATAGTGGGATGAGTTCCGGGGGGCTGGGGGTCTCAGAGGAATCAGGGAGCTGAAAAGAGAGCCTAGGTTGTAAATCTGCCAGGGTATCCAGAAGTGTAGAGAAGAGGCAATCAAAGATCTTAAAATTATGCTTAGCATCTTGGACGAGGATTGTTTATGGATATCGAGACTTCACCTCTGAAGTTCAGTGAAGGTGAGATACGGAGATTCAGGCCTTATGGTCTTTTGACTGATTATACCCTGCTGTTCCCTCGCAGCATCCTAAGCATCCTCTCGATGGGAGTGGTTGTGGGAGGGACTGCTTTCATGCAGTTGCATTAGCCATAACATTGCTTTTTATTGTGGAATATGTACATTGCATTAAAGAAGCATCTCCTGCTTAAAGAATAGGTAAGGGGTTCAAAAAGGCCACACATAAGTATTGCACTGGCTTTAATGGTGCAGTTCAGCATCTAAATAAAGTGTCGTCATTATCCAGGTGCCGAACTCTGCCTCAGCAGTTGCTCCATTTGCCACAGTTTGTTGCCAAGCATAAGTTGTGGGGTACCGTAGTCCAGAAATTGTTGCACAAACTGGATCATGGACTAATTTATGAAGTCGGAAAAATATAATACTCCTCTAAATACGCGGAGCAGTATGCAAGTGAGTTTGTGGGGAAGCTTACAAAGTTTAAAAAGTAAAATTGTGAAGTTGCGAGTTGCTTACTTTTGCACAACCCTACTTATGACTTTGTTTTTCTACAGGAGAAGGGTTCTTAGCAGCAGTCAGGGTTCAGTTCACTCTCCCTGCTCTCACACCATTTGTCTTCATGTCTTTTCTTCCCCTCTGCCTTGCATGGTCGCAGATGAAAATGGAGGGCCCTACCGGCGAACTAATGATGTACTCCACAATCTACTTGGAAATTAAGTTTGGTGAAACCAGTATCAACAAAAAGTACACAACAGACAACCTGGGCAGGGTATCCTTCACACTTGAGACCTCCCTCTGGAATGACAGCGCAGTAGAATTGTGGGTAAGAAACATCTCTCTCTTATCTCCCACTCCCTTTCTCTTAGGGCTATTCTCGTCCCCATCTCACTCCTCCCACTGTCTCTCACTCTCATTCGCCCCCCTTACTTGCCTTCTCTCTTTCACGTTAGTTAAATGTGGCTTATTGTGAATTGTGGCAAAAACAATGAATGACATGGAGCAACATTAGATGGCAAAATAAATTATGTACACATAGAATTCAATAATCCAGATAATAAACAAATTATGGTCCATAGTACATCATACAAAGATGATTTGAAATCCATTTTGGAGAAACACAGTGATATGAAAACATGTATTGAGCTGCCAGTGGCTTTTATGGCAGCGTCCCCCCTGCCTTCGCCCTCTACTAAGAGACATGGCACTTTCAAACATTGCAATGGCTTTATGAGCTGAGGAAAGTACGATTATAGTCTCTTTTACTAATGGAATGCCCCTCTCTTTCCGTACCTTAACCTCAGTTTGAGAGGGCTATAATAACATGCATTGGCAATACCATACATTTGTCTCTTTATATAAGTCAGGTATTAAGAGGCATCTAATATATGGGCACGCACAACGAGCATAAAGACGGAAGTCACCGATAGTCACCCATTTTACATACAGGTCCCTATACCCCATATCAACACATATCAATACACACAGACCAACAGTCATACATAACCTGTGTTGTACATCAGGGAGGCACAGGGCGAGGTGCAGAAGAGGAGCTCAGGGTGACGTGCAGGAGAGGAGCTCAGGGTGACGTGCAGAAGAGGAGCTCAGGGTGAGGGGCAGAAGAGGAGCTCAGGGTGATGTGCACCAGAGGAGCTCAGGGTGAGGGGCAGAAGAGGAGCTCAGGGTGATGTGCAGAAGAGGAGCTCAGGGTGATGTGCAGAAGAGGAGCTCAGGGTGATATGCAGAAGAGGAGCTCAGGGTGATGTGCAGAAGAGGAGCTCAGGGTGATGTACAGAAGAGGAGCTCAGGCTGATGTGCAGAAGAGGAGCACATGGTGATGTGCAGAAGAGGAGCTCAGGGTGATGTGCCGAAGAGGAGCTCAGGGTGATGTGCAGAAGAGGAGCTCAGGGTGATGTGCAGAAGAGGAGCTCAGGGTGATGTGCACCAGAGGAGCTCAGGGTGAGGTGCAGAAGAGGAGCTCATGGTGATGTGCACCAGAGGAGCTCAGGGTGAGGGGCAGAAGAGGAGCTCAGGGTGATGTGCACCAGAGGAGCTCAGGGTGAGGGGCAGAAGAGGAGCTCAGGGTGATGTGCACCAGAGGAGCTCAGGGTGATTTGCAGAAGAGGGGCTCAGGGTGATTTGCAGAAGAGGGGCTCAGGGTGATGTGCAGAAGAGGAGCTCAGGCTGATGTGCAGAAGAGGAGCACATGGTAATGTGCAGAAGAGGAGCTCAGGGAGCTGTGCAGAAGAGGAGCTCAGGGTGATGTGCAGAAGAGGAGCTCAGGGTGACGTGCAGAAAAGGAGCTCAGGGTGATGTACAGAAGAGGAGCTCAGGCTGATGTGCAGAAGAGGAGCACATGGTGATGTGCAGAAGAGGAGCTCAGGGAGTTGTGCAGAAGAGGAGCTCAGGGTGACATGCAGAAGAGGAGCTTAGTGTGAGGGGCAGAAGAGAAGCACAGGGTGATGTGTAGAAGAGGAGCTCAGGGTGATGTGCAGAAGAGAAGCACAGGGTGATGTGCAGAAGAGGAGCTCAGGGAGCTGTGCAGAAGAGGAGCTCAGGGTGATGTGCAGAAGAGGAGCTCAGGGTGATATGCAGAAGAGGAGCTTAGTGTGGGGGCAGAAGTGGAGCACAGGGTGATGTGTAGAAGAGAAGCACAGGGTGATGTGCAGAAGAGGAGCTCAGGGAGTTGTGCAGAAGAGGAGCTCAAGGTGATGTGCACCAGAGGAGTTCAGGGCGTGGTCCAGAAGAGGAGCTCAGGGTGATGTGCAGAAGAGGAGCTCAGGGTGATGTGCAGAAGAGGAGCTCAGGGTGATGTGCAGAAGAGGAGCTCAGGGTGATGTGCAGAAGAGAAACTCAGGGTGATGTGCACCAGAGGAGCTCAGGGTGACGTGCAGAAGAGGAGCACATGGTGATGTGCAGAAGAGGAGCTCAGGGTGATGTGCCGAAGAGGAGCTCAGGGTGATGTGCAGAAGAGGAGCTCAGGGTGATGTGCAGAAGAGGAGCTCAGGGTGATGTGCACCAGAGGAGCTCAGGGTGACGTGCAGAAGAGGAGCTCATGGTGATGTGCACCAGAGGAGCTCAGGGTGAGGGGCAGAAGAGGAGCTCAGGGTGATGTGCACCAGAGGAGCTCAGGGTGAGGGGCAGAAGAGGAGCTCAGGGTGATGTGCACCAGAGGAGCTCAGGGTGATTTGCAGAAGAGGGGCTCAGGGTGATGTGCAGAAGAGGAGCTCAGGCTGATGTGCAGAAGAGGAGCACATGGTAATGTGCAGAAGAGGAGCTCAGGGAGCTGTGCAGAAGAGGAGCTCAGGGTGATGTGCAGAAGAGGAGCTCAGGGTGACGTGCAGAAAAGGAGCTCAGGGTGATGTACAGAAGAGGAGCTCAGGCTGATGTGCAGAAGAGGAGCACATGGTGATGTGCAGAAGAGGAGCTCAGGGAGTTGTGCAGAAGAGGAGCTCAGGGTGACATGCAGAAGAGGAGCTTAGTGTGAGGGGCAGAAGAGAAGCACAGGGTGATGTGTAGAAGAGGAGCTCAGGGTGATGTGCAGAAGAGAAGCACAGGGTGATGTGCAGAAGAGGAGCTCAGGGAGCTGTGCAGAAGAGGAGCTCAGGGTGATGTGCAGAAGAGGAGCTCAGGGTGACATGCAGAAGAGGAGCTTAGTGTGGGGGCAGAAGTGGAGCACAGGGTGATGTGTAGAAGAGGAGCTCAGGGTGATGTGCAGAAGAGAAGCACAGGGTGATGTGCAGAAGAGGAGCTCAGGGAGTTGTGCAGAAGAGGAGCTCAAGGTGATGTGCACCAGAGGAGTTCAGGGCGTGGTCCAGAAGAGGAGCTCAGGGTGATGTGCAGAAGAGGAGCTCAGGGTGACATGCAGAAGAGGAGCTTAGGGTGAGGGGCAGAAGAGGAGCTCAGGGTGATGTGCAGAAGTGGAGAACAGGGTGATGTGCAGAAGAGGAGCTCAGGGTGATGTTTAGAAGAGAAGCACAGGGTGATGTGCACAAGAGGAGCTTATGGCGATGTGCAGAAGAGGAGCTCAAGGCGATGTGCAGAAGAGGAGCACAGGGCAAGGTGCAGAAGAGGAGCACAGTGCGATGTGCAGAAGAGGAGCACAGGGCGAGGTGCAGAAGAGGAGCACAGGGTGAGGTGTAGAAGAGGAGCTCAGGGTGATGTGCACCAGAGGAGTACAGGGCGAGGTGTCGAAGAGAAGCTCAGGGCGAGGTGTAGAAGAGGAGCTCAGGGTGATGTGCACCAGAGGAGTTCAGGGTGTGGTGCAGAAGAGGAGCTCAGGGTGATGTGCAGAAGAGGAGCTCAGGGTGATGTGCAGAAGAGGAGCTCAGGGTGACATGCAGAAGAGGAGCTTAGTGTGGGGGCAGAAGTGGAGCACAGGGTGATGTGTAGAAGAGGAGCTCAGGGTGATGTGCAGAAGAGAAGCACAGGGTGATGTGCAGAAGAGGAGCTCAGGGAGTTGTGCAGAAGAGGAGCTCAAGGTGATGTGCACCAGAGGAGTTCAGGGCGTGGTCCAGAAGAGGAGCTCAGGGTGATGTGCAGAAGAGAAGCTCAGGGTGACGTGCAGAAGAGGAGCTTAGGGTGAGGGGCAGAAGAGGAGCTCAGGGTGATGTGCAGAAGTGGAGAACAGGGTGATGTGTAGAAGAGAAGCACAGGGTGATGTGCACAAGAGGAGCTTATGGCGATGTGCAGAAGAGGAGCTCAAGGCGATGTGCAGAAGAGGAGCACAGGGCAAGGTGCAGAAGAGGAGCACAGTGCGATGTGCAGAAGAGGAGCACAGGGCGAGGTGCAGAAGAGGAGCATAGGGTGAGGTGCTGAAGAGGAGCACAGGGCGAGGTGCAGAAGAGGAGGTCAGGGTGATGTGCAGAAGAGGAGCACAGGGTGAGGTGCACCAGAGGAGTACAGGGTGAGGTGTCGAAGAGAAGCTCAGGGCGAGGTGTAGAAGAGGAGCTCAGGGTGATGTGCACCAGAGGAGTTCAGGGTGTGGTGCAGAAGAAGAGCTCAGGGTGATGTGCAGAAGAGGAGCTCAGGGTGATGTGCAGAAGAGGAGCTCAGGGCGAAGTGCAGAAGAGGAGCACAGGGTGATGTGCAGAAGAGGAGCACATGGTGATGTGTAGAAGAGGAGCTCAGGGAGAGGTGCAGAAGAGGAGCACAGGGCGAGGTGCAGAAGAGGAGCTCAGGGTGATGTGCAGAAGAGGAGCTCAGGGTGATGTGCAGAAGAGGAGCACATGGTGATGTGTAGAAGAGGAGCTCAGGGAGAGGTGCAGAAGAGGAGCACAGGGCGAGGTGCAGAAGAGGAGCTCAGGGCGAGGTGCAGAAGAGGAGCTCAGGGTGATCTGCAGAAGAGGAGCACAGGGCAACGTGCAGAAGAGGAGCTCAGGGCGAGGTGCAGAAGAGGAGCACAGGGCGAGGTGCAGAAGAGGAGCTCAGGGTGATGTGCAGAAGAGGAGCTCCGGGTGATGTGCAGAAGAGGAGCACAGGGTGATGTGCAGAAGAGGAGCACATGGTGATGTGTAGAAGAGGAGCTCAGGGAGAGGTGCAGAAGAGGAGCACAGGGCGAGGTGCAGAAGAGGAGCTCAGGGTGATGTGCAGAAGAGGAGCACAGGGCAACGTGCAGAAGAGGAGCTCAGGAGCGAGGTGCAGAAGAGGAGCACACGGCGAGGTGCAGAAGAGGAGCTCAGGGCGAGGTGCAGAAGAGGAGCACAGGGCGAGGTGCAGAAGAGGAGTTTAGGGGCGATGTGTATAAGAGGAGCACAGGGCGATGTGCAGAAGAGGAGCACAGGGCGAAGTCCAGAAGAGGAGCGCAGGGCGAGGTGCAGAAGAGGAGCACAGGGCGAAGTCCAGAAGAGGAGCACAGGGCGAGGTTCAGAAAAGGAGCTCAGGGTAATGTGCATGAGGAGCACAGGGCGTTGTGAGGAATAGGAGCACAGGCCGATGTGAGGAATAGGAGCACAGGCCGATGTGCAGAAGAGGAGCACAGGCCGAGGTGCAGAAGAGGAGCACAGGGTGAGGTGCAGAAGAGGAGCACAGGGCGAGGTGCAGAAGAGGAGCACAGGGTGAGGTGCAGAAGAGGAGCACAGTGCGAGGTGCAGAAGAGGAGCACAGGGCGAGGTGCAGAAGACGAGCACAGGGTGAGGTGCAGAAGAGGAGCTCAGGGTGATGTGCAGAAGAGGAGCACAGGGTGATGTGCAGAAGAGGAGCTCATGGAGAGGTGCAGAAGAGGAGCACAGGGCGAGGTGCAGAAGAGGAGCTTAGGGCGATGTGCAGAAGAGGAGCACAGGGCGATGTGCAGAAGAGGAGCACAGGGTGATGTGCAGAAGAGGAGCACAGGGCGAAGTCCAGAAGAGGAGCGCAGGGCGAGGTGCAGAAGAGGAGCACAGGGCGATGTCCAGAAGAGGACCACAGGGCGAGGTTCAGAAAAGGAGCTCAGGGTAATGTGCATGAGGAGCACAGGGCGATGTGAGGAATAGGAGCACAGGCCGATGTGCAGAAGAGGAGCACAGGCCGAGGTGCAGAAGAGGAGCACAGGGTGAGGTGCAGAAGAGGAGCACAGGGCGAGGTGCAGAAGAGGAGCACAGGGTGAGGTGCAGAAGAGGAGCACAGTGCGAGGTGCAGAAGAGGAGCACAGGGCGAGGTGCAGAAGACGAGCACAGGGTGAGGTGCAGAAGAGGAGCTCAGGGTGATGTGCAGAAGAGGAGCACAGGGTGATGTGCAGAAGAGGAGCACATGGTGATGTGTAGAAGAGGAGCTCATGGAGAGGTGCAGAAGAGGAGCACAGGGCGAGGTGCAGAAGAGGAGCTTAGGGCGATGTGCAGAAGAGGAGCACAGGGCGATGTGCAGAAGAGGAGCACAGGGCGAAGTCCAGAAGAGGAGCGCAGGGCGAGGTGCAGAAGAGGAGCACAGGGCGAAGTCCAGAAGAGGAGCACAGGGCGAGGTTCAGAAAAGGAGATCAGGGTAATGTGCATGAGGAGCACAGGGCGATGTGAGGAATAGGAGCACAGGCCGATGTGCAGAAGAGGAGCACATGCCGAGGTGCAGAAGAGGAGCACAGGGTGAGGTGCAGAAGAGGAGCACAGGGCAAGGTGCAGAAGAGGAGCACAGGGTGAGGTGCAGAAGAGGAGCACAGTGCGAGGTGCAGAAGAGGAGCACAGGGCGAGGTGCAGAAGACGAGCACAGGGTGAGGTGCAGAAGAGGAGCTCAGGGTGATGTGCAGAAGAGGAGCGCAGGGTGAGGTGCAGAAGAGGAGCTCATGGTGATGTGCAGAAGAGGAGCTCAGGGTGATGTGCAGAAGAGGAGCTCAGGGCGAGGTGCAGAGGAGGAGCTCAGGTTGATGTGCATCAGGGGGCACAGTGCGAGGTGCAGAAGAGGAGCTCAGGGTGATGTGCAGAAGAGGAGCTCGGGGTGATGTGCAGAAGAGGAGCACAGGGCGAGGTGCAGAACAGGAGCACAGTGTGATATGCAGAAGAGAAGCTTAGGGTGATGTGCACCCGAGGGGTACAGGGCTAGGTGTAGAAGAGGAGCTCAGGGTGATGTGGTGAAGAGGAGCTCAGGGTGATGTGCAGAAGAGGAGCACAGGGTGATGTGCAGAAGAGGAGCTCAGGGTGATGTGCAGAAGAGGAGCTCAGGGCGAGGTGCAGAAGAGGAGCTCAGGGTGATATGCAGAAGAGGAGCACAGGGCAACGTGCAGAAGAGGAGCTCAGGGCGAGGTGCAGAAGAGGAGCACAGGGCGAGGTGCAGAAGAGGAGCTCAGGGTGATGTGCAGAAGAGGAGCTCAGGGTGATGTGCAGAAGAGGAGCACAGGGTGATGTGCAGAAGAGGAGCACATGGTGATGTGTAGAAGAGGAGCTCAGGGAGAGGTGCAGAAGAGGAGCACAGGGCGAGGTGCAGAAGAGGAGCTCAGGGTGATGTGCAGAAGAGGAGCACAGGGCAACGTGCAGAAGAGGAGCTCAGGGCGAGGTGCAGAAGAGGAGCACACGGCGAGGTGCAGAAGAGGAGCTCAGGGCGAGGTGCAGAAGAGGAGCACAGGGCGAGGTGCAGAAGAGGAGTTTAGGGCGATGTGTATAAGAGGAGCACAGGGCGATGTGCAGAAGAGGAGCACAGGGCGAAGTCCAGAAGAGGAGCGCAGGGCGAGGTGCAGAAGAGGAGCACAGGGCGAAGTCCAGAAGAGGAGCACAGGGCGAGGTTCAGAAAAGGAGCTCAGGGTAATGTGCATGAGGAGCACAGGGCGTTGTGAGGAATAGGAGCACAGGCCGATGTGAGGAATAGGAGCACAGGCCGATGTGCAGAAGAGGAGCACAGGCCGAGGTGCAGAAGAGGAGCATAGGGTGAGGTGCAGAAGAGGAGCACAGGGCGAGGTGCAGAAGAGGAGCACAGGGTGAGGTGCAGAAGAGGAGCACAGTGCGAGGTGCAGAAGAGGAGCACAGGGCGAGGTGCAGAAGACGAGCACAGGGTGAGGTGCAGAAGAGGAGCTCAGGGTGATGTGCAGAAGAGGAGCACAGGGTGATGTGCAGAAGAGGAGCTCATGGAGAGGTGCAGAAGAGGAGCACAGGGCGAGGTGCAGAAGAGGAGCTTAGGGCGATGTGCAGAAGAGGAGCACAGGGCGATGTGCAGAAGAGGAGCACAGGGTGATGTGCAGAAGAGGAGCACAGGGCGAAGTCCAGAAGAGGAGCGCAGGGCGAGGTGCAGAAGAGGAGCACAGGGCGATGTCCAGAAGAGGACCACAGGGCGAGGTTCAGAAAAGGAGCTCAGGGTAATGTGCATGAGGAGCACAGGGCGATGTGAGGAATAGGAGCACAGGCCGATGTGCAGAAGAGGAGCACAGGCCGAGGTGCAGAAGAGGAGCACAGGGTGAGGTGCAGAAGAGGAGCACAGGGCGAGGTGCAGAAGAGGAGCACAGGGTGAGGTGCAGAAGAGGAGCACAGTGCGAGGTGCAGAAGAGGAGCACAGGGCGAGGTGCAGAAGACGAGCACAGGGTGAGGTGCAGAAGAGGAGCTCAGGGTGATGTGCAGAAGAGGAGCACAGGGTGATGTGCAGAAGAGGAGCACATGGTGATGTGTAGAAGAGGAGCTCATGGAGAGGTGCAGAAGAGGAGCACAGGGCGAGGTGCAGAAGAGGAGCTTAGGGCGATGTGCAGAAGAGGAGCACAGGGCGATGTGCAGAAGAGGAGCACAGGGCGAAGTCCAGAAGAGGAGCGCAGGGCGAGGTGCAGAAGAGGAGCACAGGGCGAAGTCCAGAAGAGGAGCACAGGGCGAGGTTCAGAAAAGGAGATCAGGTAATGTGCATGAGGAGCACAGGGCGATGTGAGGAATAGGAGCACAGGCCGATGTGCAGAAGAGGAGCACATGCCGAGGTGCAGAAGAGGAGCACAGGGTGAGGTGCAGAAGAGGAGCACAGGGCAAGGTGCAGAAGAGGAGCACAGGGTGAGGTGCAGAAGAGGAGCACAGTGCGAGGTGCAGAAGAGGAGCACAGGGCGAGGTGCAGAAGACGAGCACAGGGTGAGGTGCAGAAGAGGAGCTCAGGGTGATGTGCAGAAGAGGAGCGCAGGGTGAGGTGCAGAAGAGGAGCTCATGGTGATGTGCAGAAGAGGAGCTCAGGGTGATGTGCAGAAGAGGAGCTCAGGGCGAGGTGCAGAGGAGGAGCTCAGGTTGATGTGCATCAGGGGGCACAGTGCGAGGTGCAGAAGAGGAGCTCAGGGTGATGTGCAGAAGAGGAGCTCGGGGTGATGTGCAGAAGAGGAGCACAGGGCGAGGTGCAGAACAGGAGCACAGTGTGATATGCAGAAGAGAAGCTTAGGGTGATGTGCACCCGAGGGGTACAGGGCTAGGTGTAGAAGAGGAGCTCAGGGTGATGTGGTGAAGAGGAGCTCAGGGTGATGTGCAGAAGAGGAGCACAGGGTGATGTGCAGAAGAGGAGCTCAGGGTGATGTGCAGAAGAGGAGCTCAGGGCGAGGTGCAGAGGAGGAGCTCAGGTTGATGTGCATCAGGGGGCACAGTGCGAGGTGCAGAAGAGGAGCTCAGGGTGATGTGCAGAAGAGGAGCTCGGGGTGATGTGCAGAAGAGGAGCACAAGGCGAGGTGCAGAACAGGAGCACAGTGTGATATGCAGAAGAGAAGCTTAGGGTGATGTGCACCAGAAGAGTACGGGGCAAGGTGTAGAAGAGGAGCTCAGAGTGAGGTGCAGAAGAGGAGCTCAGGGTGATGTGCAGAAGAGGAGCACAGGGCGAGGTGCAGAAGAGGAGCTCAGTGTGCTGTGCAGAAGAGGAGCTCAGGGCGAGGTGTAGAAGAGGAGCTCAGGGCGAGGTGTAGAAGAGGAGCTCAAGGTGATGTGCATCAGGGAGGCACAGTGCGAGGTGCAGAAGAGGAGCTCAGGGTGATGTGTAGAAGAGGAATGCAGAGCGAGGTGCAGAAGAGGAGCACAGGGCGATGTGGAGAAGAGGAGCACCGGGGGATGTGCACAAAAGGAGCTTAGGACGATGTGCAGAAGAGGAGCACAGGACAATGTGCAGAAGAGGAGCACAGGGCGAGGTGCAGAAGAGGAGCACAGGGCGAGGTGCAGAAGAGGAGCACAGGGCGAGGTGCAGAAGAGGAGCACAGGGCGACGTGCAGAAGAGGAGCTCAGGGTGATGTGCAGAAGAGGAGCACATGGTGATGTGCAGAAGAGGAGCTCAGGGTGATGTGCAGAAGAGGAGCTCAGGGTGACATACAGAAGAGGAGCTTAGTGTGAGGGGCAGTAGAGAAGCACAGGGTGATGTGTAGTAGAGGAGCACAGGGCGAGGGGCAGAAGAGGAGCTCAGGGAGCTGTGCAGAAGAGGAGCTCAGGGTGATGTGCACCAGAGGATTTCAGGGCGTGGTCCAGAAGAGGAGCTCAGGGTGATGTGCAGAAGAGGAGCTCAGGGTGACGTGCAGAAGAGGAGCTTAGGGTGAGGGG
This sequence comes from Calotriton arnoldi, assembly GCA_963921515.1. NCBI lineage: Eukaryota > Metazoa > Chordata > Amphibia > Caudata > Salamandridae > Calotriton > Calotriton arnoldi. The sequence goes on from CAWUFW010006211.1 coordinate 198,016, forward strand.
CAGAAGAGAAGCACAGGGTGATGTGTAGAAGAGGAGCATAGGGCGAGGTGCAGAAGAGGAGGTCAGGGTGATGTGCAGAAGTGGAGCACAGGGTGATGTGCACCAGAGGAGTACAGTGTGAGGTGTAGAAGAGAAGCTCAGGGCGAGGTGTAGAAGAGGAGCTCAGGGTGATGTGCAGAAGAGGAGCTCAGGGTGATGTGCACCAGAGGAGTACAGGGTGAGGTGTAGAAGAGAAGCTCAGGGCGAGGTGTAGAAGAGGAGCTCAGGGTGATGTGCAGAAGAGGAGCTCAGGGTAATGTGCACCAGAGGAGTTCAGGGTGTGGTGCAGAAGAAGAGCTCAGGGTGATGTGCAGAAGAGGAGCTCAGAGTGATGTGCACCAGAGGAGCTCAGGGTGATGTGCAGAAGAGGAGCACAGGGTGATGTGCAGAAGAGGAGCACAGGGCAAGGCGCAGAAGAGGAGCACAGTGCGATATGCAGAAGAGGAGCACAGCGTGAGGTGCAGAAAAGGGGAGCACAGGGCGAGGTGCAGAAGAGGAGGTCAGGGTGATGTGCAGAAGAGGAGCACAGGGTGATGTGCACCAGAGGAGTACAGGGTGAGGTGTAGAAGAGAAGCTCAGGGCGAGGTGTAGAAGAGGAGCTCAGGGTGATGTGCAGAAGAGGAGCTCAGGGTGATGTGCACCAGAGGAGTACAGGGTGAGGTGTAGAAGAGAAGCTCAGGGCGAGGTGTAGAAGAGGAGCTCAGGGTGATGTGCAGAAGAGGAGCTCAGGGTGATGTGCACCAGAGGAGTACAGGGTGAGGTGTAGAAGAGAAGCTCAGGGCGAGGTGTAGAAGAGGAGCTCAGGGTGATGTGCAGAAGAGGAGCTCAGGGTGATGTGCACCAGAGGAGTTCAGGGTGTGGTGCAGAAGAAGAGCTCAGGGTGATGTGCAGAAGAGGAGCTCAGAGTGATGTGCACCAGAGGAGCTGAGGGTGATGTGTAGAAGTGGAGCTCAGGGAGAGGTGCAGAAGAGGAGCACAGGGCGAGGTGCAGAAGAGAGGCTCAGGGTGATGTGCAGAAGAGGAACACAGGGCGAGGTGCAGAAGAGGAGCACAGGGCAACGTGCAGAAGAGGAGCTCAGGGTGATGTGGTGAAGAGGAGCTCAGGGTGATGTGCAGAAGAGGAGCACAGGGTGATGTGTAGTAGAGGAGCACAGGGCGAGGGGCAGAAGAGGAGCTCAGGGAGCTGTGCAGAAGAGGAGCTCAGGGTGATGTGCACCAGAGGAGTTCAGGGCGTGGTCCAGAAGAGGAGCTCAGGGTGATGTGCAGAAGAGAAGCTCAGGGTGACGTGCAGAAGAGGAGCTTAGGGTGAGGGGCAGAAGAGAAGCACAGGGTGATGTGTAGAAGAGGAGCACAGGGCGAGGGGAAGAAGAGGAGCTCAGGGTGATGTGCAGAAGTGGAGAACAGGGTGATGTGCAGAAGAGGAGCTCAGGGTGATGTGCAGAAGAGAAGCACAGGGTGATGTGCAGAAGAGGAGCTTATGGCGATGTGCAGAAGAGGAGCTCAAGGCGATGTGCAGAAGAGGAGCACAGGGCAAGGTGCATAAGAGGAGCACAGTGCGATGTGCAGAAGAGGAGCACAGGGCGAGGTGCAGAAGAGGAGCACAGGGCGAGGTTCAGAAGAGGAGGTCAGGGTGATGTGCAGAAGAGGAGCACAGGGTGATGTGCACCAGAGGAGTACAGGGTGAGGTGTAGAAGAGAAGCTCAGGGCGAGGTGTAGAAGAGGAGCTCAGGGTGATGTGCAGAAGAGGAGCTCAGGGTGATGTGCCGAAGAGGAGCTCAGGGTGATGTGCAGAAGAGGAGCTCAGGGTGATGTGCAGAAGAGGAGCTCAGGGTGATGTGCACCAGAGGAGCTCAGGGTGACGTGCAGAAGAGGAGCTCATGGTGATGTGCACCAGAGGAGCTCAGGGTGAGGGGCAGAAGAGGAGCTCAGGGTGATGGGCACCAGAGGAGCTCAGGGTGAGGGGCAGAAGAGGAGCTCAGGGTGATGTGCACCAGAGGAGCTCAGGGTGATTTGCAGAAGAGGGGCTCAGGGTGATGTGCAGAAGAGGAGCTCAGGCTGATGTGCAGAAGAGGAGCACATGGTGATGTGCAGAAGAGGAGCTCAGGGAGCTGTGCAGAAGAGGAGCTCAGGGTGATGTGCAGAAGAGGAGCTCAGGGTGACGTGCAGAAAAGGAGCTCAGGGTGATGTACAGAAGAGGAGCTCAGGCTGATGTGCAGAAGAGGAGCACATGGTGATGTGCAGAAGAGGAGCTCAGGGAGTTGTGCAGAAGAGGAGCTCAGGGTGACATGCAGAAGAGGAGCTTAGTGTGAGGGGCAGAAGAGAAGCACAGGGTGATGTGTAGAAGAGGAGCTCAGGGTGATGTGCAGAAGAGAAGCACAGGGTGATGTGCAGAAGAGGAGCTCAGGGAGCTGTGCAGAAGAGGAGCTCAGGGTGATGTGCAGAAGAGGAGCTCAGGGTGACATGCAGAAGAGGAGCTTAGTGTGGGGGCAGAAGTGGAGCATAGGGTGATGTGTAGAAGAGGAGCTCAGGGTGATGTGCAGAAGAGAAGCACAGGGTGATGTGCAGAAGAGGAGCTCAGGGAGTTGTGCAGAAGAGGAGCTCAAGGTGATGTGCACCAGAGGAGTTCAGGGCGTGGTCCAGAAGAGGAGCTCAGGGTGATGTGCAGAAGAGGAGCTCAGGGTGATGTGTAGAAGAGAAGCACAGGGTGATGTGCACAAGAGGAGCTTATGGCGATGTGCAGAAGAGGAGCTCAAGGCGATGTGCAGAAGAGGAGCACAGGGCAAGGTGCAGAAGAGGAGCACAGTGCGATGTGCAGAAGAGGAGCACAGTGCGATGTGCAGAAGAGGAGCACAGGGCGAAGTCCAGAAGAGGAGCACAGGGCGAGGTTCAGAAAAGGAGCTCAGGGTAATGTGCATGAGGAGCACAGGGCGATGTGAGGAATAGGAGCACAGGCCGATGTGAGGAATAGGAGCACAGGCCGATGTGCAGAAGAGGAGCACAGGCCGAGGTGCAGAAGAGGCGCTTAGGGTGAGGGGCAGAAGAGGAGCTCAGGGTGATGTGCAGAAGTGGAGAACAGGCTTATGTGCAGAAGAGGAGCTCAGGGTGATGTGTAGAAGAGAAGCACAGGGTGATGTGCACAAGAGGAGCTTATGGCGATGTGCAGAAGAGGAGCTCAAGGCGATGTGCAGAAGAGGAGCACAGGGCAAGGTGCAGAAGAGGAGCACAGTGCGATGTGCAGAAGAGGAGCACAGGGCGAGGTGCAGAAGAGGAGCACAGGGTGAGGTGCAGAAGAGGAGGTCAGGGTGATGTGCAGAAGAGGAGCTCAGGGTGATGTGTAGAAGAGGAGCTCAGGGTGATGTGCACCAGAGGAGTTCAGGGTGTGGTGCACCAGAGGAGTTCAGGGTGTGGTGCAGAAGAGGAGCTCAATCAATCAATCAATCAATCACAGAATTTGTAAAGCGCACTACTTACCCGCGAGGGTCTCAAGGCGCTGGGGGAGAAAAAAGGGGGGTGCTGCTACTGGTCGAACAACCAGGTCTTGAGAAGCCTCCTGAAGGTCAGCAGGTCTTGGGTCTGTCGTAGGCTTAGTGGAAGGGTGTTCCAGGTCTTGGCGGCGAGGTGGGAGAAGGATCTGCCGCCGGTGGTGGTTCTTCGAATGCGAGGGACGGTGGCGAGGGAGAGGTCGGCGGAGCGGAGTTGGCGGTTGGGGACGTAGAAGAGGAGTCGTCTGTTGAGGTAGGCTGGGCCAGTCTTGTGGAGTGCCTTGTGTGCGTGGATGAGGAGTTTGAAGGAGATTCTCCTGTCGACGGGGAGCCAGTGCAGGTTCCTCAGGTGGGGGTGATGTGGCTGTGGCGTGGTACATCGAGGATCAGGCGTGCGGAGGCGTTTTGTATGCATTGCAGTCGCTTGATGAGCTTGGCCGGGGCTCCCGCGTAGAGGGCGTTCCCATAGTCGAGTCTGCTGCTGACGAGGGCCTGGGTGACTGTTCTTCTCGTGTCTGTCGGGATCCACCTGTAGATCTTGCGAAGCATGCGGAGGGTGTTGAAGCAGGAGGATGAGACTGCGTTGACTTGCTTGGCCATGGAGAGCGTTGAGTCGAGGATGACTCCCAGGTTGCGTGCGTGGTCGGTGGGTGTCGGGGCTGCTCCCAGCGTCGTTGGCCACCAGGAGTCGTCCCAGGCTGAGGGGTTGGAGCCGAGGATGAGGACCTCTGTCTTCTCCGTGTTCAGTTTTAGTCGGCTGATCTTCGTCCAATCGGCGACGGCCTTCATCCCTTCATGGAGGTTGGATTTGGCGGCGAGGGAGTCCTTGGTGAGGGAGAGGATCAGTTGAGTGTCGTTGGCGTAGGAGATTATGTTGAGGTCGTGCTGTCTGGCGATGCGTGCGAGCGGGGCCATGTAGATGTTGAACAGTGTTGGGCTGAGGGACGATCCCTGGGGTACGCCGCAGATGATCTCGGAGGCTTCGGATCGGAATGGTGGGAGGCGGACTCTCTGGGTTCTGCCGGCGAGGAAGGAGGTGGCCCATTCCAGGGCCTTGTCTCGGATCCCTGCGTCGTGGAGGCGTGCGCGTAGAGTGCGGTGGCAGACAGTGTCGAAGGCGGCGGAGAGGTCCAGCAGGATGAGGGCTGCGGTCTCACCGTTGTCCAGCAGGATCCTGATGTCGTCGGTGGCGGCGATGAGGGCAGTCTCAGTGCTGTGGTTGCTGCGGAACCCCGATTGGGATGGGTCCAGGATGCTGTTTTCTTCGAGGTATCGGGTTAGCTGCTTGTTGACGATCTTCTCGATGACCTTGGCTGGGAACGGAAGCAGGGAGATGGGCCGGAAGTTCTTGAGGTCTCTCGGGTCCGCCTTGGGTTTTTTGAGTAGGGTGTTGATCTCTGCGTGTTTCCAGCTCTCTGGGAAGGTCGCGGTCTCGAAGGAGAGATTGATGATGTTGCACAGGTGGGGTGCGATGGAGCTGCTGGCTTTGTTGAAGATGTGGTGCGGGAAAGGGTCTGACGGGGAGCCGGAGTGTATTGTGCTCATGGTCTTGATGGTGTCCTCGATGTTCACGCTGGCCCAGGCTGGCAGGGGATCGTGGTCGATGGTGTGCGGCGGGTCTGGTGCATCAATCTTAGGTGGGGCTGTCTGGGTGTTGAAGCTGTCGTGGATGTCGGCGATCTTGCGGTGGAAGAAGGTGGCGAGGAAATCGCACAGGGGTTGCGACGGTGGGATGTCGTTGGTGTTGGAGCTGGGGTTGGAGAGTTCCTTCACGATGTTGAAAAGCTCCTTGCTGTTGTGTGCGTTGTTGTCGAGGCGGTCTTTGAAGGAGATTCTCTTTGCGGACTTGATGAGGTGGTGGTGGTTACGGATGGCGTCTTTGTGGGCTGCGTGGCTGTCCGGTGTCTTATCACTGTGCCATTTCTTCTCTAGTTTCCGGCAGGTACGCTTGGAAGCTAGGAGTTCCGAGGTGAACCAGCTGGCTCTTTTGGTGGTGTCAGCGTAGGTGGGTTTTTTCAGCGGGGCGAGGGTGTTGGCACAGTCGTTCATCCATCTTCTGAGGTTGCAGGCAGCGTCGTCGGTGTTGGATGGGTCGGAGGGAGGGCTGAGAGCGAGGGTTGCCCGTAGTTGGTCTTCGGTGACTTTGCTCCAGCAGCGGCGTGGGATCTGTTGGGTGCGGTGGTGTGTGGTGGGTTTCTGGAAGGTGAAATGGATGCAGCGGTGGTCGGTCCAGAGGAGTTCCGTGGTGTGGCTGAAGGAGACGTGGGAGCTTGAGGAGAAGATGGGGTCGAGCATGTGGCCGGCGGAATGGGTCGGTGTTGTGATGAGCTGGCTCAGACCGAGGTTGGCGAGGTTGTCGATCAGGGTGGTGGAATTGCTGTCGTTCTTGTTCTCCAGGTGAAAATTCAGGTCTCCGAGGAGGATGTAGTCGGTAGAGATCAGGGCGTGCGTGCTGATGAAGTCGGCGATGGAGTCGCTGAACTGGGGTCGGGGCCCAGGGGGTCTGTAGACGAGGGTGCCTCTGAGGGCGATGTTGGGGTCCATGTGGATCTGGAAGTGCATGTGTTCGGCGGTGCTGAGAGTGTTGTCGGTGCTGGTCGAGACCCTGATGGTGTTCTTGTGGACGATGGCGATTCATCCTCCTACTGCGTTGACGCGGTCTCTGCGGGTGATCTTATAGCCGTCTGGGATGGCTATGGCGATGTCGGGGGCGGAGGAGTCGTTCATCCAGGTCTCTGTCAGGAAGGCGACGTCTGGTGATGATGTGTCGAGCAGGTCCCAGAGCTCGACGGCGTGTTTGCGTGCGGAGCGGGTGTTCAGTAGGATGCATCGGAGGTGGTTGCGGTCCTTCTTGGCGGGTGCCTCGGTGGCTCTGAGGCTGGTGTAGCTGCAGTTCCGGCAGGTGAAGGGACCATGGGTGCGTTTCGGGGCGGCCTTGAAGCAGTTGTGCGTCCGTCCGGGGTTGAGAGCGTGGAGTGTGGTGGCATCGTATCGGCGTCGGTCCTCGAGGCTCAGGGTGACGTGCAGAAGAGGAGCTTAGTGTGGGGGCAGAAGTGGAGCACAGGGTGATGTGTAGAAGAGGAGCTCAGGGTGATGTGCAGAAGAGAAGCACAGGGTGATGTGCAGAAGAGGAGCTCAGGGAGTTGTGCAGAAGAGGAGCTCAAGGTGATGTGCACCAGAGGAGTTCAGGGCGTGGTCCAGAAGAGGAGCTCAGGGTGATGTGCAGAAGAGAAGCTCAGGGTGACGTGCAGAAGAGGAGCTTAGGGTGAGGGGCAGAAGAGGAGCTCAGGGTGATGTGCAGAAGTGGAGAACAGGGTGATGTGCAGAAGAGGAGCTCAGGGTGATGTGTAGAAGAGAAGCACAGGGTGATGTGCACAAGAGGAGCTTATGGCGATGTGCAGAAGAGGAGCTCAAGGCGATGTGCAGAAGAGGAGCACAGGGCAAGGTGCAGAAGAGGAGCACAGTGCGATGTGCAGAAGAGGAGCACAGGGCCAGGTGCAGAAGAGGAGCATAGGGCGAGGTGCAGAAGAGGAGCACAGGGCGAGGTGTAGAAGAGGAGGTCAGGGTGATGTGCAGAAGAGGAGCACAGGGTGAGGTGCACCAGAGGAGTACAGGGTGAGGTGCCGAAGAGGAGCTCAGGCTGATGTGCAGAAGAGGAGCACATGGTGATGTGTAGAAGAGGAGCTCAGGGAGTTGTGCAGAAGAGGAGCTCAGGGTGATGTGCAGAAGAGGAGCTCAGGGTGATGTGCAGAAGAGGAGCTCAGGGCGAAGTGCAGAAGAGGAGCACAGGGTGATGTGCAGAAGAGGAGCACATGGTGATGTGTAGAAGAGGAGCTCAGGGAGAGGTGCAGAAGAGGAGCACAGGGCGAGGTGCAGAAGAGGAGCTCAGGGTGATATGCAGAAGAGGAGCACAGGGCAACGTGCAGAAGAGGAGCTCAGGGCGAGGTGCAGAAGAGGAGCACAGGGCGAGGTGCAGAAGAGGAGCTCAGGGTGATGTGCAGAAGAGGAGCTCTGGGTGATGTGCAGAAGAGGAGCACAGGGTGATGTGCAGAAGAGGAGCACATGGTGATGTGTAGAAGAGGAGCTCAGGGAGAGGTGCAGAAGAGGAGCACAGGGCGAGGTGCAGAAGATGAGCTCAGGGTGATGTGCCGAAGAGGAGCTCAGGGTGATGTGCAGAAGAGGAGCACAGGGTGATGTGCAGAAGAGGAGCACATGGTGATGTGTAGAAGAGGAGCTCAGGGAGAGGTGCAGAAGAGGAGCACAGGGCGAGGTGCAGAAGAGGAGCTCAGGGTGATGTGCAGAAGAGGAGCACAGGGCAACGTGCAGAAGAGGAGCTCAGGGCGAGGTGCAGAAGAGGAGCACACGGCGAGGTGCAGAAGAGGAGCTCAGGGCGAGGTGCAGAAGAGGAGCACAGGGCGAGGTGCAGAAGAGGAGTTTAGGGCGATGTGTATAAGAGGAGCACAGGGCGATGTGCAGAAGAGGAGCACAGGGCGAAGTCCAGAAGAGGAGCGCAGGGCGAGGTGCAGAAGAGGAGCACAGGGCGAAGTCCAGAAGAGGAGCACAGGGCGAGGTTCAGAAAAGGAGCTCAGGATAATGTGCATGAGGAGCACAGGGCGATGTGAGGAATAGGAGCACAGGCCGATGTGAGGAATAGGAGCACAGGCCGATGTGCAGAAGAGGAGCACAGGCCGAGGTGCAGAAGAGGAGCACAGGGTGAGGTGCAGAAGAGGAGCACAGGGCGAGGTGCAGAAGAGGAGCACAGGGTGAGGTGCAGAAGAGGAGCACAGTGCGAGGTGCAGAAGAGGAGCACAGGGCGAGGTGCAGAAGACGAGCACAGGGTGAGGTGCAGAAGAGGAGCTCAGGGTGATGTGCAGAAGAGGAGCACAGGGTGATGTGCAGAAGAGGAGCACATGGTGATGTGTAGAAGAGGAGCTCATGGAGAGGTGCAGAAGAGGAGCACAGGGCGAGGTGCAGAAGAGGAGCTTAGGGCGATGTGCAGAAGAGGAGCACAGGGCGATGTGCAGAAGAGGAGCACAGGGCGAAGTCCAGAAGAGGAGCGCAGGGCGAGGTGCAGAAAGAGGAGCACAGGGCGAAGTCCAGAAGAGGAGCACAGGGCGAGGTTCAGAAAAGGAGCTCAGGGTAATGTGCATGAGGAGCACAGGGCGATGTGAGGAATAGGAGCACAGGCCGATGTGCAGAAGAGGAGCACAGGCTGAGGTGCAGAAGAGGAGCACAGGGTGAGGTGCAGAAGAGGAGCACAGGGCGAGGTGCAGAAGAGGAGCACAGGGTGAGGTGCAGAAGAGGAGCACAGTGCGAGGTGCAGAAGAGGAGCACAGGGCGAGGTGCAGAAGACGAGCACAGGGTGAGGTGCAGAAGAGGAGCTCAGGGTGATGTGCAGAAGAGGAGCACAGGGTGATGTGCAGAAGAGGAGCACATGGTGATGTGTAGAAGAGGAGCTCATGGAGAGGTGCAGAAGAGGAGCACAGGGCGAGGTGCAGAAGAGGAGCTTAGGGCGATGTGCAGAAGAGGAGCACAGGGCGATGTGCAGAAGAGGAGCACAGGGCGAAGTCCAGAAGAGGAGCGCAGGGCGAGGTGCAGAAGAGGAGCACAGGGCGAAGTCCAGAAGAGGAGCACAGGGCAAGGTTCAGAAAAGGAGATCAGGGTAATGTGCATGAGGAGCACAGGGCGATGTGAGGAATAGGAGCACAGGCCGATGTGCAGAAGAGGAGCACATGCCGAGGTGCAGAAGAGGAGCACAGGGTGATGTGCAGAAGAGGAGCACAGGGCGAGGTGCAGAAGAGGAGCACAGGGTGAGGTGCAGAAGAGGAGCACAGTGCGAGGTGCAGAAGAGGAGCACAGGGCGAGGTGCAGAAGACGAGCACAGGGTGAGGTGCAGAAGAGGAGCTCAGGGTGATGTGCAGAAGAGGAGCACAGGGTGAGGTGCAGAAGAGGAGCTCAGGGTGATGTGCAGAAGAGGAGCTCAGGGTGATGTGCAGAAGAGGAGGTCAGGGCGAGGTGCAGAGGAGGAGCTCAGGTTGATGTGCATCAGGGGGCACAGTGCGAGGTGCAGAAGAGGAGCTCAGGGTGATGTGCAGAAGAGGAGCTCGGGGTGATGTGCAGAAGAGGAGCACAGGGCGAGGTGCAGAACAGGAGCACAGTGTGATATGCAGAAGAGAAGCTTAGGGTGATGTGCACCCGAGGGGTACAGGGCTAGGTGTAGAAGAGGAGCTCAGGGTGATGTGGTGAAGAGGAGCTCAGGGTGATGTGCAGAAGAGGAGCACAGGGTGATGTGCAGAAGAGGAGCTCAGGGTGATGTGCAGAAGAGGAGCTCAGGGCGAGGTGCAGAGGAGGAGCTCAGGTTGATGTGCATCAGGGGGCACAGTAAGAAGTGCAGAAGAGGAGCTCAGGGTGATGTGCAGAAGAGGAGCTCGGGGTGATGTGCAGAAGAGGAGCACAGGGCGAGGTGCAGAACAGGAGCACAGTGTGATATGCAGAAGAGAAGCTTAGGGTGATGTGCACCAGAAGAGTACGGAGCAAGGTGTAGAAGAGGAGCTCAGAGTGAGGTGCAGAAGAGGAGCTCAGGGTGATGTGCAGAAGAGGAGCACAGGGCGAGGTGCAGAAGAGGAGCTCAGTGTGCTGTGCAGAAGAGGAGCTCAGGGCGAGGTGTAGAAGAGGAGCTCAGGGCGAGGTGTAGAAGAGGAGCTCAAGGTGATGTGCATCAGGGAGGCACAGTGCGAGGTGCAGAAGAGGAGCGCAGGGTATTGTGTAGAAGAGGAATGCAGAGCGAGGTGCAGAAGAGGAGTACAGGGCGAGGTGGAGAAGAGGAGCACCGGGGGATGTGCACAAAAGGAGCTTAGGACGATGTGCAGAAGAGGAGCACAGGACGATGTGCAGAAGAGGAGCACAGGGCGAGGTGCAGAAGAGGAGCACAGGGCGAGGTGCAGAAGAGGAGCACAGGGCGACGTGCAGAAGAGGAGCTCAGGGTGATGTGCAGAAGAGGAGCACATGGTGATGTGCAGAAGAGGAGCTCAGGGTGATGTCTAGAAGAGGAGCTCAGGGTGACATACAGAAGAGGAGCTTAGTGTGAGGGGCAGTAGAGAAGCACAGGGTGATGTGTAGTAGAGGAGCACAGGGCAAGGGGCAGAAGAGGAGCTCAGGGAGCTGTGCAGAAGAGGAGCTCAGGGTGATGTGCACCAGAGGATTTCAGGGCGTGCTCCAGAAGAGGAGCTCAGGGTGATGTGCAGAAGAGGAGCTCAGGGTGACGTGCAGAAGAGGAGCTTAGGGTGAGGGGCAGAAGAGAAGCACAGGGTGACGTGCAGAAGAGGAGCTTAGGGTGAGGGGCAGAAGAGAAGCACAGGGTGATGTGTAGAAGAGGAGCAAAGGGCGAGGTGCAGAAGAGGAGGTCAGGGTGATGTGCAGAAGAGGAGCACAGGGTGATGTGCACCAGAGGAGTACAGGGTGAGGTGTAGAAGAGAAGCTCAGGGCGAGGTGTAGAAGAGGAGCTCAGGGTGATGTGCAGAAGAGGAGCTCAGGGTGATGTGCACCAGAGGAGTACAGGGTGAGGTGTAGAAGAGAAGCTCAGGGCGAGGTGTAGAAGAGGAGCTCAGGGTGATGTGCAGAAGAGGAGCTCAGGGTGATGTGCACCAGAGGAGTTCAGGGTGTGGTGCAGAAAAAGAGCTCAGGGTGATGTGCAGAAGAGGAGCTCAGAGTGACGTGCACCAGAGGAGCTCAGGGTGATGTGCAGAAGAGGAGCACAGGGTGATGTGCAGAAGAGGAGCACAGGGCAAGGCACAGAAGAGGAGCACAGTGCGATATGCAGAAGAGGAGCACAGCGTGAGGTGCAGAAAAGGGGAGCACAGGGCGAGGTGCAGAAGAGGAGGTCAGGGTGATGTGCAGAAGAGGAGCACAGGGTGATGTGCACCAGAGGAGTACAGGGTGAGGTGTAGAAGAGAAGCTCAGGGCGAGGTGTAGAAGAGGAGCTCAGGGTGATGTGCAGAAGAGGAGCTCAGGGTGATGTGCACCAGAGGAGTACAGGGTGAGGTGTAGAAGAGAAGCTCAGGGCGAGGTGTAGAAGAGGAGCTCAGGGTGATGTGCAGAAGAGGAACTCAGGGTGATGTGCACCAGAGGAGTACAGGGTGAGGTGTAGAAGAGAAGCTCAGGGCGAGGTGTAGAAGAGGAGCTCAGGGTGATGTGCAGAAGAGGAGCTCAGGGTGATGTGCACCAGAGGAGTTCAGGGTGTGGTGCAGAAGAAGAGCTCAGGGTGATGTGCAGAAGAGGAGCTCAGAGTGATGTGCACCAGAGGAGCTGAGGGTGATGTGTAGAAGTGGAGCTCAGGGAGAGGTGCAGAAGAGGAGCACAGGGCGAGGTGCAGAAGAGAGGCTCAGGGTGATGTGCAGAAGAGGAACACAGGGCGAGGTGCAGAAGAGGAGCACAGGGCAACGTGCAGAAGAGGAGCTCAGGGTGATGTGGTGAAGAGGAGCTCAGGGTGATGTGCAGAAGAGGAGCACAGGGTGATGTGTAGTAGAGGAGCACAGGGCGAGGGGCAGAAGAGGAGCTCAGGGAGCTGTGCAGAAGAGGAGCTCAGGGTGATGTGCACCAGAGGAGTTCAGGGCGTGGTCCAGAAGAGGAGCTCAGGGTGATGTGCAGAAGAGAAGCTCAGGGTGACGTGCAGAAGAGGAGCTTAGGGTGAGGGGCAGAAGAGAAGCACAGGGTGATGTGTAGAAGAGGAGCACAGGGCGAGGGGCAGAAGAGGAGCTCAGGGTGATGTGCAGAAGTGGAGAACAGGGTGATGTGCAGAAGAGGAGCTCAGGGTGATGTGCAGAAGAGAAGCACAGGGTGATGTGCAGAAGAGGAGCTTATGGCGATGTGCAGAAGAGGAGCTCAAGGCGATGTGCAGAAGAGGAGCACAGGGCAAGGTGCATAAGAGGAGCATAGTGCGATGTGCAGAAGAGGAGCACAGGGCAAGGTGCAGAAGAGGAGCACAGGGCGAGGTTCAGAAGAGGAGGTCAGGAAGATGTGCAGAAGAGGAGCACAGGGTGATGTGCACCAGAGGAGTACAGGGTGAGGTGTAGAAGAGAAGCTCAGAGCGAGGTGTAGAAGAGGAGCTCAGGGTGATGTGCAGAAGAGGAGCTCAGGGTGATGTGCACCAGAGGAGTACAGGGTGAGGTGTAGAAGAGAAGCTCAGGGCGAGGTGTAGAAGAGGAGCTCAGGGTGATGTGTAGAAGAGGAGCTCAGGGTGATGTGCACCAGAGGAGTTCAGGGTGTGGTGCAGAAGAAGAGCTCAGGGTGATGTGCAGAAGAGGAGCTCAGAGTGATGTGCACCAGAGGAGCTCATGGTGATGTGCAGAAGAGGAGCACAGGGTGATGTGCAGAAGAGGAGCACAGGGCAAGGTGCAGAAGAGGAGCACAGTGTGATGTGCAGAAGAGGAGCACAGGGCGAGGTGCAGAAGAGGAGCACAGGGCGAGGTGCAGAAGAGGAGGTCAGGGTGATGTGCAGAAGAGGAGCACAGGGTGATGTGCACCAGAGGAGTACAGGGTGAGGTGTAGAAGAGAAGCTCAGGGCGAGGTGTAGAAGAGGAGCTCAGGGTGATGTGCAGAAGAGGAGCTCAGGGTGATGTGCACCAGAGGAGTACAGGGTGAGCTGTAGAAGAGAAGCTCAGGGCGAGGTGTAGAAGAGGAGCTCAGGGTGATGTGTAGAAGAGGAGCTCAGGGTGATGTGCACCAGAGGAGTTCAGGGTGTGGTGCAGAAGAAGAGCTCAGGGTGATGTGCAGAAGAGGAGCTCAGAGTGATGTGCACCAGAGGAGCTCAGGGTGATGTGCAGAAGAGGAGCACAGGGTGATGTGCAGAAGAGGAGCACAGGGCAAGGTGCAGAAGAGGAGCACAGTGCGATGTGCAGAAGAGGAGCACAGGGCGAGGTGCAGAAGAGGAGCACAGGGCGAGGTGCAGAAGAGGAGGTCAGGGTGATGTGCAGAAGAGGAGCACAGGGTGATGTGCACCAGAGGAGTACAGGGTGAGGTGTAGAAGAGAAGCTCAGGGCGAGGTGTAGAAGAGGAGCTCAGGGTGATGTGCAGAAGAGGAGCTCAGGGTGATGTGCACCAGAGGAGTACAGGGTGAGGTGTAGAAGAGAAGCTCAGGGCGAGGTGTAGAAGAGGAGCTCAGGGTGATGTGCAGAAGAGGAGCTCAGGGTGATGTGCACCAGAGGAGTACAGGGTGAGGTGGAGAAGAGAAGCTCAGGGCGAGGTGGAGAAGAGAAGCTCAGGGCGAGGTGTAGAAGAGGAGCTCAGGGTGATGTGCAGAAGAGGAGCTCAGGGTGATGTGCACCAGAGGAGTTCAGGGTGTGGTGCAGAAGAAGAGCTCAGGGTGATGTGCAGAAGAGGAGCTCAGAGTGATGTGCACCAGAGGAGCTCAGGGTGATGTGTAGAAGTGGAGCTCAGGGAGAGGTGCAGAAGAGGAGCAGAGGGTGAGGTGCAGAAGAGGAGCTCAGGGTGATGTGCAGAAGAGGAACACAGGGCGAGGTGCAGAAGAGGAGCACAGGGCAACGTGCAGAAGAGGAGCTCAGGGTGAGGTGCAGAAGAGGAGCACAGGGCGATGTGCAGAAGAGGAGCACAGGGCGAAGTCCAGAAGAGGAGCACAGGGCGAGGTTCAGAAAAGGAGCTCAGGGTAATGTGCAGAAGAGGAGCACAGGGTGATGTGCATGAGGAGCACAGGGCGATGTGAGGAATAGGAGCACAGGCCGATGTGCAGAAGAGGAGCACAGGGTGAGGTGCAGAAGAGGAGCACAGGGTGAGGTGCAGAAGAGGAGCACAGGGCGAGGTGCAGAAGACGAGCACAGGGCGATGTGCAGAAGAGGAGCACAGGGCGAGGTGCAGAAGAGGAGCACAGGGCGAGGTGCAGAAGACGAGCACAGGGTGAGGTGTGTAGGAGAGTAGGATCTGCTGCACATGGGTACCCCCACTTTTTGCTGATGCTTCACTGTTTTTCGACTTTAGTCTGGCTGGGGCCCTGCTAATCAGAACCCCAGCCTAGAAGCTTCCTCTCTAAAATGGTTTCCATGTACCTTAGGTACATCTTTGATTGGAATCTGGAGTGCCCTTATAAGTCCCTAGTATATGGTATACTATGTACCCAGGGCATAGGTACCCCAGAGGCCTGCCAGGGGCTGAAGCATGTATTATGCCACCCCTGGAACGCCAGCCAAAATGACACCACAGGTCTGCTACTGCAGCCTGGGTAAGGTGGTGCATGCACCCCTTACTGTGATATAGGCTACCTATATCCCTGCCATTGCACCTACATATAAACCTATAAGTCACTCCTATGGCAGGCCTTTACAATCCTGAAGGCAGAGTGCTTGGTTTTTATGTGAGAGGGTGCCCCTGCATGAGCAGAGCCCCTCTGCAGCGTTCAGAGTCCCTCCTCTGATGCTGTTTGTGGTACAGCCTGACCATATACTCTTAAATGCATTATATCCTCGCGGTACAATGCTAACTTTGGACTGGCTGCACCAAAACATGTCGTGTTTGGTGTCAAACATCTTGGAATACTACCCCCCCGCCAATCCTGGTGGCGGTGGTAGCATTCCACCCTTCTAGAGGGAGAGACATGTACACACCGGGCTACCCGGTAACTTCTTTCCAGAGCCCTGGCATCACAAAATGGATGCCGCTGCCACAGACACGGGTCTGGCCTCTTGCTGCTGACTGAAACTCCGGCAGGGGAGGCCTGGACAATAGGTTTCCTGTCACAGGGAGGTTGTGTATTGGGGCTGGGCGGGAGCACTCTCTGGTGCTTTGAAGTCCTGCACTGGGGGCACATTTGGTGTCCCTGTGCATAGCCCAGTTCAAACTGGTTGCAGGGGCTACCTGCCCCTGCTCTGGCGCGAAACTGGACAAAGGAAATGGGGGTAACCACCCCTCTTCCCTGACCCTCCCATAGGTGGGTCCCCAGAGTATGTCCAACCCCCTAACTTTGTATAAGTATGGGACCCTAGTCCTTAGGACTTTAGATTACCCTGGACGAAACTCTGAAGCCGAATCCTGGACCTTCGACGCTCTACTTTAAGATTAGAGGACTGAAGAATCTCCCTTGGGGTCAAGGAGTGACTCCCCTGCTTGGCAGACACCTAAGAAGCAATTGTCTGGTCTGCATCGCTGAAGCTCCCGCCGGACGCCGAAGTCTTTGCATCACCAGAGGTGGATTTCCAGACTTCCCCGAGGCTGCCCTGAGTCCCCAGCGAAGCTGAGGCCCGTAGCTGTCATGGGTAACGTGGGACCGCTACCCCTGGACACTGAGAACTTTTGCAAGTGCATCCTCTTCCTGGTGTTCCACGAAGTTGTGCTTTGGGCTCCAAGTAGCCCCCGCCTCCAGCACCGACTGCACCGAAGATCATTGGTCTCCACTCCACGAGTGTCCTGTAAGCCAGCTCCAAGTGCGTCCACTTGAGGCTCCTTCGCGGTCGCTAGTCCGTTGGCTAGTGGGCCCTCCCGAAGGCAACTCTTCTTCTGCTTGGGCTTTCCTGGTTGCTCCAGAGGTGCCCTGACTTACCCTCACTGGGTGAGTCCCACAGACCTTGCTGGTCTGCATCAACGTCTTTTCTTTATTTCTATGAGACTTGCCGATGCCAAGGCTTGTTGGGTCCAATCCGGTCGCTGACACCGCAGCAGTCGACAGACATCGTGGGACAGCTCGAATCCAGCTCCTGGTTGTCGTCGACGCCTCCTGGACCTCGTGGCTGAAGAGTCAAGACGACCGTCAACCTACCTGAAGCACCCGACATCGGTGGGCAGCTGCTCATCGCCTTCCTGGTCACTGGCTAGTGACCCAGACTCTGTCCCCTCTGCTTTCAGGTTCTTCAGATCTTTGATCCACCCTTGGATCCACCCGGACACTTTCGACTTTGCAGCAGATCGCCATTGAAAACGACGACGAAACCCGACCCCGAAAGACACCTATGCACCCGGCTCCCCTGGGTGAGGTAACTTGAGTACTCCGGTGCTCCCGTGGGTATTGACTCTAGAACGACCTAGGGGCATATTTACAAGGGCTTTATCTCCGCTTTTTTGGCTTAAAAGGCCAAAAAAGCGGAGATAAAACTATCGCCCTATTTACAAGAGGGTGCTAACATGCATAATCGCATGTTAGCACCCTTTTTCCCAATGCCTCCCTTTGCATCTCTAATGAGATGCAAAGTGGGCGTACCCGGATGGACTACATTGCAAATATCGCTGATGTTCACATCGCAATATTTACAAGGTTGCCCCAGCATTTTAGCACACGTTAGTTTTGGAAAAACCACTGTTTTCTCCAAAAACTAACGTCTGCTAAAATGCAGACTTACCTATCCCTAACATTGGGGTGGAATATGCTGATACGACCCTGTGGGTCGTATCAGCAAGGTTATCGCCATTTTGCAGGGAACATCGCTGGAAAACCAGCGATGTTCCCTGCAAAACGGCAATAACCTCGCTATCTCTGGAATTTTTATCGCCCTGGAGAAACGCGTTGTTAATAACGCGCTACCAGGGCGATAAATTCAGAGATAGCCTGCGATAACAAAATTATCGCTAAGCACGGCCAGCGATAATTATCGCTGGCCGTTGATAATATGCCCCCTAGTTCTAAAGGGGTTTGCTCTAAGTCCTCCTCTAAGTGTCCTTTTTCTTTAAAACTCCAACCGCGACATTCCCCATAGAAGTCAACGGCGGCTCGCGGCTGTGTTCTCACACTGCACGCGTCCCCCGTGGGTCCCCTGTGTCACTACCTTGGGTGGTTCCTTGTGGTCCCAGCATTTCTACAGGCTCTAGGCCTTGTGTCTAGCTCAGTCGTGGTTCTTATACCACTTTATTGGTATATGGTTTGAGTACGCCCTAGGGCTCAAACGTGTATTTGTGCTATTACTGTTGATATTCGACTTGTAACTTATGTACTTGAACTCTAGCCTCATAAAGATTCTAGAGGGGTGTGTTTAAGACTAAATACATATATTTTAAATATATACCTGGTGTGTTCCTCTTTCATTTGGTCACTCAAAAGATTATAGACTGGTAAAACAAGCTGCTTTACATTCCTTCAAGACTTAGCCTGAAGGCTGCTCTCCATAGCTACCACTAGGATAGCTTTCAATAAAGGTTGTCTTTAACCTATCTCCAATAAGGGGTTGTTTGGACTGGTGCAAGGTGCCCACTATAATTAGTGGACAGCATATTGTGAGAAGTTGGCCTGGTATATGCTGTCCACTAATTATAGTGGGCACCTTGCACCAGTCCAAACAACCCCTTATTGGAGATAGGTTAAAGACAACCTTTATTGAAAGCTATCCTAGTGGTAGCTATGGAGAGCAGCCTTCAGGCTAAGTCTTGAAGGAATGTAAAGCAGCTTGTTTTACCAATCTATAATCTCTTGAGTGACCAAATGAAAGAGGACCACACCAGGTATATATTTAAAATATATATATTTAGTCTTAAACACACCCTCTAGTCTCTTTATGAGGCTAGAGTTTGAAGTACATAAGTTACAAGTCAGTTATCAACAGTAATAGCACAAATACACGTTTGAGCCCTAGGGGCGTGCCAAACCATATACCAATAAAGTGGTATAAGAACCACGACTGAGCTAGACACAAGGCCTAGAGCCTGTAGAAGTGCTTGGCCCTCAAGGAACCACCCAAGGTAGTGACACAGGAGACCCACGGGGGACGCGTGCAGTGTGAGAACACAGCCGCGAGCCGCCGTTGACTTCTATGGGGAATGTCGCGGTTGGAGTTTTAAAGAAAAAGGACACTTAGAGGAGGACTTGGAGCAAACCCCTTTAGAACTAGGTTGTTCTAGAGTCTATACCCACGGGAGCACCGGAGTACTCGAGTTACCTCACCCAGGGAAGCTGGGTGCATAGGTGTCTTTCGGGGTCGGGTTTCGTCGTCGTTTTCAATGGCGATCTGCTGCAAAGTGCTGCTGGCGACCAAGTCGAAAGTGTTCGGGTGGATCCAAAGGTGGATCGAAGATTTGAAGAACCTGAAAGAAGAGGGGACAGAGTCTGGGTCACTAGCCAGTGACCAGGAAGGCGATGAGCAGATGCCCACCGATGTCGGGTGCTTCAGGTAGGTTGACGGTTGTCTTGACTCTTCAGCCACGAGGTCCAGGAGGCGTTGATGACAACCAGGAGCTAGATTCGAGCTGTCCCACAACGTCTGTCGATTGCAGGGGTGTCGGCGACCGAATTGGACCCAACAAGCCTTGGCAACGGCAAGTCACGTGGAAATAGATGAAGGACGGTGGTACAGACCAGCAAGGTCTGAGGGACTCACCCAGCGAGGGTAAGTCAGGGCACGTCTGGAGCAACCAGGAAAGCCCAAGCAAAAGAAGAGTTGCCTTCGGGAGGGCCCACTAGCCAACGGACTAGCAACCGCGAAGGAGCCTCAAGTGGACGCACTTGGAGCTGGCTTACAGGACACTCGTGGAGTGGAGGCCAGTGATCTTTGGTGCAGTTGGTGCTGGAGGAGGGGGCTACTCAGAGCCCAAAGCACAACTTCGTGGAAGACCAGGAAGAGGATGCACTTGCAAAAGTACTCGGTGTCCAGGGGTCACGGTTCCACGTTACCCACGACAGCTACGGGCCTCAGCTTTGCTGGGGACTCAGGGCAGCCTCTGGGAAGTCTGGAAATCCACCTCTGGTGATGCAAAGACTTCGGCGTCCGGCGGGAGCTTCAGCGATGCAGACCGGACAATTGCTTCTTAGGTGTCTGCCAAGCAGGGGAGTCACTCCTTGACCCCAAGGGAGATTCTTCAGTCCTCTAATCTTAAAGTAGAGCGTCGAAGGTCCAGGATTCTGTAACAGAGTTTCGTCCAGGTAAATCTAAAGTCCTAAGGACTGGGGTCCCATACTTATACAAAGTTAGGGGGTTGGACATACTCTGGGGACCCACCTATGGGAGGGTCAGGGAAGAGGGGTGGTTACACCCATTCCCTTTGTCCAGTTTCACACCAGAGCAGGGGCAGGTAGCCCCTGCAACCGGTTTGAACTGGCATATGCACAGGGACACCAAGTGTGCCCCCACTGCAGGACTTCTGAGCACCAGAGAGTGCTCCCGCCCAGCCCCAATACACATTATCCTGTCTGGGGAGGTGGTTACACCTCCCTGCGACAGGAAACCTATTGTCCAGGCCTCCCCTGCCAGAGTTTCAGTCAGCAGCAGGAGGCCAGACCCGTGTCTGTGGCAGCGGCATCCATTTTGTGATGCCAGGGCTCTGGAAAGAAGTTACCGGGCAGGCCGGTGTGTACATGTCTCTCCCTCTAGAAGGGTGGAATGCTACCCCCGCCGCCAGAACTGGCGGGGGTAGTATTCCAAGATGTTTGACACCAAACACGACATGTTTTGGTGCAGTCAGTCCAAAGTTAGCATTGTACCGCGAGGATATAATGCACTTAAGAGTATATGGTCAGGCTGCACTACCAACAGCATCAGAGAAGGGTCTCCGAACGCTGCAGAGGGGCTCTGCTCATGCAGGGGCACCCTCTCACATAAGAACCAAGCACTCTGCCTTCAGGATTGATAAGGCCTGCCATAGGAGTGACTTATAGGTTTATATGTGTGTACATATGTAGTGATATAGGTAACCTATATGACAGTAAGGGTGCATGCACCACCTTACCCAGGCTGCAGTAGCAGACCTGTGGTGTCATTTTGGATGGCCTTCCAGGGGTGGCACAATACATGCTGCAGCCCCTGGTAGGTCTCTGAGGTACCTATGCCCTGGGTACATAGTATACCATATACTAGGGACTTATAAGGGCACTCCAGATTCCAATCAGAGATGTGCCTAAGTCACATGGAAACCATTTTAGAGAGGAAGCAGCTAGGCTGGGGTTCTGATTAGCAGGGCCCCAGCCAGACTAAAGTCAAAAAACAGTGAAGCATCAGCAAAAAGTGGGGGTACCCATGTGAAGCAGATCCTACTCTCCTACACAACCCCCCCCCCAAACGTAGGGACATTAAACTAACCTTGACCAGTTGAGTCTTTATGTTCTAAGTGGAAGTACCTAGAGAGTCCATCTGCATTGGCATGGTTACTCCCAGGTCTATGTTCCACTGTAAAGTCCATCCCTTGTAGGGAAATGGACCACCTAAGCAGTTTGGAGTTTTCACCCTTCATTTGTTTTAGCCATAGGAGGGGCTTGTGGTCTGTTTGAACAAGGAAGTGAGTACCAAACAAGTATGGCCTCAACTTCTTCAGAGCCAAACCACAGCAAAGGCCTCCCTCTCTATGGCTGACCAACGTTTCTCTCTAGGGGTCAGCCTTCTGCTAATAAAAGCTACTGGTTGATCCTGACCTTCATCATTCAATTGTGACAGTACAGCCCCTACCCCCAATTCAGATGCTTCTGTTTGGACAATGAACTTCTTGGAGTAATCAGGACTCTGTAGAATGGGAGCAGTGCACATGGCCTGCTTCAGGTCATCAAATGCCTTTTGACAGCTAACTGTCCACTGAACCTTTTTGGGCATTTTCTTGGAAGTTAAGTCATTCAGGGGTGTCACTATTGATCCATACCCCTTGACAAATCTCCTATAGTACCCAGTAAGGCCTAAAAGGCTCTCACCTGAGTCTGGGTAGTTGGAGCAGTCCAGTCCATGATGGTCTGGATCTTGCTCTGCAATGGTTGAACCTGGCCTCCACCCACAAGGTGGCCCAGGTACACAACCTGACTCTGCCCTATCTGGCACTTTGTGGCCTTGATAGTTAGGCCTGCTTTCTGCAGGGCCTGCAAAACATTTCTGAGGTGGACCAGGTGATCCTCCCAGGTGGAGCTAAAGACAGCAATATCATCTAGATATGCTGCACTATAGGCTTCCAGACCTGTAAGGACTGTATTCACCAACCTCTGAAAAGTGGCAGGTGCATTCTTCAGACCAAAGGGCATTACCACAAATTGATAATGCCCACTAGGGGTTGAGAATGCTGTCTTTGGCTTTGCATCATCAGCTAGCCTGATCTGCCAGTAGCCAGCTGTTAGGTCAAATGTGCTTAGATACTTGGCTGAGGCCAAAGTGTCTATTAGCTCATCTGCCCTGGGTATTGGATGGGCATCAGTCCTAGTGACTGCATTGAGACCCCTGTAGTCCACACAAAACCTCATCTCTCTTTTCCCACCACTGGTGTGAGGTTTTGGCACAAGGACCACTGGACTAGCCCAAGGGCTATCTGAGGGTTCAATAACTCCCAAATCCAACATTTTCTGGACTTCTGTCCTGATACAGTCCCTGACATGGTCAGGTTGCTTATAAATCTTATTTTTAATAGGCAGACAGTCCCCAGTGTCCACTTCATGAGTGCACCAGGTGGTCTGACTTGGAGTCAGAGAGAACATATGTCTGTACTGATTGAGCACTTGTCTACAATCAGTTTGCTGCTGAGCAGTGAGGCTGCCTGCCAAGGCTACACCATCCACTGACCCATCATCAGGGTTCTGTGAGAGCAGGTCAGGGAGTGGGTCACTCTCTTCCTCCTGTCCCTCATCAGTAGCCATGAGCAAGCCCATGTCTGCCCTGTCCACATATGGTTTCAGTCTGTTGACATGGAGAACCCTGTGGGGACTCCTGGGTGTTCCTAGGTCTACTAAATAGGTGACCTCACCCTTCTGTTCAACAATGGTATGGGGTCCACTCCACTTGTTTTGGAGAGCTGCTGGGGCCACTGGCTCCAGCACCCACACCTTCTGTCCTGGCTGGTAAACAGTCAGCACAGCCTTTTGGTCATGCCAGGCTTTTTGCAGTTCCTGGCTAGCCTCAAGGTTTTTAGTTGCCTTTTTCATGTATTCAGCCATCCTGGAGCGGAGACCAAGTACATAGTCCACTATGTCATGCTTTGGGGGCTTGAGAGGTAACTCCCATCCTTCCTTTACCAAGCACAATGGACCCCTGACAGGGTGACCAAACAAAAGTTCAAAAGGGCTGTAGCCAATCCCCTTTTGAGGCACCTCCCTGTATGCAAACAAAAGGCAGGGCAAGAGTATGTCCCATCTTCGCCTGAGCTTTTAATCATGCCCTTTAATCATGCCCTTTAAGGTTTTGTTGAATCTCTCAACTAAACCATTGCATTGTGGGTGATAGGGTGTGGTGAACTTGTAAGTCCCTCCACACTCCTACCACATTGCCTTTAAGTATCCAGACATAAAGTTTGCACCCCTGTCTGATACAACCTCCTTAGGGAAGCCCACTCTTGAGAAAATTCCCAGGAGGGCTCTTGCCACTACAGGTGCTGTAGTGGTCCTAAGGGAATAGCCTCTGGGTACCTAGTGGCATGGTCCACCACCACTAGGATAAACCTGTGCCCAGATGCTGTTTGGGGATCCATGGGACCAACAATATCAATCCCCACTCTTTCAAAGGGCACCCCCACCACAGGTAGTGGTATCAGGGGGGCTTTGTGGGGCCACCTGCCTTCCCACTGGCTTGGCAGGTTACACAGGAGCAACAAAACTCCTTGGTGTCTTCAGACATGTGGGGCCAGTGAAAGTGAGGGACAAGTCTGTCCCAAGTCTTGTTCTGGCCCAGGTGACCTGCTAGAGGAATGTCATGGGCTAGGGTCAATAGGAAGCCCCTGAACTTCAGAGGTATAACCAACCTCCTGGTGGCACCAGGCTTGGGGTCTCTACACTCTGAGTACAAGAGTCCATCATCCAAATACACTTTATGGGGACCACTAGCATTCCCAGCAGCCTCAGCAGCAGCTTGCTGTCTGAGGGGTTCAAGAGAGGGGCAGCTCTGCTGCTCCTGGCTCAGATCTGCCTTGGAAGGGCCCCCTGTCCCCAAGAACTCAACCTGGTCAGGTTCAAGCTCCTCTGGGACAGTTCCTTCTTCAGGACTGAGATCATTCCCCTCAAGAGACTGATCTTCCTTCTGAGCCAAGGGGGAAGGCACTGTTAACCCTACTACTCCTCCTCTTGGATGGCACTGAGTCCATTTTTCCAGGATCCAAGGCCTGTTCAGTGTTAGACATTTTGCTCTGTGACCTGGTCACAGCAAACACATCTGCAGGGATCCACAGCATTTCTGCATGGGTCCTGAGCTCCACTTCTGCCCAAGCTGAAGTTTCAAGATCATTGCCAAGCAAGCATTCTACTGGTAGGTTTGCACTCACCACAACCTTCTTAAGGCCAGTTACCCCTCCCCAGGAGAAGTTAACAACTGCCAGAGTATGGTCTGTTCTGACATTGCTAGCATTGGTCACTTGGTACATCTCACCAAGTATAATCTGCCCAGGATCCACAAGGTCTTGTGTCACCATGGTGACACTCGCCCCTTTGTCCCTAAATGCCAAAGCCTCTTTTCCATTGATTAATGGCTGTTGCCTGTACTTGCCCAGATTACTGGGACTCATAGAGGAGGTCACATCCATGCCTCCATCACAGACTAGGACAGCCTGAGTGAGTTCTCTGACTAGGCCAGAGCTCACCTCATTACCCAGGGTCAACCCTACTAAACCCTTGGCCTGTGTACTCCCACCACCAATTGTAACTGCACTAGGGGGAACAGGTGCCTTAGGGGCATTGGTGGGGGCTGGAAAGGAGTCTTTGGAGTTGGTGCAGTCACTGGTCCAGTGTGTCTTTTGCTTACAGACTTTGCACCATGGTTTCTTTTGGCCTTTTCCCTTGTTAGACTGTGAATCCCCACCTGAAGAAGATTTTTGGGGGCCTTGTGAAGACTTCTGGTCTTTACCCTTCTCCCCACCCTTATCAGAGTTTTTAGAATCTTGCTTCTTAGGGTCACCACCTTGGTTCTGTACCTTCTGCCTCACCCTGGTTCTGACCCATTTGTCTGCCTTCTTTCCCAATTCTTGGGGAGAGGTCAGATCAGAGTCCACCAGGTACTGATGCAACAGCTGATTTTGACAGTTATTAAGAATCTGCTCCCTCATGATAAGATTGTCCAATCCTGTGAAGTCACATACCTTACTGCCCATCAACCAACCTTCCAGAGCCTTAGCAGAACAATCCACATAGTCCACCCAGTCTTGAGTCTGTGCTTTTTGGGTATCTCTGAACTTTAACCCGTATTGTTCAGTTGTTAGGCCAAACCCATCAATCAGAGCACTCTTTAAGACTTTGTAATTGTCAGCATCCTCCTCTCTAACAGTGAGGAGCTTATCTCTACCTTTGTCTGCAAAGGAGAGCCACAAGATTGCTGCCCACTGCTCCTGAGGGACCCTTTGTACTTTACAGGCCCTCTCCAGTGCAGTTATCCATTTGTGGATGTCATCCCCACTCTGGTAGGGAGGGACAATCTTGCTCAGGTTTCTATGGTCATAAGACCTTTCCCTATCTCTGGGGAAATTGCTGCCACCATGGGACTCTAGTCCCATCTTTTTCTCTGTCTATAGAGATCTAGGGACTCCCTGTCTATAGCCAACTGCTGTTTTCTGAGCTCAAGCTGGGCTTGCTCATACTGAATCAGTCTTTTTCTCCTCTCATGAGAGGATTCCCTCCCATGGGAGGAGACAGAGGTCCCTACTGAGGTGTCAGAGTGGTTAGACTCCTGAGAAGGAGATCTAGTTCTTCTGGGCACACTCTCAACTCTTCCTGGGGGACAAAGGGAGGTCCTTCTGGGCCTCCTCCTCTTCCTCAGGAGTAGCTGCACTTTCCAGGTCAGGACCATTGTCATCCCCCTGGCCAGTTTCAGAGGTCAGGTCCTGCACATTTTCATCCCTGGCCCCTCCCTCATCTTCTGCCCCACCCTCTCTGCCTACCCTTTCAGACCTTATGGGTCTTCTAAGATCATCCAGCAGAAGCATCTCCAGGAGACGTTGGGTGTTGGCACTTTTGCCTGTCTTCAACTTCCAAACTTTGCACAACTCTCTCAATTCCAAGAATGTGAGGTTGTCATATCTGGATGGCAGGAGCTCCCTGGTTCCTGGCAGTGAAGACATTACTAGTGTGGTGTGGTGTATGCACTACCTACTCTAGTGTGGCCTACTAAACTCTCTTGAGTTGCAGAAAGGGTGTGCTATCCCTTAACACACAACTCTAAGTTCAGTAGAACTTACTGTATCCTAAGCTTGATTTATATGTACCTA
Organism: Calotriton arnoldi; assembly: GCA_963921515.1. NCBI lineage: Eukaryota > Metazoa > Chordata > Amphibia > Caudata > Salamandridae > Calotriton > Calotriton arnoldi. The sequence continues at coordinate 223,605 of CAWUFW010006211.1, forward strand.
AGGTACCCTTAGTAGTTTTCAGTTGATCAATTCAATTGAGATTATCTGGTAAAACAATGGCAAGCTGGAATCCCACACGCTGCACACCAATGTGAGAAGTTGGCCTGGTATATGCTGTCCACTAATTATAGTGGGCACCTTGCACCAGTCCAAACAACCCCTTATTGGAGATAGGTTAAAGACAACCTTTATCGAAAGCTATCCTAGTGGTAGCTATGGAGAGCAGCCTTCAGGCTAAGTCTTGAAGGAATGTAAAGCAGCTTGTTTTACCAGTCTATAATCTCTTGAGTGACCAAATGAAAGAGGACCACACCAGGTATATATTTAAAATATATGTATTTAGTCTTAAACACACCCCTCTAGTCTCTTTATGAGGCTAGAGTTCGAAATACATAAGTTACAAGTCGAATATCAACAGTAATAGCACAAATACACGTTTGAGCCCTAGGGGTGTACCAAACCATATACCAATAAAGTGGTATAAGAACCACGACTGAGCTAGACACAAGGCCTAGAGCCTGTAGAAGTGCTTGGCCCTCAAGGAACCACCCAAGGTAGTGACAAAGGGGACCCACGGGGGACGCGTGCAGTGTGAGAACACAGCCGCGAGCCGCCGTTGACTTCTATGGGGAATGTCGCGGTTGGAGTTTTAAAGAAAAAGGACACTTAGAGGAGGACTTGGAGCAAACCCCTTTAGAACAAGGCTGTTCTAGAGTCAATACCCACGGGAGCACCGGAGTACTCGTGCTACCTCACCCAGGGAAGCCGGGTGCATAGGTGCCTTTCGGGGTCGGGTTTCGTCGTCGTTTTCAATGGCGATCTGCTGCAAAGTGCTGCTGGCGACCAAGTCGAAAGTGTTCAGGTGGATCCAAAGGTGGATCGAAGATCTGAAGAACCTGAAAGCAGAGGGGACAGAGTCTGGGTCACTAGCCAGTGACCAGGAAGGCGATGAGCAGATGCCCACCGATGTTGGGTGCTTCAGGTAGGTTGACGGTCGTCTTGACTCTTCAGCCACGAGGTCCAGGAGGCGTCGATGTTGACCAGGAGCTGGATTCAAGCTGCCCCACGACGTATGTCGATTGCTGGGGTGTCGGCGACCGGATTGGACCCAACAAGCCTTGGCAACGGCAAGTCACATGGAAATAGAAGAAGGACGGTGGTACAGACCAGCAAGGACTGAGGGACTCACCCAGCGAGGGTAAGTCAGGGCACGTCTGGAGCAACCAGAGAAGCCCAAGCAGAAGAAGAGTAGCCTTCAGGAGGGCCCACTAGCCAACGGACTAGCGACCACGAAGGAGCCTTGAGTGGACACACTTGGAGCTGGCTCACAGGACACTCGTGGAGTGGAGGCCAGTGATCTTCGGTGCAGGAGGCGGGGGCTACTTGGAGTCCAAAGCACAATTTCGTGGGAGACCAGGAAGAGGGTGCAGTTGCAAATGTGCTCGGTGTCCAGGGGTCACGGTTCCACGTTACCCACGACAGCTATGGGCCTCAGCTTTGCTGGGGACTCAGGGCAGCCTCGGGGAAGTCTGGAAATCCACCTCTGGTGATGCTAAGACTTCGGCGTCCGGCGGGAGCTTCAGCGATGCAGACCGGACAATTGCTTCTTTGGTGCCTGCCAAGCAGGGGAGTCACTCCTTGACCCCAAGGGAGATTCTTCAGTCCTCTAGTCTTGAGTAGAGCGTCGAAGTTCCAGGATTTAGTTACAGAGTTTTGTCCAGGGATATCTAAAGTCCTAAGGACTGGGGTCCCATACTTATACAAAGTTAGGGGGTTGGACATACTCTGGGGACCCACCTATGGGAGGGTCAGGGAAGAGGGTTGGTTACACCCATTTCCCTTTGTCCAGTTTCGCGCCAGAGCAGGGGCAGGTAGCCCCTGCAACCGGTTTGAACTGGCATATGCACAGGGACACCAAATGTGCCCCCAGTGCAGGACTTCAAAGCACCAGAGGGTGCTCCCGCCCAGCCCCAATATACACTATCCTGTCTGGGAAGTGGTTACACCTCCCTGTGACAGGAAACCTAGGGGCAGATTTACAAGCCCCTTGCGCCTCTTTTGCGTCACTTTTAACATGGGAAAAGTGACGCAAAAGTGGCGCAAGGGGCTTGTAAATCTGCCCCCTATTGTCCAGGCCTCCCCTGCCGGAGTTTCAATCAGCAGCAGGGGGCCAGACCCGTGTCTGTGGCAGCGGCATCCATTTTGTGATGCCAGGGCTCTGGAAAGAAGTTACTGGGTAGCCCGGTGTGTACATCTCTCCCTCTAGAAGGGTGGAATGCTACCCCCGCCGCCAGGATTGGCGGGGGGGTAGTATTCCAAGATGTTTGACACCAAACACGACATGTTTTGGTGCAGCCAGTCCAAAGTTAGCATTGTACCACGAGGATATAATGCACTTAAGAGTATATGGTCAGGCTGTACCACAAACAGCATCAGAGGAGGGACTCCGAACGCTGCAGAGGGCTCTGCTCATGCAGGGGCACCCTCTCACATAAAACCAAGCACTCTGCCTTCAGGATTGTTAAGGCCTGCCATAGGAGTGACTTATAGGTTTATATGTGTGTGCAATGGTAGTGATATAGGTAGCCTATATCACAGTAAGGGGTGCAGGCACCACCTTACCCAGGCTGCAGTAGCAGACCTGTGGTGTCATTTTGGCTTGCCTTCCAGGGGTGGCATAATACATGATTCAGCCCCTGGCAGGCCTCTGAGGTACCTATGCCCTGGGTACATAGTATACCATATACTAGGGACTTATAAGGGCACTCCAGATTCCAATCAGAGATGTGCCTAAGGCACATGGAAACCATTTTAGAGAGGAAGCAGCTAGGCTGGGGTTCTGATTAGCAGGGCCCCAGCCAGACTAAAGTCGAAAAACAGTGAAGCATCAGCAAAAAGTGGGGGTACCCATGTGAAGCAGATCCTACTCTCCTACAACATCTTCGATCCAACTTTGGATCCACCCGAACACTTTCGACTTGGTCGCCAGCAGCACTTTGTAGCAGATTGCCATTGAAAACGACGACGAAACCCGACCCCGAAAGACACCTATGCACCCGGCTCCCCCTGGGTGAGGTAACTCGAGTACTCCGGTGCTCCCGTGGGTATAGACTCTAGAACCACCTAGTTCTAAAAGGGTTTGCTCCAAGTCCTCCTCTAAGTGTCCTTTTTCTTTAAAACTCCAACCGCGACATTCCCCATAGAAGTCAACGGCGGCTCGCGGCTGTGTTCTCACACTGCACGCGTCCCCGTGGGTCCCCTGTGTCACTACCTTGGGTGGTTCCTTGTGGTCCAAGCATTTCTACAGGCTCTAGGCCTTGTGTCTAGCTCAGTCGTGGTTCTTATACCACTTTATTGGTATATGGTTTGAGTACGCCCCTAGGGCTCAAACGTGTATTTGTGCTATTACTGTTGATAACTGACTTGTAACTTATGTACTTCGAACTCTAGCCTCATAAAGAGACTAGAGGGGTGTGTTTAAGACTAAATACATATATTTTGAATATATACCTGGTGTGGTCCTCTTTCATTTGGTCACTCAAGAGATTATAGACTGGTAAAACAAGCTGCTTTACATTCCTTCAAGACTTAGCCTGAAGGCTGCTCTCCATAGCTACCACTAGGATAGCTTTCAATAAAGGTTGTCTTTAACCTATCTCCAATAAGGGGTTGTTTGGACTGGTGCAAGGTGCCCACTATAATTAGTGGACAGCATATACCAGGCCAACTTCTCACAAAGAGGAGCACATGGTGAGGTGCAGAAGAGGAGCTCAAGGCGAGGTGCAAAGAGGAGCACAGGGCGAGGTGCAGAAGAGGAGCACAGGGTGAGGTGCAGAAGAGGAGCACAGGGTGATGTTCAGAAGCGGAGCTCAGGGTGATGTGGATCAGAGGAGCTCAGGGTGATGTGCACCAGAGGAGCTCAGGGCGATGTGCAGAAGAGGCGCACAGGGCGATGTGCAGAGAAGGAGCTCAGGGCGATGTGCAGAAGAGGAGCACAGGGCGAGGTGACGAAGAGGAGCAGAGGTTGAGGTGCAGGCGAGGAGCACAGGGTGATGTTCAGAAGAGGAGCTCAGGGTGATGTGCACCAGAGAAGCTCAGGGTGATGTGCAGAGGAGGAGCTCAGGGTGATGTGCAGAAGAGGAGCACAGGGTGATGTGCAGAAGAGGAGCTCAGGGCGATGTGCAGAAGAGGAGCTTAGGGCGATGTGCAGAAGAGGAGCACAGGGCGAGGTGCAGAAGAGGAGCACAGGGAGAGGTGCAGAAGAGGAGCACAGGGCAACGTGCAGAAGAGGAGCTCAGGGTGATGTGCAGAGGAGGAGCTCAGGGCGATGGGCAGAAGAGGAGCTCAGGGCGATATGCAGAAGAGGAGCACAGGGCGAGGTGCAGAAGAGGAGCACAGGGTGAGATGCAGACGAGGTGCACAGGGTGATGTTCAGAAGAGGAGCTCAGGGGTGATGTGCACCAGAGAAGCTCAGGGTGATGTGCAGAGGAGGAGCTCAGGGTGATGTGCAGAAGAGGAGCACAGGGTGATGTGCAGAAGAGGAGCTCAGGGCAATGTGCAGAAGAGGAGCACAGGGAGAGGTGCAGAAGAGGAGCACGGGGTGAGGTGCAGAAGAGGAGCACAGGGCGAGGTGCAGAAGAGGAGCGCAGGGCGAGGTGCAGAAGAGGAGCACAGGGCAACGTGCAGAAGAGGAGCTCAAGGTGATGTGCATCAGAGGAGCTCAGGGCAACGTGCAGAAGAGGAGCTCAAGGTGATGTGCGTCAGAGGAGCTCAGGGCGATGTGCAGAAGAGGCGCACAGGGCGATGTGCAGAGGAGGAGCTCAGGGCGATGGGCAGAAGAGGAGCGCAGGGCGATGTACAGAAGAGGAACACAGGTCGAGGTGCAGAAGAGGAGCTCAGGGTGATGTGCAGAAGAGGAGCTTAGGGCGATGTGCAGAAGAGGAGCTTAGGGTGATGTGTAGAAGAGGAGCACAGGGCGAGGTGCAGAAGAGGAGCTCAGGGTGATGTCCAGAAGAGGAGCACAGGACGAGGTGCAGAAGAGGAGCACAGGGCGAGGTGCAGAAGTGGAGCACAGGGCAAGGTGCAGAAGAGGAGCTCAGGGTGATGTGCAGAAGAGGAGTTCAGGGCGAGGTGCAGAGGAGGAGCACAGGGCGAGGTGCAGAAGAGGAGCTCAGGGTGCTGTGCAGAAAAGGAGCTCAGGGTGAGGTGCAGAAGAGGAGCTCAGGGCGAGGTGCAGAAGAGGAGCACAGGGCGATGTGAGGAATAGGAGCTCAGGGCGATGTGCAGAAGAGGAGCACAGGGCGAGGTGCAGAAGAGGAGCACAGGGAGAGGTGCAGAAGAGGAGCACAGGGCAACGTGCAGAAGAGGAGCTCAGGGTGATGTGCAGAGGAGGAGCTCAGAAGAGGAGCTCAGGGCGATATGCAGAAGAGGAGCACAGGGCGAGGTGCAGAAGAGGAGCACAGGGTGAGATGCAGACGAGGTGCACAGGGTGATGTTCAGAAGAGGAGCTCAGGGTGATGTGCACCAGAGAAGCTCAGGGTGATGTGCAGAGGAGGAGCTCAGGGTGATGTGCAGAAGAGGAGCACAGGGTGATGTGCAGAAGAGGAGCTCAGGGCAATGTGCAGAAGAGGAGCACAGGGAGAGGTGCAGAAGAGGAGCACGGGGTGAGGTGCAGAAGAGGAGCACAGGGCGAGGTGCAGAAGAGGAGCGCAGGGTGAGGTGCAGAAGAGGAGCACAGGGCAACGTGCAGAAGAGGAGCTCAAGGTGATGTGCATCAGAGGAGCTCAGGGCAACGTGCAGAAGAGGAGCTCAAGGTGATGTGCGTCAGAGGAGCTCAGGGCGATGTGCAGAAGAGGCGCACAGGGCGATGTGCAGAGGAGGAGCTCAGGGCGATGGGCAGAAGAGGAGCGCAGGGCGATGTACAGAAGAGGAACACAGGGCGAGGTGCAGAAGAGGAGCTCAGGGTGATGTGCAGAAGAGGAGCTTAGGGCGATGTGCAGAAGAGGAGCTTAGGGTGATGTGTAGAAGAGGAGCACAGGGCGAGGTGCAGAAGAGGAGCTCAGGGTGATGTCCAGAAGAGGAGCACAGGACGAGGTGCAGAAGAGGAGCACAGGGGCGAGGTGCAGAAGTGGAGCACAGGGCAAGGTGCAGAAGAGGAGCTCAGGGTGATGTGCAGAAGAGGAGTTCAGGGCGAGGTGCAGAGGAGGAGCACAGGGCGAGGTGCAGAAGAGGAGCTCAGGGTGATGTGCAGAAAAGGAGCTCAGGGTGAGGTGCAGAAGAGGAGCTCAGGGCGAGGTGCAGAAGAGGAGCACAGGGCGATGTGAGGAATAGGAGCTCAGGGTGATGTGCAGAAGAGGAGCTCAGGGTGATGTGCAGAAGAGGTGCTCAGGGTGATGTGCAGAAGAGGAGTTCAGGGTGATGTGCAGAAGAGGAGCTCAGGGTGATGTGCCGAAGAGGAGCTCAGGGTGATGGGCAGAAGAGGAGCTCAGGGTGAGGTGCAGAAGAGGAGCTCATGGCGAGGTGCAGAAGAGGAGCTCAGGGTGAGGTGCAGAAGAGGAGCACATGGCGAGGTGCAGAAGAGGAGCTCAGGGTGATGTGCAGAAGAGGAGCACAGAGCAAGGTGCAGAAGAGGAGCTCAGGGCGAGGTGCAGAAGAGGAGCACAGGGTGAGGTGCAGACCAGGAGCACAAGGTGATGTTAAGAAGCGGAGCTCAGGGTGATGTGCATCAGAGGAGCTCAGGTTGATGTGCACCAGAGGAGCTGAGGGTGAGGTGCAGAAGAGGAGCTCAGGGCGAGGTGCAGAAGAGGAGCTCAGGGCGATGCGCAGAAAAGGAGCTCAGGGCGAGGTGCAGAAGAGGAGCTGAGGGTGAGGTGCAGAAGAGGAGCACATGGTGAGGTGCAGAAGAGGAGCTCAGGGTGATGTGCCGAAGAGGAGCTCAGGGTGATGGGCAGAAGAGGAGCTCAGGGTGAGGTGCAGAAGAGGAGCTCATGGCGAGGTGCAGAAGAGGAGCTCAGGGTGAGGTGCAGAAGAGGAGCACATGGCGAGGTGCAGAAGAGGAGCTCAGGGTGATGTGCAGAAGAGGAGCACAGAGCAAGGTGCAGAAGAGGAGCTCAGGGCGAGGTGCAGAAGAGGAGCACAGGGTGAGGTGCAGACCAGGAGCACAAGGTGATGTTAAGAAGCGGAGCTCAGGGTGATGTGCATCAGAGGAGCTCAGGTTGATGTGCACCAGAGGAGCTGAGGGTGAGGTGCAGAAGAGGAGCTCAGGGCGAGGTGCAGAAGAGGAGCTCAGGGCGATGCGCAGAAAAGGAGCTCAGGGCGAGGTGCAGAAGAGGAGCTGAGGGTGAGGTGCAGAAGAGGAGCACATGGTGAGGTGCAGAAGAGGAGCTCAGGGTGATGTGCAGAAGAGGAGCACAGAGCAAGGTGCAGAAGAGGAGCTCAGGGCGAGGTGCAGAAGAGGAGCACAGGGTGAGGTGCAGACCATTAGCACAAGGTGATGTTCAGAAGGGGAGCTCAGGGTGATGTGCATCAGAGGAGCTCAGGGTGATGTGCACCAGAGGAGCTCAGGGTGAGGTGCAGTAGAGGAGCTCAGGGTGATGGCAGAAGAGGAGCTCAGGGCGATGTGCAGAGGAGGAGCACAGGGCGAGGTGCAGAGGAGGAGCACAGGGCGAGGTGCAGATGAGGAGCACAGGGTGATGTGCAGAAGAGGAGCTCAGGGTGATGTGCACCAGAGGAGCTCAGGGTGATGTGCAGATGAGGAGCTCAGGGTGATGTGCAGAAGAGGAGCATAGGGTGATGTTCAGAAGAGGAACACAGGGCGAGGTGCAGAAGAGGAGCTCAGGGTGATATGCAGAAGAGGAGCACAGGGTGAGGTGCAGGAGAGGAGCACAGGGCGTCATGCAGAAGAGGAGCTGAGGTAGATGTGCAGAGGAGGAGGTCAGTGTGAGAAGTTGGCCTGGTATATGCTGTCCACTAGTTATAGTGGGCAACTTGCACCAGTCCAAACAACCCCTTATGGATGATAGGTTAAAGACAACCTTTTGTGAAAGCTATCCTAGTGGTAGCTATGGAGAGCAGCCTTCAGGCTAAGTCTTGGAGGAATGTAAAGCAGCTTGTTTTACCATTCTATAATCTCTTGAGTGACCAAATGAAAGAGGACCACACCAGGTATATATATAAAATATATGTATTTAGTCTTAAACACACCCCTCTAGTCTCTTTATGAGGCTAGAGTTCGAAATACATAAGTTACAAGTCAAATATCAGCAGTATTTAGCACAATACACGTTTGAGCCCTAGGGGCGTACCAAACCATATACTAAAATAGTGGTATAAGAACCACGACTGAGCTAGACACAAGGCCTAGAGCCTGTAGAAGTGCTTGGACCCCAAGGAACCACCCAAGGTAGTGACACAGGGGACCCACGGGGGACGCGTGCAGTGTGAGAACACAGCCGCGAATCGCCGTTGACTTCTATGGGGAAAGCCGCAGTTGGATTTTTAAAGAAAAGGACACTTCGGAGAGGACTTCCAGTTAACCCCTTAAAACTTAAGAGTTTCTAGGGCCCACACCCACGTGAGTACCGAAATACTCGAGTTACCTCACCCAGGGAAGCCAGGTGCATACGTGTAAAAAGGTGTCGGGAATCGTCGTCGTTTTCAATGGCGACCTCTTGGAAAGTGCTGCTGCCGTGAAGAAGAAGAAGAGTGTCCGGTGCGATCCAAGCCTGGATCGAGGAAGAGGAAGACCTGAAAGCAGAGGGGACAGAGTCTGGGTCACTAGCCAGTGACCAGGGGCACGATAGACGAATGCCCTCAGATGTCTGGTGCTTCAGGTGAGTTGATGGGTACCTTGACTCTTCAGCCATGAGGTCCAGGAGGTGTCGACCACACCCAGGAGCTGGAATCGAGCTGTCCCACGAAGTCTGTCACGTGCTGCGGTGTCAACGACCAAATTAGACCCAACAAGCCTTGGCAACGGCAAGTCACGGGGAAACAAAGAAAAGGCTGCGTTGCAGACCAGCAAGGTCTGAGGGACTCACCCAGTGAGGGTAAGTCAGGGCACTTCTGGAGCAACCAGAAAAGCCCAAGCAATTGAAGAGTTGCCTTCGTGGGGACCCACTAGCCAACGGACTAGAGATTGCGAAGGAGCCTCAAGCGGTCACACTTGTAGCTGGCCCACGGAACACTCGTGGAGTGTAGGCCAGTGATCTTTGCTGCAGTTGGTGCTCGGGCTAGGGCTACTTGGATCCCAAAGCACGACTTCGAGAGATGTCAGGAAGTTGATGCACTTGCAAATGTGCTTGGTGTCCAGGGGTCACGGTTCCACATTACCCACGATAGCTACGGGCCTCAGCTTTGCTGGGGACTCAGGGCAGCCTCGGCGAAGTCTGGAAATCCATCTCTGGTGATGCAAAGACTTCGGCGTCCGGCGGGAGCTTCAGTGATGCAGACCGGACAGATGCTTTGTTGGTGCCTGCCAAGCAGGGGAGTCACTCCTTGACCCCAAGGGAGATGATTCAGTCCTCTAATCTTGATGTAGAGCATCGAAGGTCCAGGATTCAGCTTCAGAGTTTCGTCCAGGGATAGCTAAAGTCCTGTTGCCAGGGTTCCCTTACTTATACTAAAGAAGGGGTTGGACTAACTCTGGGGACCCACCTATGGGAGGGTTTGGAAAGAGGGTGGCTACACCCATTTCCTTTGTCCACTTTCGCGCAAGAGCAGGGGCTGGTAGCCCCTGCAACAGGTTTGAACTGGGGTATGCACGAGGACACCAAATGTGCCCCCAGTGCAGGACTTCAAAGCACTCAGAGAGTGCACCCACCCAGCCCCAATCCACTAAGGCCTGTCTGGGAGGTGGTCACACCTCCCTGTGACAGGAAACCTATTGTCCAGGCCTCCCCTGCCGGAGTTTCGGTCAGCAGCAGGAGGCCAGACTCGTGTCTGTGGCTGCAGCATCCATTTTGTGTTGCCAGGGCTCTTTAAGGTTTCTACCGGGTATACCGGTGGGGACATGTCTCTCCCTCTAGAAGGGTGGAATTCTACCCCCGCCGCCAGGACTGGCGGGGGGTAGGATTCCAAGGTGTTTGACACCAAACACGACATGTTTCCGTGCAGCCAGTCCAAAGTTAGCATTTTACCGCGAGGTTATAATGCACTTAAGAGTATATGGTCAGGCTGCACCACAGACAACCCCGGATAGGAGATTCCGAGGGCTGCAGAGGGGCTCTGCTCATTCAGGGGCACCCTCTCACATATAACCAAGCACCCTGCCTTCAGGATTGATAAGGCCTGCCATAGGGGTGACTGATAGGTTTCTATGAGCAGTGATAGGTGAGATATAGTGAGCCTATATCTCTGTAAGGGGTGCATGCACCACCTCACTCAGGCTGCAGTAGCATGTAGGAGAGTAGGATCTGCCTCTTATGGTTACCCCCCCTTTTTGCTGGTGTATCACTGTTTTCTACTTTAGTCTGGCTGGGGCCCTGCTATTCAGGACCCCAGCCTAGCTGCTTCCTCTCTAAATTGATTCCCTGTACTTTAGGTACATCACAGATTGTATTCTGGAGTGCCCTTATAAGTCCCTAGTATATGGTATACTATGTACCCAGGGCATAGGTACCCCAGAGGCCTACCAGGGGCTGAAGCATGTATTGTGCCACCCCTGGAAGGCCATCCAAAATGACACCACAGGACTGCTACTGCAGCCTGGGTAAGGCCTTGCAGAGATATAGGTTCCCTATATCTCACCTAACACTGCACATAGAAACCTATCAGTCACCCCTATGGCAGGCCTTATCAATCCTGAAGGCAGGGTGCTTGGTTATATGTGAGAGGGTGCCCCTGCATGAGCAGAGCCCCTCTGCAGCCCTCGGAATCTCCTATCCGGGGTTGTCTGTGGTGCAGCCTGACCATATACTCTTAAGTGCATTATATCTAAACGGTAAATGCTAACTTTGGGATGGCTGCACGGAAACATGTCGTGTTTGGTGTCAAACACCTTGGAATCATACCCCCACACCAGTTCCAGAGGAGGAGCTCAGGGCGATGGGCAGAAGAGGAGCTCAGGGCGATGTACAGAAGAGGAGCACAGGACGAGGTGCAAAAGAGGAGACCAGGGTGAGGTGCAGAAGAGGAGCTCAGGGTGAGGTGCCGAAGAGGAGCTCAGGGTGATGTGCAGAAGAGGAGCTCAGGGTGATGTGAAGAAGAGAAGCACAGGGTGATGTGCCGAAGAGTAGCTCACGGTGAAGTGCAGAAGAGGAGCTCAGGGTGATGTACAGAAGAGGAGCTTAGGGCGATGTGCAGAAGAGGAGCACAGGGTGATGTGCAGAAGAGGAGCTCAGGGTGATGTGCAGAAGAGGAGCACAGGGTGATGTGCAGAAGAGGAGCACAGGGTGATGTGCAGAAGAGGGGCACAGGGTGATGTGCAGAAGAAGAGCTCAGGGTGAAGTGCTGAAGAGGAGCTCAGGGTGATGTGCAGAAGAGGAGCACAGGGCAACGTGCAGAAGAGGAGCTCAGGGTGATGTGCAGAAGAGGAGCTCAGGGTGATGTGCAGAAGAGGAGCACAGGGCAACGTGCAGAAGAGGAGCTCAGGGTGATGTGCACCAGAGGAGCTCAGGGTGATGTGCAGAAGAGGAGCACAGGGTGATGTGCAGAAGAGGAGCACAGGGTGATGTGCCGAAGAGTACCTCAGGGTGATGTGTAGAAGAGGAGCACATTTTCATTTATGTGGATTTACTGTACTCCTCTCCAACTTTTTCATAGTGTCTCATGCTACAATCCATTGCAATGGGATGTGTAAAAGACAACAAACTTAGGAAACCTTTTTGGTGCCAGGTAATTTAATTGTCGGCCCTCTTTGGGCATATTGAAACACTAACAGCAAGCTTTTCAATCAAAGTGGGGTCACATTTCTATCTCTGCGGCTCCTCTGCTCCCTGAACACCGATGGAGTGAGCCTGGGGATGACCAGCATGGAAGGGTGGTCAGTGTATAGCCCTTGCTTGCAATAATGTGATCTGTATGAAGAATGTCCAGAGATATTCTAGACAAGGAACCAGGATTTCTTTGGGAGAATAGAGAATGTGCAGAGAAGCATCTGTGCCTGAAAGAGATAGCATTAAAACATTAACTCCAAATGATGTCTGTATGCAGTCAGCTCCAAAATTAAATTTCACTCTCAAGAATATCTTGTTCTACGAATCGTATAAATGATTACTGCGAAGACAGGATAATTTTCTAACACTTTCCGCACTGAAAACATTAGATGCAAAGCGAAAGAGTTAAAATTCATTCCTGAAGAATGACGCTAGTCTTTCTTTCTTTCTTTCTTTCTTTCTTTCTTTCTTTCTTTCTTTCTTTCTTTCTTTCTTTCTTTCTTCCTTCCTTTCTTTCTTTTCTCTGCCGACGCAATCTATCCCAATCATTCCTCCTCTTTCCTTTCTTGCCCCGTTTGTTCACCTGCCTTATCCTGGCTGCACCATTCTTATAGATTCTGTTCCCTTCCCATAATCCCCAAACTGTGTGTGCCATTTTAATCCCTGTCCGTTTTGTTTCCTTTACTAGGGCAAGACAAATCTTGTGGATCCCACACTGGATTATGGAAGAAACAATGTTTACTTCATTAATGACGTGCGCGTCATTCAGCCTTTGCGTTCCGAGGTCCAGAGCTTCCTGCAGTTCCAGCCGCTGCAGTCAGTCCAACCTTGCGACGTGCCGCTCAACATCCAGGTGAATTACAAGCTGAATAGGGCAGAGGCCCCGCCCAACGCCAAGAGCATCAACTTCTTCTACATCGTGAGTGACCATAACCGCTATGTGTTATTCTTTGAATCCTTTTTGGTTTTAAAAAAAATAATTTTTATTGAATAATAAACAGGTACCAGGAACACAGTCAACATAAGGGATGAAGGAACATGGCAAAATATACAATAAATGGAAGTGATAATACAAAATATAGGGGAAAGAGATTATAAAGTACAACCTTATGTAACAACTTAAAGGAGAGTAAGATTAGGGTACCTTACAAATCAATAATTATCTAAATAATTTTTAGAGTAGTAATGAGAAAAGAGAGAGAGGGAGGAAGAAAGAAGACAGAAGACAAAGGAATAAAGAGAAAAGAGGAAAGGAAGGGAGAAGAACTAACAGGTAAGAATTAGTGTAAGTAAGAGTGTGTAGACAGAAAAGTAGTAAAAGGTAACCAAAGTAAATCAGACTTAATTCTTTGAGCTACAGATGAAGATGAAACAGTGGAAATTCTATGTTTGTCACAAATAAGATTCCACCATGTTAACATGCATATTTTGGAATTGTCTTTCCAGCAAGTAAGATTAACTTTAATTGCAAGAGCAATAAAAAGATCAAACAGTTTTGGCTTTAGCACTGTATCATGAGAATCAACTGACATGGATCCAAGAAAAACATTTTGAAATGATAAGGGAATATAGAGATGAAAAATCTTGGAACATTTGGCCCAGATGGATTTCCAAAATTTTAGGACATTGGGACAATGGTAAATCAAATGAGATAATGTACCATTGGTGGAAAGGCATGACCAGCAAAGGGGAGAAGAAGATTGGTTAATTTTGTGCAAAAATACTAGTGTATTCTTTGAATCCTTAACTCTCATCTAAGCCTCACCATAACCCTTACCCTAATGCTAAATGTTCTCTTTTGTAACCCTCTATCCCTTTACCACAATTCTGGACTCATCCCTCAGCTTGATCCCAAACGCTACCCGTACTTACCTTCTACCCTAACACCTTCTGTAACCACATCCCCTCTTTTGCTCCTCCGTTGCCATAGCCACCAGACTCTATCTTCACCCTAGTCTCTCCCTTAACTGCAGCCATTACCCTACATCTTATTGAAGACCTATCCTTGAACCCCTCACTAGCTAATCATAACCTTTAATTCTTTATGGTAGAATAGGTGGTCAAACAAACAGAACTCTGTGCTCAGACTGATTATTATTTTTGTAGATTACGTCAGTTGATTTGTTTTTTCTAAAGCAGTTTCATTAAATTGTGATAACTTTTGAATGGCAAACAGACCCTTTGAGGATTTGGGAGTATTCTATGATATGGCTGTGAGGCCTTATCATGGAATACACGCACAATACCTTTTTTTGAGTCCAGTCAGGCTTATTTGTAAACCTTAAGCTCACCCCTGGGTAGCTGTGACTTCCAGCCGCAAGGCTTAGGCAAAGGAACTTAGTGTAAACAATTTAACAGCACCAAGTAACGAAAAAAGAAAGTCATGTAACAAGAAAGAGACACAACAACAATTTATAAAAATAGAGTATATTTTTATGAATTTTTTTAGAATCCTTGATCATCAAAACCTACACGAGGGTTCCATAAATATTGATTTTTAAACCATTAAAAAACTTTTAATTTAACCGCAAACAAGCACTGGTCAACAAAAACTTTGCAAAAGCTTAGAAAAGTTTGAAACAGTTAGTTTGGTGACTCCGGCCCAACTTGGGTGACCAAATCTGACAGGACAGAAGTCTAGGAGTACAGTAGGGTTACTTTAGACCGTTATTTGGCCACCAGAGCCTTTTCTAGTCCAGTTCCAGCCTTTAGAAGACGACCGCCATAGATGACAATGGAGTGGTCCTGATGCTGGGGATGCAGGATGAAAAGATGCTCAAAGATGCTCCTGGAGCTGTGCGATCGACGGGGGTGAGTTGTGGGCAGTTTCTCGGTAAACAGGTGAGGTGGGGCAACTATGACCACTGCACACAGTGTCCCATGACGTCCTCTTTGTGACAGTAGAAGGCCAGCTGCACCTGGGCTACTGTTCGAGAGACACAGTGGTCACAGCGAATATCATTGATGGAAGTTAGTGTCCCTCTTGGGTGACAAATCTGGACTCGGATAGCACCCCCGGGCCCAGAAGACTCGGGTGCAATTTTTGGCTATCTCGTATTCATCTCTAGGTGCGCCCTGCGGCAGTCAGCAGTGATTCCTCAAATGTGGCTACCTCTTTGCCGGTTTGGGCATTCTCAGCTTTGATGTCCCTGGTGCTGTCTCAGGGGACACTGCTGTGATCTGGGGCCGGGGGATCAACTTTTCCCCAAGCCAGGAGCCACAGGCACGTCCAAACTTCACTCACCCAAAGTGCAGCAGGTGCAGTCCTTCCAACAATGCAGCCTCTCTTCGTGCAGTTTCAAGGGCAGCAGGGCCGTCCTTCAGTCTTTTCTCCAAATACAATGTGTACTGAGGTTCAGGGTGTCAGGGGGTGTCCATTTTGTCCCAGGAAAGTGCACCAAGGGGACAATATGGCCACTAGCCAAAGGGCTAGTAGGTTCCTTCCTCTTTGGTGACAAAGTTCCGGTGAAGTGTGGCATTTGGCAATCCCAGAGTGCAATATTCTTGCCAATCTAAAGATGTCTGAACCTTCCCTCGACTGTAAGGAGCTTGGCATCCCACCCCAGGGGTGTAGCTACCTAAGGGCTACACGCCTACGGGAAAGCTGGTTTGGGGATTGGGTTTCCCTCTCCGGACCTGTCTCCAACTTGTCCACATTAACAAAAGGCAGCCTGCTCGGAAGTGTTATCACTCACGGCCCTTCAAGAATTGATTAGGAGAACCAAAGAACTGTGTATTTAGCAAGAGCATTTGCAGGGAGGCAGTTGAAGGTCCAGTCTTAGCGTCCTAATACCCGACCGTAAATGCTCAGGTCACAAGGACAGTCTGTGAGAGCCTGCAGTTTTGTTAAGGTCATTCAACCGCTGTAAAGTGCAAATGCCTGGAAGTGATTCAGATCACAGTTCACACTGCAAGGAATATGTATTACCTACTGGTGGTCACCAGTAGGTAGTCATAGTTAGGACCATGTTTTCATAGGAAAAGCATTTTTTGACTTGCCTATATCTTTAGCGCAGTTTGACAAATCTTCACGAAATTTTCCCCCAAAAAGTTCCCCGGTGATTCTTGTTGCCAGCCCGAACCGCTAGACGAAATTACACGATAATTTGGCAGAAAGGTAGCTTTTGGTCCAGAAAGAACCCTTTTTTTAATTCAGTGTAAATCCGTTCATTAGTTTTTGTGAAATGAAAAAATAAAAATAAGGATATATAAGGACGCAGATACTCCAAGGATCCGACAGTCCCCATGCTGAAATGTGATTGGCTGCCAACACTTTAACCAGGAAGTGTTGGCAGCCATCTTGGGAGACGGCTTCAGCTGAGTCCCACCCAAAAATGTTAAAAAAAGAGAAGGGGGCAGAGTGAGAATACCCTGACCCCCTTGGCCTCGTGGTGGGGGGGGTCTCCCACAGGAATGCCTGAGGGCAAAAAAAGCATATTTTTTTTTAATTTGCGGCAGGAGCTGCGCTGGATCCACAGCTCTAGCCAAAAAATAAAAGAAGCCTGCGCTTCTGTAATGTCCATGGGGCATGAGGAATAATATAAAGGAGGGGGTGTGTGAGGCCCCCCTTCTAGGGCTCATGAAATCCCTGGGGACCACCACCTCCCCGGGGCACTGCTTTTAACGTGTGCGGGGGTGCCTGCATGGCCCTCAACAGCCCCGCGGAACGCCATTTCCCTGGGGCATTTCACACTAAACTAATGAGGGGGCCCCGCGCGGCACCCCGCAACCCCGGGGACCACCACCTCCCTGGGCAAACCATTTGCTATTAATGTGGGGGTCCATATGTCCTTCCCCGCAGCCCTGGGGACCGCCACCTCCCCTGGGCTAAACATAAAATTAATGTACGAGGCCCGTGGGCCCCCTTGCAGCCCCTAGGACTGCCACCTCCCTTGGGCAATTCATTCAAATTAAGGGGGGGGCATGGCCCACCGGCAGCCCCAGGGGCCACTACCTCCCTGGGCCTAAGCACTAAAATAGAGGGGGGCCGTGCAGCCCCCTCATGGAGCCAAGGGTGGCCCTGGAGACCGCCACCCCCCAGGGCCGGCTCCTGCTCCCTCCCGAGGTGCCCACCCTCAGGAGGTAGCTGTTTGCTTTTGCTTGGTGGGAGCTAACAGCTCCCACCAAGCAAAAGCAAAAATAACTTCACTTTCTGCAAGCGGGAGCTGTCAAACAGCTCCTGCTTGTAGAAATTGAGCTTTCATCTGTTTCCCTGCACGAAAATATGTGTGCAGGGAAACATATGAAAAGATTGCTCCTGCACGCAGGGGGTTGCATTTCCAGCAGCTCCCTACATGGAAGAGCAATGCTGGCGCCCGCAGGAGGCTGGGAGCCGCTGGGACCACAGGTCCTTGAGGCACCGCCCACAGTCCAGGGGAAAAAGAGGAGAAAGAGGCAAAATAAGAGTGAGAAATGAGGAGAAAGATGCTGAATAAAGGTGAGAAACGAGCAGAAAGAGGCAAGATAAAGGTGAGAAACTAGCAGAAAGAGGCAGAATAAAGGTCAGAAACAAACAGAAAGAGGTAGAAAAAAGGTCACCAACGAGCAGAAAGAGGCAAGATAAAGGTGAGAAATGAGCAGAAAGAGGCAGAATAAAGGTCAGAAACGAGCAGAAACAGGCAGAATAAAGGTCCCCAATGAGTAGAAAGAGGAAAGAATAAGGTGAGAAACGAGCGGAAAGAGGCAGAACAAAGGTCAGAAACAAACAGAAAGAGGCAGAATAAAGGTCAGAAACGAGCAGATAGAGGCAAACAAAGGTCGGCAACAACCAGAAAGAGGCAAATTAGAGGTCAGGATTGAGCAGAAAGAGGCAAAATAAAGGTCAGAAATGAGCAGAAAGAGGCAATATAAAGTGTTGCAGGGATTCTGCTCATACACAGAACTATGTACAAGAAAACAGGACCTCGATGTGTAGGGGCTAAGCCTTCCTACCGCCTTAGTACCCAAATCCCAAAACCGACCAGCTATAGTATCTCATTCGCTCTCCTACATAATCATGAACTCGCAAATGATTGGACAACCCAGAACACAACACTCCCAAATGCCTCAGGAATCGCGGTAGCAAGACGTACCCCTTTGCTCACTCACTCGTTCTTGTCCACAATAAGAATTGACAGAGACACTGTTATAGTTCAAAATGTTTATTTTAACTATAGTGCTCTATAATGCAGTGTACGAGCCACTACCAGCAGCAAAACGCATAAACCTAAGACAGTTAGCATTGTTGCAATTCCATAGATTATAAAGGGGGATGTCATCGTATACAGACAGTGGATAAAGGACTATAAGGTCTAACCACCCACCCCTTGGAAGAAGAAGTTTTATTATATAAAGGAAGATATCTGGGCTTTGTCAGCTGACCCCATACCTTAGTGTCTAGATGGTATTTTTACATCATAGGAACAGCATAGCTCTTCTCCCTGGAAGGGTCCCTCTCCAAGTGTGTGTTTAGAACAACATGCATCCCCGTAATAGCAAAGCACGAGTCTCCAGCAGCGCAGCTGTGCTAGCATGTTTTGTCTAGGTGCTAGGGACTGACCAGAACAGAATAACAAGGGCCATTGTTTATCGACCTTGAACATCGTGTTCAGACTAAACTTCAGGAACAGGCAGAGAACGCAGAAAGCAGACAGTTCTCATGTGAAAGGCACAAACAGAGTCTTGCAAAATAAAGTCATGTAGTAATGTGCGCAAAAGCAGCATCATGGCAGCAGAGCTCATGCTAACTTAGCAATGTCGACAATGACCCTATTGGCCATAAAACCCCCCCTCCCTTGGTAAGGTCATAGTATATAGACAAAAGATCCAAACAGCGTTCAAAGGTAAGCAGAGTCCAGAAGCGCTTGAAAAAACAAATTGGAAAAATTAAAAAAACAAAAAACAATTTGTATGTCTTTTAAAGTTTTGTCGTTTTACGGAAAACGTGATTAATATGGAGGTGGAAAATCCATCAAAGTACTTGAACTTAAGAATGCAATTTGTTCCAAAAGGCCATCCCTATCGTTAGTAGAAAAAAGGGATGCCATCCAATCAAGTAGGCCGAAGGAACAGACGTGCTCCTCATAATCCGATGCTTTCAAGAGTATATCAGGGCAACTTGCGTGATATTGGATGAAACTCCGTCGCAAGAGGTTCTGCGCAGCCGCACAGATATTCCACTCAGCCAAGACTCCAAGTGCAGCTGCACGCGCCATACGGCCATCCTGAGAACAGGCCTGCTCATGGGCCACTAAGGGACCCATAAACCGGGTCTGAACATGACGTATTGGAGAGGCATAAATCCAAAGCCCAATAGAAAGGGCACTGCTGACAGTATTACACAGGTTGCACACAAGTGAAGTAGGCAAAGCGAAAAGTTAGTCCATAACTCACGCTAAGCGTTGCTAATGGCAAGCATCCAAAAAGTTGTTGCATTCGGTCACGGTACAGTTGCAATTGGCCTGGTCTGTGCATTACCACATGAGCTGCAGCCATTGCGTAGCAGGAGCAGAAGAATCAGGATTCCACCAACTAGCACCAGTAATAATGGGAACCCTCCAAAGACGCTGGAAAAAATAGAATGGATAAAAGCTGGTATTACTCCAAATATCGTCTGAAAAGAGGTCACAAGGCCGGAACCCACAAGCTTAAAAAAATGAGCAAGGCCTTTGGTGTCAGACGCATTAAATATTTGATGTATCAGCTCCCCAAAATGAAGTGGGAGATTCGTGTTCAGCAGGTACTGAATCTCACTAGATGTTCTAGCCACCTGCAATTCGAAGGTCTCTCGAGCCGAAGTGAGAGCCACTTCTTGTTGAAATAATAGCGCTTTGAGCCTGCTTAGTTTATTGAAGTCTGTTTTCAAACTTGGAATGGAAGGCCAAATGGAACTATCTACAATCCCATGTGGGGGTGGAAAAAGCACATTGCCACAACAAGTAACACGCTGTGAAACTGTTACTATATATGGGATGCCAGCCCATAAGCCAAAGCAGTCGTGGTTATTCAAAATAAGATAACTGCCGTTTGTAAGCAACGTGAGTGCGGGAATTATTGCTGCGATGGGAGTTCCTTTCAAAAAACAAGCAAGATTAGGGGCGGATACATTACAATCCCGTGCAACTTATGTGTTTAATGTTAATGTTAATTGAGATTTATATAGCGCTAATCACCGGCAGGTCTCTAAGCGCTTTAAGGGGAATAGCCAGAGGACGTGTATGGCCCAACAGTGTGGTGTGTTTAAACATTATCCAGTGCTTCCCTAAACAGGAGCGTTTTAAGTTGTTTCCTGAATGGGAGGAGAGCCGGTTTTTTGCGCAGGTGGTCGGGCAACTGGTTCCAGAGTTGTGGGAGCAGTACGGAAAAGGCTCTGCCCCCTTTAGATGCAGTATTGCATCTTGGGGTGGCCAGGTGACAGGCCTCAGAGGACCGCAGTGTGCGCCCCAGAACATAGTTAACAAACCAGGGAATGTCCTACTGTGGAATCACAGTCCTCCCCTGTTAGGAAAAAGTCCTTATCCTCCAGTTGACATCTGTAGGTGAAAGGTAGGGACCATAATTCATGGAGAAACGTACTACCCAGGGCCTATTGGGAAATGTTTCATGCAAGACTTAAACTGAAAGAGTGAGAAAGGCAAAGAAATAACGCCATGAATTAAGCACACAGCCGAATCAGTTTCCGCTACCGAGAACGGCAAGTGTTCTAATTGTTCAATGTGTAATAACGTGTATGTAGCATCTTTCATGGACATGAATCTCTGTTTAGCAGTTAAATTAAATGGTAAAAACAAAGCTGAAGCATTCAAATAATCCCAAGGTACTTTTCCCATTTTGAGAGTCTGTAACGTCCATACAAACTGCATCACAGATCGTAATTGATTTTGACCATGATATAACACAGATACATCACTCTGAACAATTTCAATAACAGATGAAACAATGTTATCCAAGGTATAAATGCGGGAAGACAGTGTATTTATGCTGTTGCCGGCTTGTGCAAGGACTTTTTCTAAATTTGCTTTGTCAATTTGGCGCAGACGGAACACTACTTCCATCTGTGAAAGTTTCCATACTTCATTGTAAGCTGCATAGATGAATCTCTTTGTTCTAGGAATCCTTGGACCTAATATAAAATCAGCCAAATTGATTTCGCTCGACAAGAGTGACAGGTGTTGTTTTACTGACGACAAAGTGGAGTGTTCCAACCATTGTTGGCACAATTTTCCCACCGAATATGTGGTGACCGAATGTGAATGTGGATAACGAGGATCTGGTCTAATCTGTGTGAAACCAGGCGTTGCATTATAAAAACGCAGCTGACATGCATTTGAATTGGTTTGCCACAACAACCATCCGGACGGGTCAATTTCAGAGACATTAAAAGTGTCATTTCGAAACAGAGCTTGTAATAGATCGTTCGAATAGTTTGTGTGTGTACGCCAATTATCAGACTCCGCCAATGACGGAATGGATGGGATATTTAAATTTTTGGCAGTTGCAAGGCCAAAACAAGTAGTTTGGTGCACTGTATCATTTAAAAATAATATTTGAGTCGGAATTAGACAGGCATGATGCAAAGTTTCAGGTCCTTGAACCTGCCAAGCCTTAGTGCCCCAAATTGATTTCAAATCAATGGTATCTCTCCAGTGATCATAACCCTGTACGGCCAATTCAGTTCTAAAGGAATTTGAGTAGATTAATTTTGTATGGGTCAGAATAAATTTGGATTGAGATGACAACTGCAATTTAAAGAAATAGGATTCTGGATTGGACGTGTTATAATCAGTGAAATAGGTGAACTTATCCCTAAGGGTTTTAGAACTCCCCTGTAAGGGAGTTGGACAATGTTCCCATTGCGTGTAATTAAAAACAGGTCTTAACGCTTTTGTTTTGTGTAAGAAATGATGCCCATAGTGTTGATAACAGAATAAATCAGCATAATTGGCAGAATTTAAATATAAATCCTCAGCATCAAAAGCAGCATAATACTTTAAATCAGAAAACAATGAATGTACTGCTTGTACATCCCAATCATCGAAATGTATGTCTGGTGTTACCACATCTCCTAATGAAACACGTAACACGTATTGTATCTTGAGGACTTCCGTCGGGCCGTGAATTTCGAATGCTACTTTATCCCAAATGATGCCATTTACAACCGGGAAAGCTGAAATGTTCTCAAGAGTTTCATCACATTTCATTATATGGGACGATGTACGGGGAGCCAGAATTCCATCGACCAACTTCACAGCAGAGCGTTCAGGCAAATAATGACCATTAATGAGCAGGAAATTACTGTTACAAATCCAATTGACATGAAGAGGAAAATCAGGATAAGTACCAACCAGATGTAGGTCCAGGGTGGGACCAGGTAAGTCTTTTTGAACCAAGAGATGAAAATACCTGTTTTTGTCGGTGGAAGTGCCAAAGTGGAAGACGAGGAGGAAGAGTCATAAGAGAAGCTCGTACAGCCCCCAAAATAACCGCTTGCACCCATGTTCATTAACGGTGGTAGAGCAGCATCAGCTTGATGTTGTCGAGGACTGTTCGGGACTTCAATGTGGGACTCATCCGCAGGATAAGTATACTCGACTTCTGCGTTGGAAGAGGCTGGAGGCAGAACAGGCAAAAGGTCAATAGTAGTTTCCATCTCACCCTCAATGATACGGGATTCAAAGAGATAGCATTGCATGAAACTGCAGGAGTTACACTATTCAGAATCGGACAGACGGTGTAGTCGACTGAAATGTATCTGTTTTCTTTGCGACCAGGCAAAGGTGGTAGTATTACTGTACGAGTACCCTTCAATCGAAGTACTGGGACCGGTGCACGATAAGAGGGACCAAATTCTTTTTTGTTCTCCAGCTTTTCTCGTACCAGATCTCCAATCTTAGGAAGCCAGCCAGTGACCGGAATCAGCATTGCTGTGTCATTGGAAGCGGGCAAATGTTCAGTTGCATAGCTGTCACGGGTCTTTTGTAGGTCCTGTAACATAGTAGAATGGTTATCTACGTCAAAGGTTGCGGCAGCCGCCACAACGTCTAGACCATCAAGGTCTGGCACAAACATTTTGATGCCAAAGAGCATTTCGTATGGGGTCCGCCCACCCAGAGATCTTCTAGGGAGATTATTGAGTCCACGTTGAACTCCATACAAATGGGCCAGCCAGTTCCTACCAGTACCTTAGACCCTAGCTGTCAAAGATCACTTTAAGTCACGGCTCATTCGTTCCACTATAGAATTGCCCTCAGGCCTGTATGGAGACAAAAACTGCACCAGCACCCCCATTGACTTCATCGCGTCTTTGTACGCCTTAGAGGCGAACGCTGGACCTTGGTCAGAATGGAAGGTACCACAGGCAAATGTCCCGATAAAGACACGCAAATCTCAAATGACATTTCGAGCGTTAGCGCTGCGTTGTGGCCAAACCCATAGGAATCTAGTGCACGAATCAACTGCAACAAAAATATATTTAGATGCAGTATCAGAAGTCAATGGACCGCAGTGGTCAGGATATACACAGCCAAACGGCTGATTGGAAATACATAGCTGTGTTTGTGGTGGTCATGAAACCGTAGATGGTTTGATTTGCTGACAAACGTCACAAGAAAGCACATAATTACGGGTTTGTTTATATAAACCACGCCACCAATAACGTTGCTGTAAAATAGAGACAGTCGCAGACACTCCGGCATGTGCAGAAGCCAAGCCCTCGTGTGCGGCTATGATCAAAGAAAGTCTGCGGTCCATGTTGGGAATCAGCTGATCCCCAACTGACGGAATTGTAGCATACAGGACTTGTTCGGGAGATAAATGATAAGAATACTTTGAAGGCAAGCTCTGTGGGTAAGCAGTTCCTTCCTTTGTAGCAGCTATAGCTGCCAAGATTTCATTATCTATCTTAGACATGGATCTTGTAACTGCTGCAACGGAACATGTGGCTACTGCAGATTTGGCTGCCTCGTCAGCCAAAGAATTACCAACAGCATGCACTCCCACACGCTGATGGCCAAGAGTATGTATAACCTGTGTGAGTGTCAGACGTTCTTTAAGCTCTGCCACTCGAACCCAAAGCGTTTTATGCTTTATTGCGCTGCCTTTAGAGTCCCGATAATCATTTTGAGACCAAAAGAATAAATTGTCATTATAAGACTGGACACAGTAGAAAGAATGGCATACTATAAGAGTATTCACATTAGGATCTGCAAACTCGAGAGCCAGAATAAGAGCACACAGCTCCGCCAACCTGAACACGTTTAATCACGGACGGGAGAACGGTCATTGAGGGAGTGCCAAAACACATTGAATACTCTGCTGCAAACACTCTACCCCAAGCTAACTCGGGAACAAGGTCTTTAGGTAAGCTCATGGTCAGAAACCTGTGCTTTTCCACAGGTGTGGTATTTGGAAAAACAGCTTCGAGTTGCCCAAATTTTTCAGCAAGCCAATAAGGAAGTTCCTCCTTATTGTGTGGATGCTTGCCCATCACTGAATTAATCATGACATGACTGTGTACTACATCACCGGGTCCCGGTGGTTGTGCAGCAACTCCAGGTGGTCCCACCTGCATGTTGCGCGACATGAACTGTATAACAGCTCTATGTACATGTATTAATGAAGTATGCAATACGCGTAGCTCTGCAACTGCAGCATTAAGATAATTTGGGTGTGGGATATACCCAGCCAAAACGGGCCACGTGGCCCCATCAATAGAGGTGAGGAAGGGCGCCATTAAACCATATAGTTTGTTGCCAAGCTGTTAAAGGAACTTCAAGAGATCGATAAGGTCGATAATCCCGTGGTAACGCGGTGGCAGTATACTCATGAAAGAAGTTATCTGTGCCATCCGCCGCCGGGAAGGTTACTCAAGAATAAAACACCTCGAAGCTGTGTGCTGCATCGGCCTCAACTACAAAAATAAGATCAGCACCACCATTAGGGACTCCATATTGAGTCAAATAAGCGGTGACTGGAGCGCGGTTCGGAGGTGCTATGGCGACTGCCATAATGGAAGAAAAATATGAAACAACCTACTCGTGGCAGCGCAACACTGGGTTAGAGAAAGACCTTTTAGAATTCAAGCTTGAAAAACCTATAATTTCACAATATAGGAGGCTACACCGTCACAACTGTCTCTGGAAACAGATGTGAGGGGATTGTGGACAAGCAAAAGCACTACTCAGGAGTCTCGCAGATAGGACAAGACCAAACATTGGCGGCGCCATGTTGCAGGGATTCTGCTCATACACAGAACTATGCACAAGAAAACAGGACCTCAGTGTGTAGGGGCTAAGCCTTCCTACCGCCTTAGTACCCAAATCCCCAAACCGACTAGCTATAGTATCTCATTTGCTCTCCTACATAATCACGAAGTCGCAAATGATTAGACAACCCAGAACACAACACTCCCGACTCTCTCAGGAATCGTGGTAGCAAGACGTACCCTTTCGCTCACTCACTCGTTCTTGTCCACAATAAGAATTGACAGAGACACTTATAGCTCAAAATGTTTATTTTAACTATAGTGCTCAATAATGCAGTATACGAGCCACTACCAGCAGCAAAACGCATAAACCTAAGACAGTTAGCATTGTTGCAATTCCATAGATTATAAAGGGGGATGTCATCGTATACAGACAGTGGATAAAGGACTATAAGGCCTAACCACCCTCCCCTTGATAGAAGAAGTTTTATTATATAAAGGAAGATCTGTGGTCTTTGTCAGCAGACCCCATACCTTAGTGCTTTGATGGTATTTCTGCATCATAGGAACAGCATAGCTCTTCTCCCTGGAAAGGTCCCTCTCCAAGTATGTGTTTAGAACAACATGCATCCCCGTAATAGCAAAGCACGAGTCTCCAGCAGCACAGCTGTGCTAGCATGTTTTGTCTAGGTGCTAGGGACTGACCAGAACAGAATAACAAGGGGCATTGTTTATCGACCTTGCACATCGTGTTCAGACTAAACTCCAGGAACAGGCAGAGAATGCAGAAAGCAGACAGTTCTCATGTGAAAGGCACAAACAGAGTCTTGCAAAATAAAGTTATGTAGTAACGTGCGCAAAAGCAGCATCATGGCAGCAGAGCTCATGCTAACTTAGCAATGTCGACAATGACCCTAATGGCCATATAACAAAAGGTCTGAAACGAGCAGAAAGAGGCAAAATAAACGTGAGAAACGAGCAGAAAGAGGCAGAATAAAGGTCAGAAAGGAGCAGAAAGAGGCAGAATAAAGGTGAGAAACAAGCAGAAAGAGGCAGAATAAAGATGAGAGACAAGCAGAAAGAGGCAGAATAAAGGTCAGCACTAGCAGAAAGAGGCAAACTAATGGCAGTGGGGCCTCCGTTGAGGTCTCAGCAATCCAGCTGTGGGGGCTTACTTGTGGCAAGAATAGGGGTTCTGTGAGGTTATAAGTAGTGCATTGCGGGGGTCGTAAGTTACAGTTAGCTCAGGTTACTATAACTGCTGAATTTCATTGGTTTTGTTCATGCAAGTGTCAGACCTCACAGCTGGAGCCACCAATTCAATCTGATAAGAGAAAGAATGCACCACAACAGCGAGTCCTTTGCAATAGTCGAGAATTATGTAATCTGTAATATTCATAAGAACAGTTGCAGGAACGAAAGTGATTCTTATAGCTCTCCCCATTAATATTCTGTGGGTGAGAGTCCTGTTCTTTTGCAGGGGGTGCTCCAGATGCTCCTGAGTACTTGAGGGAGTGCATCTGGCCATTTAAGAGTAGGGAAGGCACATGCTTTTGCTATCTTGGCTTTAATCATCCCATTCACCTCCCAGGGCCGGCTCCAGGGCGGTGCGATGGGTGCCACTGCACCGGGCGCTGACTTGGGGTGAGGGGGTCATTTTTGCAAGGATATTAACATTTTAAAAGCGCCTGCTGCTGCGTTCCTGGCCTTCAGCAATGTTCAGGCATCGATTAAAATGTCAAGATAACTCCAGTGATTAATCGTCTTCCTGGAAAGAGACCGGAGGTTTGTCTAGTGGAAGTTTTGACTCATCCAAAGGTAGTGCATAGGGTTAAAATGCCTGCTGCTAAGAACGTGTACCATGCAGATCACAAAGTGCATATAATGTAAATAGGTCAGTGGGTTACTGCTTCTGTAAAAGAGCTTTTTGTTCCTTGTAGTTTATACGTCAAAATCCTAATATAGAACATTGAGCTATTAATTGTCATCAAAGAGCTGCATGCAAACTGCAAGGTATATGTTAGAGGTATTATGTGTTTATTGCACAGTCTTTCATTATTCTAATCTTCCCAAAAGGGTTCATTTGGGTAGAAAACAATTCTTATTATTAAACAGAACCCCTAACAATGGTTTTACATTTTAAATTCTGAATTTGTGCTTTTCCAGAATATTGACTCTTAAACTATATTGCCTACCAGTATCGATGACATGTCATTCCTACACTACACCTTGTAGTCCTGTCTGATGTAACATTTCCTATACACTGATATACACACATATGATTGTCTCTGTGCAATGTGTGTGTGATGTAAAGTGCTCTGACACCTTACACTGGTATGAGTGGTGCTATAAAACTAAATGAGAGACAGTGGTTATGGAGACTTGAGGGGCACTGTTAAAGGGCGCTAGTGAGGGAATCCGTGGCAGAGGTGGCCATTGGGGGGGCGCCAACAAACATTGTCGCACTGGGTTGCCACCAGTGCTAAAGCCGGCCCTGTCACCCCCTCTACCACTTCTGATGCTTCTGGCCTATAATTTCAGTGGAATATCTGGTCGATGTCTCAGACTGTGCACAACAGTAAGGCCACTTTGCTTTTAAAATGTCTGCCTTGATCTGAATCAAGATAAACAGGCATGCCAAACCTCAGGATCAACTCCATCAAGAGTAGCA
This sequence comes from Calotriton arnoldi, assembly GCA_963921515.1. Lineage (NCBI taxonomy): Eukaryota > Metazoa > Chordata > Amphibia > Caudata > Salamandridae > Calotriton > Calotriton arnoldi. The sequence continues at coordinate 251,329 of CAWUFW010006211.1, forward strand.
TGGCCATGGTCAGACTGTTGCATCACCTAGCTGGGTATGCCTCCACCCATCTTGAAAACAAACAACAACCAGGATGTACAGCAGCTGGCTGCAGCAGGCCATTTCCAAGAATTTGATTTGAAGACAAATGAATGGGCCATGTGATTTTCCTATGTGACTCATGGTTACAATGGTTTTCCTTCCTGCTTTTATTTTCTGACACACAATACACCTTTGACATAAATTCTCAGCCATGACACGAAAGTGTGGGTTGTGCCAATGCCAATAGCATTTAAAGATCTGCACCATTGCACCTTGACTGACATGGGTTGGGCCATGTAAATGTCGAACCATAGCCGGCAACATTGAATTGGGCAGAACTGTTTTCCTCTCAGTTGAAACCCTGCTATCGCTGGACACTTTAACACAACTTGCTCTTTTTCATCTTCTTTTCAGTCTCAGTCACATCGTGCTGCAGCTCTTGTAGCTCACTAAACGTTTGCACAGTGTTTAACAGCATATTTGGGACAGTCTCATTTCCATCACTGCATGGTTCATCCGAGTGAAATATGCTGACATCAAGATCGTGATACCTGACAATCTTGTCTGCATATCTATTTACGGTGGTAACAAAATCGTCTTCACTCTTATGGGCAGCACACTTTACGACTGCTATTTTCCAGTGAGATTGGAGTGCATTCAGCAGATTCATCTCAAACAGCCTATTATGTATATGAAAATCAGAGGAGGTCAAGAAACCTCTCTGTGACCACAGGATCCCAAGGTCATGCTCAATGCCAAATCCATACTGACTATTGGTATAAATGGAAAACTCTCGGCCCATCAGATGCAGAACATACTCTTGCCAGAGCGATTACCTCTGCTACTTTTGCGGAAGTTACTAGCACAAGTAAGATGCTTCAACAGTGCGACTTATAGTGCAGATTGCAAATGCTTCTGTTAAAATACCGCATCGGTCTAGCAAACTAGAGCCATTAACAAAAAATATGTGGTCAGATTCTTCATGTGGTGTGTCCAAAATAGTTTGGTTTTGGCGTAGTGCATACCTCTATTACATACAAGCATTGTCAGACTCATACCTTTCAGTGTCCACTTCAGGAATGGGCAATTTGTTTAATTTAAGTAGCACTTTAATGACACATTCTCAGCAGCTAAAATCCCCTGTTCATACCTAATGAGGCAGCTACTTATCATGTGTTGAGCCCAGATCATGAGGATTTCAATTGAGTGTGGGAACAATGAGGGGATGACCCATCACAATGCAGTCACTCTGCTTATGCTCAAACTAACAGCAACAATGGCTTTCAGGCAGCTGGGAAGCAGGGTGGCCATTGAATCAAGTGTAGCTGAAAAGTGTGCCACCAGCCGCTTTACCTCCCTCTGAGTCTGTGCCAACACAGACAGTTTGCGTCCATCACGTTCGTGACAATACGAGGTGAACTCCTTGTTGCATTCTGTCATTCCTAGAGCGGGTGCACTGGAAAGTAAATTGCTGGGCTCTAGGAAGGCTAAGAAGCATTCTTTGTCATATGCCACCGGGTCATTGATGTCATGTATGAGTATCAGTAGGAGCTTTGCCAAGATGGGAAAAGTTGGGAATCCACTGGTGACAGTAACCCCCATTCCCAAAAACATTCCAACCTCCCTCTGTGTGGAAGGGCGCTTCATTTTTAAGATTGTGGAAATGTGCTCATGCAACACTCTCCTCAATCCCTTTTCAATTTTTTGTGCTAGGTAACCCAACTTCCCTTTGGCAGTACTGAAATTTATTGGAGGAATGTGCCCATTCTCAGCAAGATGGTTATGCAGGGAAACTGTGTCTGTCGGCACGCCTCCTGGGTCATAGATGCCATAATAGATCACTGATGTATTGCTCCAATGTCGACAACAACTGTGGCGTGTCTAGATTTGTTTTCAGTATCTGATTAAAGAATGAGGGGATTTCTGTATTCCCTTAAGGAACTTAACACCACACGAGAGTCTTATCTTGGAATCTGAATGTGAAAAGGTATTGGCTGTCTTCATGTGGAGGAATGGAAAAGAATGCCTGGCACAAACCAAAGACCGCAAACTACTCAGCATCTGGGGGAATCAGGAAAAAGATTACAGCAGAGTTAGGTACCACTAGACAGCATAGAACAAAAAGTTTGCTAATTTTACTCAGGTCCTACACTATCTTTCACTTTTTATTTGATGTCTCTAGAGCCATTATTGGAGAATTGCATGGACTTCCAATTACCTCCTGTAATAATGCTCTCTTCAGACATGCATTCAGTGATTGCTGTAATATCAGCTGTTGCTTCTGGTGAGAGCTTTTACTGGGGCATCCGTGGAAAGACTGTCTTGCCTCAATGCAATTTTTAAGGGTTTTGCATTTTTGATCAGTCCAATTTCTTTCCCTGTAAAATCCCACCCTTCTCCCTTCACTGTTTCTTTTAGATCAAGGGGTAGATCTTTCTTCATGAGCACTCGATATAACCGGACAACTGATTCTTGGGACTTTATTTTAAATTCTACATCAGCTGCCTGAGTTTCCATTTCCACACCTTCCAGCTTGCAGTAAGTCACACAATTGAGTTTGCCAAGCAAATCTCTTCCTAGTAGGTTCACAGAATTCGAATTGCAAATCACAAATCGGTAATTGTCTCTGATTAAACCTATTTTTACCAGGACGAGGGCTGAAACTTTGTGCACTGCTAATTTGTGATACCTACAACTTGGATCTCTTTTCGAAAGAGGGCCAAGTTTGGGGCCTCAATCACTCTAACAGATGAACAGTCAATTAGGAATGATATGGGGTGGATATTCACCTCTCCATCTACATATGGCCTTCTCTGGTCCACCTCTAGAATTGGGCCAAGCACACAATCCTTCTCTCCGTCTCAGGCACCATCGTTGCGACTGATCAAGTCCGATGGGACTCCTGAACATCATTGGGACCTGGAAAGTATGATCATTAATCATGAACAAATTTGACCTAACTCTGGGACTGGTCTGGAAATCTGACCCTCCATTCTGCATTTGCGGTTGGACCATGAAGGCTTGAGGTATCTCTGATTCTGCATGTTGTGTATAAGGGCCTTTGGTAGAAGTGTTTCTACCTGCATCGCCCCCTATTGTGTCACGACATTCTGTACCTGAGCATCAGATTGTGATGTGTCAGCATTAAATCACCATTATTTCTTCCAGTGTCTGACCTTATTGCAGATGTGGTAAGGGATAACCTTCTTCAAAGTGCTAATATTGGTACCACCAACATTTCCTCTACCTCTCCCCTGTGAGATCACATTCCCTCCTGAAGCCTACTGAATATTGAATCCCTGTATATTCACATTCCCACCAAAAGCAGGCTCAAGACCTGAACCCATTACCGCAACACCTCTTGGACCACTGTTCTGTGCCAACGTTGTCCGCGTTATCATGAACTTCTCCTTCAATCTCCTTTGCTGAGCATCTTGTGTATCACTACAGTTTTTGCATACTGAAGGATCTTGTCAAGAGACTTTGTTTGCCAACAAATCACATTTTGCTGTATCTGAGCGCTAATCTTTGGGCACAAACCAAGAAACAAAAGTCGAAACAAAACAGCTCAAATTGACTTTAGTTGGGTCCTCAATGTCACTATGCTCCCAGTAAATCTGCATTAACCACTCAAAGAAAACATCTACTGATTCTTTCAGGTTCTGCATCAACCTCAGAATTTTAGGTCAATTCACCTCTTTCTGTGGTACCTTTGTTTTCAAATGTGCAATCACGGGTTCATATTTAGCCTAACTATCGAAGAAGGGGCATTGGTACTTGCTGTTCTCATGGGCTCTTGAGTAGGTAATCTACAGCTCTCTTACACTGCATTCACATGTCCCTAAAAACCACCACTTCAAAGAACATGTCTAAGGCTTCTCACAAGACTTTTGAGATAGTCACAATTCTATCCACCAGGGTGTACCATTTGTCTGGGTTCTTTCCCAACTTTGAGAGGCTATTTGTGAAATGGAAAAAAGATTTGCCTGAGTCTATGGGGATGTGCAGGTACTCCCCTCCTTGTACTTCTTTCAAAGGGTACTCCTATGCTTCTGCCCTATCAGTATTCATGTCTTTCTAGCCCTCTGGCACTGTCCTTTTCTTTCTCACCTTGCATCTTTCCTTATGCGACCATTGCCCCCTAAATTTATCCAAATCGCTCCATCCTTTGATACAATCCACCAATTCCTTGACATGTGTTTTCAAACCTCACATTTTAATTGTCTTTAAATCCTTGTCACTCAGTGTCATTCTGAAATTCCTTTGTAATGTCTTTGTTTGTGACAAGTCGAATCCACACTCATCCACCAGCTCCTCCATCTTTGTATACACCTCGCTTGCAACTCTGGCAGTTTCCTTGCTCATTTACACCAGTTTATTCTTGCTATAATGCTTCAGAAAATCAATGCCCAGATTTCCCTTCACTATCTCATCAAACACGGTTTTCAACTTTATTACATTAATCTTTTGTGGTACATTTCTGCAAGTCTCGGGCAAAAGTTTGGGGTCTGCAGCTGCAGGGGCCCCATCACCCCATCTGTGAACTCTCCCTCTGGTGTCCCTAGTAATGGAGAATAACCTTGGTTTCCTGGTGTCTGTGGAGGGCTTGAAATTAGTTGCATTGAGTAGATGCCTGTGCTTGGCAGAAATGGAGAGGTGCCTAGGGCTGAGGGTGTTGGGGGAGTATTTTGAACTACTGATGTCTCAGGAGCACTGGCATCTATATATGTCAGGGTTCACTTGCTTCTGTGGGGAAGTTTGTTGCCGCTACTCCCTCCAGGAAGCTCTGTTGGTGTTGCCCTGTAGGTGGAAATAAATTGTATGGGAGAGGCCTTGACATCAACAAATCATTCAAAAATTCATTGAGCATGTAGAACCTATTTGGTCTTACAAAAATGACAAATTAATAAGTCTTAAACCTTAAACGTTTCTTTTCAGATTCTAAGTCATACCGGAATTGATTAAAATGGTCAGAGTCAATTAATCAATAAATCCCAGTGCAAAGTTAATTTAAAGTACAGAATCCATCAAAGAACTCAGTAAATATCAGATCAGCAAATTACAAAGTATAAAATGGGAGAGAAATCCAGCATGGATTAGCTTTCAAGGGTCAGTAAGCAAAAGAGTTCCCTACACATAAAAAACACACTTTTTTATGGTTCTGTACTAAGGATTTCATACATTTAGTACAGTTATACATGATTCTCACACATTAGGCCAATCAGAATTAAGCAGACTGAAATAGTTGCAAGAGAAAATATTTAGAAAATCTCTCATAATTCTTCAACATGGTGAGGGTGTAGCAAATGGACAAGATGGTGGTCACTTAACTCTGAGTTCCGCTCTGAGTCCCATGCAATCTGTCATGATATGGCATTCTGGCTGATCTAACATCACCTCAGGGGGTTGGGAATAGTGGGTAGCTGTCCCCTGCCTCCCCTGGGTGTAAGTGATTTCCTGAAGGACCACAGCTCAAGGGGTTCTGAGTGAGCTGTGAGGTCGGGTCCTTTCCCAGGCCCAAGGAGAGAGCAGAAAGCGGTGTGCTGCTAGGAACACCCTGGCTGCTTCCAGTGGGCCCCTTCAATGCTGCCTCACTCAACGCTTCCCCACACTCTGGCCCCTACTGCCTTTCACCTGGGCTGCTGCGAAAGGCTTCGCCAAAGGGACAGAGACCCTCCAGGCATCTGGCGAGGAGGGCATGTGGCACACCAGGGGAGCGTGGACTTCCTGACGCAAACAGTAGCCTATCCCTGGGAGCCGCGTCGGCAGCTTCGCACACTTGGTGCAGAGATCAGATTGCTGGCGCACAGAAACCACAACTGGCCTCATGGATGAGTGGAGAACGGGCCGATGCTATTCCAGGGGACGCCCGAAGGTGAGCTTTCCCCAAGGACCCTGATACATACAGTGAGAGAGGCGGGTGTCCCACACTTGCTCTTCTGTCGCTGCCACATTGTGTGGAGCAAAGAATGCAAACCTCATGCCCTTGACCACCTGAATTATGGACACCCTACCTCGTCCCTCCTTGTGGTGGTCCTTACCTGCATCGCGGTCGAGGAGATGGGGCTCCCTTTGGAGAGACTGCTGCAACATGATGCCACACTTGGGTCCCCATGTACCATCGTGGTCTCCCAATTTCTTTGAGGCCTGCACACCTCCTCCCAGGGATGGCCGGGCTGGCTGGCTTGTGATTGCTGCAGCGAGGTGAGTACCGACTTCAAAAGGAGCTATGGACAAGGAAAGGACAATGAGCCAGACCCAGGTCAAGGCCAATAAATTAGCCAGACCTGCCATCATGGTGGAAAATCAGGAGGGGCGCTACTCCTACAGATTCCACCACCTCCATCCTCCAAGCAGTACAGGACTTGAGAACGTTGCTGGAGGGAAAGATTGTGGAATTGAGCATCAACTGTCACTGCTCCATCAAGAACTCTGAAACACAGTCGACAGGGTGACCGAGGATTTGGGGTGACTCTCAGAAATGGAGGACTCCACTAGCGCCTTCTAGACCACAATGACAGCCCTCCAGATTAGAATTAGAGGCCAGGGTGGAAGATGCAAAGGGAAGGTCGAGGAAAAACAATATCCAAATTGTTAGGGTTCTTGAGGGGAGCGAAGGGCCCGCCCTGCCAGATTTATTATGGAGTAGATTAAGTCTTGGTTCCCTGCAGGGAGGGTTAACTTTCTGCTTTGTAGTGGAATGGGGGCACAGGTCGCTGGCCTCCAGGCCCCCTCCTGGAGCTACTCTGAGATCGATTATTGTGAGAATCTTGAACTTTCAGGACAGAGATGTCATACAGCGAGAAGCCCATAAACAGGGTAAATTACACTGTGAGGGAGTCCTTGTTATGCTCTTTCCATATTACACATCAAAAGTGCAACAACAGCAGTGCTCCTTCCAGGTGATCAAAGAGAAATTCAAGGCCATGCAAATTCAGTACATGCTGCACTACCTGCTTACATCAACGTTATCTAAAATGACAAATCAATGTTTTTCCACACACCCGAGAGCGCCTATTCATTGATGAAGGAACGCCCTATTAATTGATGGAGGAATGCCCGGTCCTCAAGTGTGGCAAGGCAAAGGCATCGCTTAGAGGAATCAACACCATACCGCCTTAAGCATCCATGGCCTGTGTCTCTGTGGGGCTCAACTGAACATGGAACAGCCCTGGAGGAGACCTGAATGCTGGTGACCCTGAGGGGCCATTTCAACTTGCGGCTTTTCAAATCACTAAACTCTATTATCAGTTCTACCGAAGGGAGGCTACAGATGGGAGCCCCCCCACTGTTTCTTTATTTCTGTGTGACTTGGTTTAGGGACTTTTAGTGTTCATTTTTTGTAGTTAGGGGGACAGATGCTTCACGGAGAGAAGTGTAGGGTAGGGGGTGGGGTTGGAATTCAGTTGCCGCCGGTTGCAGCTCAGTTTTGGGGATTTTCGTTCCTTGGTTCATTTATACAATGTTGCAGTGCCAGGCTGATTGGTGTTCCTCTCCACAATATGCACCATTACACACTCACTCTACATGGGTATCAACCTAACTCCTGAGTGCCCTCTAGGGGCCTCAATATAATTCCTGGAATGTCAACTAGATTAACAACATGATCAATTGAGGGATGGTCCTATCCTGTGCCAAAAGGTTTCACCCTGCAGTACTGATGCTACAGGAGACTCACCCATTAGGCACACAGTGTTCCTTTCTGGGTATACTATGCGGAACATACCAGCGGATCTAGGGGGGTGGCTATCTTGTGTAAGAAAACCTTACTTGTGGTCATCCATATGGTTTCAACTGACCCACTGAGCTGCTTCGTAATGATCACAGGAACACTGGAGGGTCAAACATAGTTGCTCCTTTGTGTGTACGCTCCCCCTCATCTGCTGGACTCTAAACTGGATGTGGTCTCCAGCTGCTCGATGCAACCCCTCCAGATTTCACAATAGTGGGCGGCGACTTCAACGCCATAATGGACTGCCAATATGATACAAACTTAAGCTTGGTGGTTCCCTGGTCCCTGCACCTCCAGCTGTGGGCTGGGGCCCTGGGACTAGTCGACATTTGGCAGCTCCACCACCGCGCAGACAGACAGTACACTTACTACTCTGCCCTGCAGCCTCTACAGAGGTAGGTAGCATTACACATATGTGCATTCGCCTGAGGTGTCTCTCTGACCACTCACCAGTGATGCTGACAGTAGGCGGCAGGGCATCAGGGGAAAAGGACCGGGCCACATAAACACATGGTGGTTTCTAGATGACGAGTTCACTGAGCATATCTGAGGCACCATCACTGAAAAAAAGTCCAGCCCCCTCCCTGACTCTGCTATGGAGGCCTTCAAAATGGTCCTAAGGGAGGGAGGGGGGCTTTTCACACATATGTGGCACAACTAGAGAACAGAAGGGCGAGTTCTTGAAGAGGAGGTTATCCATCTTGACCGGGTAGTGTTGACCTCTCCAACACCATCGGCGCAGCAGCAGTTTGAGCTGGCCTGACTGGTTCTTGAACAGAAACTCCTCGACACAGCGCACCTGGTTTACTTCCATTCACAGGGGAGAGCATACAAACCTGGGGCAAAAGTGGATAAGTTGATTTCTTGGCTCATGATGCAGGCTGACCATCTAGTGTGGTGGCCGACTCTGGACCTCGACAGAGGGGACAATTCAGGTGGTGGATCTCATGGTTGCAGAGTTTGCTTTCGACTACTGTGCACTATATGCCCACCAGCTGCACCCCGAGATAGTCATACTGGGATTCAACAAACTATTAGCAGGTAACACGGAGCAAGGAATCAAAATGTTTCCAATATTCAGTATAACTAAAGAAATAGACTACACATTAAACACAACAAGGTCTTCAGAGGGAACAACGGACATGTCAACTGAGGCTCCAAAAGAGTGGCCTCTATCAACATCAGTAAGGGAAGAACAAGACCCTAAGAAACGAAGAAACACCAACGCCAGTAGTACAGTAGAGCCCGTACATAGTGAAAAGGAAAAAATAGTAAGGACCGGGAAGTGTACAGAACTTGTAATACGGAAAAAGCCAATAACAAGCCCACAGAGCAGCACCCAAATAGAGAGTGATGACAAATCAAGTCCAACAAAAGGTAACACGAGAAATCACCAAAGAAGTGAACACCACAACGGATTACAGACGACTGGGAAAAGGCAACATGAGAAAAAAGAAGGGCAAGTAATAAAATCCACATCGCATATGCCCAAAAACTGCGCCAAACAGGTGAAGCGGAAAGAAGGGACAAAAGGAACGACACCTGGAAATGAAGGATTAAATTCGCAACAAAGCAAGGAACCAGGGAACAAAGACTGGAGCCAGTTGGGACGAATAGGGAACAGACAAGAGGAAAATGTAAACAACAAACAAGGGTTTAATGACCTTGTGGAAACGACCCCACGAGGCAAGGACAGCAAGACCTCCTCAATCGAGTACATCAAGAGCTCATCTCCTGGCCCGGCAATAAAGACCGTCTCACAACACGGAAGCCTTAGAATTAGGGTAAACAATAAGGTGGAAGCTGCCCCCTTGGAAAGTGCACATGTGAACCGGCCAAGGTTAGCAACCTTCGGAAAGGAACTGGTCCCCCAAAGAAATGACCTCGCCGTAACTGGGAATGAGAACAACCAGACTAGCAGGCCACCACTAAGAATTACACTATATGACATCGAAAATAGTAACAAGCCTAACGGCGTCAACCGTAGAATACAAACATCTACATTGGTGGGAACAGATCAAGAAGTCAGCAACACAAGCACCACAGGGCGGTATGGACAACAATTACAACAAATATTATTAACACCAGAGTACGAGTCCCAGGGGCGGTACGATACCCTAAACAGGGGCAACATACTCAAATTGATAGCATGTATCCCAGGGCTAAATCACTTAAACTCAGACCATTTACTCTCTGTGGAATTTTGCCAGGCAGGACACGGTAACTCCAATGAGCAAACCCTCACAACCTGGCAAACGGAGGAAGTCGCCCAATTAATTATGACTTTTAAACAACAATTTGACACATGGGGCATTAAGCTTTCGAAACCGGCCAAACCACACTACCCAGGCCCACTAAGGGAAAAATCCGCAGAGAAGGGAAACGTAGGCCATAGCCAGGCGAAAAAGGAACAGGCTTATTCAGTCCTACGGAATCCAAGGGGGCACAGTCCACCAACAACAAGTTGCAATGTGGACCAGCCCGATGAAAAAGCAATCTTAGAACCCGCTATGGACCACTGGAGTTGGCTTGCAGGTACGCTGAACAAAGTGAAAACTAATTGACCCCTACATAAACAGACAACGAACAACAGCCAAGACATCCTCCACCTTATCTCATGGAACATAGCTGGAGCCAAGAAATGGCTAGAAGATGGCTGGCCCCTTCAAAGCTGGGCGTCATGCGACATAATCGCCTTACAAGAGACTTGGCCATTAGAGGAGTTGCCGCTCGTCAGATTTACACATTTCAGTACACCAGCAGCGAAAAATAGGAGGCATGGTTGTTCAAAAGGTGGGTTAGCAGTCTATGGGGCATATTATCAAGAACGGCGTTAAAATTATCGCCGGTTTAGCGGCAGAAAACTGCCACTAAAGCGGCGATAATGGGCTTGATAATATGCTCTTGAGAATTCCAATAGAAGTCCATGTTCTGTGTGAACATGGGCTTCTATTGAATTCTCCAGGGCATATTATCAAGCCCATTATCGCCGCTAGGCGGCAGTTTTCTGCCGCTAAACCGGCGATAATTTTAACGCCGTTCTTGATAATATGCCCCTAGGTCTCGACTGAAATTAACCTCAAATCAGAGCAAATAGCTCCTTATGAACCAAATGTGCAACTAATAAAATTGTCTCTACCACACAAAGAGGCACCTATACTATTAGTCAATACCTACGTACATCCATCGGTGAAAGAGAAGAAATCCCACATTCACTTGCTAACAACTATAATCAATGACATACGAAACAGCAATCCCTTTTGGGAAATCATTATAACAGGCGATTTCAACTCAAACTTAATCCACACACCGGAAGAGGACGAGAAACTAGCAGCGGATAACGAGTTCTGGGACGTGCAACCTCAATACCAGCTTAAGTCGGATCGTCCCTACCCAGTAGGACAACAACTTGGGACAACTTTGGAATATCTAGGGTTGAGAACAATAAATGGTAGAACACCAGAAGACTACCCTCCAATGAATACTCACCTTAGAGGGAAATCGCAATCAAGGCTCGATTAAACAGCAATATCACTACCATTATTGCCCTTCCTCACCCGGTTTTCAATTGAATTCACTACTAAAAGTGATCATTCATACCAACACATTCACTTCAATCTAAAGCCCCCAAAGCATCAAAATAGTGCGATAACTGCAGAAAGCACGCTCACAACCGACTTGAAACGACTGAAATGGTCAACAGAGAATATAGATGAACTACAGGTAAAAGTACAGAGAATTAAAATGGAAAGCGAAACAAGTGAATGCAATAAGATACAAGAGTGGGTAAGTTTCACTGACAAATTGACAACAATTATGTCTGTTAAATCCAAACAAGCCTCGGAGCCGAAAAATACCATTTTAACATCAACTGAACTTGTTAAACTTAAGCAAGAAATAAGGAAAAATGTAAGGAGAATAAAAAGAACTGAGACGTCCCGCTTAGACTGGCAACTAATACGGAATCTGAAGAAAGAATATAAAAAGAAACTGTGGGAACATAAAAGACGATGGGAGGACAATTTCTGGGCTAAACTACTATACACCGTGAAGAAAATCAACTCAAGTGCATTTTCGGGAATAATAAATGGTCTAAAGCGGCCCGCTAATCCAACCACCTCAAGTGTACAAGAAAATGATTGGGTCTCATTATTAATAAAGAGGTTCGCAGATACTGAACCATCGAATCACCCACTATGGAGAGAGAAGGTGCAAGTAATTACTAAGGAACAAGAGGAACAAATGAACTATGACAAGATTGTCCCACAAAACATAAATAGTACCCCAACTTGCCATTGATCCAAATCGCAAAACACAGATGTCGTACAATGGAAAGAAGCTTGCGGTTTAGGGTCCACACTTGGAAATCAGGGCTTCAGTGACGAAGACGTTAAAAAAGTAATCTTGAAGGGTTGTGGAAATGGGGCCCCAGGTCCAAATGGCATCCCCCCAATAATCTTCAAATCAGCTCCTGACTTCTGGAGCGGAAGACTAAAAAACCTATTCGAAGAAGTGAAGAAAGAAAAGCAAATTCCTTTAAGCTGGCAAGGATTAGTAATTACCCCGATCTTCAAAGGAGGCAATAGAACGTCCGCGTCCAACTACAGGTTAATAGCACTTCTGGACGTGGACGCAAAGTACTACGCCTCACTACTACTGGAAGATCTGACTATCTGGTCTGATACCTCAAAACTGATACCACTCAATCAAACAGGCTTTAGAAAAGGGTGTGGGACAAATACAAATATCCTGTCGCTCTCGCTGATTGCTGACAAATATATCCGGAGGAAACAACAGCTTCACCTCTGTTTTGTCGACTTAAAGGCGGCATTCGACAGTGTGGACCGTCATATCTTATGGGGAAAACTGCGTAAGTGGAACATCCCAGAAAAAGTACTCAGAGGAATACTGCTTCTATATTCTAACACATGGATGAGAGTAAAACTAGGAGATGGCTCAAGGCTATCAAGAAAGGTTATAACCACCAAAGGGCTGAAACAAGGATGTGTTCTGACCCCGCATCTCTTTAACCTTTTCATGGCAGACTTGGCACCAAAACTCAATACGATCATATCTCATCCACCCAAATTAGGTACCTTATCATTATTGCACTTATCATACGCGGACGACGTCGTCTTGATGAGCCTAACTAAGATCGGCCTACGAAGATCACTTGTAGGAATGCTGGAATGTATAGCCGATAACAGGCTAGAGATAAACACCACAAAAAGCAAAACATTGTTGATCAGTAGACTTCAGACGGCCAAACAGCAATTTCAACTAGAGGGCAAAAAACTAGAAGCAGTATCTAATTACAAGTACCTGGGTTTCTACATCGACAACAGGCATAATCACCGGGAGCAAAAAGCATATATGACCCAGAGGACAAACGCCTTATCATTCGCCTTCAGGTCTCCAGCAAAAAAACTGAAGGGGCCATCATTTAAACCCTTATTAGCAGTAATAAAAGCCAAAATGCTACCAACATTATCATATGGCAGTACGGCATTACACGGGAAAGTTGCCGACCTGCTAAATAAATCTCAAGTTTCAATTTATAAAAGAGTTTTTCAAATTCATCAGGCCGCATCTCCAGCGCAGGTGAGGCTAGAATTTGGGGTAACCAACGAAACGCTGGGGAGAATGTATGCAACCATTAAACAATGGTATAGCCTGAAGCAAAACACAGCAGAATCGGAATTGAATAAGGCTCTGTGGGAGGAATTAGAGAAAGATGAAAAGTCTCCATACAACCAATACCTAAAAAAAGCATTATTAGAAACTTGTACACAGGAGCTCAGGGAAACCAACTTGTCCTATTCATCCTTCAAGCAAGCTATAAATAAATCAGCAAAATTTCACTCTTTGCTAGTCGACAAAAACATCCTCAGTAAGAGAAAACACGCTTGGATGGTAATTACCAATTATAAGACACTTACCCCAGCACCATACCCTAACATCACATTCTCGGCCTATCGAAAGTTACAACTAATGGCCCTGCGTCTAGGCAAACTGCCGTCCATTGCGGATCAGCCGACATGGGTCCATAAAGGGCCGAAAGAATGCAGGACTATGTGGGAGTAGCAAAGAGGATTTCGTTCATCTAGTCTGCATTTGTCCTAAACTATCACAAGCACGAGCCACTTTTTTAAAACATGCTATGAACACCAGAGGTATAAGGACATGCAGATCCGCAATTATAGCAGGCTTGGACCCAACAGACATCTCACTGAACTGTCAACTAATAAAGTTCCTTTCTGTACACGCGCATGTATTAAAAAATGAATTTTGAGTATTGTACCCTAACATTAAATAAGACTGATTGGTCCTGAGACAGAATTTTTGTATTTTAAAATAATGGAGAGCAGGGGCAAGAACGTCTGGAGAAACATTCTCTCTCGTACAACTGATTGTGTGTTAATTAATGCTTTGGTCTAATTAATCATCAATTATGTACTTTTGAAAACTTCAGTATATTATTAAGAGATTAATGAATTGATTTATGATATTTTCTATAGAGTTGAGAGCTAATAACTGTCAAACAAAAGATTTTAATGACTTTTTTAGGATTTATATAAAACACATTTTTTATTGCAGTTCTCCAATTTATTAGAAAGTGTATTGTGGTGGTTTTAATTAACTTAAACAATAATTTTTTTTTACTTTGACTCATACTGGGTTTCAAGGACACTTTATTGGAGACACTCACATCTTGCACACTCATATCTATAGGCTGCTTGGTCATGAAGAGAGATCTGGTGAGGCACTGTCGGGAGAATGGATCATTTTTTTGTTGCAGATTTTATATAGCGCGAACTCGATCCGAAGGTATTGGAGCGCTTTACATGAGCACCAGTTACGTTACCCAAGGACACATTCATTTTTTTTGGGTAGGCGCGGGGAGATTAAGTGATTTGCCCAGAATCACAGGATGTGGTGTCGACCCACATTGCGCAGCAATGGAGACGCAGGGCTACAAAGCTCGTGGGGTGTGAAAGAAATATGACAAAATCTGGTCTCCCTGGAGCCGGGGTGCTGGGGCCTGGACTATTAGTGGGAAGTACTCTACGACATGGTACCTGAAGAAGATAGAAGTGCATACTATGCGAGGTGTTTAAGGTTGCAGTGCAGGTGCGAGCAATGATCAGTCGCCTTACAACACATATAGGAGCGACCCATATCTAAAATGTATTTATGTGCTCAGCTTTTACTGGCATGTGTTGTACTTTATTTTTAGTTTGCGAAAACGAATAAAAAGAGCTATAAAAAAAGTTATTCTACAACATGGAGCTTCTCATGGATACTACCTGTACTAGAACAAATATTGTTACAATATGTGTGATTCTAATACTACAGCTAGGTGCAACTGGAACAGGAGCAGTTGTACCAAAGCAACAGTTTAATATGAAAGTTGTTGTCTTACTTGTCAAAAGTACATTCGAAAATGTTTCTGCTGAGACATGAAAATACATGTTTATCCACGTGTTGCAGGTCACTTGGCATTAAATATCACATACAAGATGGAGTATGAAACCTACAACCCCCATGTTAACCAGAGTTCGTGTTTCATTAGTACCATGCATTAAAGTTCAGATAAACCACTCTATCAGTTCAAACGGAATAAAAAACCACTTACCTTGCTCTCGCCGCATCGCCGACTTGGCGATGTTGCGAGCGTAAGGTAAGTGGTTTTATTTTTATTTTTTTATTTAATTTTACCTATCCTGTCATATGTTGACTTCCCCCCACCCCGCCCCTTCCCTGCCCACCCCACCGCCTCACCGCTCTTACCTGTGCCGGCTACGCCTGCAGCTAGTAGATCTAAGACCATTTGTTGGTTGATAGTATGTCAAAGGCTGCAAACAGATCAAAATAATTCAGGGACCATGAACGCCACTGTCCACTATCATGCACAATTCACCCATTATGGAAGTCACTGCTAATTCTGGCTCTGGTCGAAACCTTCCTCACAAGGATCCAAGAGAACCTGAAAATCAATACAATCTGCAGTTGTTTCCCTACTACCTGCTCAAACAATGTAGAGGGGTATGGTAGTAGTGAGTTCAGGCAAATGTTAGCCATGTCTGCTGGGTCTATTCATGGTTTCTTTAAAGGGGGGTAAACTTTACCTGTTTTGAGCTAGAAAGGCTCTCTTGTTTCAGAGTAGAGCACAATGGTCAAAAAAGCGGGACATACAATGAGTGAAATTTAATTTATGGCATGAGACTCACGCTAAATAGGTGAATCTTTACTAAACTACACACAGGCCTGCCCCTCCCCACCCTCTTAGACCACCTTTCACTGTGTTTTCAATTGCCATCCAGTTCTGCTCCCTGATCTTCTGACCAGCTACTGCCGCTTCTGCATCCGGCAGACTACTGCTTCCAGACACAGGACTTTAGAGCACCAGAAACTGATGCAGCAGTGGCAGAATCTTAACATAAATATGAATGATAATAATTATTTTGATGGTTATATTAACATGTACACTTTTAATCTACAGATAACAGGCAAAGGTGGGATTGTTCAGTATGGCCAACAAAAGATCGATATCACCAGAAACAGTGGTGAGTGTGCACTTTCTTATTCTTTCTTTCAGTTTTCTTCGGGGGCTACAAGAATCAAAGTAATCCCCAAAGGGCAGTGGAGAAGAGTACATGCAGTAGGATAAGTAGCCAACATACGAGGCTATAGAGATATGCTGATGCTTGTAAACTGTGAACTGAGGACAACTAGGCCCACATATTCTAAAGTTCTCCATTATTGGATTTTTCATATATTCACATGCTTGACTCTTTCCCCGTTGTCAGGTTGGAAATCGTGGCTCATGTAGATCCCAAGCTTACAAAGGCCCTTTCAATCGGTATGAGGGTCATGGCCGACCCTATTACTCCTCATGACAATTTGGGTGTGATCAGAAATACAAATCCAAGTGGAACCAAAAGCAAGGTTGCAGTAGATTGTCCAGATGAAAGAGGAGCGCTTCTCAATTGCACTCCTACGACAAAAAAGAACTTCCAGCAGGTGCTCCCCCTCCCACTGTCCCGATCACAGCAAGTGTGGAGGAAAATGTCCCTTTTTGCCCCATTGGGGGGTCCATAACATTGACCAGAACCAATGGGTGTTGCAGATTGTACACTCAGGGCATACTTTGGAGCTTCTACAGAAACCACATGCTAATAAAAACCCACCATTTTCACTTGAGGGAGCCACAACAGGGAAATTCTCCTTCTTAATGGAGCAACAGAGACGGTCTGGAGATCCCAGAAAAAACATGAATTTTACTCCAAATTCTTTTTGATAAAGAAGAAATTGGACAATGGAAGCCAATTCTAGACCTCAGAGACCGGAAAGAATTCCTGAAAAAACTGTCTTTTCACATGGGTATGCTCCAAGAAGTCCTCTTGATGAACCAGGAAGGAGATTACTTTCCCTTCCTGGATCTTCAAGATGCATATTTCCATATCCTTATACCCAGGAATAACAGGAAATAGCTCAACCTTTTAGTGGCAGGGCAGCAGTACCAATTCAGGAAGCTTCCTTCTGGGCTCAATCTGCACCTAAAAGATTTACCAAATGCCTAGCGCCAGTTGCTGCCTTCCTCAGATGGCAGGGTTGCCAAATGTACCAATACTTGGACGAATGGCTCGTCGAGTATCCATCAAGAAAACATCGAACAATCTTTTATGGAACTACATATGAAACTCCAGTTCCTGTGAGCGACTCTACACACGCAAATTGAAATGGCCTTTCCCTCACAGGACAGAATGAGAAAGCTTCAAATCATGACAAAGGATTTCTCCTCACGGTCAGGCAGTAAAACCCTCTGCTGGGCCTGATGTCATCCTGCATATGCATTACACGTTTTTGCAGGCTCCAAATGAGACCAGTCCACCAAGAGCTGAGCAATCAATGGAAAAAAATAAAATGCTCATGGGAAGACCTGGTCCAAGTTAAAATACGACTGAGGCAGGCCCTGCTATGGTGGAGATTCCTTGCAAATCTCACTGCAGACCGCTCTTTCCATCGCCATCGGAAAGAGTGGTGCTCACAATGAATGCATCTCTGGATGGCTGGGGAGCTCACTCTGAGGAAGTCGAGGGCAGATCACTGCACCCTAATTCTCATTTCTCTGGCATGGCCATGCCAGTATTGGCACAGCAAGCAACTTTAGCTTAACACACATCTGGTGGAAACACTGAAATTGTACTCCAGGCTTCTCTTCATGCACAACGGGGAGATACTCCATCACACCCTCATGTCGCACAGCTTAACAGCATGGTACCTGACCACTTACAGCTGGTCACTTGGAGCTGCAGATGGAATGTAAAAACATCCTGTCACAAGCAGAGATACCAGCCACTGTGAATACATATAACGTCAAGTGGTAGACTTTTTGTGTCTTGTGTGAAAACAAAGGACTTCAACCACTCTATATGCAACCTCACCAAATACTTCCAAATTTGTTGGAACTAGCTAAAAATGTTTCTCAAGGATGAGTCCATGTAGAGGCCACACCTAGATTTAGAAGAATAGGAGACAACTCATCCACTCTGTTCTCTCAAAGAATCATAAAACAGTTTATGAAAGGACTTTTAGAGCATTTCTGCCTGTAGAGTGCCCACCTGTCTCATGAGCCCTCAGCACTGTCTTCAGCCTAGTAATGCTACCTCCCTTTGAGGTGATACATAAAGCACAGCTAAAGTTCAACTCTTAGAGGACATCGCTTCTCCTAGTGATTAAATTGGCAAGGAGGCTAGGAGAGATGCACACATTCACTGTTAAAGAACCCTTTCTCCATTTCAAAGGGGAAAAAGTAATCTTACAAACCAAACATAAATTCATACCTAAAGTCCCTACTGACTTAACCTGAATTATCCCGTCATACTACATTTGTTCTTCCCAAAACCTACAACATCAGCAGAAAAAACACATTAAACTTTCTAGATGTACGCAGATGTGTTCAATTTTATATTGACAAAAGAAGGACATACATTTATCAGACACACTGTTTGTGTCCTTCAGCCCTGCCAGGAAGGGTTTGACCCTTGTCCAAGCAGAGGCTACCCTCTTGGCTCTTGATCTGCATCACTTTCCGCCACTGCAAAGTCAAGCATCAATTCCAGGAAAGAGTGTGAGTGCATTCTAACAGGAGCATGAATACCACTGCTGCACTCTTCGCTGGTCTATCCTTACAAGATATCTTTTTGTGCAGCTACCTGGAGAAGCAGCCACATGTTTATGATGCACTACTGCCTCAATGCGAACACAGAAGCCAACATAGAAGTGGGACAAGCAGCCCTATGGAATCTGTTTCAGTCCTGCTTTTTCATATGTATTATAGTTGTGTTGTACTGTTTACTATACTGATTCAAGCATGTGAATATATGAAAGACCCAGTCCTGGAGAAGAAATTAGTAAACTGTAACACCAGTTCTCAAGCCTTGGTATCTGTAATATATTCGCATGCGACCCTCCCTCCTCCCCGGTCAGAAGCTTATTTATTATACACTCTACTCACACTTTGTGCTATGAAATCTGAGCTACAGTGTTCTCTAAGGGGAGTTGGAGAGCTAGTGCTTCCATTGGCCGAAGTTCAGATTGTGTTTTTATCAAGGTGGATGTGCCACTAGCCAAACACTGTTGTTGCGGCGGGTGTCCATTTTAACACTCTATAATGCTATTTAGGAAGACCGGTGGTTCCCATCCTAATGATGGGGAATGATTAAAGCATGTGAACATATGAAAGATACCAACTATGGCTAACTGGATTTACAGATATTTAACTAATTTCTGTTGCACAGGCGCTCAAGCGATGCATTATGATCCACAAAATAGTGTCAAAATACCATTTTAAAAAGCCCAAGAGTGCAGCACCAAATTTCATTGCATTGACCAAGCCCCACACATGCTTTAGTAAGTGTGGGCCTAAGTGTGTAAAAATACAGAAAGGATTAGAAGCACAGTGAACCAAGTCAAGGTAAGTGAAGGATAAAGTTAATATTGGTAGGAAGATTGTAAAGTTTGTCATCTTTGCTGGAGTACAGTAACAAAGGAGTAAATCTAAGGTGCAACATGATTCTTCACAGAATCTCACATCATTACACAGATTATTCTTGTTGACCTGCATGTTCTTTGTGAGTCTTTTGATCTGCAACTAGGGCAGCAAGGTGCTCCTGGTAGTACTGTTACTCCAAGAACAGTTGAGGTTGGTTAAAAATAAATAAGGTAGTAAAGATTTGTCAGATAGCTGCTAGATAATATAACTTTGAACAAGCAAACATTCATAAAATATTCATAAATACATATGTAGAGTGAAAAAGGCTACACAACCAAATGTCATTTCATTTTCATTTTAGAAAAGCAGCCAATTACATATATTTAGTCACTAAACAGGAAAAGTGGCCATAGAAAATCTTTTAGAAGCCATAGTGAAAAGGAAAATGAAAGGGAATGAAGGGAAATGTTAGTAAATAAACTGCAATGCAGAGAATAGAAAAGAAATGACACTGTGCCTTTAAGGGCCTCACAATACGTGCTGTATCCCATTATGCCCTACAGGTGACAGGCCAGTTAATTTTTCCGGCTCCTGGAAACAGGATCCTGGGGCACTGAGCTTTGCCTTTTTGGCTCGAAAATACCTTATTTTCTTGTTAGGATGCCTTCACCCTTTATTAAGTGCCCTTCTATTGGGAAGAAGAAGAAGGCACATTCAGAACCTCACAGACTCTGTATTATTCGGCTTCCAGAAGAGCATCTTTCAGAAACCTGTAGCCACTGTCAGAGGTTATCCAAAATAGCACTTAAGGACAGGGAGAAGATCAGACTGCATTAACTCCAGGAAAGAAGACTGGAAGCAGTTGCTAAGTCATCTAAAGGCTGAGGGGAAGGTCATTCTTCCACCAGAGTGCCCTCCTATCGCACCAGAGATTCCCCTGGGGTAAATTCAGGGAAAAGCGCCATCAGAGGAAAAGGCGACAGTCCAAATTGATGGAGAAGCATGGCATCGAAGTCAGGTAACTTACCCTCTTGCTCTCCATCGATAGGTATGGTGTCAACATTCCACTCGACATCGAAAGAAGCACAACAGTCACTGTCGAAACACCTCTTGCTGTCAGCCTCAAATCTTCGCTTTTATTCCCTTTTCGGCATGGAAACAGGTGGCCCTGGCACTGGTTTATGTCCAGAATTGATTATTGTAATGAGTTCTATCTGGACACTAATAAGAGTACCCAAGCCAAATTGCAGGTAGTGCAGAATGCGTTGGCTAGGGTCACCCTGGACTACGCGATCTGCATTGGCTCCCTATAAAAAAGCACATTATATTCAAAGCCCACTGTATAGTGCACAAGGCCCTTCATTAGGTCAGTCCATTGGCATCAAGGAGATGTTCCATTGGTATATCCTGTGGAGAAATCTTCATTCAGCTCATCTTAATCTGGTCACTTTGCCCAGGGTCCAGAACAGGAGATGGGGATGCAGAACTTTCTCGGTCTTGGCAGCCAGACTGTGGAACTCGCTTCCTCATTCTCTGACTTCGATTAAAATGCAGTCACCCTTTAGAAAAGCCCTCAAGACTTGGTTGTTCACCTTATAGGGAGACTTCTCAGTAATCTTTGCAAACTCTGAGAAACTGCTTCTGGACTGAATTGGACTACCGTGACTACAGCACTGTAGTATTGGGGTTTTATTATTGTTATGTATCTTTGAGAATTGTTCTGGTTCTGTGGAATTTAGAATCAGAACAATTAGAATGTTCTATGTATTTATTTAATGGTATTAGAATGTTGTTGGGTCATTGGAGCTGATGTGCTGCTGGTTGCCTGGGCCCCGCTTGGGGTTGCCAATTAAAGAAGAAAGTTACAAATTACTTCACAACTTCTGGATTGATTTACTACAAGAATTTGGCGATGAGCTTGGCAACCTTGTGGACCCATTGAGTGGCCATTCATGTTTTCATGCACCTTGCGGTGTATGTATTGATTCAGTGCACTCCTGTTTGAAATGTTGCCTTTTATTGCGGAAGACAAGTAAAGCCAGACGATCTACTACGTCATTAGGAGGTACCCCGCGTTTCCTGAGACAATCTGGTGCGTTTCTACACTTTTTCTGCTGTTTTGTGGATCCGACGAAAGCACCATTAAGTAAGTTGTTTTTTAGACTTGCCTGCTCGTGCCGTGCCATCAACGCTCAACCGCAAGGATTCCTCCGACGCTCAACCGCGAGGGTTCCTCCGCTTCTATCTCGTGGAGCTTCTTTCCAACGTTCCAGGTGAGCCACTATGCGTGCATACGGAACGCGCTTATTCCTCTCGTCATTCCGCTGCGACAGCTGCATGTCTACGTAGGCACGCAAGGTCGTGACCTCGACGTGCCGCCATCTTGGATTTCATCATTAATCTTCACCGATGCTCTCGGCAATTGGCAAAGTTTGTTCGTTTTGGGCCATTATTTAAAATACATATATAAAAAAAAAACAGATCGTAATTACTAGCGATAACGATCACTTTCTACATCAAGTCTGTACCATGAAGTTTTAATCTGGGCGACAACGATCGTTGTGTAAGTACTATATTTACTCTTTATTTCTTTTGGTTGTTTGCTGCCTAATTCAAAATATAACTTTATCAACATGTCCACACTTGAAGAGCCTCCCAGAAACAATTCAGCATTCAATCTTAACTCGCCCAAAGCATTTTATCATCTCCTGGTAATTCTAACATACAATGGCTTGAATGGAAGGAGTATTTTTTAAATTACATTGCCAACTTGGAGGATTGCAGTGGTTCTTTTTCTCCAGGATTTTAATGTACTGCATGGGCCCAGAGACTTTAAGAAGTTACAATCAGCTTCAAAAACGTGACAGACCTGGTGATTTGGATGTTTTTAAATTAGCTTTATTGGACTTGGATGAGCATTTCTCCCCTACTGTTTGTGAAGCTGTTATGAGACATGCTTTTTTTCAAAGGAAACAGGAAAAACACAAATCCATTGAAGATTACGTCTCCGCACTCAAACACTTAGCCATTACTTGTAAATTTGGTAACCTGCATGATGATTTTGTAAGGGACTAAATTATAATGTATACCAAGAACAAATCTATTCAAGACAGGTTATGGGTAGATGGTGATTCAAGTCTAAAAGACATAATGGCTATCGTAAAAAAGGCTGAGTTATCCTAACGTTGTGCCAAGGTAACGTTAAGTCATGAAAAAACAGAGATGGCGGATTGTGTCAATAAAATTAATGAAGGGAAAAAAGAATTCCTTTAACCCTATGCAACACAACAGCAAGAAGGATTTTAAAAAGTCTGATCGCATGGACAACGCCAGGAACCCAAACTATGCATGTTATAGATGCGGGAGCTCTTCTCATTCTGCTTGTTTCGACAAATGTCCTGCTAAGTCTGCCAAATGTATTGAATGTGGTTTAACTGGGCACTTTACCAGAGCATGCATGCGCAAAGGGAAAAAGAAACGTAAAGGCAAAGTTGCATGCATTAAAGAGAGTGATAATGAGCATTCCAGTTCTGAGGAAAGTAGTGACATCTCTAGTCAAGGCGAAAGCAAACCTCTTTGTTGGGTCTCCTTTGCTGGTGTTTCTCTACAGGTGGCTGCAGATTATGGCTCTCCCTACACCATAGTTGCAGAGAGTATTTGGTTTAAACATTTTGTGGATGTGGTGGGGGATCAGTTAGAGCCTCCAGACATTTGCCCTGAGAGCTTCACTGGGGAGAAGATTGATGTTATTGGTTTTAGAGAACCAATTTTTAGATTCAAGGGGAGACATGCTTTATGTAAATTATATGTGGCTAAAGATGGACCCTCAGTGTTGGGTTGGAAGGATCAGAAAAAGCTTAAGATTATCCTAGATCCAAACAGCCCAGAACAAGTTTTAGTAGCTTGTGAAGGAGAAAATACTAAGAACTGTGTTTTACAAGAATTCCCAGACGTCTTCAATGGTAAGATCGGCAAATTGAAAGGCTTCGCCCATGTTATTAGGCATGGATAAACAGTATGCCACACCTAAAATTCACAAAGCACGCAATATTCCCTTTATTGTCAGAGATGAAGTTAAATTAGAATTAAACAAATTGTTAGAAGCTGGTATTATTGAGCCTGTCGAAGTCCCTGAACGGGTTTCTCCATTAGTGGTAGCTAGACGAGCCAATGGCAAGGTGCATCTATGTGTGGATTTGCGAGGTCTTAATGATAATATCATTGTAGATCAATTTCCTCTTCCACACATCGATGAAATGCTTACCTTGACCAGAAATGCCAAACGGTTTTCAACCTTTGAACCTGTCTGCTGCTTATCATCAGGTTGTGTTGGATAAAAAAAGTAAACATCTTACGGCTTTTTGTACACCTTTTGGTTGCTTCCAGTTCAAGCGTATGCCGTTTGGTTTAGCTTCTGCGGCTGCCGTCTTCCAAAGGCTTATGTTTGAATTGTTTGGTGACCTAAAGGAGGTAACATTTTTTTCAAGATGACATCTTGATTATGGGTAAAACTAAACAACATCACGATGAAATTTTGAGGAAGGTTCTCAGCATTCTTTGTATGAAAGGGTTAACTGCTGAAATGACTAAATGTAAGTTCGCTGAAAAGAAAGTTACTTACCTTGGTCATGAGATCAGTGAGAAAGGTATAAAACCCAAGGAGAAACTTGTTGAAGCAATCAACAAGGCTCCTTCTCCCAAGAACACGGATGAGCCACACTCATTCCTTGGTTTGGCAGAGTTTTGCTTGAAATTTGTTGAAAATTTCTCTGAACGAACTTATGAAATGCGTTCTTTGTTAAAGAACAAGTCCAAGTTTGAATGGTTTAACTTATGTCAAAATGCTTTACTCGACATTAAGAGTGCCATTAGTGAAGCTCCTAAGTTACAAGCTTTTAATCCTTCCGCTTCAACCTTTGTCACTACTAATGCAAGTGGCAAGGGTTTGGGCAGTGTTCTCACTCAAATTGATGACCATGGCACTGAAATTGTCATAGCGTTTGCCTCGAGGTCACTTTCTCCTACTGAACAGAAGTACTCTATTATTGAAAGAGAAACATTGGCCTGTGTTTGGGCTTTAGAACACTTTCGGAAGTTCTTGTGGGGAAGGAGGTTTACTGTTTGCACTGATCATAAACCGTTAACTAAATTGCTTACTACTGATGGATTATCGAGGGCGTCTGCAAGAATTGCCAGACTCTCTATGCGCCTACAAGATTTTATTTACAATGTACAGTATGTTCCAGGAAAAAAAAATTTCACTGCTGATTTTTTGATTAGAATGTCTCCTCCCTGAAGGAAGTGGATGCCAGTCCTTGGAATGATGTTTGTGTTGCAAGTATTTTTTGAATATTGATGAAAAAGGTTTACAAAAAGAGGAGTGGGAAAAGGCTAAAGAGGAAGATAAAATTCTTAACTTGGTCAAGACCAAAATTCCGTGTGGATAGAGTTGTATTAAATCTGAATTACTTGGTGAGTTAAGGGCATTTTGGGAAGTTAGAAACAAGCTAGGAGTAGATGGTTTGTTTGTTGTGAGGGGAGACAAGATTACTCCTCCACGTTGTTTGAGGAATCAAATTATTTCTCTTTGTCATGAGAGCCACATTGGTATCACACACACTGAGAAGAACATTAAATCTTTGTCTTGGTTGCCAAAAATGTATATTGAAACAGAAAGGTTTGTGCGTTCATGCATGGAATGTGAGAGTTCTGATAAATCTCAGAAAACTCTTAATCCTCCTTTAAGTTACTTAGGTTGTCCTTCTCTACCTTGGGATGACATTGCTTTGGACATTATGGGTCCTATCGTGTGGTCTGATGAGTCTCAAAAGTATATTCTGGTGTTAGTGGATTTATTTTCAAGGTGGATTGAACTTAAGGTTGTCAATAAAGTTGACACTAGTAGTGTCATCAGATTTTTAGACAGTGTATTTCTGCGTGAAGGTTTTCCCAAAACTATTCTTACAGATAATGGGGTTCAGTTCAAGTCTGTTGAGATGAAAGAATTCCTAGAGGTTGCTGGGATTTCACATAAGTTCACTGCACTTTATCACCCTAGGGGTAATGGTGCTGTGGAGAGAGTGAACTGTATTATTAAGGGTGTGTTGCAAATGGCTAATCAAAACAAGAAAAACATTGATGGCGAACTTAAGAACATTTTTGGTCCTACAGGATTATGTGTCATATTGTCATTGGTGAAAGTCCCTTTAGAGTTATGAGGGGCCGTATTCCCCATTCTAAGGTTAACCCTGGTTGGATGGACAGAGGCAAACAAGTGGAGTGGGATGCGAAAAAAATCAAGAGTTGCATTTTGACTTCACAACTCAATAACAAGAAATACTTTAATATGAAACATGGTGTCCGTGATGTGAAGTTGTCTATTGGTCAATGGGTGCGTGTGAAGTCTAATAGAAAGGTGGCTAAGGGTAAAAACAAATTCAGTGCTCCTGTACAAATTGTCAAGGTCATGAACAACACTGTGAAATTAACTGATGGCAATGTATGCCATATGAGTCGCTTATCCTTAGTTAAGAATGTTACTAGTCACACGTGTAATGTTGCTCAACCTCAAGGACGCAAGCAGAACTATTGGTGGATTGATGTCGATACCAAGGGTTTGTCTTCTGTCAGTGTTGTTGATGCCGATATTTGTGTTCAGGGTGGAGATGGTCTGAGGGATGATGCTTGTCCTGAGCCATGTCTTAGTTCTGGTGATGCTTGTCCTGAGCCATGTCTTAGTTCTAGGCAAGATGATTTGGGCGGAAAGAAAGTTAGCCCTTTTGGTAGAGCCATTGTGAAGCCTAGGCCCTTTGAAGATTTTGTATGTGATTCTTAGTTTCTC
Organism: Calotriton arnoldi; assembly: GCA_963921515.1. Taxonomy (NCBI): domain Eukaryota; kingdom Metazoa; phylum Chordata; class Amphibia; order Caudata; family Salamandridae; genus Calotriton; species Calotriton arnoldi. Next base: position 277,921 of record CAWUFW010006211.1, read on the forward strand.
ATTTTATCTTATGCAGTATTTTCAGCTCATTGTTTTTTTTGTTTTTTGTTCTGTAAGAAGGGGGGTGTAGTATTGGGGTTTTATTATTGTTATGTATCTTTGAGAATTGTTCTGGCTCTGTGGAATTTAGAATCAGAACAATTAGAATGTTCTATGTATTTATTTAATGGCATTAGAATGTTGTTGGGTCATTGGAGCTGATGTGCTGCTGGTTGCCTGGGCCTCGCTCGGATTGCCAATTAAAGAAGAAACTTACAAATTACTTCACTACTTCTGGATTGATTTACTACAAGCACCTTGACACCTTCGAGCATTTGCTGCTCCTCTGATTTGGAGTACTCTTGTACTGATTCACCTTTGTGGGTCTCCAGAAGCACTACTGTCACTCATTCCATTGTCAAGTATTTCAGCATTTCCCTGTTTTTCTCCAACACTGGATCTTTTATATACATTCACAGGCTTGAATCATTCCCTGTAGTCAGGCTGGGAATCCACTGTACCTTTAGAAAGCAGTAAACTGTGTTAAAATGGCCATAGACCTGAACACCAGTGTTTCTTTAGTAGCACATCCACCTCATTTGAAGCAACCTGAACATCAGCCAATGCGTAGTAAGTGCCAGCTGTCCTTTACCCCCTAGAGGCCACTATATTACAGATTTCTATTGCATGTCATGTGATCCAGCCCTAGCTTCAGCTTGTACAGTAGTGCAAGTTGAATTTAGGGAATTTTTCTATTTTTGGGCTAGGTAGATCCCTTGGCTTTGTGACAAGCTGTCACCAATTGTCTCCATGGCTAACCTATAGATGAACCCTTTCTTCAAATCCTTTCCATCTTGTGGAAAGGTTTACACTGATAATCCTCATTCCCAGTGTATTTATTGTCTTTAACCTAATCATAAGGCTTGTTTCTGTGACATATGTAAAACCTTAACTACTGATACTTTAAAGGACAGAGAGAGCAGGTTGGCACTACATTTACTGGATAAAGACAATTTCCCCCTGAAAGTGGGGGGGGGGGGGGCCTCTTCAGTGGAAGGTTCAGTAAAAGTGACCCTCAAAGCACTTTCACTGAAAGCACATAAAAGGCAACTTGCACAGTTTCTAGAACTAGATTTGTTTGGTACAGTACTTGCAGTCACCACCTCACATATAATAACTGGAGCTGGTATACTGTTCAGTAAAAACGATTCTCTATCTGCAAAAATCTGAGCAAAAATGTCATTATAAAGATGACAAGCCTTCTACAAAAAAGGAAGAGATCCTCAGAAGGCATTCTGTCAATGACGACCGCAAAGAAGACCTCATGGATGACAATAAAATATTGACAACATCATACATACCTCCCTTACCAGTGGCATCTATGCTGGTAGCTTCGACGATGACGATGTGTGGACCCCTTCGACATCGAAACTGTTCATGGGAGAGGATGTGGTCCGTCGGCTAGATTGCCGACTTTGGTGCTGGAAACCAAGGTTCGAGCCTCGGGGTCGGGTCCACATCCTGTGATTCTGGGCAAATCACTTAATATCCCCGTGCCTGAATGTGTCTTTGTGTAACGTAACCGGTGTTCATGTAAAGCGCGCCAATACCTTCGGGTCGAGTTCGCGCTATATAAATCTGCATAAAAAAAAAAAAAATGACAAGATTGACAACAACATTGTCGACGACAATAATACCATCAATGACAATATCGTTGATGCCAACATCCTCGACAATGGCATTCTCAACAATATCATTGACGGTAACTCAGTTGACAATGACACCGTCTACAACAGTATTTGCTGCTTAAGGGTGACAACATCTCTGCCTTTCCAAATTTTGGAGTCAGAACAAGAATATGATGCAGGTGGCTTTGCTTCACAGACTGCATACAGCCCACCACAATTGGATGTGTGCTATGTTTTGGATTTTGAAGATGACATGAATAAGGACAAACCCTACCACAGTATGGATACTAGCAAGATTATGTTCCTTATATTTCAGACTCATGTGGTCATTCACGATACAGCAGAGAGCCATAGGTGGTCCAAGTTCCTATGGCATTTATGTCAACTTTTTAACAAATGATAGAAACTTTTCCAAAAATTGCAACCACAGCATCCTACGCGTCAACCTCTACAAATTACTATACCTGCTGCACCCCTCCCCTTTGCCATCTACACCCCCTCACTTACCTTTACCTCCACCGCCTACATCACCTCAAGGGAACCATCTCCCCGACCAGCCAATAGACTTGTCCGCCAACTCATGAGGATATGGAGGATGACGAAGATACAGATAAGTCTATGGCCCTGATTAAAAGTATAGGTGCTATTATGGCACCTGATAAATGATGATACCATGGGGTATGTTATTTATCGGGTACAATAAATTGAATTTATTATGAGTTTCTGGGGACCAACATGCAGATTTTGGAGTTTCATCGTACCAAAATCTGCCTGATACGGTAAATACCATACACTTTTCCCCTGTTAAATTTTGACTGTTTCAACCCGCTGAAATTTAATGAAGGTTGAGATTTTTAATGCATCTAATAATTATTGCATGTATTAAATACAACCAAACACATAATTCCGACCTAGTCACAAACAGGGCTTTAGGCAGAGGTCAGAAAACAATAACCCACTAGTAATCAGACCCTATATATTCAGATATTTATGAGGAGGAAGGGGAACTTCCACCAGGAGATGACAGAGGTACTAATGAAGGGAATTACTTCATCTCTCAAAAGGTGGATAGCAACCTCTCCAATCCACTGGATCCATAAGATGATATATCACGCTTTCACTCCATAATGGAAGGGGCTGCCAAAAAATGAAAACTGCCAATGACATCAATAGAACAGCAATTTATTTTATGACTTTAAGGAACATCCACGAAAATATATAAGATCCATACCAAGCATCAATTTTGTATGGTCCGAAGAGCTAAAATCAATGAAGACACCTGCCACCATTCCAGCGGTAAGACCACGCCTGGGGAGAAAGCTCAGTGTCCCACAGTCAGCGCCAACTTGTCTTACCAATCACCCGAAATCGGACTCAGTGATAACATCAGCTGCTCAAAAAATGTCTAAAAATCCCATTACTCCATCCTCTGGTACTCCAGACAGGGACAGTAGATGTTATGATAATATGGGCTGGCAAATTGTTAAATGGCCAACTTCTACAAGGGCAGCCAATGCACTGGCAATGTTGGGATGTATGATCAACAGATGTGGCACATCATTGCCCCATTGCTTGACCTTCACTGAGGACAAAAAAGAAACAACTAAGACTATCCTCAAGAAATCTCCTAGATATTCCTAGCCTGATGATGGGGAATTTTTCAAGCATGTGAATATATGAATGATTTCAGTGTTGGAGAACTGGTTGGAGTTACAGGTATGTAATTCATTTCTTCACCAGGCGCACCAGCCAATACAGTGCTTTTATCATCTCCTCATCTCCTGCCTTCATCCCCATATCCTCCCTCTGCTCCTTCAAGACCTTGATGAGAGAGGAGTCTACATTGGCCGACTTCCCTGCCTAGGACTCCACGAAGATAAAAACATCCACAAGGTGACATTGGTCATGCTCTAGATCAAGAGCTAGATCTAGAAGATCAGTCAGGGGAGTTCTTCATCTCATACATGATCCAGATAAGCCAGTAGAAGATCTAATAGGAGATCATGCTCTTCCCACAGAAGATGATCTCCATCATGGAGAACCATCACCTGTTCATCTAGAGACTGTTCACCTTCTCTGAAAGACTCACCCCATCAAGAATCTCAACAATTGACGACTGTTAGAAATTGGGTTTCTGGTTGGCAGAGGTATGCACCCTGTCCAAGAAGGACCCACAATCCCAGTCAGGGTAAGTCACAATACACCCTAAATTATCCTGTGCTCACCCACTGGAAGCTTGGCACAGAGCAGTCAGGCTTAACTTAAGGGGCAATGTGTAAAGTATTTGTGCAACACTTCATACAGTAAAACTGTGAAAACATCACAAAAAGAATCTATACCAGTTTAGAAAAATATAGGATCATTTAATAAATACAACAAGACCAAAACAACACAAATACATTCTGTAGAAGTTGAGATATGAATTTTTAAGATTAAAATAGTGCTTAGAAGCAAGTAGCACCTAAAGAGTTAATTGGTTGCGCTGGACCGGGACAAAGTCAAGAGTTCAGGACGACCGCAATAGAGCACGGGCCAGGTACAGGACCCACATAGGGCCCACTGAGCAAAAGTACCTTGATTCCAGTTGCAACAGCAAGCTGCATCAGTGATTTCCATACAGTTGAATTTTTCCACACAACTGTGGCGATGCGTCTGTTCTGTGAGCAAAGCATTGGTTCTGAAGTGCGGAGGTTCTGAATGCGATGCGTTGGTTTTCTCCACGCTGTAGAGGCGATGCGTCAATCTTCTCCACGCAGTGGCAGCGATGCTTTTCCGAAGCACTGGTTCCGAGGGCAATACAGTGGTTATGGGTGCAATGTACCTGTCCGGTTCCCGTAACAGCTTGGATGCGGCGATTGTGCTCTCGCAGCAGAGAATGTGTTGATTCCACTGGAGCAAACCCCTAGTTCCACTTCCAAGGGCCCAGGACTGGAGTGGCACCACTTAGAAGGACAGACTCACAAGCAGATTTGTCCAGGGGTTGGAACAGGAGAGTTCTGAGTCTTTTGTGTCCCTGAGACGTGGGCATCTGGAGGCAAGCCAGCACACCTTTGGAGTCACTCTGGGTTCAAGTGATGCAGGTCCAGTCCTTCTCACCCAGTCAGAGAGAACAGCAGGCAGCAGGGCAGCTCAGCAATGCAAGAGCACAGCAAGGCAGAGCCCAGCAAAGCAGCAGTCCAGCAGAGTGGCAGTCCTTTCAGCAGACAGCAGTTCTTCTTCCTGGCAGAGTAGTCACATGTCCAGAAGTGTACTGCCATCATGGTGTCAGAGGTCCGCTACTTACACCCAGTGGTGCCTTTGATGTGGGGGAGATTTCAGACAAAAGCTTTGAAGTGCACATAGTCTTTCCCTTCTTTCCCTGGCTCCAGACTCACTACAGGGGTATGCAATACCTATGTGTGGGGACAGGACACAGCCCTTTTAGGTGTAAGTGTCAACTCCTCCCTCCCATCCTGCTCAGGATGACCCATCAGCATGCAGATGGTCTAGAGGGAATGCAGGAAGCCAGCTGTCACTCACCCCAGACGTGTATTCAGAGACAGGCAGGAGGCACCAAATGGCTAACGTAAATGCCAACTTTCTAACAGTAAGAGAACAAAATGCAGCACAAAGATGCACTCAATTATACCAAGAAAACTATTCATATACTAATTTTAAAAGATTTTTTAAATGTATGTGTGCAACAAGGTAACAGTTCTGCGTACCGTTAAATTCGAGAAAGAAAACAAACAACCCAGAACTATCTGCGAATACTTGAATGCACTACAGAAGACGCACTCATCAAAGAGTGTCGACAAAGTACTCAAAGATATTCAAAAATTGCAAAATTATGATAAACAACAATTGACCATGGATTCAAAAGTTCAGAAAAATTGCACAAAATGTTCTTCCTGAAAGGAATGACGAAACGAAAGTGTGAAGGTCTCTCAGCTTTTTATTCAATCTAGTAGCAGTAGAGACGCGAAGAAATTCAACAAAAGTAGCTTGATACAGCATAAATACTGAAAACTTGCTTGATGCAGCGTGAATATTAACAATTAGTAACAAGATCCCAATGCATTTCGGGCCAAATTTGGCGGCCCTTCTTCAGGGGAACTGTAAATATCAAATAACAAAATCACGAATAGGGATATCACAGCGTATATTCAGTTTTATAGTGAGAAGCAGTATGAGCAGTGTGAGGATCAATATGTGAAAAAAAGGGGAGGAAAAGAGCTCGAGAGGATTATCAGAATTGAACGTGTGCCCAACATATACTAGACCAGAGAAACCAAAATCGTGAGAGAACGCCTTAACGTGGCATGCCTAAAATTTCTAACACGCAAAGTGCGATACGAAAGAAAGACTAAAAAGTGATCACAAGAACAACCATGAGTAAAAAGTGCTCAATAGGCTAACGAAAAGAAAACTTAAAGTGCGTGTTAGTTTGCCAAATGTATACGTACTGAAAACATCAATGCAGCTTTAAAAGAGCAACACGACCACTCGATAAACAAGGGGCTGTGAAACAGGAACTAGACAAACACATAAGAAGCTAATCAGTCAAGTGAGCCACTACCAAAGAAAAGTAAACAAAACAGAATATCCAGCAAGAACCACTCACCAAAGCGTGCCAAAGCGTAACATGCCGCGAAAGGAGCGGGTGACTTCTCAAATCTGCAACATGCGAGACAAGTGAACAAAGTGCGGACGCCAATAAAACGTAACTACAGCATGGAAATAGAAACACGAACAGTGGAGTGAACACAAATGAGCTAGAAGAAAGACTGAAATCGAAAGAGAAAGGAGACGACCAGAAAAACGAGAAATGCAAACGTGCTGACAATAAAGTTGAGTTGACAAAAATTAACGAAGAAAACAATAATCGGTGGCATTACAATGACAAAATTGGCAACATGTCAGTTGAACCGGCTACAAATATACGTGATACATGTTAAAGACTACACCGTTTACAACATGAGAAACAAATAAACACAATGCATACAAACGTGAAGTATAACGACAACATGAAAATAGACACAGGACAAAATGAATAATAACTGATGGAGATTGCAAACACTATCAGCAAAGAAGTATACAATAGCAGGGTTACGATAAAAAGAGAAACAGTGATTAAAACAAAGCAATACTGGAAAGTTAATAGTGCGAATGATAGAAGATAAAAAGTGGAAAAATAACATGTTTCTGATAAACTACAAGTAAAACGACATGCTAGTATACATCAAGGTTGACATGAAACAACAAACAACTCCAAATATACTATCAACAATATTTACAAGAAGCATGAAAATTCACATTTGTCATTAAGCCCAGTTGGCACAAGACTCTCCATGAACCAAATCCAATGTAATTCACGTTGTGATAAAAACCGTGTCATATCTCTATCTAATTTCTCTTTGACAAGTTCTACCACACTGAATCTAAGCTGCGCAATGGTATGATGTTTAGCTGACCAATGAAGTGCAAGAGGAGAGCTAAGCGTATTCGTTCTGATCCTGCTTTTATGTTCAGTGATACGAGTGCACAAGTTTCTCTCGGTTTTGCCAACATAATAAAGTCCGCAGGGGCATTTTATCACATAAATGACAGATTTGCTATTGCAGTTGGCTGTGAAATTTAAAGGGATGTTCTTGCCTGAACGTGGATGAGATATACAAGTGCCTACAATGGCATTATTACAATGAGAACAGTTGAAACATTTAGTCATACTCCTTGTGAACGATACTCTGACCAGTCATGGGTTTGGCGAGTAGTTCTTTTAAATTACAAGAACGTTTATATGCAAAAAGAGGAGGATGTTGAAAAAGACCCTGAAAGTCCAATTCAGATTGCAACAGATCCCATCGGTTAAGTATGATCCGCTAATTTGTGGAGAATGCGTAGAAAAGGTAGATACAAAAACCTCTCTGGATGTAAATGGCTTATCTGATTTCTTTAAAAGCAAATCTCTATCTGCAGCAAGGGCTCGAGTTTCAGCCTTATCAAGTATATCAGAGGGGTAGCCTCTTTGTTGAAATTTCGATTTGTACTGTTTTATAGTTTGTACACATGTCTCAGGATTAGATGTGATTCTTTTAATCCTAGTGAATTGGGAATAAGGCAAATGTCGTTTCAATGAAAATGGATGAAAGCTCTGAAATAACAAAGAGTTATTGCGATCAGTCTTTTTGCGAAACACACAAGTTGTGGTTGCAGAACCTTGACGAGTGATGCACACATCAAGAAATGAAATCATATTGGCCTCAATGTTGGAAGTGAATTGAATCCTGGGATTACATTCATTCAATGACAAAATGCAATTCTCTAAAACATGACGGGGTCCTTGCCAAATGATGAAAATATCATCAATATAGCTGACGATATAACTTGAGATGGTTTGTCCACACCACATCAGAATAAATGAACTCAGTCTCAAATTTCAGCATAAAGATATTGGCATAACTAGGAGCTCCAGAAAACCCCATAGATGTGCCAGTAGTTTGAGCATAAAATTGACCTTTCCAGTTAAAATAACAATGAAAAAGACAGAAATGTAGAAGTTCAAGCAAAAAAATATTATTGGCAGCCGACACATCATGATTGAGTAAAGCCCACTCAATTGATTTAAGACCATCAAGATGAGGAATGGAAGTGTATAGTGCAACAACATCAATGGTGCAGAGCCATGTTTCTTCGTTCTCAGAAATTACTACCTCTTTTAGTACGTTAAGCAAATGGGTAGTGTCTTGCAAGTATGATTTACATGTCTGTACTATGGGTTGCAAAAATGCATCTAAGTATTTGCCCAATGGTTCATGCAATGAACCGCACCCTGACACAATAGGTCTAAGAGGCGGATTTTGCAAATCTTTATGAATTTTAGGGAGCATATACAATCCTGGTTCTACGAGGAAATTCAGTCCATAAAAAGTCTTTAGTTTTTTAGAAATCCATTTCATTTCAAGTGCTTTAGACAATATAGAAGAAAGAACTTCTTGAAAAGCCCTAGTAGGGTCCTCATTTAACAACATATATGTGTTCTCATCACTCAACATTGATGCAATATTTCTTTCATACATATTACGATCCATAACTACTAGAGCACCACCTTTGTCTGCCTTTGTAAAATGCAAATCAACATTGTTACGTAGAGCTCTAAGAGCAGATCTATCGCTGTGCGACATGTTGTGTGATAGAGACTTAGTGGATGTTTTTGATAGTTTAAACAAATCTTGTTTGATCATATTCTCAAATGTGTCAATGGTTTTGTGTGAGATCGGTGAAATAAACACACTCTTCGGCTTAAACTCACGATATTCTGGGACTTGTGTCACATCTGTATTGAAGTTACTCGAAGAAAAGAAATAGCGTAAACGAAGTTTTCGTGTGAACTTATATAAGGCTATTTCAGCATCTAGAGAAGTAGAATGAAAGGTCGGCACAAAAGAGCTACCTTTCTCTAAAAGTGACAATTGTGTCTGCGATAAATTGAATGAAGAAATGTTTATCACTAATGTTTCTTTAGCCGTTGCGATCTGCCTGGTTTTGCTGAATCTATGACCTCAACGTGTTTGTTTACATCTGATGTCGCTGGTGTGGGTGGATTGTTGGCAGCTGGACTTGTGTCTAAAAAAGACACCTTAGATACACTGGTGGATGCTACATGCGCAGAAGTAGAAGGGTCTGGCATAGTTGCAGCTGGACGTGTGAGCTGAGTATCAGTGCTTGACGCTATGCTTTCATCAGATGAAGTTGTACCAGGTTTATTCCATGTGCGTTTTTGGGCGTAAACCTCCGCCCATGTATAAACTTCATCAAGTTTATAATCTATAGTGTCTCGACGAAATTTCCTAATTTTTCTTTCATGGATTTCTTTTGCATAATTATCCAACTTTTTGTTGATGTCAATCAAAGTGGTCTGCCATTCTGATGCTTCCATGCGAGCGGCTAAAATGTCTTGTAATTCTTTAATTTCTAATTCAAGCCCAGATAACACTTGAGACAATTCTTCTACAATAAGTAAAATGAGATCTAGAGAACATTTATTTAAAATGGCATACCATTTATCCATAAATTTGCGATTCATTTTAAATAACATGGGTTTAATAGCTAAACGGAGACCTCTAGGAATCCGACTGGCTTTATGATATTGAATGAGAGTGGTAGCATGGAGTCGCTGATTAATCTCACGTCTGAGGAGATACTCAAGCTGTCTGAGTTGTTGTTGAATCGCAAATTTATGGATAAATGGTATGCCATTTTAAATAAATGTTCTCTAGATCTCATTTTACTTATTGTAGAAGAATTGTCTCAAGTGTTATCTGGGCTTGAATTAGAAATTAAAGAATTACAAGACATTTTAGCCGCTTGCATGGAAGCATCAGAATGGCAGACCACTTTGATTGACATCAACAAAAAGTTGGATAATTATGCAAAAGAAATCCATGAAAGAAAAATTAGGAAATTTCGTCGAGACACTATAGATTATAAACTTGATGAAGTTTATACATGGGCGGAGGTTTACGCCCAAAAACGCACATGGAATAAACCTGGTACAACTTCATCTGATGAAAGCATAGCGTCAAGCACTGATACTCAGCTCACACGTCCAGCTGCAACTATGCCAGACCCTTCTACTTCTGCGCATGTAGCATCCACCAGTGTATCTAAGGTGTCTTTTTTAGACACAAGTCCAGCTGCCAACAATCCACCCACACCAGCGACATCAGATGTAAACAAACACGTCGAGGTCATAGATTCAGCAAAACCAGGCAGATCGCAACGGCTAAAGAAACATTAGTGATAAACATTTCTTCATTCAATTTATCGCAGACACAATTGTCACTTTTAGAGAAAGGTAGCTCTTTTGTGCCGACCTTTCATTCTACTTCTCTAGATGCTGAAATAGCCTTATATAACTTCGTTTACGCTATTTCTTTTCTTCGAGTAACTTCAATACAGATGTGACACAAGTCCCAGAATATCGTGAGTTTAAGCCGAAGAGTGTGTTTATTTCACCGATCTCACACAAAACCATTGACACATTTGAGAATATGATCAAACAAGATTTGTTTAAACTATCAAAAACATCCCCTAAGTCTCTATCACACAACATGTCGCACAGCGATAGATCTGCTCTTCGAGCTTTACGTAACAATGTTGATTTGCATTTTACAAAGGCAGACAAAGGTGGTGCTCTAGTAGTTATGGATCGTAACATGTATGAAAGAAATATTGCATCAATGTTGAGTGATGAGAACACATATATGTTGTTAAATGAGGACCCTACTAGGGCTTTTCAAGAAGTTCTTTCTTCTATATTGTCTAAAGCACTTGAAATGAAATGGATTTCTAAAAAAACTAAAGACTTTTTATGGACTGAATTTCCTCGTAGACCAGGATTGTATATGCTCCCTAAAATTCATAAAGATTTGCAAAATCCGCCTCTTAGACCTATTGTGTCAGGGTGCGGTTCATTGCATGAACCATTGGGCAAATACTTAGATGCATTTTTGCAACCCATAGTACAGACATGTAAATCATACTTGCAAGACACTACCCATTTGCTTAACGTACTAAAAGAGGTAGTAATTTCTGAGAACGAAGAAACATGGCTCTGCACCATTGATGTTGTTGCACTATACACTTCCATTCCTCATCTTGATGGTCTTAAATCAATTGAGTGGGCTTTACTCAATCATGATGTGTCGGCTGCCAATAATATTTCTTTGCTTGAACTTCTACATTTCTGTCTTTTTCATTGTTATTTTAACTGGAAAGGTCAATTTTATGCTCAAACTACTGGCACATCTATGGGGTTTTCTGGAGCTCCTAGTTATGCCAATATCTTTATGCTGAAATTTGAGACTGAGTTCATTTATTCTGATGTGGTGTGGACAAACCATCTCAAGTTATATCGTCGCTATATTGATGATATTTTCATCATTTGGCAAGGACCCCGTCATGTTTTAGAGAATTGCATTTTGTCATTGAATGAATGTAATCCCAGGATTCAATTCACTTCCAACATTGAGGCCAATATGATTTCATTTCTTGATGTGTGCATCACTCGTCAAGGTTCTGCAACCACAACTTGTGTGTTTCGCAAAAAGACTGATCGCAATAACTCTTTGTTATTTCAGAGCTTTCATCCATTTTCATTGAAACGACATTTGCCTTATTCCCAATTCACTAGGATTAAAAGAATCACATCTAATCCTGAGACATGTGTACAAACCATAAAACAGTACAAATCGAAATTTCAACAAAGAGGCTACCCCTCTGATATACTTGATAAGGCTGAAACTCGAGCCCTTGCTGCAGATAGAGATTTGCTTTTAAAGAAATCAGATAAGCCATTTACATCCAGAGAGGTTTTTGTATCTATCTTTTCTACGCATTCTCCACAAATTAAGCGGATCATACTTAACCGATGGGATCTGTTGCAATCTGAATTGGACTTTCAGGGTCTTTTTCAACATCCTCCTCTTTTTGCATATAAACGTTCTTGTAATTTAAAAGAACTACTCGCCAAACCCATGACTGGTCAGAGTATCGTTCACAAGGGTATGACTAAATGTTTCAACTGTTCTCATTGTAATAATGCCATTGTAGGCACTTGTATATCTCATCCACGTTCAGGCAAGAACATCCCTTTAAATTTCACAGCCAACTGCAATAGCAAATCTGTCATTTATGTGATAAAATGCCCCTGCGGACTTTATTATGTTGGCAAAACCGAGAGAAACTTGCGCACTCGTATCACTGAACATAAAAGCAGGATCAGAACGAATACGCTTAGCTCTCCTCTTGCACTTCATTGGTCAGCTAAACATCATACCATTGCGCAGCTTAGATTCAGTGTGGTAGAACTTGTCAAAGAGAAATTAGATAGAGATATGACACGGTTTTTATCACAACGTGAATTACATTGGATTTGGTTCATGGAGAGTCTTGTGCCAACTGGGCTTAATGACAAATGTGAATTTTCATGCTTCTTGTAAATATTGTTGATAGTATATTTGGAGTTGTTTGTTGTTTCATGTCAACCTTGATGTATACTAGCATGTCGTTTTACTTGTAGTTTATCAGAAACATGTTATTTTTCCACTTTTTATCTTCTATCATTCGCACTATTAACTTTCCAGTATTGCTTTGTTTTAATCACTGTTTCTCTTTTTTATCGTAACCCTGCTATTGTATACTTCTTTGCTGATAGTGTTTGCAATCTCCATCAGTTATTATTCATTTTGTCCTGTGTCTATTTTCATGTTGTCGTTATACTTCACGTTTGTATGCATTGTGTTTATTTGTTTCTCATGTTGTAAACGGTGTAGTCTTTAACATGTATCACGTATATTTGTAGCCGGTTCAACTGACATGTTGCCAATTTTGTCATTGTAATGCCACCGATTATTGTTTTCTTCGTTAATTTTTGTCAACTCAACTTTATTGTCAGCACGTTTGCATTTCTCGTTTTCTCTGGTCGTCTCCTTTCTCTTTCGATTTCAGTCTTTCTTCTAGCTCATTTGTGTTCACTCCACTGTTCGTGTTTCTATTTCCATGCTGTAGTTACGTTTTATTGGCGTCCGCACTTTGTTCACTTGTCTCGCATGTTGCAGATTTGAGAAGTCACCCGCTCCTTTCGCGGCATGTTACGCTTTGGCACGCTTTGGTGAGTGGTTCTTGCTGGATATTCTGTTTTGTTTACTTTTCTTTGGTAGTGGCTCACTTGACTGATTAGCTTCTTATGTGTTTGTCTAGTTCCTGTTTCACAGCCCCTTGTTTATCGAGTGGTCGTGTTGCTCTTTTAAAGCTGCATTGATGTTTTCAGTACGTATACATTTGGCAAACTAACACGCACTTTAAGTTTTCTTTTCGTTAGCCTATTGAGCACTTTTTTACTCATGGTTGTTCTTGTGATCACTTTTTTAGTCTTTCTTTCGTATCGCACTTTGCGTGTTAGAAATTTTAGGCATGCCACGTTAAGGCGTTCTCTCACGATTTTGGTTTCTCTGGTCTAGTATATGTTGGGCACACGTTTAATTCTGATAATCCTCTCGAGCTCTTTTCCTCCCCTTTTTTTCACATATTGATCCTCACACTGCTCATACTGCTTCTCACTATAAAAACTGAATATACGCTGTGATATCCCTATTCGTGATTTTGTTATTTGATATTTACAGTTCCCCTGAAGAAGGGCCGCCAAATTTGGCCCGAAATGCATTGGGATCTTGTTACTAATTGTTAATATTCACGCTGCATCAAGCAAGTTTTCAGTATTTATGCTGTATCAAGCTACTTTTGTTGAATTTCTTCGCGTCTCTACTGCTACTGGATTGAATAAAAAGCTGAGAGACCTTCACACTTTCGTTTCGTCATTCCTTTCAGGAAGAACATTTTGTGCAATTTTTCTGAACTTTTGAATCCATGGTCAATTGTTGTTTATCATAATTTTGCAATTTTTGAATATCTTTGAGTACTTTGTCGACACTCTTTGATGAGTGCGTCTTCTGTAGTGCATTCAAGTATTCCCAGATAGTTCTGGGTTGTTTGTTAACTTTCTAACAGTGGCATTGCTTAACTGTAATTTAAAATCCAACTTCACCATAAGTTAATTTTAAATTGTGAGTCCAATGACACAAAACTTGAAAAGTCTATCTCTTCACAATTGGGAATGATGCTTAAAAGATGTAATAAGGTAATCCCAAATGTTATACTATGGGAGAGATAGGCCTTGCAGTAGTGAAAAACAAAATTGGGAGTTTTTCACTACCAAGACATGTAAAACTTAAAAGCACATGTCCTGCCTTTTGAATACATTGCACCCTGCCTGTGGGTTATACAGGGCCTACCTTAGGGGTGACTTATATGTATAAAAAGGGATGGTTTAGGCCTGACAAGAGGTTTACTTGGCAGGTCAACATAACATGGCAGTAAAATTGCATACACAGTATCTTCAGTGGCAGGCCTGAGACATGGTTAAGGGGCTACTTATGTGGGTGGCACAATCAGTGCTGCAGATCCACTAGTAGCATTTAATTTACAGGCCCTGGGCACATGTTGTGCACTTTACTAGGGACTAATAAGTAAAGTAAGGATGCAATTTGGGGATGAACCAATATTTCCATGTTTAGGGGAGGGAGCACATGCACTTTAGAACTGGTTAGCAGTAATGAAGTGCCCAGAGTGCTAAAGCCAGCAAAAGCGAGGTCAGAAAAAGAGGAGAAGGAAGGCAAAACGTTTGGGGTGACCCTTCAGAGAGGGCCATTTTCCAACAACGACCTTACAATCTTTAATGATGTGTTGGTTAGAGAAGTGTTGAAATTTAACATTATGATGCCCACTCCTACCACTTCAACCTCCGTCATTTTTGCGACCCTGCATCAGAAGACGTCATCAAAACAAGTTCTTTCTGTGGTTCCTGGTTTGCTTGAACCTGCCACGCGGCTGTTTCTCACACCTGCATCAATACAATTGGAACCATCTAGACTTTTGAATAAGTACAATGAACCGGATCTATTACTTAGAGCATTGATTGATAAATACTTTTATTTGATTTCGTAAAAAATCATAAAAGGGTGGAGAACCACCATACAAGAAATATACATTTTGAAGTAAAACTCACAGAGGTACGTACTCAGCTATTAAGTTAAAAGAAAAGAAAGAAAAACAGATGAGTTTAAAAGATACAAGCCATACCATAAGTGGGTTACTAAACTGGTTTACTAAAACTTGTTAAGTTAATTATTGTTTTCTTTTTTTTACAGTTCTGTTGCTGCAGTTTTCAGGAATTTTATGGCTCTACAGGACAGTTGGATTGATAGTCCTCCAAGGCATTGGATGACGGCTACTCTGCATGACCTTATTTGCTCCTTCCTAAAAGCTTCCCGGAGGACCGTTCTTCGGGTTTCTGCCAGATAGGGGCAGATGCATAGTAAATGTAGAAAAGACTCGTCCCCTCCTCCGCATAGGCGGCATTCCTTGGATTGCCAGGGATATTTCCATTTTGGTGTCAGGTCTTTTGATGGAAATGACCCCAGCCGCAGTAATGTTAGGTAGTGCTTTTTCTGCTGGGAGAAGTGGTCTAACAGGTATGGTTGGGGTTTCAGCCTCTGATAGCCTTGGATCACGGCCCAGGCTTGTTTTTTTTTTTAAAAGGCTGTTTTGTCTATTAGTAAGGAGGTCCGTATGATTGCCTTGTTGACTGCAGTTTTGAAACTGGAATAGGTGGGGAGAGTGAGCCAAGCCTCCTCTAGCTGCAATGTCGCGAGGGAGTCCTTCAGAACTCTGAACGTCGAGTTATTTAGCTTGGCTTGGGTTTCAATTTCCTCCCAACAGTGATGCGCGAGGGTGTTGTTCTCTGCATCCCTCATTCTCCAGTAATATTTGGCTAATGCCCCTTGTCTGTCAGGAATCTGATTTCTTAGTCCATACTTTAGTCGAATTTGGGATTGTGAAATGTGTCGGAGGAACGAGAACAGGTTATTTAAAGAAAATTGATTGTGCTGAGTTTAGGGAGGTGGCGTCTTTGAGGTTTAAAATTTCTGAGCCATATGAAATCGAAGGTAAGAATTTTGCTAAAATTGCTTTAAGCAAGTGACCTGTAGAACAATCTGTAAGTTTTTTCTTTAGGACACTGAAGGCAAACTGCAGTTGTGTAGCTCTGGTACGGCCTTGTGCCAATTGTGGTTTAAAATTAAGGTTGCGGTCTATTTGAAAACCTAGGTATTTGTATGAGTCTACCTGGGACAGAGGTTGCTCATCCAAGTGCCAGGTGAATTTACGGTGTGCCTTTGTTTTGACTCGTCTGGCGAAACACATCACTTTTGTTTTTTGGTGGTTGATGGTTAGTTGGGCCATGATGGTATAAGCTCCTAGTTTGGTGATGAGTCGCTGCAGGCCTACAGGTGTTTGTGCAAGAAGCACTATGTCATCCGCGTATTGTAAACTGGGTGTGGGGACATTGCCCAATTTTGGGGGTTCGATTGAATTGACCGTAGTTGTTTATCAAGGTCGGCAGTGTAGATGTTAAAAAGGCAGGGTGCCAGCACACACCCTTGTTTTAACCCATTAAGAGTTTGGAACTTTTGGTTATGCTGTGCCCGTCTCCTTTCCTGACTTGAACCCACGTCTGAGAATACAAATTTATTATGGCATCCAGGAGTTTGGTTGGTGCACCCCAGTTTTGCATTTTTGCCCATAGCTTGGCTCTTGGGACTTTGTCAAAGGCTGCTTTGAGGTCTATAAAGCATGCGTAAAGAGGCCTGGATTTTGCAAGAGCTTGAGTGGCTAACAGGGTGACCGCGGAGATGTTCGTAAGTGTGCCCATCCCTGCCCTAAATCCTGTTTGTGTGTGGGGAATGAGGTTACATCTTCTGACCCAGTCCTCCAACTCAACCAACAGGTTAGATGCGTACATTTTTGCCTCCACGTCGATTAAGGCTATCAGGCGGTAGTTGGAGGGGTCAGAACGGGCGCCCGACTTGTGTATTGGGTTCAAAATGCTGCCCCTCCAAGAGTCTGGGATGGTACAGGATGCTAATATGGAAGAGAAGAGTGGCGTGAGGAGGTCGGACCAAAATGAAGGGTTGTGCCGAAACAAAATGCTTGGCAACCCATTGGGTCCTGGTGCTCCCTCGGATCTCTGTTTTTTAATGATTTTTAGAACTTGCTCTTTCCGGATTTGAGGGGAGTATTCAGGTGCTTCTGAGTTGGAGATGATTTTGTCGCAACCTGCTACAGTTGCCCTCTCGCCTGGTTCAGAACCACTAGTTACCGGACCAACAATTGATGTTTCATTGTATAGGTGATCGATGTGCGCTCTCCAGGAGTCCTCCATAATGTCTGAGTTGTGATGCCGGTTCTTGCCGTTTGTTAGCTGATTGATTATTTCCCAAAAGGGCCTAGAATCCCTTTGTTTGGTGGAATGGTGGAGTTTGGCCCAGAGTTGTTCTTGGAAAGCTTTTTTGCCGCCTTAGTATCTCTTTTTAGGTCTTTTCTGGCTGTGGTGATTAATAGCAAGAGATCCTTGGGGGGCAGAGCTCTGGGTGCGTAGTCTTCTAAGGAGTTTGTTCAATTGTTGTTTTTGGGTCCTGAGTTTTTTGTGAACCAATCGGCCCCTTGATGTCTTCTTACTTTTTGCCTGTTGCCTGGTTGCAAAATGTTTGATTTAATTCTAGGGTGAAGCCCTCCCATGCCTGAATGTTTATGGGTTCGATTTGAAATCTTTCCAGGAGGTGGGTACATGTTCCCATGATATCATTGATCGAATCCGTTTTCCATGCAAGACGTTTTAAATTGTAGCATTGCGTTTGTTGAGATAATACTCTGGCTGGCACTGAGTTATCTATGTTACTTAACAATGTGAATGATTGCGGTTGATGGTCGCTTTCAGTCCTGTCCATTATTTTGAAGTTCGTAATCAATGGGAAAAGGTTGGGATCCGTGAAAGTATAGTCTATTGTTGAAGCTGATTTTTGGGTGATCCTAGTGTATGCTGCAGGGCTGTCTGTCGAGCTGCTCCCATTTAGCATACTCATTTTCAGCCCTACCAGACTGGCCGCACATCTCTTGCCAAGGGTGCCTCGTTGTTTCGGTGCCCGTATACGCTCTTTGGTGTCTTGCAGTAAGTTCATATTAAAATCCCCTGACAGGATGATGTTGGCGTCCTGATGGGCGAGTTTTAGTGTTGCCAGTGTTACTAGTAAGTGATCTACTCTTCTCCTTTTTCGCTTGAACACTGGATGAATGTAGATGTTGAGAATGAGCAGACAAGTGAGAAGCGGAACTTCAAGTTTGACACATTGTAACCAAGAAAACTCAAGGTCTACTGTTGAAACTTGCCATGGAATATCGGTTGAAATGAAAATTGAAAGGCCTCCTTTTGCTCTCCCTAGGTTGGCGACTTTTTTGGCCGGCCTCAGAAATTCCTTGTATCCGATTATAGGTGTAGGATTTATCGTCCAGGTTTCCTGAAAGAGAAGAATTTTATACTTTGAGATGAATTCCATGAAGCCTGGATCTTCTAGTTTGGTACTTAGGCCGAACACGTTCCAGGAGCAGATGTTGCAGCCTGGGAGTAAGTTGGTGGCTACGTGGGTGTTGGTTCATGCCATATCTAGGGGTGATCCGGCTGAGATTAGATCCCGAAATGCGGGGGGCTTAATGGCTTCTGGATTAGCAAAGGTGATGGTGATTTTCTTGGTTGTGCACTCTTTCCTCTTTTGAGGGATTTAGTAGTCTGGGCCTTTAGCTCCCTTTAACAGGCCCTCTGGTTGGTTGAATGGTTGGAGCAGGTTGGGGTAGCAAGGGTGGTCGATCTTTTTTAGCTTAATGCCCCACTTTGCAAATTGATCCCTCTGCTGCCAGATTTGTTCAATATGGGAAGTGGCTGAGAATGAAGCTGTGGTTGTTTCTTGGCACATGAAATGCGTATTCTGTTTAAACGCTATACTAACAATATCACTGGTGGTTATGTGGCTCAATGGGGGCAGTGCATTAAAGAGTTTAAGCAGGACGCTTCTGTTTAAGATGTCATGGTTTCCCCTTGATACGTAGTGGGGGATAAAGTCCAATTTGTTGATGTTTAAAGAGGAGTCCCGGTGCAACACTAGGTGTGCAACCCTTACCGATGCTTTGTCGGCCGGTATTGGCTCTGTGGTAGTCGAAGGAGTGGTCAAAATTGCATCTGTATTGTTTTGTGTTAATTGTTCGTTAACCTTTATCCAGGTTGCTTGGTTGCTTCCCGGGTTTAGGTTATGGATTATGTCTGGATGGCAGTTTTCTTTCCTCTCGTTGTCTGTAACTGAGTGTACTGCACGTGGACTAATTATACTTGTTTCTTTTGTAACTTTCTTTGGTGTCATTGGGGGGTTCTCAAATTGTGTTGCCTGGGTGGATGAAAGGTGTTTCTCTTTCCTTAGGGGTTTGAATTACTTAGAGCAGACCCTCCTCTAGACTAGGTTGGTGTGGCCACAGCAAAGAAGTCACATGCACTACCTCCTTCTGTATCCATTCCACCAGACAAAGGGCGCAGAAGAATGGCAGGAAAATGTGTGGAGCATCCACACCAACCATGAAGGCTTCCAGCGCCAAAACGCTTTTGGGGAAATACAATAGATCTCTCTGGGACTCTCTCCAAAGATTTGGCGACAGGCTACCAAAGGAAGACAGACAAGACTTCCAAGAGTTCCTTAATGAGGGCATGCTTGTCTCCAACTAGATTATTGGTGTAGCAGTGGCCACATCTGGCCTGGCAGCGCATGGACACTGCCATTGTATCTGCATTGGATTAAGCTTCTGGCTTTGACTAACTGGACTTAAACCAGAGGCACAGCAACAAATCCTGAATTTACCATGTTCAGGAAATTTTCTCTTTGGTACTCTTGCAAATGACTAAATGTCATCCATGAAGTCTGAAATGGAAGCATTAAAAGCTGTGGATCTGGGGAAGAAAAATGAGCACAGGTGATACAGGCTCTATGACAGGCGTTTCTTTTCTAAGAGAGTTCAAAGCCCTCAGTAGTCACATCACCAGCAGCAACATTAGAGGCACCTTACGTTCTCATATGCGCACCTGAGGGAGAAGCGGTCAGCAACCTTCTGCGGCCACAGGAAAACCTCCTGACAAACAATGACTTCCTTCTGTCAGTCAATCCGGAAGGAGGAAGCATAGTCAATCATCTATGAGTGACTTCTAATAATAACATTACCAATCAAAGGAGGGAGATAGAAGCTTTCATGTGGGTTCACCCTGCTTCCACATTCACATCAGCTAAAACAAAAAAGTGAGGTGTTATGTTGGTGGAGCCTATCATCCCAGTGTGGTCCACCCTGGCAACCCTTTTGTTTTTTTATTAGAAATCTCACCCACTGTGTGTACTCTGCACCGGCGTTCTCTCATACTATTCCCCCTGGGCCTGAATTCCCAAGATGCAGGTCTTGGGGGAATAGTAGTTGAGAATTCAGGTCAAGGCCTTTGATGCAAGTGTGACAACAAGGCTGACCACCCCCATGTGGCCTATGGGACAAAAAGCTGACACTTAAAAGGAACCAGACTGCAGAAATACCACAGAAGGCTGACTAAGTGTGTGTGGCATGTAAGGATGAATGAATGAATGTGAAACCAAAATAGGCACATAACAAGACAACTAATAGTTTAATATACCTCCTATTAGGGATCTGATTTTCTTGTTTGGTTCTGAAGAAAGCCAATGTGACCTGATCAGGGCACAATAAGGCTGAAACATGTAGACCTGAGTTGATGCAGAGTACATTATAAAATCTCCTAAAAGCATCAACACCTTGTTGTTAACCTCATCTTGGGCCCAGAAAATTAAAAGAATACTACAGGTAGTTTGGTGGGGAAACAGCCTTTACAACATGTCTCGAACCACAAATTAATTCCTTTACCACTCAAGTTGTTACAACGACATGCCCTAAGGAAAGCGTTGTTGGACCGATGGTGTACTTTAAGTTCAACACTTTCCCTACTGTTGTGTAGATTGGACTTGGAATAGGAAATTATCCTATTCGAACTCCAGTGCTTTCCCTAAGGCAAGTCATTTTAACGACTTATGTGGTAAAGGAATGCGTTGTGGATATGTTTTTGTGGTTCGGACCGCACAATTAAAGCAGGCGTAGGGAATGCCTGTGTGGTTCTAACATACAACATTTGGGGACCTCCTTTGTACTTTCAAAGTCGAGCCACTCAGATATAAGTTGAATATCTCTGGCGAGTGTAGCATATTGATGTTATGCACTCTAGGGCCCTCATGGTTCTGGGACTTTGGAGAGGAAACATGTGACATGCGGGGAGATATTAGGGTGTGGTTAATAATGAGTATGTGATAATGCACAGTGTCTGAGGGTATGCTGAGGAACGAAGAAGTATTTGACTGCAGCTCCTGTGTGGTGTATTTCATTCACATGCTCCAGTGCTGGGGAAGATGCTACAGTGAGTACTCATTGATGAAGCATGCCACTGGAGTCAGAAACACATAGAGTGAGAGTCCTAATAAAAAATCACTAGCCAGGGTGGACCACACTGGGATGATAGGCTACACCAATTTGTGGGCACCCCCCCGGCCCCCGTTTTTGTTTAAAGTGTTCTAATAGCAACAGACAAATGAGTCTTGAATATTGTTCAGAATGGATAATCTCTTTGATTCAAGTTCCCTCCTCCTTCTATACCACCAAGCAAAACTTCAGCATATAAGTAAAATCTGCTGCAGAAGTAAGTCAACTGCAGTGGAGGAGGTTCCTTATCAGGGATCTAGAATTTATTCCTGATACTTTCTGGTTCAAGAAAGGTCTCCAAAGAGTTCAGACCTATTCTCGATCACAGGATGCTAAACAAATACATAAGTAAACATAAATTCCGTTTGATTGCATTAAACTAATTTTACCCTCAATTACATCAAGAGGACTGGATGTATGCAATAGTGCTTCAAGATGCCTACTTTCACATTCCGATAATAAAGAACCATCGAAAATTCCTCCTCTTCATAGCAGGTCCCCCAGCATTTTCAATAGATAGTCCTACCATTCGTACTAAAATCAGTTCCTCACACTGTTGTCACAGCACATCTGCGGGGCAAATAAAATCTTCATCTACCCATAGTTAGATTACTTGGTAATAAAAGGGACATTGTCAGAGGAGACTTTGAAACACTTAATTATGCCTCAACACCCTATCCATCTAGACTCATGGTTCAACCTAAAAAAATCAACAACTTACCAAGCACGGAATAAAGACTACCTCGGTGTAATCATAAATACCCAGTCTGCAAAAGTGTCGCCATCGGAAGAGAGACTATCATCTAGCCGTTTGAAGTATCTCAATCTCTCCCACTGGCACAACAGATATGACCAATGGCATCCTGTATTTTTCTGGTTCTTCACACCAAGCTTCACATAAGACCATTGCAACACTGCTTAGAGGACTGGTGAGCCAGTTCTCAGACAGCTAGCAAAAGAGATTGACTCTATAGCAATCAGCAATTCAGTCACTTCCATGGTGGAATTAGCCAAAAACTTACTAAACGGGATCTCGTTCCATCAGGATCTCCCAGTCCAAACTTTATTCACAGATTCCGCTCTCCAAGGATGGGTAGCTCACATGGGCCCTTTAAGGACTCAAGGGATATGAACAGGTAAAGAGAAGATTGACCATAGCAACCTTCTGTAACTAAGAGTGGTTCACCTGGCTTTGAAATTGTTTCTTCCTTCGATCTCAATTAACTTCTTTCTTGGTCAAACAGACAATACAACAACACTGTATTATCTGAACAAGCAGGGACAAACTCATTCCAGACCTCGGTCTCTGGAATCTCAAGCCATATGGAAATTGCTAATAGCAAGAAATCTAAGCATCACAACTTTTCACCTACCAGGAATTCAAGATTGGGAAGCAGACTCTCTCAGTCAGACTTTTCACTAAAGCCACAAAAGGGTTCTAATGGCAAAGTCTTAACAACTATTTTTGAGGTTTGGGGCTATCCAAAACTATACTTGTTCGCAAATGCCAGAAACAGAAAAAATGGCCATATTGAGCCTCCAGATTCTGCTAACCAGAGTCAAAAAGGAGCAAACTTTTTATAGGCTGGGCAAAGAAATGTCTGCATTCATTTCCCCCAGTACCCTTCATGCTAACAGTTCTGATGAAACTGTGCCATTCCAAGACCCGAATGATAATGCTAGCACCCCAATGGTCCCACCAATGGTGGTTCACAGACCTTGTACACTTATCTGAACTTCCCCAAAAGAGGTTGCCATGCAGACAGGATTTCCTGTACAAATTCGGGATCCAGACCATGCACCTCAACCTTCCATCATTGAACTTAACTAGCTCCTGCAGTTATACATTATGGTCATATAAGTCTAATGCAGGACTGCATGAACATTCTGCTGGAAGCCAAACACCCTTTCGCAAGAACTACCTATGCCTTTAAGTGAAAAAGGTTCTGCATTTGCTGCATTCATAGCAACTGCAATCCTTCCATGTGTCAGGAAAATGTTGTGATCCCTTATTTACTTCATTTGTCAAGGTCAAATTTACAATTCTCATCTATTAAAGTACACCTTACAGCAATAGCTGACTGTAGGAAATCTCCACACACAAATGGGGCTCCTTCAAGCACCCCTTTATGTGTTGTGACTTTAGTATATACCCAGTCTCGTAGGGGATTATTGGGTTGCCCTATTATATTCCGTGTATAGGAATTCTCCTTCACAAACCTCCTTGTTTAGAATAACTGTAATTAAGGCTTTCTTAAAAGGTATCAGGAATGTCATTAAGTCCCCTTCATCTCCTTGGGAACTTAACATAGTACTATCTAAATAAATGGGATCCCCATTTTAATCCATTCACAAGACCTCTTTACATCATATTACTTCACAGGTTGTCTTCCTAGTAGCCATTGCCTCTGCTTGCATAGTTAGTGAAATATAGGCCTTAGGCACTACAGAACCATACACAGTATTCCATAGCAACAGAGTAGTAATGCAAACCCACTCCACTTTCCTTTCAAAGATAGTTTCAGAATTTCTTAATAACCAATCAATTTCCGTGCCTACGTTTTTTCCAAATCATTTGACTCCAGCAGAGCGATCTCCACATTCGCTGGATGTCAAAAGAATCCTAAAATGTGACCTAGATAAAATGAAAGAAATAAGATTGTTTATTCATAAATTACGGTCCTAAAAGGACAGGCCTGCTTTCAACAAAACAGTCCATTTCTAGATGGATAATATCTTGTATATTGCTTTCATACGTGTTGTCTTAAAAGTCCCTTCCTGGTAGACGTAAAGCACATTCCACACAAGGGAAAGTGGTTACCATAGTCATAGAAATGTACCCATTTCAGAGATTGGAAAGGCCGCTATCTATTAACAGTTTCACTAGACATTACTATCTGGATTTAGATGCCAGAGCGGATATCAGGTAGGTCAGGCTTCTTTGTCGAACCTTTAAGGTGACTGTTTAGGCTGTTTTTAAATCTTGTTCACTTAATTTGTGGAATGGGAGCACTATTCTGCTCAGTGCTTATGACTTTTAATGAGAATCCCCTGGAAGAGAAGGAATGGCTACTTACCTGTATTCTCTTTCAAGGGAATCCTCATCAAAGTCATAAGCAATACTTACAGCTACCTTCAACTTTCACCCAGGGTCCTCTGATGTTCCAATAAAATTAACTGCTCCAACTGTCAACTATGGGGCATGATGGGGAGCGGGGTGTATTGCGAAACCCTTAAAGGCACAGTGCCAGTTTCTTTTGTATCCTCTGTGTGGGATGACTTAATAAGGGTTCTCTGTTGGAATGCCTCACACTTGAGATTTTATTCTAAGAGGAAGCATGTTGGGAAGTTCTAAGAGGAGTCCGTTGAGACTTGGAGATTGATGGCTGAGGTGCAATAAAGAGCTTTCCTACATTGACCTTGGTGTGAGTCCTTCTTGACATCCATAAGACACCACAAACTGGTGAGGAGGTTGGGATACACCTATTGATGAAAACCTGCACCTCAACATCGTGAAGCCCTGCTTATCTGGTCACACCTGGAAAACGCTGTTCATTAATGAGGCTGCTTGAGTGTTGGTAGGAGATTCACAGAGAGAATATGGGTTAATAGTGTCTAGTGAGGTGTGGCAAGTCATTTATGGTCTGCGTGACATTTTGGGCTGTTGTAAAAAGCATTTGTTCTCCACAGTGGAAAAAGAAAATTTGGTTGTAATACAACTTCTACTTTACTTAGAAAATGACCTGATTGCTGAAGTCAGTCACCATCCTGTTTTTTAGCAAAACAAGGTCTATTTTCCATAGAAAGGGACCCAATTGCTTGCATATTGATGCACAGCCACCATTTTGCTTCTGGAAAACAAGGTCTATTGTCTACAGAAAGTGGTCAGATTGCGTATGTGATGCACATGCGCGGCCATTTTGATAAGTTGGGAGATATCCTGTACAAGTGTATTGCGAGCATGTAAAAGTAAAAGAGAGCAAAGTATTTAAAACAAAGATATATGCAAATTTGAAAGTACTGGAGTCAGAGCCTGGCTATCTCTGTGATAGGCACACCATTTGTGCCTGTGCATCTCGGTGATAGGCACACCATTTCATTTGTCCTTAAAATTTCATTATATCTCCAAGTCTGGCGTTGAGTAACTGTCTGCAATGGGATAATTTTTAAGCAACAATTTCAAAGCTGAATACTGCTGCGTGGTGATTAATTTATGAGGAAATTATGTGCTTGAGGCCTATCAAGTCGGTGATAGGCACACCTGAGTTTACGTAAAGAACAATATTTTATTGTATTGCATGACTGTTAATGTGTGGGTGTATTTAAGTTTACTGTAATCACACAAGCAAATTGGTGTAGGAGAAGAAAATTGTGGCTAGCACTTTTGCAATTTTGATATCTCATAAATTACTATGTAAAGTCAAGTTTATTTGCATAAGTTAATTAAAACCATTGCTTACCAGTAAAACGATAAAAACCGAACAGAGACAGTTACTTGAATTCACAATTACATCTAAAAGCCAGTTACTCTGACATCCGTTCAAAGATTTTGTTTAAAGCAGTACAATTTGTCCTAACATTAAAGTTTGTTTATAAGTAGAGGTGCAGCTTGGGTTAAATTTAGAGGGATGCCCATTGTTGACCGATTCATCACCAGTGAGCATATCCCCAGTTGGTATCCCATCAATTCTCCATTACTTATCCCTGTCCCTTTAGCAGCGAGTGATTTGCCTACAGCCCTTACTCTTTACTCTCTGATAAAGTGCATGTGAATTGTGCAATCCTAAAATCTGAAGCTGATGTGTGTAAGTATTTAATGGAATAAGCAGTTTGTAATCTTTCTTGAGATGCAGAGAAGTAGGGTAAAGTGCTGGTGCCATTTGATAGTCTTTGAGGTTGCAGGTAAGTAAGGTGCAATTGAGGATTCCTATTACTGTTGTTCCTAACTCAGAGATGATTGTCCTTCTGGTGAAATTGCTGTTGGCTCCTGCAACAAACTTGCCATTACGACATCTCTCTTTTCTTCTTTTTTCGGGGACCTGAGAAGCTCAGTGCTGTGGGGGAGGTTGTTTGTCTCCCGATTCCTTTATATAGTAGTCCGATATCAGTTTCTGGACTTTATAGGGGCGTTGAAAGGGTACAGGGCGGGGATGAAGAGAGTCCCTGAGTGTTTGTATAAATCTCAGCGGACAAGGGTGGAGGCCTCCGTTTGTGAAAAGCATATAGCCGATGCCTCTAAGCAAATGCGTGCACTTTGTTTCAGAAATAATTCCCTGAGTAAATTTCTCCTTTCGTGGACCAGGGCAGCACAGCAACACAGAAGGTGCAGCCATGATTCGTGTTTATAATTGCATAATCTGCAGGCACCTCCGTTTTTTTGGTTAGCCCAGGCTGGATTGAAGTCCGAAATCAGTAGGGCCTGCATTTGCAGGTACATAATCTATCTTCGAATTTTAAAGTGAAGGGAGACTGAAATGTAAGGCTGAGATTTAGATACCAGATACGAAGAATTTAACGGGGGCCAATAAAAGTGTTGGTTTTAAAGAAGCTTGGTCTTGCTGGAATGAGGCCAATTGCACTTGTCTGTTAAAGGTCTTTTTCCACGTTGTGTAGGAGATGGAAATCAGTGCAATTGCTGATTGATTTATCTCTGTGGTTGCTAAAGCTCTCTAAAGTTGGTTGTTCCACAGAGAACCCGGGGGCATATTAGCAAGGGCCTTATCGCCGCTTTAGCGGCACTTTTTGCCGCTAAAGCGGCGATATTTTTATCGCCGTGTCAGCAAGCTGTCGCTAACAGGCGTTAGCGACAGCTTTCTAGCGATAGCGGCCCGTTTTCCCATCGCCTTGCATGCCAGCGATAAATATCGCTAATGACATGCAAGGTAGGCGTTCCCAACTAAAAGCGACTGAAAACAGTCACTAACACAACTTCTCCCTATTAGCAACGCAGGCGAAGCGATAAAAAAATTTGCGCTAAGCGCGAATATCGCTAGAATTTAACACCTGCTAAAAACATGACTTACCTGTTTGTAGTACAGGAGGTGGATTGTCAGCCTAAGTCCACCATGGCGTTAATGCGTGAATATCGTTGGTTTTCCAGCGATATTCATGCATTTCGCCGCTATCGCTGGATATTTTATCGCTTTGGAGATAAACCTTGCTAATAGCATGTTATCTCCGCGATAATATCCAGCGATAGGCGGCGTTAAGAAAACGCGCGCTAAGCGCGGTTAGCGATATTTTTCGCCTGTTGTTGCTAATATGCCCCCCGGTTTTTCGAAAATATTTCTAAGGCAGCCCTTTAGGGAGTTTTCCAGAGATTTTAATATGCGAATGTAGTATTTGAGGAAGTCAGCCTCGATGATAAGGGCTTGTTTCACTAGCCCAAATTCCAGTCTGAGTCTTGCTCTGAGAAGGTGTTTCGGTAGTTAGAAGATTTTTTTGTAGCCCACGCACTGTGCCTGCTCCAGAATTTCCGACCAGGCTTCGGGAAAAGCTTGGTGCATATCGAAATGCTGGAAGAAGGGATGCTTGAATGACTTTCTTTATTTCCTCTTCGGACGGGCTTTTTAGGTGGTTGTTAAGCCTAATTAAGCCATAGGTAATTGCAGTTGATTTCTTTTTCAGTGCATTTTTATGAGCGGATGGTTGAGCGGATTCCTCAAACCACACCCCCAGGTACTTATATTTGGGGGCCGACGTGATGGTCGTGGGGCCCTTGTGCATGAAATTTGTTTTTTATTTTTGTGTCAGCCGAATACAAGTATTTTCGTCTTGTCTGGGTTGATGGTAAGACAATTTGTTACGCTGTATTTATGTAGGGCAGTCAGTGCTCGTTGGAGCCCCACTTTGGTGTGGTCCATAACGACTATATCATCCACGTATTTAAGGATGTGAAGGGATCTGTGGCCTAAACGAAGGGGGGAAAGGCAGCTGGTGGTCAAGGCTTTTCCCACGTATGCTGTATATAGATTAAAAAGTAGTATTGCTAACACATAGCCTTGTTTTAGACCCCCATTGGTGAGTATTTTAGCTGAGAGTGATGTCGGGCCTGTTTTCACTCGGATCCAGGTTTCCAAATACAGGAAAATTATGGCTGTTAAAAGAGGAGATGGAATACCTCAGCTTGCTAGTTTCTTCCACAGGGTCTGTCTGGCAACTTTGTCAAATGCCGCGGTCAAATCAATAAAACAACAGAAGAGTAGGAGTTGGTTTTGCTGTGTGGTTTGGTGGCAAAGGGCGGATAGTGCTATGATGTTGTCGTTGGTAGCTGCTCCTCCATGGAAGCTTGTTTGAAAGAAGGGGAGCTGCTCATTTTCTGCTATCCAGCTTTCCAAATTTTTCAGTAGGATTCGGGCGTATGCTTTTGCCTATAAATCTAGCAGAGCTTTTAGGCGATAGTGGCTTGGCTTTTGGGGATAGCCTTTTTTGAACATCGGGCATGGTGTCGAACGTCTCCAAGCTTCAGGGTGTGGGCCAAAGTGTAGGTTGAGTTGAAGAGCGGTGTGCAGAGAGCTGCCCAATCTTCTGGAGCACATTGAAAAATGCCAGCAGGAAGACCATTTGGACCTGGAGCTCCGTCGCCTTTCATGGCCTTAATCAGTTTTACTATTTGGGAAGATGAAGTTAGTTCTTCTTGTTCTTCTACTTGCTGCGGGCTGAGCACCATTTTGTTTGTATTGTTACATGCAGAAAACAGGCCCGTAACATGTTTCTCCTATTCTGATTCTGAAACTACATTTTCCCTTGATCTCCAAAGTGATTTTAGATTGTTCACGTAGTTCCAGTAGCGAGCTAGAGATCTTTCCTTGAGCATCTCGAATATTTTTAGCCACTCCTTCTCTTGT
Organism: Calotriton arnoldi; assembly: GCA_963921515.1. NCBI lineage: Eukaryota > Metazoa > Chordata > Amphibia > Caudata > Salamandridae > Calotriton > Calotriton arnoldi. The sequence continues at coordinate 307,433 of CAWUFW010006211.1, forward strand.
TATGCTGATTTAAGGTCCCAGATAACTTTTGGATGTGCTTTCCGTGAGTCTTTTACTGCCTTTAGGTTTCTGCTCGTTGGATTGAGTTTACACAGACGGGTGGTCCTGCTTAGATTCTTCTGTGATGGGTTAATGTGCTGTTTCAGGAACTGTTTTTGTGGATGGCGTCCTGGTAGCTTTATAGAAATTGAGTGACCTCTACACCCCAAGACAAAGTCTATCAGGTCTTTGGTCATAGTGTCCCATTTTATTAGGAGTTGCCCCCCGGGTTGGTTCTTGTGCCTGCTCTTTCCATTGCTGAGCCATTTGACCACCTGAGGCGAGTGAAAATGTCGCCATTTCATTCTCCTTACGAGTGTCTTTGTTTTAGCTCCAGTTGAGATGCCTAACCCCAGGCCTTTATCTGCTATCAAATGTTTTAAGCCCAGGGTTATGACTAGGGGATTGTGATCACTCTCGTCTCAATTTGTTATTTCAAAGTTCAGAAGATGGTTTGCCAGGGGGGTGGAAATGAAACTATAATCGATTGTTGAGATTTGTTTGAAGGTGGGACAAATCATATTCCTGGGGCAAGTCAGGGCCTGGTCCGCAGATTTTAAGCTGAATGAGGTGAGTAGCTCATTGAATTGTTCTCATTCCTTGCTTGTTTGTTCAACTTTGTGGTCTTTGCCAAGGAACTTGATGTCCTGCCACCACCACTTCGTGGGAAAGTTGGGACTCGAAGATTTCTTTTAGTCTTGAACACAGGGCTCTCTGAGTTTTTTGGGGGTTAAAGTAACAATTAATTAGGAGCAGGGGAGAAACCTTCTGACGAGTCTTAAATCTTTGCAGACCCCTGTGGATTTGGGTACATGAGGAGGTGAAAATTTTGGCTGATTGCTTTATAAAAATCGAGAGACCGCCTGATTGCCACCCAAATAGGCTTGTATGTGTGGCTGGTTGGAAGAATTCGTAGAACCCATGTAATGCCGTGGGGTTTAATGCTCACGTTTCCTGCAGGCATAAGATGTCAATACTTAGAAGAAATTTGCGTCCAGGTTTCGACAGCAGAGTTGAAGCCAGGCCTGCCACATTCCATGAGGTGATTAAGAGCTGATTTTTTATTGCCTGTTTTCCAATCTGGGGGCTTAGAAGAAGCGAAGAACAATATTGCGTTGTGCTAGGAGGAGGGGTGATAATTGCTGCAATGAAGCCTTGGCGGCTGGTTCCAATCCTCGTAGTTCTGAGCTGATGTTTGGCATCTGACGTTTCTTTCCTTAATTCCGAAGTGAACTACCAAGGGGTTAGATGCTATTGTGGAGTTTAATAGCCAGTCGTGGGTTGCACCCCATGCACCCTTCAGCACGCTTCCGCGAGGAACAGCTGTATTCTCCATAAGTAGAACATGCGGGTATTTTGGGGGAAGTATGATTTGAAGCTCAATGCCCCATTTCTCTAAGGTGAGGGCTTCTCGCAGGATGGCGCCCCTGATTGCAGATGAACCCCAGTTGGTAATAGTAGTCTCTGTTGTCCCTTTGCCAGGAATATGGGCAAATTTAACCAAAATGAGCTTGGCCGAAATAAGGTTTTTCAGAGATGGAATGTGTTTAAATAATCGTAGCAGATTCCCTCTGTTTAAAATATCCAAAGGGCCCTTCAAGATGACGTGGGGAATAAATGCTAAGCCAGCATCGAGGTTGTCTGCCCACTTGTGTGCAGCTCCTTTTGTAGAGGTTTCTGTTGGTTCCTGTGCTTGCAGAATAAGGGGTTCAATACTGTCTCTTCCTAGCGAGCCAGTTCGATGAACGTTCCTGGGGTGAGTGGACATGTACAGATGACTGTAGTTGTCCATGGGGGGATTATATTGGAAAAGTCTTCTGCTGTTCCCTCCAGTGTCCTTTTCCTCCTTTGGGAAATGACACTGAAGGGGTTTGATGTTTGCTGGCTCATGCTCGGAGGTTGTGCCCTGTAAGATGCTTCTTGTGGATTCACTTGTGTCAGTATTCAGGTTGTCTTGAGCCTGGCCGCTGTGCTCCCCAGGGATGTCAGTGGCGTTCTTGTAGTTTGGCAAGTTTGGGACTGTTTGATTGTGAGGCACTCGTCTAAAAATGGCGGAAACCTGGGGGACCTCGATGGTGTGTTCTCCATTTGGTTGTGCCATTCCTTTTGTGTTAAAGGGAGGAGAAGGGTCCGCGCTTGCTAGTGTGCTCTGGCACAAGATGGTGCTTCCCTGTTCTCCCTGTTTACTTGTAGGGGCCCCCAGACTGAACAGTAGTGTATCTTCATTTTCTGAGGTGGGCCGGGTTGTACTCTTTACATTGGAAGGGGTGGCCGATGGAGAGCCTATGTTTACCGGTTCTTGTTTTTTTGTGGCTGAAAACGATTGTATTCCCTTTGTATCCCATGACTCAGATGTCTGTTACATTATGGACCATGATGACTCCCCTGTACTGTCTAGTGCAATTCTGTTTTCAGTGGGCCTGCTGCCTTGTTTAAAGCCATGATTGAAAATTGGGAAGAATTTGACTATCTTTCCTTGTTGTCTAGATAATCCTGCTGTGGTGTGTTGTCCTATTGTCAATGGGTACCTTTTTTGTATGCGCTGTTTTTTTGAAAGTTTTTTCAGTTTCTTTTTGGCTCTTCGTGAAAGGGTGGAAGTTTCTGAAAGAAGTGGTTTGGGGCCATGATGGGTAGAGCTTTTATCGAACAGAGGATTCATAGTGGTTGTTGTATTATTGTTGGAAAGACCTAGATCCGAGTTTATTGCAGAGCTGGGTTTCTGGGGGGTTGCTGAGGGCACCGTTGAATCCACTGTCGTTGTGGGGTTGCAGGTTAAAATTACTTGGTGGTCTGGTTGTGTATTCCTAAATGTGGGATTTTTTTTTAAGTTGTCTAGCAGTGCCCACAAAATTTCTGGCAACGAGGTTAGTTTGTCGATTAGTTGGGTACAAGAACAAAATTGGCCCACTTCTATCTGGCCTAGTTTGTGTTCTAACGATCTTAGCCTAGTTCCTAGGTCCCCTTGGCTTGTGGCAATCAACTGTATTAGAACGATCTGGAGCTCCATTTTTTGTGATTGCCAAAGAAGAGCTTTGGCTATTGTGTCTTTGTTTAAAAGTTGAGTAAGCTAGATTTGATGTTGCTGGGCTAGCTGGCGCACAGTCGCTTTTGTAGGATTGGTGCAAGGAGTCGAGGTTAGAACTTGGTGCCCTCTTGAGTAATGGAGTGTGAGCCAGAGATGCTTCCATTTGTGCGTCTATTTGTGCTTCTAATGACGCTAAAAACTGGTCTGACAAGGCCCCCTTCTCATAGTCTGATGTGCTGTGCCTCCTGAGCTCCTTAGATAATTGTTGTGGCTCCACAGTAGTTGATGGACTAGCTTGAGTCCCTGTTCCCTTTGGTGAGTAGCTTATATGAATTTGCGCAGATGTTGTACGGCAATTTTTGCTATATGTAAGACTTCACTCCTCCACCATTTTTGTTCTGCAGTCCAGGAGAACCTGCTGGTAAGTGGCAAAAGTGGAAAAAAATATTTGCCAATTATGCAAGGGTCTGTGGTACAAATTTAAGTGCAGAAAAACAAATACTCATTGCTGTTACATTGTCTTGGAGGTGAGGGTCAAGAAATTTTAGAAAATGTGCCTGAACTAAGTGCAGCAGATCAAAGGTTGTTAAATGAATATGCTATATGTATATTAAAATTAGATAGACACTATCTGCCACGTGCAAGCATGATTATGGAAAGGTATTACTTTGGCTTGAGAGAACAAGGTAGGGAAGACTCTCTAGAGGATTTTTTAACAGCACTTCACAAGTTGGCTGCAAATTGTAAATTTGGGGGTGCGACAGAAGAGAGACTACATGAACAATTTGTTCTGAAATGTTTTAATGACAATATAAAAGAAAAACTCTGGTTAAAGGACAAGCAGCCTTTTGATGAAGTAATTGAAATTGCTAAACGGGTAGTACACATTGTAAAGTGCATGGATAAGATGAGTAGTGCAAAGAATAAATCCAAATTGGAAACTGCTGACAAAGTAGAGGAATTAGTGTGTCAGGTTAAACAAAAAGTTACACTTGAGATGGAAGGGAAAGTTACATCTGAGTTTAGAGGCACATGTTACAGATGTGGGAGAACAAGACAAAAGGCTAACACACTTATATGTCTAGCATTTCAAGCCACATGTAATGCATGTGGTAGAAAAGGACACTTAGCAAAATGTTGCAGAGGGAAAGGGAAAAAGATGAAACAAGAGGTCGAAGAGATAATGTTTCAGGTGGGTGTTCACAAGGGTGATCATCCAACTGGTAAAGTGACTTGGAGATTAAATTTGACTCATGTTCACATCTCTCCATGAATTTGAAAAAGATGTTTCATGCACATTATGGTAAGAAGATCAAAATGAGCAGAATTGATATATCTCCTGTGGGATTTGGAGGTGTACCCTTTAAGATGTGGAGTTACTTCATGGCATGCATTGAAATTGAAGGAAAAATGTTAGTAGGAAGACTGTTTGTATCTAAAAAGAGGGTTGAAATTTTGGTTTGGCCACATCAGAGGCTGTTAAGCATGATACCTAATCCCAATGCTGTGCTAAAAGTTCAGGTACAAGAGATGAATAACAACACTGAGAAATTTGGAAAAGAGTTTGAGTGTGTTTTCCACAATTAGGGGGTCATTATGATGGCGGGCGGATCGCCCCCGCCGGGCCGGCGATCGTCACCGCCAGCCTGGCGGGGGCGATCCGCCCGCCATCCACACAGCAAAGACCCCCTGCCATATTATGATGGCTGGGGGGTCCGCGGCGGACGGAAAGACCGTCCGCCGCTTTTCTGCCGGTCGACTCGTCGACCGGCGGAAAACAAGGATAATATGGTGGCGGTGTCTCCAAGACACCGCCATCCATATTATGATGCCAGCAGAGATCAGCCTTACCATGGCGGCGTTGCCGCCATAAAAAGGCATACGGTCTTTGCATTTGGGGGCCCGTTGCAGGCCCCCAGGATGTTGGGGGGGGTGGGGGGTGCACATGGGGGGTACCTGTGGTACCCCCCTGCATTTGTATGCACAAGGTGGCAGGCACCGCGCGGTGCCTGTCACTATGTGCATGCATATGCACGACGTGCATTCACAGCATTGTGGCAGGCCGTGCGGTGAGCACCGCCCGCACAATGCTGGGAATAGGGTGTCTCACCGCCACGGTGGCGGTGGCATCCTAATGTCAGGTGCGGGACTGCCGCACCCCTTGCGGACGGTCCCGCATTCCGTTACGGTGGCCTACAACTTAAAACCGATGACGTGGTTGCACACTCACATCACCATATGACTCAGTAGTCAGATACCTGGTAGTACTACCCACTGCTACCGGTCCCGGTGGCAGTGGGTAGGTGTATAGACGATGTGCTAGAGGCATACAACACATGAGGAACCCCTTGTGTGTGAACCTACCGGGTACTGTGATACCTGGACATTCCTTGAATTTGGGGTAGTTCCAGTACTACCAGGTATCTGACTACTGAGTCATATGGTGATGTGAGTGTGCAACCACGTCATCAGTTTTAAGTTGTAGATAGAAATTCACCCCGGTCCTGATGAATCGCCCACAGAATGTCCAAGAGGCGTGAAACATGTTGACCCACCATCTATAAGAGCACCACGATCTGAGACATAATACTCAGCCCAGCGCCTTATAGTTCTTGTTTTTAGTTAGGGTAGGAGACCCCTTGATTAAAATTGTTGTCGGAGGTACTCCAAACCCTATTTTAGACTCACTTACTTACACCCTCAACTACACACACACTAGCGCCCTCACCCCCACCTCACCCATCGGCAATTGGAAAAAGATCTCCGAGAAAGTGCCCCTACTATAGGGAGCCCGTCGGGTATTGCACCTGCCGACCCGACTAGGAGCAGCCCGATGATGAAGCATAACACCTGAGAAGGTGTGTGAGGGCAATATAATCCAATCAAATGGATTCCCAACTGTGAACCATCAGGGTCCAGTTGTTCTCCTCTTCCTTGGTTTTGGCTCACATCTTGTAGGAACAGCATAACTCTTTTGTTCAAACCGTGTCCCGGGGCCCTTATGCTGGACCTCCTTAAAAAGCCCCGTCCCTTCCTTTTGATCAACACGTCAGATAATAGTCCTTAGTTCTGCTCTAAAGAAATGGAGATGTTTTTATTGAACTGTTCTATAACTCACAAACGATGTTCTGTGTATCACCCAGAGACAAATGGTGCAATTGAGAGTGTGAACAAGACATTAAAATAGAACATACAATTAGCAAGAGCTAATTGTTTGAATTGGAATCAAGTACTGCAAGACAGGATAACAGCTTACCGAATGTCTCAACATGCAACTACTGGTAAAACACCTTTTGAGTTGTTTAAATGGACGTCAGTGAATACGAAGTTAAGTCCAGGATGGATGGTTTGGGGCAAAGGTCTGAAGAACAGCGGAATTGGAGAATGGAGAAATAAAGAGTTGCAGCAGCAAAACCAAAGGAAGAAATACTTTCACCAGGGAAAATGTGCAACAAGTTAAGAATTTGCTTAAGCAGATGGAGTAAATATAAAAGCGCCTGTAGGTTGTCAAGCAGGATCAAAATTCACAAGAGAGAAAAAGGTTGTGAAGTTGTTAAAGACAGATGATGGAAGAATTTGGAACAAAAGTCATGTTGCAATTCTTTGGCCTCAGAATAATACAAGAGAAAAGCACAACTATGTAGGGAAGGGGACTAACGTCTCTCATGAGGACTTGCATACTACTGTCTCTCATGAAGATGTGCATCCTGATGTTTCTAGAGGAAGAAGTAGAAGAATACGCAGATCACCAGCTTACATAAAATATTATGTGTATCAAATACTTCTTTTAGTGATATGTATATAAGATATATCTTAAAACATGCTGTTGTAATTGTTTAAGTTTTAGAACCATATGAAAGTGAAATGTATACATCTACTTAGAGAAATGTGTTTAAAAAATAAATAAGGGGGAGGGGAGGGGAGTGTAGGATGACCTAGTATGGGTTTTCAGTTTGAACGTCTCACACTGGAGAGTCTATCCTAAGGGAAAGAATGATGGGAGGTTCTAAGAGGAGTCAGTTGAGACTTGGAGATTGATGACTGAGGTGCATTAAAGAGCTTTTCTACATTGACCTTGGTGTGAGTCTTTTTTGGCATGCATAAGACACCACACACTGCATTGTAGCCTATCAGCTATTGCCCTTATTCAATTTCCTTTTCCTTTTAAAAAAAGGTTATGAACATTTTCTATGGTCACATACTCTGTTTAGTGACTAATTCAATAAAATTGCCTTCTTTATTAAATTGAAAATTAAATGAAATGTGGTCTTTTAGCCCTAATCAGCGCATATGGCCATTATGAGGATTCCGATGGAAGAGAACTAGGATTACAGGTTAGTAACTATTCCTTTTCTAGCCAAGGCCAGGCAGGATATTACTAGACCATAGCACTTTAAGATGTAGTTGTGTCTCAACGGTGTATTTCATGATGCCACTGTCCTGTTGGGTCAGCAGCCCAAGGGGCGTCATCTACAGGGTGAACATCATGTGGGCCATGTGTCTGGAACCCACAGGTGACAAGAATAATTGAGGATCTCCTGCATTTCATAAGTACAAATTATTTTGGCCAGCGATCTATGAGGTGAACCAATTTAAGATGTTGTCAGTGATACCTATGTATTAATGGAAAGCTTCACATAAGTCCTGGTGATGAGTAGCTAAGACCTTTGTGAAGTGGGTCACCATATTGGTTCACCAATATCAGTGGTTGGTAGATCATCATTTGCTATCTGGAAAGTTACATTCTCTGAGCTACAGTTGGGGTGAAACCCTTATTGGTAGAGTTGGACCAGGCTTTGGAGATCAAGGTGCTTTTGAAGTTAGTTATCGTTTGTTCTCTCAAAGGTTTTCCCTTTGGAAGAGAGTATGTGTGAAGGGACAGTAAATAGACAGCTCCTCTGGGTCAAGGTTGGATTTTTGAGGAGGCAGCTCATTTGACACATTTTCAGGGATGAGAGGAAGATACCCATGAGGAGAGAGGTGTTGATACAGTGTGGTTTTAAGGGCCTCCAGAAGCCACAGTTTAATGATAGACGATGGAAGGAGACCACAACCATAGTAGGGTGGTATTATAATAGAGTGCTGGATGGTGTTCAAGGATTGCTTTACCAAGTGTTTGATGGAATACTAGGTCATGCAGTGTGCTGGGATGGAATGTACATTTCTGTTACATGTGTGGTGGAATTGTCAATGTGACAATGATTGCTTTGGTTTGATTAATAAAACGTTCATTAACGTTCATTGATTTCTGTAGGGAATGACAAGGACCAGTGCCTGAACAATTTGAATAATACTTTACTTTCATTGCTAGGCTCGTGGATGGTGTCCATGAAGTAGTTAGCCTTGGTGGTAGCAATGCATTGTTCACTTTGAATTATGTTATTTTGAGGATTGTGAGATTTGCTGTGGATTTGGATTCATGCCATGTCTTTTCAAGTTTGCCAACGTTTCCTTTGTCGCCATTCAGCTCCTTAATATACCATGCAACAAACAGGTTTACTTTCAGATTTTTTAGGCACCTCCATGTCTGCAGAGCACTAGTGGGTATTACTCAGCATGGAGAGAATCATGTTACCATCAGAGGGGGTGGCAGGACTGAGGAGGATCTGTATTTGGCCAACAGTCCCTGATGGGTCATTCTTAATCGAATATGTGGTTGTCACAGATGGTTTGGTTGCCAATTTAAAAGGGCCTATGGTAGGCAATATAAATAAGAATTGATCAGTTTAAAAGGTCAGAATATTTGCAAGTTTGGATAGGTAGGACAGAAAATACAAGATCAAGGGTGTTTCCTTTGGAATGTGTTGAAACTGTAATATGGGATGTCAGTTGACTGAGGCAATAATGTTCCATTTGCGCATCACGCATTCTGAGCCCCTGGAAGATACAACTCTGCAGGTTACATGTTGTTTGAATAAAACGAAGTTTCAGGAGATGAAATCAATGAAATCATCGATGAAGTTATTTTTTGTACACAGATGGGTGATTGATAAGATGATAAATGGTGATGTTGGGTGGAGGGTTCGTCTGTCAGGAGGATGTTGAAAAGAGACAAAGGGTGGAAAACCTGTTCAAGATGTTGATGCATCCTCCAGGTTTATTTGTGTCTGGTTGGTGGATGATTGTATATCTCTCAGGAATGAGGTCCTTAATGATGACATCTCTTGTGAAAGTGCGTCAGGTCAGTGTAATGAAGAGAATGGCTAGATTTTTATGGATGATCAACTTAGCAATGTCAGTTGCATAACCACATAGCGAATGTTTAAGAGAATATGGGTTTAAGAGCATAAGTGTGAGCCAGGGTGAGTGTAGTGGTTTGATAAGAGGGCTATCTGTGTTTTGTGTGTATGATACTCCAACAAACTGCTAGGCTGGTATTGGGTTAAGGGCAACGTTGGTTTGCATGATGAGGAGAGGATGCATATAGACATTTTGAGGATAGAGAGACATGATGGCTACCTACTTTGTCAAGCAGAGGGAACAGGAGTAAGAACCCACACTCAACCAGTCCCAAAATTAAACAAACAGGGGAGTTGCTACTCTTGCTGCCCTATGCAGCTTTGGTCTTTCTCTTGGATGCCTAGGGATTATCACGAAAAAGAGATGAGAAAAGAGATGGGTGATCCAATTAATAATTTTGTATGCTCCAGGGCCCGGTAACAAGATGCCCACCTACAAGTCACTAGTCATTATCCAGACATAGTTCCTGGAGTCATGTGGAGCAACAGGGGCACCTCAAACGTAGTTGGTTTCAATTGTCTTGCAGGGTGGCACTGAATTCAGTGTTAGAAAAATCTCCTTGGAACAGAATAAAGCAAAGCTCACATCTCTCTGCTCTATCATCGTTTGCATCCCATAATGGGGACTCTGACAGTGTTGGAAACATATCTTCTGGTTTGAGATGCTTGATGAAACATAGAAATGCTGTTTGTTTTGTCTTGGCAGGCTTGTGGAGTGTGTTCCCTGTCCGCATCACCCTCAACTCTGACTTTTCACCCTTTGCCCGGATTTTGGGGTACATCGTGCTCAACAATGGGCAGATGGTGGCTGATATGACTGGGTTTGAAGTGGCTAAATGCTTCAAAAATAAGGTGAGTTGTCTAAGCTCACCTTCGAGTTGGAGAAAGAAGCAGTAGTCAAGAGTTGCAGATGGTTAATGGAGTTGTCTTCTCTAATGATACTAATTCTCTAATGATACTAGAGGGATGAAAACAGTTATAGTTCATGTATCTGTACATCAAACTGAGGATTCGCTACTCACCTCACCAATGAAAGAAACACACTTTGGAGAGTGAGACAGATTGGAAGACTCTTGGCCCCTTTCAATACCTCAACTGTTGGCAAGCTATGTCTGACATCTATGTGCCACTACTCCATTGCTGTTTGTCTTCTTATTCCAGGAACTCTGTTAATAGCATTCTTGCCACAAGAAGTCACAGCTGCACCATAGTCTGTCAGATCTCTTCCACAGAGACAAATGACCCAATGGCTACACTCAGGTGGCAGAAAATGACCAGCAATTCAATTGTGAGGGAGATTAAACCTTCGTTCCCACTCCTTAGAAGTGTCTTTTTTTATAAAGCACTTGAAGGCTGAATTCACTTGTCTTCACACATAGGCTATCATTCCAGGGAAAGTTGGAGGCAACGGATGTAGCCACTTGATAACTCCCCTGTATTTCGTTGAAATAACCCCAAAGGCCCATTTTTAGAAACAACTAATATAGACACAAAATAATGGAGAAAAGCATAAACTATGCATGCAACTCCGTTTACCTTTTTAAGCACTTAATTAACAAAATGCAGTCATTGTGGCAAAGCTTTGCTCATGGCGTACAATTCCATGTATTTAGTTATATATTTTATTTATAGTTACTTGTAAGCACAATTGATTACCCCTGAACTGGTGCCCTGGTGCTGGACTGGGAGCTAACCAATTACACAAAAAACGTTTTAGGCCCCTATGAAATTTTGCATGGTTGGCCTTAGATATGAGGGATTAGGGGAGGAGGTTCCACAACTTAGGGCCAAGATAAGGAAAGGCTCTACTCCACACTCAGAAATCATATGGCACCAACGGTGAAGTCCGTTTTTTACTGTGGTTGGAAGTATCTCTCTGAATATCAGGCTTGTCTTTGTTGTTGATTCATTTCTCTTGTTTCTCACCAGGTCACTCTTGAGTTCTCAAAGCAGCAGGATCTCCCAGGTGCCAAGATTCAACTCCAGCTTAGCGCAGCTCCTCTCTCCCTTTGTTCTGTGAGGGCCGTTGACCTCAGCGTCCTTTTACTGAAGCCTGAACAGGAGATGACCGCAGATAATGTAAGTAGTAAGCCCTGAAAAGTCTGCCACTAGAAACAAAACCTGGTAGTCTCAATGTCTGGACCATTCCATACATAACGCATTGGTAGAGCTTTAATACAGACTCATGCTCACGCTGAGGAAGCTGAAGGAGTTTTATGATAAATTTTCATTGAGGTGTATTGAAGCCTAGCTTATATGTTCAATAAGGTAAAGATTGCAGCAGTCCAGAATGGACATAGTGTTTTGGTGGGTTTCCATATAGATGTATGGATGACTAGCCTCTATGCTTTAGAAGGTTACTGATGGAATGACAGTTTACATAGATGTACAAAGATTGTAATGCTCCAGATGGAATTGGTATTGTGTATTAGGTGGGTTTCCATGGGGATGTATTGATGCCTACCTTCTATATAGGATTTCTATGAAGTATAAGATTGCATCAGTCAGAATGGACATAAGGCCTGAATATGAGTCCGCTGTTTTTTTCCAAACCCTGTGCAAACTCCTGTTTGTGTACAGGTTGGAATTACAAGTTGAGTTTTGATGCCTACCTTCTATATAGGATATCTATGACGCATAAGATTGCATCAGTCAGAATGGACATAGGGCCTAAATATGAGTCTGCCATTTTTTTCCAACCCCTGTGCAAACACCTGTTTGTGCACAGGTCGGAATTCTGAGATGAGTTTTATTTAACACAGCGGATGCATAAAGTACTTCAACCTTAGTTAAATTTTGGCAGATCAAACCTGCCAAAAATTTAACAGGAGAAAACCATACAGTAATTACCCTGTCATGCAGTTTTTGGTGTGTTAAACTCTGCATGTTATTCCCCACAAGCTCATAATAGATGCTATTTATCACACCCAACAAATAACAAACCCTGTGGTATTGTTATTTACCAGTTGTGATAAATAGCACCTATACTTGTAATGAGGCCATTAGTGTTTGGGTGTCTTTCCATAAAGATATATTAATGACTAACTTCAATGCTGTAGAAGGTGCTGGAGGAATTACATGGTTTCCATTGAAGTAAAAAGATTGTAACACTTAAAATGGTAGTGGTACTATGGTGTAGATATACAATCTCCCCATGAGAGGCAGGGTGCGGGTGTTGTACTGAAGCATCTGTGGATATGTGGTATTGATTATTGTGTGCTCTGGAGAAGATCCATATATTATTGTATATATTAATTACAGGTCTCCAACTCAAGAATGTACTGTAGAAGTAGTGTGGGTCTCTATGGCACTGTAAGAAGGATTTACATTCATTTGGAGAAGGTGCTGGATAGCTGTGATGAAGAAGGCATACAATTGTATTAAGTAAACCGTTGCACAGGTGCATAGCTTGCTGAGTGGTGGATATTTCACAATGTATTTGTGGTATCTATGCTAAAGAAAATGATTTAATCCATGCAATGAATAAAAGTTGCCAATGTTATGTGAGATCTTGAAATGGTAAGAGAGGGTTCAGGGAAAGGTATAGATTTCTAATCATATAGTTTTATTGATAGGTGTCAAGTTAGTAGACAGACAATCTAATACTTTCTCAAATCTCAAAACAGCAAACATCAGCCATCACACTCTACATGGCAGCACTAAACAAGGTATCACATTATCTGCTACATTCTCAATAAAAAATTGGAAAAATACTCCTTCTTTTCAACACAACACCCTAGTTTGTTCCAATATGAAACATCGAGCCGGTCTCAAACCTCTCTTTACTTTCCAACATTCTTTAATCATCTATAGTTGATCAGTTCTAACAAAAGTACCAGGACAAATGCTACTGCATTGAAACAACCCCTGTGAACGTTGTTTTCAATTTTCAATTCCTCAAATATGAGGGTACGTTTCATATTGGGGCACTCGTGGACCTGCTGCATGGTAGACCACATCATGTTCCGGCCATGTCATGTCATGCTCTGTAGCTGTTAAAGCATGATATTGTAGCATTGCAAAGAAATACTACAGTTATCTTTCTAGTCACCCATCTCTTATGGCATGCTTTACATTGCTGTGGTAACAAATCCATTAGCTTGTGACAATTGATGGGTGTGGCACCCAAATGTGTCTGTGAGTAATGAGCAAAAGGGTCTCAGATCTCCATATGAATCACTCAGACACTAATGCAAGAGTTGAAAAAGGTTTCCTAAAATTAAAAAGGGCCAGATCTGACCTTGTGTACCATGTGCCTGTTTTGCAATCCAAAGAAACAGTCACTGCTAAATTAGGCGTAGACTGTTCTAGAAGTGCTATTAGTTTTGTTTTATCAATGACAATGTTTTGGTAGATTGACCTAATTTGTAAATGAAAACTACATTTTTTTAAACCTAGCCTATAGTCAGTGTTGCAGGACCCACCATAGCTGCTCCAACACTTCCTCCAATCACCCCTGACCTAGCTCTTGCTCTGCATAGATCTACATGGACTACTCCACCCCCTCCATTTATTGATTTAATAACGTGCAAATGCGCTGATCCTCCATTGCCCTCACTTCTTGCACTATAGCTCCCTCTGTTTTGAAGCACACTGTTTGTTCATAGCCCGCTTTGTGTTATATAAGTTTGCACACAAAGAACTAGAACTTCTTTAACATGCTGTTAATGTTCCTCCCCCTTTTTAAACTCCAATAAATGTTTCTTCTGTTGAATCGCGAGGGTTGCAAGGCTAACCAAGAGAAGATAAAATGATCTCAAAGCTTATGATATTGATTACATTAAGCTGAATTACTCTTAATATGAACATCGATTCCCATTTCCTATATACTTGTGTGGTGAGTTATTCAACCCTATGTTAGTTTAGAACTGTCAGCTGGTCTCATTCACTACTTCTGCATTTTTTGCCTATTCATCAATTATTTTACTGTTCAAGCTACAGATCCTCAATGATCCAGAGCCAATACTTTCCAAACTGGAGTTAATTCACTTAGTTGACCTTCAATGAAAATGTTCACCTGGATTAAGAACATTGAAGGGCACTCTGAGTCTACAAATGACCATTCACATGTTATCGTTGATTGTGATAATGTCGCTTGTGGATTATGCATCTGATAATGGTTTTCATCTGTATTATCACGTCGGTCAATAATGCGAATGAAATCAAGGACGTGGAGATTAGCCCCACTTTACCGACTCATAGGGCATATTGACTTGGACCACACCATAATATAACTTCATTTGGAGGATCTTGAAAGACTTTTTTACCAATAAGTAGCCAGCCTGAAAAAGTTCATAAAGCAATTAGTGGAAACTGGAAACACGTTTCAGCCATGCAGATAAAATATGCATTAAGAAAGTATGATGGGATGGAATCTTATGTGTAGTATGACTGAGCACATTAAAGACACATAAGTAGGCATTAAGTGATGGGATAAGCTGTATAATACACAACCAACAGCCGTAAAACTAAAAAGTGGTGGTAGACATCTAATGCTTCCTCAGTGCATTAGATCTTCTGTGAATATCCTCACCTGCTGGAGTATTTTTCTAAAGTAATACAAGATACATTTTTAGCTTTCTCCAAAGCCTTTAGAAGTGAAAGGGTACTGATCTAATGTAATTGTGAATCAACCTAATGGATCACTTTTTGTTGAAAACTGTTTAACTGTAACTAAGATATTTTTATCCTTATCACTTAAAATATCATGAAAAAATGGAACTTAAGAGTCTTCTTGCCAGTGCACCTTTGTTATGAATTTCTTAAAGATTGCCACTTAAACAATCACATATCATATTCCCTATTTCGTTGAAATTGAACTCCATCTGATAGGAATACACATTCCTGTATTGATATTGTACTGGTCTTCGTCTTGAAGCTCTCACCATATTGGGCTCTCATTCTGAATAATGAGTGTGAATCAGACTATTGCACCTACACCGAGACTAAAAATATTCTCTCTCAGGGGATCTCCAATGATAATTACAAGCACTGAATAGTCCTACTCATGTGCGTGGACCCCGGAGCAGTTCTTTCAAAGTCACATCCACTTTTCCTTACTCGGAAAGCCCAATAGACATATGCAACAGACATGTTACACTTTGCAGCCTTAAAACAGGTTATATTACCAATCTTAAAGAATTACTTTAAAAGTTGTAAGGAAAAAAGAGTAATACCCTTAAAAGTCACTTAAGAAAAATGAAAAGTGACCTTTTAAAAATGGCCATTACAAACACTTTTTACTTCTTTTTAAAGTAAGAGATGGGGTAATACATAGCAATGTAGCTGTAAAGGCTGAAGCATTGTGAACAATGAGAATCAGTACCCCATCATGCCCAACAGATAGCAGTTTGCTCAATTATTTTTCCAGCTCCTGCTGACAGGATCCTGGAGCAGAGCTCTACCCTTTTTTTAAGGTTGTTCACCAAAATGTTTCCTCTGTTGCTTGTCTTAAACTGACTCACTCAATGTCCTTTAGAGCATAAAGTATGTTTAGATAATTTCCTGGAAATATATCAAATTTTTTCATAAAATACAATCTCTTTTTGTGAACAGCTGAGAATGTGTCAGAAAAATGGCACAAACAGACCTGCACAGGATCTGTATCCTTTGCTTACTGGACTCTCATGATCCCACAATGTGTCGCCACTGCAAGACCCTCTCCAGCTGCCCTTTGAGTGAGAGAGAGAAAATTTGCCTCCATCGTCAAATAGAGCACAACAGACAACAAGATTTCCTGGCTGGAGAGACTTCTGAGAGGTGTGGTGGGACTGCTTCCTCTACCAGTACCCATTAAGTCACGCTCTGAAGACTTATGAAGAGAGAGATCCAAAAAGAGACAACCTGGAGAAAAATGACGCTCCTGTTTGATGTCGAGGATATCGAAGTCAAAAATAGGTACAAAACCTACTTGCTCACCTCCAAAGGCTGGGTCATCAATGAGAACACTTAGGACGTCAAAGAGAAGAGCACCGTCAATGTCGAGAGTTAGCTCAACGTCGAGACATCATACAACTTCAAGAACTTTGATGTTGAGACATGGATTGATGTTGAAACATCAGTCAACCTCCTTAACTAAGACTGTGGAGTGACTTTCACGCATGAAAGCTCGCAGGCTTTCATCAGAGTCTGACACGGAGTATTCGAGAGCCAACCAGACCAATGTCTCCAGTCACCATACCGGATTTGCCAACACCTCCTCAGGCTCCGATAGGATTCCCTCCTCTAACTCCTCCGCCTCTAATGCCTCCTCCCCAACTAGCCCTTCCAGCGGTGCTTTCACCACCAAATCAGCCAAACACAATCTCCTATGTCAGTGAAATCTCCACTGAGGCACCCTAGATCACCCTCATGTTACACCAAAAATCGCAGCTGTAGGTCTAAATCATGCTCAAGATCAAGATCTAGCCATTGCCTTTGTTGTTCCAGACGATCACACTCATGGCAAAGAAGATATTCTTCCTCAAGATCGAGATCCTCACTGTCTCGTCATACTACTTCATCTTTGGGTCTGTTCTCACCTACTCTGTCAGATTCTCCTCCACCGAGAATATCTCAATGATATTAATACCTTCCAGGAGGTTCTCATCAGTGGAGCCAAGAAGGTACATATTGACTTGCCAACTACCACCACCTCTACATCCATAATCTCCAAATCACTCCATGAATGGTCCGCTTCTAGTCCACTGCTTCTATTGGTACCCGGTTTGTTGGAGCCTGCAATGGATTTATTGCTAACACCAGCTTCTGTTAAGGATGCCCCATCTCATCTTCAGAAGAAATACAATCTGCTGGCTCTCGATCCCTCTCTTCTTCTGGCGGACTCTGTTCCACACTCAGTTATAGTCTCTGTGGCCTGTTAATTACATGCTACAGCCTCTTAATCCACCCTTCCTCCTGACAAGGAGAGTAAAAAAGTGGACTCTGTGGGACGAAAGGTATATGGTATTTCCGCTGTCACAATGAAAGCTGCAAGCGCTTCTGCTCTTATGGGGTAATATGACTGATCTCTTTGGGATTCAGTCCAACAATTCATAGAGGATCTACCAAGAGACAGACGTCAAGACTTCCAGGAGATCATCAACAAGAGCATGATGATGTCAAATCAAATCATCAGGGCTATAGCTGATACTGCAACACTTGTAGGTCATGGATATTGCCATGGCCTAGCTCTCCGTCACTCAGCGTGGCTCAGACTAACAGGGCTAAAACCAGAAGCACAGCACCGTATCTTAAATCTGCCTTTTCAGGAAATTCATTGTTTGGATCTCAGTCTGATGGACCTGGACACGCTTAGAGCTGTTGGACTGGAGGAAAAAATGAATTATAGAAGACACTCCTATATCCCATATGAGTGCCACCAAAGGGTTCAAACCCCTCATTGGCATCAGGGGCATCATCAACAACAACAGCATCAACAGCCACACAGACCTCAGCAGCAAAGCTTTCAGTCGAGAGGTAGAAGAGGTCAGCAACCATCTGCTCAAACCAGCAAACCAACTCCAGGAGGAAAACATTGAGTCAAATATTCCCCCTCTTCCGATACCCACTCTGGTAGGGGGAAGCATAACATCTTTCCTGCAAGAATGGCAAAGAATAACCACCAACAAATAGATTCTGAATATTGTAGACCGTGGATACTGTCTCAGATTCAAGTGTCCACCGCCATCTATTCCACTGAAGAAACCATCCCTATTCCATTGGGAATAACTGCAACAAGAAGCTTCCATCCTCTTAAAGAAACACCTAGTAGAAACAGTGCCTTCTCAACTGTAAAGAATGGGAATTTATACTTGTTACTTTCTGGTGAAAAAAAGGGCCCGAAAATTAGTACAGACCCATTTTAGACCTCTAGAAAGTGAACTAGTGGGTATGCAAAGAAAAATCCAGGGTAATGGTTCTTCATCAGATCTATCCTCAACTCCATCAAGGTACTGGTTATGCTCAATAGACCTACAAGATGCCTATTTTCACATCCCTATAGCCAAGAAACATCGAAAATTCTTGAGTTTAATTGCAGGAAAAACCAATATCAATACAGGGTCCTTCCTTTTGGCTTCAAGCCTGCACCGCAATCTTTCTCCAGATGTAAGGCAGTTGTAGCAGCCCACCTCAGGAAACTATAAATCTTTGTCTATCCATAGTTGGATGATTGGCTCATCAAGGCATCTTCCTATCAGCAAGCAAGTCAACATTATCATCTAACCATAATGACTTTCAATCGACTGGTTCTGCACATAAATCATGATAAATTTATCTTGACTCCTGTTTAATTCCTGCACTACCTGGGTGCAGTTCTAGACACAGTACACATAAAAGTGTTTCCTTTGGAGGGGGGAGGATTATCCTTCAGAAATGTTGCAATCTGAAGAAAACAACCCATCCAACAGTGAGGCAAGTCTCTTCCCTCCTGGGTTCAATGAAGTAAATCATCTTTCTCGTCCCAAATGCACGCCTCTACATGTGGCCTCTACAACAATATCTGGAATACCAATGGGATCAGCTCTCAGGAAGATGGGAATACAGAGTGATACTAACCACTCGCGCAAAACAAAACATCAAATGGTGGTGCCGCTCAGAGAATCTACTCAGATTAATGAATTTTCACCAAAACATTCTGAACCAAACCATAGTGACGGATGCCTACCTAACATGTTGGGTGCTCACATGGACCAACTTCAAATACAAGGCATATGGTCTCAGAAGGAAAAGTTTTTTCACACTAACCTGCTAGATCTGAGGGCAGTTCATCTAGTCTTGAAGGCTTTTCTCCTGTCATTCAGGACCAACTCTCTCCTTTTTCAGATGAACAATACAACCATGAATTATCTGAGCAAGCATGAAAGGAATGAGATCCAGACCTCTGTCCCTGGAATCATAAACAATCTGGAAGTGGCTCATACCCAGAAATCTCCAAATTACAGCGGTCCATCTACCGGGAACCGAGAATGCTCAAGCATATACTCTCAGCAGAATCATTCAAAAAAATGACGAATGGGTAATAAATGTCTCCGTTGTTCACAACATCTTTTCTGATTGGGAATTTCCCAAAATAGATATTTTCCTAGATGGGGAAAACAGGAAATGCCCAAGCTGCTTGAGGTTCTACCAACAAGGCACACTGGGGAATGCCCTATGGATGGTGAGCAAAAGAATGATGGATTTAACCCAGATCTCTTGACTGGGGGTGAATGTTTTGATTTGTTCTGCATTCCATCCATCAATTGTGTGTCTTTTGCTTTGTCGCCCTAAGTGCGCCGGGTATGACCAGAAGTGGGGCCTGGGTTCACTGTGCCACTGGATTCAAACTATCCTGGCTGATGAGGGGTGAAACCCCGAAACTGGTCCTAGGCTGCTTGTTTCCGGTCCAGGGAGGACCTGGCTTGGCAGTTTGAGTAAGACTGTTCCCATGAGGCACAGGGTCAAGACTGATTTGCATATGGCCAGGTCTAAACTGGGGTGGCATGGTGAGTAAAGAATGATGGATTTAACCCAGATCTCTTGACTGGGGGTGAATGTTTTGATTTTTTTTAAAAAGTTTTATATAGCACAAACTAGACTCGAAGATATAAGGTATCAGAGCGCTTTACATGAGCACAAGTTTTGTTACAGAGGGACACCTTCATTTTTGGTATGCAGGGGGAAATTAAGTGATTTGCTAAGAATCACAGGATATTGAGCGTCGTTGCTGAGACTCGAACCCGGTTCCCCAGCTTCGAGGTAGACGGCTCTAGCCGTAAGGCCACATCCTCTCCCTCCTCCACTTCTCTGGGGGTGAATGTTTTGATTTATTCTGCATTCCGTCCATCAATTGTGTGTCATTTGCTATGGATGGACTGGTCAGGCAAATTTCTTTATGCCTTCCTCCGATCCCCCTTCTGCCAACATTGATCATCAAGTTGTCACACTCGAAGGCCAGAATGATTCTCTTAGCTCCGGTGTTGCCCCAACTGTGGTGTTTCACAGTTCTCCTTCATATCTCAGAGTCCCTACACAGGAAGGTGCTGTGCAGACCAGATCTTCTTCAAAAGTACGGAGGCCAGATTGAACATCCCACCTTCACTCGCTGAACTTGGCTGCATGGCTCCTACACTCTTACAATACGGTCAACTAAACCTTCCTCTGCAATGCATGGATATCCTGAGAGAAGCCAAAAGACCATCCACTAGAACTTCTTATTCTTTCAATTGGAAGAGATTATGCATCTAGTGTGTTTTGAACAATTTCAATCCTCTTACTTATCAGGAAGAGGCTGTTCTTCCATACCTCCTCCATTTGGCTAAAGCTAAATTGCAATTCTCCTCTATTAGAGTTCATCTCTCAGCAATCACAGCTTACTGAAAATGTCCTTCACAAATGTTCTCTTTCAGACCCTATAGTTAAGGATTTCTTGGAAGGCATTAAAAAGATATATCCTCCTCTCGGGAGACCCTCTCCTCCATGGGAATTAAATATTGTCCTTTCTCGCCTAATGGGTCCCCCCTTATAACCCATTCATATGGCTTCTCTACCAACAGCTATTGTGGAAAGTTTCCTTCTTGGTAGCTATCACCTCCGCTCGTAGAATTAGTGAGATCCCGACCCTATGTTCACATGAACCATACACAGTTTTCCATAGCAACATGGTAGATCCAAAATTCATTCCCAAAGAAGTCTCGGATTTTCATGTCAATCAAACTATTACAGTACGCACATTTTTTTCACAATCCTTCTTCTCCAATAGAGAGATCTCTCCATACATTTGATGTTAGAAGGGTTATAAAGTTCTATAATGATAGAACAAAGGGGCATATCAGCAACAAGAAGCGATAATCATCACTAAGCGCGATTAGCGCGTTGTAACCTAACGCCGGCTATCGCTGGATTTTATCGCAGAGATAGCGTGCTATCAGCAACTCTTATCTCCAATACGATAGGAAATCCAGCGATAGCAGCAAAATGTGCGATTATCGCTGGAAATCCAGCGATAATCGCACAGCGATAGGCGATTCCTTGATGGTAGGGCAGGGTGGACTTAGCCATAAAATCCACCTCCCATAGGATATTATGGCTAAGTCAGATTGTAAGCAGGCGTAAAGATTCCAGCGATAAGTGCGGTTAGTGCTACTTTTAATATCGCTACGCGGGTTTGCGACACAATTGATGATAGGAGATAGATGTGTTAGCGACATTATTCAGGTAATTTCAGTAAGGTACGCCCACTTTGCATATGATTAGCGTTGCGAGGCTGGGCGTTATGAATACGGCCGCAGATGCCTGGGAACACGTGTTAGCGTGTCTTTGCTGATAGTGCGATAAATTTATCGCCGCTTTTCGCCCGAACACGGACGCTAAAGCGGCGATAATTTTATCACGGGGCCTTGATGATATGCCCCAAAGTCTTTAAAAGTCGAAACAACTTTTTTTGTAAACTATGGTCCTTTACGGACTGGATTTGCAACTTCTAAACAATCCTTGTCTTGATGGATTGTCTCCCTCATAATCCTTTGTTATCAGAAGTGTAACAGAACCTTTGCCTGGTAAACCTGCAGCCCATTCCACCGGGGGCAAGACAGCTACTTGTGCATTACTTAGAAACATCCCACTGACCAAGATTTTAAAAGCTGCTACTTAGAGATTGGTTCATACTTTTACAAGACATTATTGTTTTGATTTAGACACTAAGGCTGATGCTCAAATAGGGCAGGCCTCTCTGAAGAATTTATTTGCATGATTTGTATCTCGTCCCTCGCGGAATTCTTGGGGATGAGGTTGCAAATCTTATCAGTGCTTATGATTATCAATGGAGATTCCTTGAGAGAGAAGGAATGGTTTCTTGCATGTAATCATAGTTCTCTCAGGGGAATCTCCATTAAAATCATATGCAACCTTCCCTCCTCCCAGAGGGAGGAGATTAAGGTATGAATAATTTTATACTTCTAATCTGATTGTCAAAAAGAACTGAGCAAACTTCCAACTGCAGGGCATGATGGGACACTGGAGGTCAAGAGGCCCTAAAAAGCTCAGTGTCCTATTCTCATTGTTTACAATGCTGCAGCCTATA
Organism: Calotriton arnoldi; assembly: GCA_963921515.1. Classification (NCBI taxonomy): domain Eukaryota; kingdom Metazoa; phylum Chordata; class Amphibia; order Caudata; family Salamandridae; genus Calotriton; species Calotriton arnoldi. The sequence continues at coordinate 329,778 of CAWUFW010006211.1, forward strand.
CAGGTACATTGCTTTGTATTTAAGGGTATGACCCTATTTTCATCTTATTTTTTAAGTAATTAATTAAGATTGGCAAAATAGCCTGTTTTAAGGCTGCAAAATTTAAAATGTCTGTCACATATGTCTCCTGGCCTTTTCGAAGTAAGGCGAAGTGGATGTGACTTTGAAAGAATTGCTCCGGGGTCCACACACGTGGGTGGGACTATTCAGTGCTTATGATTTAAAAGGATATTCGCCTGAGAGAGAACTAGGATTACAGGTAAGAAACCATTTCTTACTTATAACCTTAGTGTAGTCAACAGGAAATATTTGAAGCCTATGTAAGAACTGTACCTCCCATTGCAATTGAAAACCACTTAGCATTCCTAGGTCCCAACTAAACTCTTCAGGCAGACGAACGGATAATCGTATTGTTTCATCATACCGATCTTGATGCGAGACGAGTTTCTGTAGTGATTCTGTTTTCCTTATTAAGTGTTTTTTTACTGTTTTCATGATCATTACAGCTAGACTCAATTTGTTCATAGCTTTCTCCATCTGAGTCTGAGCTTGGGAAACTATTGATGAATTGACAAATACTCAGACCTTCCAAGCAGTTAGGGCTTTAGCAGAGAGAGACTAAAAAAACGGTCAAAAACATTAATTACTCACTTGAAGGACTTTCCTCAAAGTAGTGATATTCCCAGGCAAATATACTCTTTCCCTGCAATTGCTTATGGGTCAGTGATGAAGCTGTGTGTCTCTACCAGAAGGAGCTTAACCAAAGGTAAGGACCTTATTCATCTGCTAAAGATTTCTATCTGCAGATTCCTCACCATTTGAATCAATACCAAAGCAGTACCTATTTGGAGGTGGGGTATGGATGGAATCAAACCAAAAAGTCCTGTAGGACCGACTCTGCAAAATGCCCTTCTCTATAAACCTGGCTGTGCAGACAGTAGAAGTTTATGAAAGTGTGGAGTGACGTCCATAAAGCCACCTGGCAGATGCCCAAGACAAGAACCCTGCATGCCTGTGCAATTGTAGCAGCTTTGGCCCTGGTGGAATGTGCTCAAAGCCTGCTGGAAGCTGGCTTTTGGGCAGTGCATAACAGATCTTAATGCAGAGCATGATCCAGCAGAAGATGGCATGTTTCTGCACAGCATTCCCTTTATTCACCCCGGCGAACCCCACAAGGTGCTGATCATTCACCTGATGTTCTCTGGTACGATTGATGTAAAAACTCAGTGCTCTTTTGGGGTCTCCTCTTCCTTATAGGGGTGAGGCAGAGCATAAAATGCTGGCAGGGTGATGGTTTGACTGACGTTGAATGGTGTCAGCTTTCTGCAAGAATGATGCTCTTGTCCGCAGAGCCAGTTTGTCTGGAAAGAAGTTAGTGTACTGTGGGTTAACACAGAGAGCCTGAAGCAGCCTCACTCGCTGCACTGAAGTTATGGTAACAAGAAACACCATCTTGAGGGTGAGAAGCCACTAGGAATAGCTGTGAAGTGGTTCAAAGGGAGAACACATCAAGTAACTGAGGACCAAGTTAAGGTCTCACTATGGCATGACAAAGGGAGATGGAGCAAACATATGTTGTAAGCCTTTAAAAGAATGCATAACAACAGGTGATTTAAATAATCAGTGATGATCAGGCAACAGCAAAAAGCCAAAAGAGACGAATGGTGCCCTGTATCTATGCCTGGAGCAAAGCCTTGTTGGGCAAGGTACAAAACAGACAACAAAGCATCCTTTAACTTTCCCTGGAGGGGGTACTATCTGCTGTGTGCCGCACCAAGTTACAAACTTGTCCCAACAACAGGTGTATACAGATTTTATTGAAGGACTCCTGGTTGATAATATGACATTAACCACCTATGGAGGGAGATTTAATGAGTTCAGTTGTCGCAGTTCAGTTTCCAAGCATGAAGAACACTGCACTGTTGCTGTGACAGCAGATCCTCCTAGAGGGTCAGCCTGATCAGTGAACAGATGCTCATGCCCAGGAGTTATGCCTATCACACTCTCTGTGCCCAGTCCAGGGATACTAGGATGACTTGGATCTGTCCTGATTTTCATCAGAACTCAGGGCAGAAGAGGTATTGGTGGAAAGGCATACAGGAGTCCAGAGTTCCACGCTAGTGGAACATGTCTCCTAGCAAGAGCCGCCTTGGAAACTCCAGTGCACAGAAGTGCTGACACTGCATGCTCTCAGCAGTGGGAATAGATAGAGACAAAGTTCTCCCCATTTGTGGAAGAGACATTGTGCCACTTGCGGATGGAATTGTCATTCGTGATCCGCTAGGCATCCGTGGCTGAGCTCGTGCACCCTGCCTTTCAAGGATCTTACCTGGTGGTTCACCACCAGCAAACTTCTGTGATGGTCCAGTCATTTCCAGAGGTCCATGACCCCACACTGCCCTGTTTATTGCAATACCACATGTTGGTGGTGTTGTCCGTAAGCACCAGTACTAGTCTAACCTTGATAGATAGACGGCAGGTCTTCAACGACAAGTGAATGGCCCTCAGCTCCAGAAGGTTGATCTGAAGCCTGGACTCTGGCAGAGACCAATGACCAGAGACTTCTGATCTCCAACTCTCCCAGGTGGCTTCTCCAACCCAGCAGGGAAGCATCAGTCACCACTTTCAGCTTTGGATGGGGTAGGGAAAGGGGTCTGCTGCTGACCTACTCATGGTCCAGTAACCACCACTGCAGATCCCTTACAGTCTCCTTCGAAATCTAAATGTGGTTGGCAAGGTCCCCTTGATGTTGGGCCCAATGAGACTTCAAATGCCACTGCAGAGCCTGCATATGCCAACAAGCATGATGTGTAGGCAGGATGCCGGAGACCATCAGTGCCAGCACCTTAAGAGTCCACCTCACTAAGATCCAGGGCTAAGTTGCTGATAAGAGGCCCAAGAAAAGCCCACCGGCTGTAGCTGCTACAGTGGGGGGTTCACTATGCTCCTGGGTGTCTCTCTGAGAGTGCGAGATGCCTAGGGAGGCACCAAAACTATAGAGAGTCATAGATCTGTTGGGGAGACGGGGTGAAGGCAGTGTGCACAGCAGCTGAACCAGGGCCACGCATGTGTAAGAGGGTGTATAGGGTGGCGTAAGAGCGAGGGATCCAACCGGGATAGAATATGGTGTGATTCCCTAGTGAGCGAAGAGGGACCCATATCTAACAATAGCACATGTAGGAGATCTGACACTGACCTTTCCAGTGTCACAGACCCCACCCTTCATGTGTCCTGAGCATTTGGAGCCCCAATAGATATCAGTCTCCGAGTGCTAGGGCAGGCTGGCCTTTCCACGCCTATTGAGGCCATGCCTGGAGCTCAGCATCTCTTGGGAAATGACAGAAGAAGGATCTTTTTTGAATTTCACTGTAGGGCACACAAAAAAAGAACCCAACATAAAAATGGGACTCCCAAATGGTGGAAGAACATCTGCTGCGCTCTGTAACTGAATTGAGGAAGGAACTAGTCATGATACTGACAGTGAGGTGAAGCCGGTTGAGAAGAAACTAGAAGGCCTAGCCACTAAGTTAAAATCATGGATCAAGAACAGGGGAAAACTCAGCAGAATATGCAAGCCTCGGGAAGTACCTAGAAGAATTGGAGTCAACCTGTACTGGACCTGGTTGTCTTCAGAAATGACACAATCAAGGTCATCACTAAACTGGATGCTATAACTGAAACGGTGGACAAATTGTGTGAAGAGAGACCATCCTCAGTGCGCTTGGAGTTCCTCCACAAATCCGATCTAAGGAAAAAAAGAGTGAAACAACCAGGTGGTTAGTAGGCCTTCTCAGGGCTGATAGTGAGCCAGAGCAACAGATGGTAAGCATTGTATTTTGGATCCCCCTGAATACTACAATGCTAATCTTGCTGTGGGCAGCACATTCACGCTAGTGTTGTATTTGTGCAATTGAGAGACAGAGTCCTAAGGGCAACCAAGCAGAAAACAATGATGATGGGAGAGGCACAGCTCCTTTCCTTCTCTGATTTACATCACAAAACTCTGTCCAAAAAGAGTGAGCACTGGTCACCTGGAAGGAGTTTAGGCCTAAAGGAGTAATGACTCAAGTTGGCTTCTCCACAAAGCTCAAGTTAGAGTATAACGGGTGTTGCAGTGTAAAGCGGGCGCAAAATGTTTCTTCATACGCTTACTCTCCTTACTACTCTAACCAGACAGTCTGAAGCATTTGCATTACCACAGAGGCAATGATCCTCTGATGAATCTTTCTCCATCGATAGGAGGGGCAGAAATTAGGGTGATCAATCTCCACGTTAGCTGTACAATGAGGACCATTAATTGACAGTCAACTCACAAATTTGAAATCAGGTTTAGATACACGACTCTTAAGACAGTGCTGTAGAAATAAAGAATAGCAACAGGAAGACCTAACCTGAAGAAGTTAAGTTGAGTCAAAATAATGCAAACCAAAAGCTCTGCAACTGCAACACAAAATAGAAGAAGCAACGCCTGATGTTCTGTCACGGCTTGATGATTCTCCCAACAACGCATTAAAACATTAGTACATTAGCACAGTTTAAATGGAAGGACCAATAGGACTCAATAATAGACTCAGACAGAGTATTGGTTAATTAGGTTATTGTATTAAAGAATCAAAATTCATTAAAATAAGCAATTTCTTAAGGACTTCAGTCAAGAATATCACAGCACTAAACATTAAGGCAAATCTTTATTGAGTGGTTATAAATAAAATTTAGTTTGCAGAGTTACAGAGTCCCTCAACCCTTTAAGGCAGAAGGATGGTTCCAATTTCTAACAGCTCAAGTCCTAGGGAAAAAGGGGAAAGGTTCAGACTTAGAGTCCATTAGGGGCGAGTCCATTGCCTTAGAGCTAAAGATATAATGGAAAATTGAAAAAATAGAAATGGTTCAGAATGTAGCATGAACCAAGCAGTCCAAATCAAAAGTATTGGTAAAAAATCGATTAGCATAGCATCTTCTCATACTGGGAAAAGGAAAAGTATGGTGTTCAGTCAAAAAGCACACAGAAATAGCGTTTGGTGCCCCTCCTTTGGGGTTTCTTCTTTTATAGAGATTTTAGCAAAGTCCAGTGGCGTGGCATCTCACCACCATCGAAAGACTACCACATGTCCACTGTTCACATAGTGCCACCTAGGACACTTGAAACACCGAGATGGTTTCCCATGCTAGTCATGAGCAGTGAGAGATTTGTGGGTCCTCACAAGCCTAGTATCAAATAAAAAGATACAAAAAAGTCTGTCCATAGGCACAGCTGAAATTCTATTCCCACAGGATTTTTTTACGGTACACATTAAAGAAGCATTGAAGAATGCCAGGGTGTGGACATGTATGGGACAAATAAGTCACATTTCACTTGTAAAGAACGTCACTTGAGAAAAACATTCAAAAAGACCATTTAAGTTAGCATCACACGTTTAAATAAAATGAGCTTTAACTTTAATTCAAATATAATTGAATTAAACCAATTCAGATGAAGAATGTGTACATTTTCACAAATTATTATTACATGGAAATGGCTAACGTTAGAAATGTCAAAATTTTACGACATTCATATAAATGCACATTTTTCTACTTTCATCCTACGAAATTTGTTGTTAATATTTCATAAACTATAGAAACTCTAGTATCCCTGTACGAAATTTCAAGCTTGTACTTCATTTCTACACATTTTTGCACCAACTTTTCTAACTGGTGCACTCAGCAAAAAGCATGAAAAACACTAGGCCACTCTACTTAGCATAAACATTTTCATCAATACACACTGATAAGCAACATATGCATTAAAATTTCATTTATACTACCTGTTTAAATGTATCAGTGTTATTTTATATATGTGTTTTCCTTATCTCACGTTTTAAAGCACGCTTTTACGGTGCTTCTACTATACTTCTCTCTGTATCATGTGTCACTGTGTCTAAAGTGTGCTACGTGTACTTTCAACCTTTCATATCTTTTTTGTATATACATGTTGTGCATTATGATTTTTATAATCATGCTGCATGACGGGAAACATGGTGTTTGCACAAGTGGAGTTGGTCATAACCTGCCTGGACGGTTTGAAGATGGACTCTGGTTGAGCGAGGAAATAGTGTTCTTTAGGAGTGTTCCGCGGGGACGTTCAAGTGGTGTTCTTTAAGAGTGGGGTCCTTCACTGGGCATGCCTTCTGCTCTGCGAAAGGCATTAGTGGTGTACCATGTTGCTAGGGATGAATTTTGATTCTCTTCCTTTGCGTTTCTTCCTTCTTCTCTTCCCCCGTGTTTGCTATTTCCGGCCTGCTTAAAGGTGCATTATGGGTGGCTACCGTGTATAACTTTATACTGAAACAGCGTTTGTTGAACCTATAATGTAAGCTGGGACGTTTATGAGATAGTACGGGGGCTTGTTCAAGGTGATAAACTACTCTCCTTGGTTGTTGGCGTCGACCTTAAACAGAAGTAAACCTAAACTGCCAGGTCTTTTCTCACATCTTCACATACATAGAACTGTAGGAAGAAGTTCTCTTCTAACCTTAAAAGAAGCTGAGGGCTCACTAATTAAAAGAAACTGAAGACAGACCAGCCCTGGCATTGAAGTACTCACATTTCACGGTGACTGTGCACATGTGATCAGGCAAAATACTGTCACTTACAATACAAGACTGCCAGTTGCTGAATTGCCTGACCAATTGCTGCATACTATGTGCAGTGTTGGTGGAACTAAATGTCAATGACACTTGAAGAGAACTATGGAAAAAGAAGGGTGACCAAAAGCCCCTCTATGTATCTATATATGTATTTGTTTTTTATGAATTGTTTCAAAAACATGAGGCTGGAGAGGTAGTGAAAGCTGTCTCTAGACCAGACCTAAAAAAAGGGTTAGTATGGTGCACTAGTGACAAGAGCAAACTCCAACCTCTAAGCGCACTGATGAAATACACCCTGTTGATTTATGCTATGGCATGGACAAGGAACATTTCCCTTGACATGTTTTCTACTGAGGCATATTTGAAAATATTTCAGCAAGACAGAAAAGGCTGAATGAACCATATTCATAAACATAAGCAACACCACACAATATGAAAATGTAATAAATATAGCAGTACATGGATTGAATGCTGGATTGAAAGTTGGAAGCAAAAGATAGATTGAAGAATTTTACTTACTATTGTGGCTTGTCACTAGCATCCACGGAAATTGCGCTATCAGACTAATTCAGTTCTAGGAAATTTCACTGTGGGAAAGTCACCACCCTATGGAATAGACAAGTAACCTTCCTCCAATTTGTTCCCCACCTACTCGCCCCTATGCCTCCTTATTTTATGCCCTTCATACTTAATTCTAACTGTGTTTTTAGGTCTTGCCTGCCAACATTGGGCTGTAGCTGCCAGAGTTATTGTTTACTATAAAGGGGTTAGACCCTGCTCATCGCTTACCATTTGTTGCCGTCATTGTCACTCTTCTTTACTTCCTTTCTCTCTGTGGAGCATGGACCAATGTTATGTTATGTTATAAATGTGTTACAGCAAACAAATGATGGACGGAATGCTGACAATGCAAACATTCTCCCCCAGTCAAAAGATCTGGGTTAAATCCATCGTTCTTTTGCCCACTACGCCACCCCAGTTTGGACCCAGCCATATGCAATTCAGTCTTGACCCTGTGCCCCATGGGAACAGTCCAGACCGAACTGCCAGGCCAGGTCCTCCCTGGACCGGAAACAAGCATCTTGGGACCGGTTTCAGGGTATGTCACCCTTCTTCAGCCAGGCTAGCTTGAATCCAGTGGCGCAGTGAGCAAGGGACCCACGTCTGGGCATACCCATCCCACTTAGGGTGAAAAGTGTTACAGCAAACAACTGATGGACGGAATGCTGACAATGCAAACATTCTCCCCCAGTCAAAAGATCTGGGTTAAATCCATCGTTCTTTTGCCCACTACGCCACCCCAGTTTGGACCCAGCCATATGCAAATCAGTCTTGACCCTGTGCCCCATGGGAACAGTCCAGACCGAACTGCCAGGCCAGGTCCTCCCTGGACCGGAAACAAGCATCCTGGGACCGGTTTCAGGGTATGTCACCCTTCTTCAGCCAGGCTAGCTTGAATCCAGTGGCGCAGTGAGCAAGGGTCCCTCGTCTGGGCATACCCATCCCACTTAGGGCGAAAAGTGTTACAGCAAACAAATGATGGACGGAATGCTGACAATGCAAACATTCTCCCCCAGTCAAAAGATCTGGGTTAAATCCATCGTTCTTTTGCCCAATACGCCACCCCAGTTTGTACCCATCCATATGCAAATCAGTCTTGACCCTGTACCCCATGGGAACAGTCCAGACCGAACTGCCAGGCAGGTCCTCTCTGGACCGGAAACAAGCATCCTGGGACCGGTTTCAGGGTATGTCACCCTTCTTCAGCCAGGCTAGCTTGAATCCAGTGGCACAGTGAGCAAGGGACCCACGTCTGGGCATACCCATCCCACTTAGGGCGAAAAGTGTTACAGCAAACAACTGATGGACGGAATGCTGACAATGCAAACATTCTCCCCCAGTCAAAAGATCTGGGTTAAATCCATCGTTCTTTTGCCCACTACGCCACCCCAGTTTGGACCCAGCCATATGCAAATCAGTCTTGACCCTGTGCCCCATGGGAACAGTCCAGACCGAACTGCCAGGCCAGGTCCTCCCTGGACCGGAAACAAGCATCCTGGGACCGGTTTCAGGGTATGTCACCCTTCTTCAGCCAGGCTAGCTTGAATCCAGTGGCGCAGTGAGCAAGGGACCCTCGTCTGGGCATACCCATCCCACTTAGGGCGAAAAGTGTTACAGCAAACAAATGATGGACGGAATGCTGACAATGCAAACATTCTCCCCCAGTCAAAAGATCTGGGTTAAATCCATCGTTCTTTTGCCCAATACGCCACCCCAGTTTGTACCCATCCATATGCAAATCAGTCTTGACCCTGTGCCCCATGGGAACAGTCCAGACCGAACTGCCAGGCAGGTCCTCTCTGGACCGGAAATAAGCATCCTGGGACCGGTTTCAGGGTATGTCACCCTTCTTCAGCCAGGCTAGCTTGAATCCAGTGGCGCAGTGAGTAAGGGACCCACGTCTGGGCATACCCATCCCACTTAGGGCGAAAAGTGTTACAGCAAACAAATGATGGACGGAATGCTGACAATGCAAACATTCTCCCCAGTCAAAGATCTGGGTTAAATCCATCGTTCTTTTGCCCACTACGCCACCCCAGTTTGGACCCAGCCATGTGCAAATCAGTCTTGACCCTGTGCCCCATGGGAACAGTCCAGACCGAACTGCCAGGCCAGGTCCTCCCTGGACCGGAAACAAGCATCCTGGGACCGGTTTCAGGGTATGAAACTTCTTCAGCCATGCTAGCTTGAATCCAGTGGCACAGTGAGCAAGGGACCCACGTCTGGGCATACCCATCCCACTTAGGGCGAAAAATGGGGTGGCGTAGTGGGCAAAAGAATGATGGATTTAACCCAGATCTTTTGACTGGGGGAGAATGTTTGCATTGTCAGCATTCCGTCCATCATTTGTTTGCTGTAACACATGTTATGTTATAAAGCACTTATAGCGCGCACGGATACTCACGAGTGTCCCGGCGCGAAAGCCAACTGCAGGAGGCAAAGAACAAGGCGTTAGGAGGAGCAGTAATTTAGTTAAAAAGCAAGGTCTTTAACTGCTTTTTAAACAGCCTGAGATCCTGAGTGTTTCGCAATTCATAAGGAAGGGCGTTCCAGGCTTTAGCTGCCTTAAAAGAGAGCTACCCCCCGTTCGAATTAAACAAAATCGGGGAATGACTGCAAGACATAATGCTGCTGATTGCAATTGTCTTAAGGGGAACGTAAAAATCAAAGCGTCTTCTAAGATATGGGGGCCCGGATTTATATAGGGCACCGTGGGCAAGGGTGAGGGCCTTGAACTGGACACGTTGCGCCACGGGGAGCCAATGCAAATCCCGCAAATGTTGCATTGTGCTTGATCTGCCAGGGATACCGAGCAGCGCTCTTGCTGCCGCGTTTTGGATGGTTTGCAGCTTTGTCAGCTGGTTTCCAGGAAGGCTAATATATAATGCATTAGCGTTGTCAATACGCGACAGAATGAGGGCACGAGTCACCATTTCCTTGGCCGGTCTGGGCAGCAAAGGCAGGAATTTCCTAAGTGATTTCAGTGTGCCAAAGCACACTCCGGCCAATTTGTTTATCTGCGTAGAGAACCGGAGGTCCTCACTAAACCAGACCCCCAGATTCTTAACCGGATTGCCAACTGAGTTGGGCCTGGGATAATCTGCCAGCCAAAGATCTTCCCTGAATTGAGGGGGAAAAGACCCAAACAGAAGAATCTCAGACTTGTCCTCATTGCATTTGAGCTGGGCCCTAGCAAGCCAGTTAAAAACAGCAGAAAGACAATTTTTGGCTAGCTCCGGGGACAAGTCTTTTTCCTTCCACGTAAAGAGGAGCTGAGTGTCATCAGCGTAAGCTATGATCTTAGCTCCCAGCTCCTCCACCAGATAGATTAAGGGCGTGACGTATACATTGAAGAGAAGGGGGCTCAGGGTGGAGCCCTGCGGAACTCCCGTGATCACCTTTCTTGGGGCCGAGGAAAATGGGGGCAGCCATACCTGCTGTGTTCTGTCCTCTAAAAATGATTTAATCCAGTCCCAAGCTAAACCTGAGATTCCGATGTTTGAGAGACGGGCCAAGAGTTGCCGATCGGGCACCGTATCAAAGACGGCAGAGAGATCCAGTAAAATCAAGGCCGCTCTGCCGCCTGCATCCAAACATTCTCTAATAGCCTCCGACATCTCAACAAGGGCAGTCTCTGTGCTGTATGAGGCCCTAAATCCCGACTGGGCTCGGTGGAGGGCACCGGATGACTCAACAAAGTTGGAAAGTTGTTTATAAACTGCCTTCTCACACACTTTCGCCACAGCCGGGAGGAGTGAGATAGGTCGGTAGCTCGCTAGCATAGCAGGATCTAAGGAGGGCTTTTTTAGCAGCGGGAGCAATTTAGCCTGTTTCCACTCAGGTGGAACAGTGGCGGTCTGAAGCGACATATTAATAATAGTGTTAACTTCAGAATTAACCACTTCAGCAGCTGCTGCTAACTGCCTAGATGGACAGGGATCGGCTGGCGAACCCGATTTCAGGGATTTGAGAATGGACAGAGAATCCTCCAGGGAAATGGGTGAAAAGCCTGTCAGAGAAGTGAGGACTGAGCCAGAGATGGGGGCATTCTGACAAGAGAGCACTGCCTGCCCGAGAATACTAGTCCCAAAACTGTCCTGGATTATTTGGATCTTCTCTATAAAGAAACAGGAGAGCTTCTCACACCAAGAGTTGGAGGCGGGGAAGGCAATACGCTCCGCACGAGGATTCAGAAAGCTGTGGACAATAGAGAAAATTTCTTTTGAGTTGTTTTTAGACTGAACAATGCGTTCCGTGTAGAAGTTGCTTTTAGCCTTCTTAATAGCAGCATAGTACTCTTTCTGGGACTTCCTTAACACTGTTTTTGCCATTGGGCAAAAGGCCTGTCTCCAACTGCGCTCCAGTTTTTTACAAGATTGCTTTAACTCCTTGAGCTTGCTGGAGTACCAAGGTTTGGAAGGGGCGTTTCTCACTCGCTTATTAGCGAGAGGTGGGGAAAGGTATTCCGCAGCCTGTGAGATCCAGTTATTAAAGCTCCCTACAGCTCCAACTAAATCCTTGGGAGCAGTAGGGCGAGTGTCAAACAGGACTCTACATAGCACAGAAGGCTCTATTCTTTGAGATGGTCTGCCTTGGAAAGATCTCGTGGCTGAATAAGGTGCCTGAATAGTCCATGAAAAGTGGATTAAAAAGTGATCAGACCAAGAAACTGGAAGAGGTTCCTGAACACACAACGGGAAATTGGAGCAGACTGGATCTAAGGTATGCCCCCCGCTATGAGACGGGGAACTGATCCATTGGAACAGTTGAGCCAGATTCAATGAATCACCAAATTCCCTCGTGGCACTAGCCTCTACACAGTCCAAATGAATGTTGAGATCCCTTAGCAGTAAAAAGTTAGAGTAGTGCAGAGCCCTTGGCACAATAACTTCATCTAAAGCCTTCACAGATTGATTCATCATAATTAGTGTCTGTCCGCTGCTCGTGCTGTACTATTTCTTCTTCCCCTCCCACCCCTTCTCTATGGTGCTTCTTCCCCCAACACCCACCCCTTCTCCGTGTTGCTTCTTCCCCTCCCACCCCAATTTCGAAGAGAGAGTCATCATAGACACTTTTCAACTCTGGAATATCTTTTGTTAAATCCACAGCAATCTGTTCTGTTTGCTTCTTCTCATAACAAAATGACTGTTAATCACTATCATTCTCTATCATGATTGAGTAGTGAGCACTTTTGCTGCTCCTGTTTGGAAAAAGGCTTTTAACATTTGTAGCTCCAAAACAACTGCCGCCACTTGGCTCCATCTCCTTTGACCCCATCTGGTATGATATATGTTGCTATCTCGCCCACTAGACATTCAGGGTCTAAAACACATCTATTTGTAAACAAATCAGCTCACACTGAAGCATTGTACATACTGCCAAGCTCCTGCATCAGATCAAAGGCATCAGATGTTTATGTAGATCGTAGGTTGAGATAATTGGTAACATATTTTATCATAATTGCATTTATAAGGCACAAGACTTTGGAGCCTATATGTCAATTCATTGGCAACTCCGGGCAACTTTTCATACCATACAATACCACTCCACTCCACCCAATGCCACTCCACACTACAAAATGCCACTCCACACCATAACACTCCACTCAACGCCACACAAAGCCACTACATTCCACACAATGTCACTCTACTCCACACAGTGCCACTCCATGCCTCACAATGCTACTCCGCAACACACAGTGCCATCCCACACAGTGCCACTTCACACAACACAATGCCACTTCACACCACACGTCACTCCACTCCACACAGTGCCATTCCATGCCATACAATGCCACTCCACTCCACTCAGTACCACTTCACTCTATTTCACTCAAATGCCACTCCACCCCACTCCATGCCACTCCACACAGTGCCACTCCACTCCACACGCCACCCCACTCCATACATTGTGCCTCCACTACACACAATGCCACTCTGTGCCACCCAATGCCACTCTACGCCACACAATACCACTCTATTCCACTCCATACAATGCCACCCCACTCCACTCAGCTCCACACACTGACACTCCCCCCCCACAATGCGACTTCACGCCACACAGTGCCACTGCACAGCCACTTCACTCCACACAATGCCTCTCCACTCCACACCACACAATGCCACTTCACTTCACACCACACAATGCCACTCCACTCCACATCATATAATGCCACTTCACATCACACCACTCATTGCCACTCCACTCCCCTCATGCTACTCCACACCACACAATGCCACTCCGGACCATTCCATGTCATACAATGCCCCTCAACTTCATGCTACATAATCCCACTCCACACAATGCACTGTTCTCTATGACACAAAATGCCTCTCTACTCCACTCCACTCAATTTCACTCCACTCCGCATAGTACCACTCCATTCCACTCCATGCCACACAATGCTACTTCATGCCATTCCTCACACAATGAGACCCCTCTCCATTCCACACAATGCCACTGCACTTCACACAACACAGTGCCACTCCATTCCATGCCACACAGTGCTACTCTTAACCACTCAAAACCACTTCACTCAGTGCCACTACCCTCATTGCCACTCCACTCAATGCTACTCAAACTCCACTCAATGCCATTTCACACCACACAATGCCACTCCACTTCAGACCACACAATGCCACTCCACTCAGTGTTACTCCACGGCACATAATGTCACTCCACACCACAGAATGCCACTTCATGCCACACAATGTCACTCCAGTCAGTGCCACTCAATTCCATGCATGCCCTTCCACACAACACAATGCCATTCCACTCCAGTCCACGCCACACAATGCCACTCCACTCCACAAAATCCCACTCCACTCCCCACCAGACAATGCCACTTCACTCCATGCCACACAATGCCACTGTACTCCACACCACACGATATCACTCCATGCCACACAATGCTCTCCACTCTATGCCACACAATGCCATTATACTTCACAGCACACAATGGCACACCCCTCCAATCTACATCACACAGTGCCACTCCACGCCACACAATGCCACTCTACTCCATGCTACAATGTGCCACTTCACTCCAGTCCATGCCACACAATGCCACTCCACTCAAATCCATGCCACACAATGTCATTGCAGTCCAATTAATGCCACACCACACAATGCCACTCCATGCCACACAATTCTACTCTTCTCCATGCAATCCCACTCCACTCCATGACACACAGTGGTGCTCCACTCCATACCACTCTGTACCACACAATGCCACCCTACTCTCTACATGCCACACTATGCCACTCCACGCAATGCTGCTCCATGTCCCAAAATGCCACTCCACTCCACTCTATGACACACTGTCCCACTCGAGTCCATGCTGCACAATGCCACTCAGCTCCATGCCATACAATGCCATTCCACACCACACAATGCACCACTCCGCATCCAGGGTATCCAGGCAACTGCCTGGATACCCTCTCAGGTGATTAGTACGTTATGCAAATCAACATACCATAGCATAATACTACACTCCAATCCACACCACTCAATGCCAATCCACTGAATTTGACATCAAACAATGCCAGTCCACACAATTCCACCCTCACACCACACAATGCCTCTCCACTCCATTCCACACCATGCAATGCCACTCCACTCCCTGCCACATGCCAGTCCACTCAGTGTAATTCCTCTCCACTCCACTCAGTGCCACTCCACACCCACAGTGCGACTCCACTCCATGCCACTCCACACAATGCCACTCCACTCCACTCCATACCACACAATACCACTACACTCCACTACACATAATGCCACTCCACTCCACACAATGCCACCCCGCACCACAAAATACCAATCCACTCTACAAATGCCGCTCCACACCACTCTACTCCACTCCATGCCACACAATGTCACTCTACTCCACACCACTCTAACAAAGCCAATAGTTCTTACATGGGCAAAACCTATTGGCTTTGCCAATCCTTGTTTCGTTTCTGGTGTTTGCAGCACACTTCTATACCCTCTCCCTAGGGAAAGTGTAGGCAGGACGTGACCCGGACGTGTAGAGAGGCTTGGCTCTTCAAGATGTTACCATGTTGCTGTGTGCCTCGTTGTATGGTCCCTATATCTGTGTGTTTTTTCACTGAATGACACTCCTATTGTTTTTCCCCACCATCACCTGCAGGTGCAAAAATGACTAAGTCAGTGGTTTAGTGTTAACAAACCCACTCATTCAAATGCAGTGAATTGTTGGCACTCTTGTTTTCTTAAAGCAAATCTGTAAATCGGATCTCATCTGATCAGCAGAAGAACTTGTGAGAGGGATTCAGGATGGCGAACAGTAAGACAGGATGGGAGCAGAAGTGAGTAAGGAATGGTGTAAGGATTAAGTATGGAATGATGTCAGGTAAACGAGGATACTGCGTAATGGCTGATATTTCTAAAGTTACCTGCAACTACTTTCATTTCTATATAGTTGGAGTACCTGCACATAAAGTCATTTGGATTATGGGTGGGGAGTAGGCTGGCACAGCGAAAGACAGAATTATCTTTCTTTCCAGAATCCTTGGGCTCAATGGAGGTAGAGGTTGCACTCTGATAAAGGTGATACTAACAACATTAAAGTGGTTTATATAAAGATGCCGTATAGTGACCGTGTTTCAGAGCTGCACTCTCTTCGTGGCTTTAGGTGGTAGTGCAGAGGCAAGGATGGTTTGCCTGGGGCTCGAGGTATGCCGGCGGATTGATCGATTCCAAGTCAATTTCATCATCAGAAAATGGTAGTCTAGTGGGTCAGAGTCTAAAAAGGCCTGAGGTGTGTTTACTATTAGATGCAATATGTGCAAAAAGGTCTATAACTGTGGGGACTATTCCCAGAGTCTTTAGGAGCTGAGCATGGCCTACATAAATGTATCTCTTTGTCTCTTTATTCACCCTCTGCCTATTATTCCCAAAGATAAAAATGTTGTTTGCTTCCTGGATGCATTCTAGGTGTACTCCATGTTCTCATTCACCGACCGGACAGGCTACCCCAGTGAAGTGGATGAGTTTGTGGAGCAAGATCCCTGCTGGACTCCTATTGTTGATCCCCTGCCAAACTCAGCCTTTCAGAACTGGATGCCTTACCGTCCTCCAAATATTGATGTCTTCTATCTCTTCAAGGTGCCTCATACCTCCTTTTATTCTTGCTTTACAGTCCTCATTGTAAATGTTTTTCGGATTGGTCATTTGATTTGTTTACAGAGCAGGATGGTGGAAGCAGAGCAGTTAGCGGGTGGACAGCTTCAGTGAATCATAAATATGCATTTTTTCATCACCTCTATGGGTGCATTGTTCAATCCTGAGTCTCAATTTGAGAGACAGCACTTACAAGAAACACATTATACCTAGAGGGGTGTATTACATTGGAGAAAGGGAAAAAACAGCTGTTAATGCCCAGAATTATGTGTGTAGTAAGCCTAGTTTTTGCAGCTGTTCCATAATCTTGTTCAACAAATATAGGCACATAACGCCTAACGCCTAATGTCCCTGTCCACTTTTTGGACCTGCTATGACCTTTCACTGTACTTAGAATACAAGTAAGCAACAATGGTAAATGCTAGCATCCACAGCATTCTTATTGGCTGAGCCCATCTCAGCATGCCATATAGGGTGCTAATATACACTACTGCACCCTAAATAGCAAAGGTAAACCCATTGATTAATGCTCTTGGGGTTTGCCAAAATAAGTGCATCTAATAGTAAGTTGACATTGTGGTGCTTCCATAAAACAAAAGGATTCTTTTAAGGGGAGGACGAAATGGGTTTCTCACCAAAAAGGCAGATGTTCTCTCCTCCCTTCCATTGCCACTCCTCTTTAATGGCCACTGAAGGTGGTATTCTGAATGGCAGAACTTCCTTCACCACTGAGAACACTCATTTGGCAGACCTGCTGTTGCTGTCAGTGACATCTGACAAAGATACCAATGCAGAGTGACCCATCAAACAAGATCTGCTAGTGTCTCTTCTTTCCAGGATTGGCATTGAAACCATGGTGGTAACATGGAAAACTTCCAGAGTATGAGTGACACTTAATGTGTGTCCTGGAAATGGAACCATACTTCTTTCACCAAGACTCACATATATGATAACAGTTCCGCCATGACACCATGGCTCTAAGGATCTGCAGCCAAGGTCTTTTTTCCCCTTAGGAGGCACCTGCCTTGAAGACAGGGGCAGTTTCACATAAAATATTCCCACCACAATAGGTGGTGTCCATTTATCCAACCCTAGGAATTAGCAGGTGGGTTCAGTGCACTGCAAGATGGTTCAGCGATGGATTAATATGTCTGAAATTAGTCGTGAGAGACCGTGACTGCTGTGGGTGAAGGGACGAGGTTTCTTTGCTGAACTTGAGGTGATAGGAGAAGATGGAGAGGGAAGTGAGGTTTGAAAGGAATGAGGGGATGAAAGCTGTTATTTATAGAATCAAACAGATGAGCAATGCTGTGCTGTTCATCATCAAAGTGAAGAGGAGTGGACTGGTTGTTAGAACTTCTTTTGTGGTAATTCTACTCCCTGCCTATTCACTAACCTGCTTATTCTTTCTGGAACAGCAAAGCGGTCTTAAGATCTTGACAAACTGTGAAATTAAGAAGGCTGTTGAGAAACCAAAAGATAAAAGGCCATATCCTTGTCCACTATTTGCTGAAAGAAGTAAGGAATGCACCTCCTTTCTTGCTTTTCTCTCCTCCAAAAGTCTTGTTTCCTGCTCTTCTCCTCCAAGCACGCTCTCCCTATCCACTCTTTCTTTATGGCGATATTATGTGATAGTAACTTGTTACAATTTAATGTACATTGTTCTATGGCAACACTTTCGTAAAATGTATTGCTAACAGCCATAGAGAGTACAGGTCAGACTGACTAAGGTACCTCCTTCTACCTACACCAAGGCAAAAATAGTGCCCACAGCAATGCTTATAATTGAAGGGCACCTCGGTGAAAACACACTGTAGCAAATCCTGTGATACTTATTTGTGCTCCACGGTATTTGAGGAGGCCTTGTCTCCCTCTGGAGGACCCCATACTCTAGCCTGTACCTGAGGAATGTTTCAAGAGAGGATGATGCATCCCTCAACCTCTTTCGGCTAAAGTAGAGTGTTACTCTCTCTTGCACAGTATTCGCATTCAGGCAACTGAACAGTGTTACAGAAAATAATGTTCTCTTTCAGGGGGTCCTCATCAACAGTCATAATCACTGAATTGCCCTGTCCACACGTGGGATTTCAGAGTAGTTTGAAAAATATATACCAATATATATATATCCAAAGAAAAAAGAGCGCTGAAACTCTACTTGGAGCACAGGTGCTTTATTAAACATCACGGGGTGGGCGGCGACACCTGACGCGTTTCGGCTCCCAGTGAGCCTTAATCATAGGTAGGCACACCCAATACGAAGCGACCAACAGTTGTTACTGTGACCACGTGATTTTTTGTAGTCCCAAGGTACTTCGATGCCCAGAGTGCACCATGCCAAATATATATATATAGTCATTATCTGCCATTGGTTCCCTTTTAGCCATAAAAATAACATTCTAAACATGCCTCATTTTAAAACTGTGCTTGTCCTTGTTACTTAGATTTGGTAGTGAGCCTGTCTCAAACTTCCCATCAAAAGTTGAAGAAGCAAAGGCATTGGGATAACTAAGGGTCAGGTGTACTATTACATTGCATAAAGTAGTCTCAATTTGCGACCAGTATTTTGTGGACCAAAACTATATACAAATTCCAAATCTGAATGAGTCACAATTAATATTCATGAGGTAGGTCGCAAATAGCGACTCGATTTGATTGGACACAATCACAGGGATAATGATCTGCAAGGGTCAGCAGACCACCATGTCTCTGATAGATTTTCAAATGAAGACTATTAATATTATTATTTTTTAAATCAGCCCATTTTCCTTAAAGTAAATGTGTCTGAATTCATATCAATTGGGCTTTTGAAAGGGACACTCCTAATATGCCCTTTCAAGTACTGAATCGATATGGAGTTCAAACTAATTTTAGAAGCTGTTAAAATATTACTGAATTCTAAAATGGGTTTAGTAAATAGCAAAAAACATTTCTGCAGGCGTACACAGCTATTTGGACTGTTTGTGACCATAAAAACGTGTATACAACTTGCTTCATATCTGCACAACATCAGACAGTGTGGTGAAGCTGAAGAACCAAAACTACAATTGTTACTTGTTCTCGGGATCTTGGCTTTCCCACTACATTTTGATGAGTGAACCAAAAGACTGTGTTCAGTCTTCAAAGACATAATATCCAATGAGCATGGGATGGGTTCCAATCCTGTTTTATTATCACACACTTCTCAAACTCTAAGTCGAATTCTAAATATCTTGTAAAGATAACCAAAGACAGAAAATGAATGTCTAAAATTACACAACTTAGTCCCCTTTGGAGACCAGGATTAACCATTCCCCCTGGTTTCACAATTTCCAAAATGCCCACTAGATTATTGATGTGGGTGTGGTTCTGATAGCAAGATGCAAAGAAGGCTGTCCCCAGGGGTATGACACTGTTGGCGGCCACGCCCAGATTTTAATGCAGCGTTTATTATCAGCATATTTTGTTAATGTGGTAAAGGTGTGGTTAGACGTC
Organism: Calotriton arnoldi; assembly: GCA_963921515.1. Classification (NCBI taxonomy): domain Eukaryota; kingdom Metazoa; phylum Chordata; class Amphibia; order Caudata; family Salamandridae; genus Calotriton; species Calotriton arnoldi. The sequence continues at coordinate 349,574 of CAWUFW010006211.1, forward strand.
AAAAACAAAACTTTCTAGACCCTTCCCTCTTCTATCCCTCCACTGTCCCTTTCAATCTAATATAACAGACTTACATGTCCACAGCTCAAATTAATTTCATATTTCCCCAGACTAATTCACTACTAATCTTTGTTGTTCTGGAGTAGCGTGCTACTCGTCTAAAAGCACTTCAACACCTCATCAAGGGTAGCAAGCCCTATATAAATGCAAACCTTTTCCCTCTTCTATCCCTCCCCTATCCTTGTCAATTCAAATAACAGACTAACATATCCACCCCTCAAATTAATTTCATATTTCACTATACTAATTCACCACAAATCCTTTATGAGTTCCAGAGTAGCGTGCTTCTCGCCGAAAAAGCGCTTCAAAGTCTCGTCAGGGATAGTAAGCTCTGTATAAATGCAATTATAAAACCTACTGACACTCGCTAGTAGATAGTTATAGTGAGGACCATGTTTTCATAGGAAAAGTGATTTTTGACTTGCCTATATCTTTGGCACCGTTTAACAAATCTTCACAAAATTTTCCCAAAAAGTGTGCCAGTGATTCTTGTTGTGCATGGAAAGTTTAGGGTGATCCGTCAAGCAGGAGCCGAGAAAAAGGGGTGTCGAATAAAGTGTGTTTTCCCATATTAATTCCCATAGGACCTTTGAACACATCTACAGCCCGAACCACTGGATGGAATTACACCAAATTTGGCAGAAAGGTAGATTTGGTTACGCCGATTGTGCTTTTTGTTATTTGGTGTCAATCCATTCACTAGTTGTTGATAATTTTAAGAGAATATAGTTAGCGATATCTGTGGCCGCGATGACTTAGCGAAAATTAACAAGCTCATGCAGGGAAATGCGGAGCTCTGATTGGCTGCCAACACTTCAACCATGAAGTGATGGCAACCATCTTGGGACTCAGCTTCAGCTGAGTTCCCCCCAAAAATTTAAAAAAAAGAAAAGGGGGCAGGCTAGGTATACCCTGACCCCCAAGCCTTGGTCTTGTGGACGCCGCCACAGCTTAAAAGTATAAAAACAACAACAAATTGCTGCAAATTCGCAATATTTGTGAATTTGCAGCAAAAAACCCAAGCGCGGGCTACAGCGATTGCTTCTAAATAAAACCCCAGGTGGCCCAGGTCCCGGGGGCATACCATAAAAATAGGAAAGGGGTGCACCGGGCCCCCCTCCTAGAGTTTATGAAAGCCCAGGGGAGTGCCACCTCCCAGAGGTACTGCTTTTTATGTATGCGGGGGTGCCCACGTGGCACCACAGAGCCCCAAGGATTGCCACCTACCCAGGGCACTTCAAAATATGTATAAGTGTGGGCCTGCTGGGCCAGCCTATGCCCCAGCGACTGCCACCTCCCCAGGGCTAAACATATCAAATTAATACGGGGGGCCCATGAGACCCCCTGCAGCCCAGGGAACCACCACCTACCCAGGGCTTATAATATAAAATTAATTCAGAGGGGCCCACGCGGCCTCCCCACAGCCTCGGGGACCGCCACCTACCCGGGGCTAAACATATAAAATGAATGTGGGGGGCTTGTGCGACCACCCCTGCAGCCCCGGGGACCACAACCTCCCCAGGACTAAGTTTTACAGTGGAGGGGCCACGCTGCCCCCCTGGAGGAGCCATAGAAGGCCATGGTGACCGCCACCCCCCATGGCCAGCTCCTGCTACCTCCTGAGGTGCCCACCCTGGGAAGGTAGCTGTTTGCTTTTGCTTGGTGGAAACTGAAAGCTCCCACCAAGCAAAAGCAAACATAACTCTGCTTTCTGCAAGCCGGAGCTGTCAAACAGCTGCTGCTTGCAGAAATCAGAGTATTCATCTGAATCCTTGCACACAAATATGCATGCGGGGAAACAGATGAACACATAGCTCCCGCAAGCAGGCAGCTGCTATTTAATACAGCTCCCTGCTTGTGGCAGTAAAGCCAGCTCCTGCAGGAGGCGGGGAGCTGGCTTGGACCGTGGGGGACTTGAGGCTCCCCCCGCTGTCCCATTGCACACTGGGTGCCCTGGGGGCACCCAGGTGACATGGCCGGGCCCGGAGATGGGGTCCCGGGGCACAATCGGCCCAGGGAGGGGGTGCTGTGTGGCCACCCTCCCCTATACATATAGAAATATAAGAGCAGAAAGAGGCAAAGTAAAGCCAGCAACGAGGAGAAAAAGACACAATAGAGATCAGAAACGAGCAGAAAGATGCATAATAAAGGTAAGAATTGAGCAGAAATAGGCAAAATAGATATCAGAAACAAGCAGAAAGAGGCAAAATACAGGTCAGAAATTAGCAGAAAGAGGCAAACTAGGGATCAGAATCGAGCAGAAACAGACAAAGTAAAGGCCAGCAGTGAACAGAAAGAGGCAAAATAAAGGCCAGCAGCGAGCAGAAAGAGGCAAAATAGAGATCACAAATGAGCAGAAACAGGCAAAATAAAGGTCAGCAACGAGCAGAAAGAGGCAGGATAATGGTGAGAAATGAGCAGAAAGAGGCAGAATAAAGGTCAGAAACTAGCAGAAAATGCAGAAAACAGGTCAGCAACAGGCAGAAAGAGGCAAAATAAAGGTGAGAAATGAGCAGCAAGAGGCAGAATAGAGGTAAAAAATGAGTACAAAGTGCAAAATAAAGGTCAGAAATTAGCAGAAAGGCAGAATAGAGGTCAGAAATGAGCAGAAAAAGGCAAAATAAAAATGAGAAACGAGCAGAAAGAGGTAGAATAAATGTCAGAAACGAGATGTAAGAGCCAAAATGGAGACTAGAAATGAGCAGTAAGAGGCAAAATTGAGATCAGAAAGGAGCAGAAAAGGCAAAATAAAGATCAGAAACAAACAGAAAGAGGCAAAATAAAGCTCAGAAACGAGCAGAGAGAGGCAAAATAGAGATCAGAAATGAGCAGAAAGAGGCAAGATAAAGGTCAAAAACTAGCAAAAATGCAAAATAAATATCAGAAACGAGCAGAAAGAGGCAAAATACAAGTCAGAAATTAGCAGAAAGAGGAAAAATAGAGACCAGAAACAAGCATAAAAAGGCTAAATAAAGGTCAGAAATGAGCATAATGGGGCAAATAAAGCTCAGAAACGAGCAGAAAGATGCAAAATAGAGATCAGAGCAAAGTAGAAAGAGGCAAAATAAAGGTCAGAAATGAGCAGGAAGAGGCAAAATAAAGGTCAGAAACGAGCAGAAAGAGGCAAGATAAAGGTAAGAAACAAACAGAAAGATGCAAAATTAATGCCAGAACGAGCAGAAAGAGGCAAAATACAAGTTAGAAACGGGCAGAAAGATGAAAAATAAAGGTTAGAAGTGAACAGAAAGTGGCAAAATAAGGTCAGGAGTGAGCAGAAAAAAAGACAGAAAACGAGTTGAAAATGAGCAGAACCCACTCAGGCACTCATGCACCCACTAAGAGAACAACTCAGGCACTCTCACAGCTACTCACATACCCATTCACTCATGCACCCACTCACAGACTAAATAAGACATGTACACCCACTCACAGACAGTCAGACACTCATGCACACTTACAGAATCACTCATACTCTCTCTCACTGACTCACAGACCCTCTCAGAGGCTCACACACCCACTCACAGACCTACTCAGACACTCTTATACCCACTTACAGCCCCACTCATACTCTCTCACACCCACTTACAATAAACCCACTGAGACACTCATGCATTCACTCACAAACTCAGGGGCATATTTACAAGGAAACTGTTAGAGCGTGGCGTTAAGCCAAGATTGCTAAGGCCGTGCTCCGACAGTTCCCAAATGCAGGGATGCGCCGTATGTACAAGAATGCGGTGCACCCCTGCATTTCCCCTAGCAATGGCACTACATTTAGCTGCTAGCACCTACGCAGGCACCCTTGCACCATAGTGCAAGGGTGCCTGCATTGCGGGGAATGATTGTTCATGTGCAGGAAGGTGTTCTAAAAGTGACATTCTGGTAGCGATAAGCTCTTGCAAATATGCCCCTCACTGTCAAAGGTTAGTGGTTACAGTTAGGAAATACAATTTAAAACCTTACAAATTCACTTAAAAACCCAAAGGTTACTTTGGGCATTATAGTTAGGAAATAGAATTTAAAAAACCTTAGAAATTCACTGAAAAAACAAAGGTTACAGGGACGTTATAGTTAGGCTCAGATTTCACTCATACAATACCAGTGAAATTCAGCAGTTAAGTTACCTAAGCTAACTATAACTTACGCCCCGCAATGCACTGCGTATGACCTCATATATTACATCACTCATGACATGGCCAGTGACAATACTGATGACATCACTGATGACATCTCAAATGGCATCACTGATGACATCATCCAGTGATTGTGAATGTTTTTTCAAATTTACTGAGTGTTAAACATGTATACTAAGCTAAGTGGCTATGGGAGTGACTGTATGGGTTAGTGAGTGGGTGTGTAAGTGAGGTATAGAACAGTGAGTGGTTATGTGAGAGACAATATACATGAGTGAGTGAATGTGTGAGTTTTTGCATGGGTGAGTCTGTGTATGTGTCAGTGGGTGTATGAGTAAGTCAGTGGCTGTGTGAGTATCTGTATGTGTGAGTGAATGGGTGTGCAAGTAAGTATAATGAGGAATGAGACCCTGAATGAGTGACTGTATGGGTGTGTCAGTGGCTATAAATGGAGAATGAGATGGTGCATAAATGGGTGTATGGGTGACTGAGCAGATACATAAGTGTCTTGTTACGTGCCTGGGTTAGGCCTATGTAGCGAAGCTGCTCATTTCTTACATTATCCTATTTTTCACAATAACATTTCTGCTGTGAACTTTTGCACATATTTGTGTGCATGACAATGTTGGATTAGTTTCTCTGAAACTACTTTGTTTACACATCTAGCTTCCCACAACATTATCACGGTGCCTCGAACATAATGTAAAAGGTCCCTCTACGCTGCATGTACAAATGTTGTTTCTATCTTCATCCAGGGGGCGACAGGAATATTTACATATCCTTAACATCACTAATCTATACGCACATCCCAAGGCTGCTATCTATTATAAATAAAGAGCAGCCCATAAGATTAGTAGAGGAAGCACTTCAGCTGACACTGAGGGTCCCTGCATGCTGAGACTTCACCACGCAGCGGTCTGACATCTCCGCGAGGGGGTGTCCAGTTCAAGACCAAGATGTGCCCCGACATTCTCTCCCGCCAGGTAACAGGATTGGATCATCCCTTGGGGGGATTCTTGCCTTTACATCCACACACACTCTAGGTACATTTAGAGTAGGGTTTTTGCATAGTAGGAGTATGCCATTTTACTGCCTTCTTTATATGCCTGCATATATACACTGTTTTAGTACCATGGTAGAACTGTATCTACTATTTACACTTTGGTGCTTGTAATCACTTTCATCTGCTTCTGTCTACTGATTATCGCAGCACATGTATTCTATACCAGAATAACGTTGGTTCACTAAATATATTGAAAACGTCCCACTGTGTATTCTGTATATTTCTCTGAGCACAAGTAAGCACGAGTGACTGAGCGAAAAGGTTCTGATCTGTTTCCATGCTCCCTGAGGGGTCAGGGTTGTCATGTTCATTGGTTGCCAGAAAACTATTTGCTCCCTGGCAAGGTTAGGGGGGCTTATAGTGGCCCTGCGAGCCAGCTGGTCTCTAGGCCAACATATCCTATGGGGGTGCCCGGAATCAGTCTAGGCACCTCACCCAAAGTTTATGTTGTCCAACAAACATCCAGGTCCTACGGATTAGTGGGAGCTACACAACACTGTGTTGTTGAGTTAGAATGGGTGTGTAAGTGAGTATGTGGGTGAGTGAGTGGGTGTGTCAGTGGCTGTACGGGTGAGTAAATGGGTGTGTGCATGGTTGTATGGGTGAGTGTGAGAGAGGTTGTTTGGGAGAGTATGTGCCTGTCCCAGTGATTGTATAGGTGCGTGAGTAAATGTGTTACTGTACGTATGAGTAAGTGAATGAGTGTATGAGTAACTGTATGAGTGATTGAGTGGCTGTGTGATTGACTATGGGCGAGTGAGCAGGTGTGTAATTAGTTGTATGGGTGACTGATCAACTGTGTCAGTGGCTGTATGGATGAATGAGTGGGTGTGTAAGTGTCTGTATGACTGGATGTGTGAGTGCCTGTATTGGTCAGTGAGTAGGTGCATGAGTGGCTGTATATGTGAGCTAGTGGTTGCATTAATGTCTCTATGGGTGAGATGATGTGTGAGGGGCTCTATGGATCAGTAAGTAGGTGTGAACGTGTGTATAGGTCAGTGAAAGGGTGTCAGTGGTTCTGTGGGAGTGGGAGTGGGTGTGGGTGTATGAGATATTGTATAGGGGTGTAAGTGGGTGTATGAGTGGTTCTGTGGATGAAGTCATCAGTGATGTCATTTGAGATGTAAACAGTGATGTCATCAGTATTGTCACTGACCATGTCATGAATGATGTAATATATGAGGTCATAAGCAGTGCATTGCAGGGGTGTCAGTTATGGTTAGCTCAGGTAACTATAACTGCTGAATTTCACTGGTTTTGTATTAGTAAAATCTGAGTCTAACTATAACATCCCTGCAAACTTTGGTTTTTCCAGTGAATATATATATATATATATATATATATTCACTGAAAAAACCATAGGTTTCAGGCACGTTATAGTTAGAAATTAGCATTTAAAAACCTTACAAATTCACTGAAAAAACCATAGGTTTTAGGGACAGTTATAGTTAGTTGGACATTGCACTCGTACAAAACCCGTGAAATTCCCCCGTTATAGTTAATTCAGGTAACTATAACTCGCGCCCCCGCAATGCACTGCTGATGACGTCACATATTACATCACTCATGACATGGTCAGTGACATCACTGATTTTTTTTTTTTTAAATGCTTTTTTCTGCCCAGGGGGTCCTTGTGGGACCCCCTGAGCAGACCTAGGGGGTCAGGGTGTTTCTACCCTGCCCCCTTTGTGCGTTTTGCGCACTTGTTTCTGTGCCTCGGTTCTACCGAGGGACAAAATGGCTGCCAACACTTCCTGATTTGGAGTGTTGACAGCCAATTAGCATGCAGCTCGTGATCGGGAGGGTATGCGGACCCTACTCGGCCCTAGATATATATGTGACTTTACTTTTGATTTTCTCAGGAACTACTGAACGGATTTACACCATTTAACAAAAAGGGTTCTTTCTGAACCAAGAACTACCTCTTTGCCAAATTTGGTGTAATTCCGTTCAGCAGTTCGGGCTGTAGCCGTGGCTAAAGTTTCCTATGGGAAAATGAATGGGGAAAACACGTTTTGGGACCCCCCTTTTTTCTCTGCCCCCGCTTGACGAATCACCCCGAAACTTTCAGGATAGGAGCGGACCGGAGCGGGCCATAAAGTTTGAACATTTTGCGAAGATTCGTCAACCGACGCAAGAGTTATTTCAAATAGAATGTTGCGGATTTCCTATGGAAAATAGGTCCTAACTATAACTATCTACTGGCGACCGCCAGTAGATAATATATATATATATATATATATATATATATTTCCAAGCATTCAAAATGAAAGCGATCATTCAGAGGTTGTTGCAAAAACACCAGTAGTTGGTTTTTATTCCAGGTAACGCGTTTCGCTTGCACAGGTGCTGTGCAAGCGAAACGCGTTACCTGGAATAAAAACCAACTACTGGTGTTTTTTGCAACAACCTCTGAATGATCGCTTTCATTTTGAATGCTTGGAAATTTTAACGTTTGGCGCGCTCCGCCAACTATTAGCGATCTACTGCAGAGGGCGGGGAAAGGCAGAAGGAGCAAAAACCCGAGATATATATATATATATATATTTAATATTGTACATCTGACAGTGCTTGGGATTTTTAATGTCCTTTAGCGTTTATGAGACATTTTCTGCAAACATCTATACACATCCTATATTTTTAAATGAGTTGCACTATGCACTTTAAACTGTATGGTTACATTCTTTGCACAATGCATATGAAATTGCATTTTTGAACACAATTGATGCACTTTGAACTGGATGTTTACATGTTTGCACATGAAATTGCATATTTGCACACAATCGATGCACTTTGAACTGGATATTTACATTTTTGCACTATGCACTTTAAATTGCATTTTTGCACAAAACCAATGTTAACTATCGATCGATGAGAAGTCCCTAGAGTATAATATAATATTTACATCTGTAGTATCACTTACCCAAATGTTAATGATTATACTGGATTGGAAAACATATACAGTTACAGTGCTCTATGAATGTGATGATACTGATACTTCATCAATAGTTGGAAGGAGATGGACATTCAATCCTGTATGTATTCATATATATACCCCTCCTATCCTACAGATTTATCGTTGTATTTTGTATATGGTACCTATTTGAAGAATTTTATTTGAATTTTAATGACAACTGTCTACTATGAAGGCACAATGCATTCTTTTACAAACCTAAGGTACTTCACCGCCCTTATTACAAGTATAAGATGAAGTGATTAATGTGTTAAAACATAACATTATTACACACTAAGTCTCCGTCTTAAAAGTATAAGTGCTTTTTAAGCTGGCTACATGTAACCTATGAAACGCTTAATAGTATACTGTTCCTTTAAAAACCCATCAACTTTGGGATGTTTTTTGTAAAAAAGAGGGAGGATCAAACCAACCTCCTTAAATTCATCTCTGGCCACCTAGGGGTATCTATGTCCTTACTGGGTAGCTGTGACCTGAGAAATCTTCTCTACAGCATCTCTGGACATGAGGCAGGACCTGGACCTGGGATATCTACATCTAGAGTTAGAATAGTTCTGAGCGTTTGCACCATTCACACGATGGTAGATCTGACCGGGGCATCTGCGACCTCTGTAATTCACAGCTGTGGCTGATTTCATATCTGACAGGAGTATCTGTGGCCGGACAGGGGTCTCTACGGTATAAATAATTCCCTGCAGCATCATTCCACTTCTGGGTGGACCTGACAAGGATGCCCATTGTATAACAAGCATATCTGAAGTAGTTGCTGCATTATTTCACACACAGGTGGACCTTACAGGAGTATTTAGGGCTTGCTGGGAATTGGTGCCTGGGCTAATTTCCAGATGCCGCATCTTCTCAAATTGGAGTAAACCTGACTAGGATAATCTGCAGACCTGTCACAAGTGTGTCTTGAATCAAACGCTCTATATGAAGCCCTCACTCTTGTCCTCAAATGTGAGATTTCTTGAAGTAATTAGTGGAACTGTGGATTTTTCCAATCATATTGGCCTCATTGCATTGGTGAAAACTGAATATGATTTCAAGATACAGTTTTAAGACAATTTAACAGGGATTAAATATTTTTTCTAAAAAATATACATTAGAGTTACGCACCTTAAAACAAATTGGGCCAAGATTGCAGCTCACTGTTGGATAGGACCTGAAGACAAGCTTGCATACGGTTCTATAGGTTTACCCTCCAAAAGGTTTTTGGGTGAAGCAAACCACAAGGGGCCTGTAATATTGACCAGATACTCCTACAGAGGGATCTTGAGTTTTTCAGCAATTAGCAATCCATGGCATATGATGCTAAAGCACACTAGATCTGGAACACATGTCACAACAAGATACATTTCAAATAACTCTTCACAAGACAATTGTGAATGTTGGAATTTAGGGCACACAAGGAGAATTTAATTACGACTAGGTTCTGGAACTGCTTCATTCTGATGAAAAGTGGAGTGAAGTGAGTGCCACATTTTAGATACTGGATTAGGGCCAAACACATAAGGTGTAATGGTGTGCCACCTCGCTACCTTATTTCTTGGTGTACCTTTAGGCCAAGCACACAGCTGTTCTTGAATCACACCACCTAATGTGCTGGGAAGAATGTTTGTCTTGAAGCGGCATCTGGAGTTGAAAAGTGGAGCTGGTAGGAAGCACTGTGCAGAGTTATATTAATTAACTACATTTAAACACAAACATGAAGTAAGGTATGCTAGTTCCCCTTTAAAATCCCAAGCTTCTGCTACCTGCCAGTGGAACAGCAGAAGGCTTCTTCCTTCCTGGAGTGCCCAGGATTTTTTCGTGATCGAGGGAAAAAATTGCAGACAATGTCCTTGGGGCATTTTAAATCTGATTCTGCACATACTCTTCCACCTTCTCCACCTACTTTTTGCCTCTTACAATTTCTCTCAAACCCATATAGCAAGACTTACATTCTTGTCCCAGAACCCCTGCCTCTCTTTTTCTCCCTGTCAGCCCACATGCATCACTTTTTCTTCACTGCCACAGTATAACCTCCGCTTTCCAGACAGCCCACCACACTAATCTCCTCTACCTTCTCTTAACCCTGCTCCAACTTCCCTCCTCTCTCCCCCTCTCTACTGCATATCCCTCTTCACTTACAACACTTTCCTTTGCAACATAGTATGCACCTCATCCTTGCTAACTCTCTTGCTCATACCCTGAGGAGATCCCTAGGACGTGATCCTCTCCTTTCTGGTAAATTCCTTTCTGTCATGTCCCAAGTCCAGTCAGATCCTTTCTGCAATCTCAAAGATCTGTCTGTTCTCCACCCATCTCAGATCCCTTTGTTTCAACACACCATGATGCCTCTCACAGTGTCTCCAATCTTCTCTCCCCCTTTTGACCATGCCTTACACCATATTTTCTGTGGTCGCCCTCACACCTCATTCAATCCCAGGGCCCTACCTGCTGTAACTATGCAGAAAGCATCCAGAGACTTCTTAAACCACAAGTTCCTAACTATGACCTTGCCTTATAAAAAAAGATGACTGGATGACCAGCAACCATTGAAAACAAGGCTGCATTTGTGTCCTGTCGCTACTGACCTCATTCTCAACTGACTCTCTATTGTCTCCCTTTCTTATCCCAACAACTCTGTGAAGAAACCAAGGGTCATCATGGATTCAGACCTTAACTTTGCCCTGCAAGATAAATCAGTATTCGAGTATTCCTTCTACCTCCTCACTCTCCTAAGTCAAACTTTACATTCCCTGGGATTCACACATCAAGTGCAAGCCACAATAGCATTTGTATCCTCTCATCTGCACTACGTTACCAGACCGTACCTTAAGAGCCTTAAGTATGTATCTTCCAAGCTTCCATTAGTTTAAAGCAGCAAAATTCCTACTGCAGCTCCTGCCAAGGGACCGCATCTCACCTGATAGGTCTGTTGACTAACCCTGAATGGTACGTTGGACCTGTCAGAACAACCAATATAGGATCCACAGGTGCCGCTGTCTTTGGTATGTGAATGAACTGAATGAGGCTGATTTGTAACTGTTTGCAAGAGCTAGTTGAGTGTTTCTTTGTTATTGAGGTTCTTCTTTCTTGTGTCACAGAGCATCCTCCCCTGCTACTTGTAATTATTCAATTATTCTGTATTTCCTGCACAGTTAAAGCAGGCTAAGATACTTCTAAGGTTCTGCTGATCAGTTCTGCCCATATGGCATGCTGTGTTTCTGAGTCTGACATAAAAATATGTAAGATTACCTCAAAATGTGCACCAGGCAGACCGCCAAACCCCCTCCCCCATAGATAGTGAATACATAGAAGTGCTTCATATATACATTCCTAAGCACTGCCGGGATTGTATCCAAGGAGGGTGGGGCAGTTGGTGGCACTCCTTTGGCACCACTTATTTGCCTCAGAGAAGGGGAGTGGGCTGATGTCTGGTTTGCTCCTGTGGGATTTTAAAAATGGTGAGGAATTTTCTTCCCCTGCTCTCTGTCCCTCACAGAAAGACCATTGTCCAGGCTCTGGTTATCTCGAGATTGGACTACGTGAACTCTCTGTATTTGGGACTTCCCAGTTATCTAATCACCCGTTTGCAGGTGATCCAGAACTCGGCTGCTAGGGCCATCTTTTTGGCTGGCCCTAGAACTCATTCGTCCCCTCTCTTGTTATCCCTGCATTGGCTCCCTGTTCAGAAAAGAATCCATTTTAAAGCACCTATTCTGGTTTTTAAAGCTTTCAATCAGATTGGAGCCCCTTATCTCAGACAAAGATTTCCTCATTACACTCCCCAACGTACCCTGAGGTCCTCATCTCAACTCTTGATTCCTGTTCCCAAAATTTCTCTTGCTCGGGTCGGAGGTCGATCTTTCCAAGTGATCGCCTCCCACCTATGGAACAGTCTCCCTTTGGCCCTCAGACAGGTTCAGGACCTCCTTACTTTCAGGAAAAAACTTAAGACGTGGCTTTTCCAACTTTAATTCCCGTTTTTGGCAGGCTTCTCGTCTGGCTTTCCTCTGTTGTGCTTGTTTACGTGGTTTTTTGCTTAGCGCCGGGACACTCCTGGGAGTAGCCGTGCGCTTTATAAATGCCCAATTAACATAACATAACATAGCATACATGATGAGAGCGACACAAATATGCTAGTCTCTCCTACTAATATACATGAGATCTATTCCATATAAGAATGATGGTTCCACAAGTAAACATGAGATTGCTCTGAATATCTGTGACATTACTATGATATAAAGGAGATCACCCTAATACTAAAATGATTGTCCCAGATATGAATTTAATGTCCCAAACTATGGATGATATTGCCTCAAGATATAATTGAAGGCTCTCAGGCCAGGTTTCAGTAGTCTGTAGAGATAAGGGGTAACTAGGCAAACCGTCTGGAAAATATAATTGTTGTCCCTTGAATCACTGAAGCCAGATCTACTGCGAGCTCACTGAATTGCTAAAGTACTCCTCCGTAGGCTTTGTCTTTCAGAGGCTTGACAGGATGAAGAGCCACTGCATTATCTTGAAGGTTGGTTAAGTGATAGAATGCCAACTCCATCTAGCACATGTATGTCAGTCAGTAATGTCCAGGAAACTTTTCGGAAAATAATAACACCTTATTTTTATTAAGCGTAAATGCTTTTGGATATGAACAGTCCTTCCTGCTCCACTGAATGTCAATACACACAAAGGCACACACTCTGTCTATCCCACTTGGCTTATAATGGCTGCAACTCCAAAGAGGCATGCAATGAAAGGGGCATCACATCCCTTCTATCACTAAACATGGTGACATACAAAAAGGGGTACCCCACCTCTCATGTATCCAACACTACCTCATACACACTTCTTTCACTAAATGGGTGTTGGGGTTGACACGTTAGTTCCATGGAACATACGTGGGTGGATGGTTAATCAAGAAGGGCGCAGTGCGAATAAAGGCTTGGCAGCAACTGTTAAAATGAAGGCCATCACTTACCTTCCACTGTGTTTCGAGCCTCTTTTAAGGGGTGACAAGTAAAGGAGCTGTTACCCGCTGTCCTCAGCTGCTGCTTATGAGGGCTTACAACTCCCTCTAGCCTCACATCCATTCCTTCTGCGACGACCACAGAAGTTTGCACAGTTCGAGCTGCCTGCTAAACATAAGGAGTGTTTCTCTGTCCAGCGTGTGTGGAGGGGCGGATTAGAAGGACCGAGGATTAGAGCCCCAACATCGTGGGAACAGTGTCATTGCCAACTGTAGTACATGCGCATTGATGTACATCCTAGTCATGATCTTTGAACCAGACAACGGTTTGCACCAGGGTGTACCAGGGAGGACACACCCACCACCATGAAGTCAGGCAGCTTGTTGTTGTTTGTTTGCCAAAGTTTCACGCTAAGATTAACCTTTAAATTGCTGATACACTGTGAACCTTGAGCACCTCTATTAAGGATTGCAAGTTTTACTTCTTGCATTTACTACATTTTTAATAGTACCTGGTAAACCACCTTTGGACTGGACCCAATGCATTTGTAGCATATCTTTATGCTGTGGATGGTGACACGTTCACCAGTTAGAAAAAGAAAGCCCTATTGATACAAAAAAAAGCTAGAGAACAAGGACCAATCGATACTATCAATGAAGATACTACAGTTATTCACAGTTGCGTAGCTAGACCTACTGTCACCTGGGGAGGACCCTAAGTTTGACGCCCGCCGGTGCAGGTAAGAACAGGGGGTTGTCGGCTGTAGGAAGACTTGTTCCAGGAGCGTGGTCTGGTGGCCGACGGCCGACTTGTTCTCAGAGGCGGGAGGATGGTGGTAGTCGACAGACACGACTTGCTCACCTCCGCCGCCCCCAAAAATAGTGTTGCCGGGGGCCAATCACCCCTCCAACCCCTCCCCCCAGCTACGCCACTGGTTATTCGAGCATTAGACAAGGTATTTTCTCTTGGTTGGAATGTTGTACTGGAGAGACACAAATTCTGACAAAAAACATATATTGATGATTTTGTCTCAACTTTGAAAAAGTTGCCAATTGCATGCATTTATAGCAACATACACGATAAAATTATTTGTAACCAGTTAATTGAAAAAACTTGTAACAGGAAAATACAAGAGCGTTTGTTGTCCACTGCCAATCTGGATTTCGAAACTGCCAACACAATTACAAAAGCTATAGAAAATTTGGCTGCCTACTTTAAGGAATTACTTGTTTCTAGTAACACTACTGTTAGCAATGAAATCACAAATTGCCAACGCAAAGTTTCAACCGAGGACTCCAGAGATTCCAGGAATCTGGCCAAAGCAAAATGGGAAGTGAAACCGGATGGGAAGAGAAACAGTATCAAAGCCAGGTGTCATGGTGTGATTTAGATATTGTAGCAAGAGTCACACTTCTAGGGCTAAGAACCTCCCAGCTATATCCAGATATTCTTCAAATACAAAGAATAGGTAACTTTTCTAGACTTTGTCACATGTCGCACAAATCTGCAATATCCATCACTGATGAAGGAGATGACAATGGCTCTGTTCTCAGTGTAACAAGTTGTGCGAAATATAATAATGTTGTTGGGAGAAATATATGCAAAGGTTTTATATGTAACATAAGAAGAAAATCTCAATACTGTGATATTCATCTGGATGCTACTGTGGTGCAAGTTGTGGGAGATTCAGGATCTCGATTCACCTTTGTAGTGTTGGACGTATTGAAAATATTTCAGCCTCTCAACTTAAGACCTTCAAAGATAAAACTATTTGCTTATGATGGAACTAAGGTTGAAGTTGAAGAATTTGATAGATGACTTGAATTTGAGAACAAAACTGCAAATAATGTTTTTTTATGTAACCAAATTTGGGTCAAATTTATTTGGTGGGAACAATCAAGGAGTGGATATAATTTTAGATCCTAATCACTCAGATCGGGTTATATCTAAGTTCTGCTTATTGAATATAAAGTGTTCAAGTTGCATGAATGTATCGCCTTTTGAGCGTTGGATCCATACATTTCCTGAAGTGTTCAATGGCAAACTGGGTAGGTTGTGTGGTTTTGAACTCAAGATTATGTTGAAAACCAATTCTGCACTGGTTTGCAAGTACCGCTATGTTTTTGAGATGATCTGCCAAAATAATGAACTTGTTTGTGCGAACTCAATATCATTAAACCCACTGAAAGTTCAGAATGCTTGGCCCTGATTGTCCTTGCCAGTAAACCTGAACAAACCTTAAGATTATTGTTTGATTTACATTATTTAAGTTGTAATTTCCAAATAGATTGTGAACCTCTCCTTAATATTAAAGAGATGCTATGCATTTTGAGAGGCGTGTGTGATTTTCACTACTTTCGATATGCCTGCAGCCTATCTCCAGATTGTCCTGCCAGATGATTCCAAACCTCTCACATCTTTTGTCACTCTTGTGGGGGCATTCCGTTACAAACGCATGCATTTTAGCCTTGTGTCTGTCTTCATGTTTTGCCAAAGACTTATGAGAATGATGCTTTAGAATCATAAGGGTGTTTTAGGTTTCCAACAAGACATTCTGGTATTTGGTGGAAATATGAAGGAGCATGATAAAAGGTTATATATTAGGTACTATCTGTAGTAAAAGAGAAAGGATTAACGCTATATTCAGGCAAATGAAAATTTGAAGCTAGTGGTGTGGTTTATTTGGGACACCACATTAGTGCTAAAGGCATAGAGCCCAGGGTAAAAATCTTGAAACCTATAGAGGATGCTCTGTCTCCAGCAAACAAAGGGCAATTAAACTCATATATAGGTCTGGCCAAGCATAATTCCAAATTCATTCTTTAAAACAAAATGACGCAGTGAGAAAGTTATTGAAAAAAGCTTGTACATATGTTTGGAGTGAGGAGTGCAAACATGCTGATCAAATCCAATATTGTGGGCATTTTAGCTTAACAACCTTTTGATTCTAATGGTCCTAACATTATCATTACTGATGCAGGAAACAATGGATTAGGTGCTGTGTTAGAGAAAAGATGGCAGGTAAGAGACGCATTTGCTTCTAGGGCACTACAGTGGTCTGAATTTATCTGTTCTACCATAGAGAAAGAAGAAATTGCTTTATGGTGGGGCACACAACATTTCAGAACATTTGTGTGGGGTGTCCCAGTTGTTTTGCAGACTGACCGTAAACCCCTAGTGAATTTGTTAAGTACAAAGGGAAGTACTAGAGCTATGCCTCAGATTGCCAAATGGTAGTACCATTTACAGGAATTCCACTACCAGGTGGAGTATGTTCCAGGCAAGAAGAATGTGGTTGCAGACTTTTTGTCCAGATTGCCACTGTGGGTTGAAGAGGATAATGTCAATGATGATGAAGTTGTGGTGTGTTCCACAGATAAAGTGCAAGTATTATCCAACAATGTGATTTCAGAACAAGAATTGAGTGATGCTTCTGGACTAAGATACCATTTTCTCTTGGATGAGGAGTTGGATTGAAAAAGGATGACAAAATGCTATAGGTGTAGGCACCACATTAGTTCCTTGTTTGCATGTTGCATCTGAATTGACATGTGACGAAGGTTTAGTATGTAGGATTGAACAATTAATAATACCAATCAGTTTGAGGAGGTGGAAACAAGAGATGGCCCATGAGGGGCATTTGGAAATATGTGTGATGAAACATAGGATCAGAGAGCACTTTTAGTTGCCAGAGGTCTTTAAAACTGTGGAGTGTTACACACACAATTGTGAAACCTGTGTTTTGAGCCATTCCACCAACCATCTCCTATTGTTCTGGTAGAAACTGAGATGTCTCCTTGGTCCAAGTTGGGTTAGGACATCTCCGGTCACTTTTGTGAATAACATTGAGACGTGCACTTTTATAGAATTCTTGCAAAATGTTTTCAGTTGGGAAGGATGTCCCAATGAGTTAGTTAGGGACAATGGTGCTCGGTTCGTTTCTGAGGAAATTACGAGATTTGTATCTGAGCATGGAATGCTTCACACCCGCACTTCACTGTATAATTGAAGAGACAATGGTATAGTGGAACATTTTAATTGAACATTCAAAGATCAGTTGCAGTTAGCATTGGTTAATAAGTTGAATTGGAAACAAGTCAATAATGATATGTTATGGGGCATGTGTTCTACACTCCTTTTGTTTTGCTTAGAGGCTGAGTTCCTGGATCTAAGTTGAACAGGGACTGGATGGGACATTTCAATATTGATTCATCTCATTTGGGAAGGGTAAGGGTTCTGGACAGATTTCAGGACATGGTTGATTATAGCAATGTTGCGAAAGTATGGGAAGGGTGTTGGGTGAGGATAAAGAAACCCAGACATGTGGTAATAGGTGAGTCTAGATATTCTTCCCCGGTGCATGTGCTGTCTCACGCAATACGTACTAGTGATGGTCGCATCTGGAACAAATCCAAAATTATACTGATTCCTAATGACAAAGTTGACAAGGTGCATACCCACTTGGTTGATGTCAAAGGTAAACAAAGCGTTGAAGTTCCGTATTCTGTGTGAAATTCACGTCCGGCCCATTCGTCAGTCTCCAAGTATTTGCCTGAACGTTTCAATGACTAAATTATTGATTAATTGTCTTGCCATGTTAGTTCTAGTGCATCAAGTTTGATTGGCTGTTCATTTGTCCTACATATTTGTTTTGTTTTTATTGTATTTTTATTGCTAGCTTATTGGTTTTTTGTAAAGGGTGGGATATTTTGGGGTTGGCACGTTCCATGGAATCATGATAGCTTGTGATTTCATGGGATGTAAGTGAGTTAGTTGATGGATAAGGGTGAGGCATGGGCGGTCGCTCTGTGGCTACTGTGGAAATAAAGGCCACTGGTTACCTCTCACTGTGTTTCGAGCCTCTGTTCTGTGGGAATGGGTGCGCCCAGTTACAATGGACTACACAGCTTTAAAGAGAGATAGCCACTGAGGAGACCGCCCTCTGATTTGCAGGATGGGTTCAGTCACCCAAGATAAAAAAGTGCCACTTTAGTTGTAGCCTGTCGGCCAACAGAATTTTGCTCTCTTTGGTGAATAGCGTCAAAAACAGGTAGTCCACCTGTTGCATGTTTTGTGACTTAAATCGTCTGCACAGGAGAACAGTGCCTGTCAAATAGGAGAATGAAAAGAGGTGCACGATGTCAAATAGCAATCGAGTGGGGCATTTCGATCCAAATATACAAGAGATAGTCTCCATATATGTTCAAGAATCTCTGCAAATCAAGAAAGATATTTTCCCCAAATATGCATTATATTACTTCTCAAAAATATTATACGCTTCAAAATCAAAAGTGATGGCTTTCGATTTGCATCATTGACCAAGTTGAAGCTGCCTGGAGGAAGGTAAAGTTCACCCATATATTGGAGTACAAAAAGCTATCGCTTAATCCTGGAAATTGCATGCCAAAGGCCAGTGTTGAAATCAAAATCAGCAGGAAAACAGTTATATGGTTTGTCAGAATGCTCTTTTATCCCAGATCGACAAAGTTCTATCAGCAAAATATGGCAGTATCTCTGCTCATGGTCCTAAGGTATGGGGTGAAGACACTTACACATGTAAGCAAAGTTAGGAGTTAGCAAAATCGCAGAACTAATGAAGCTTTAAAAATGTTTGCCAGGTGAAGCACCTGAAAAGAATTTTGGAATACAGGATCGAGACAAGAGAGAATGAACTGTCAGGAATAGAAAACCCTCTCTATAGACCACCTATGGAACAAGGCTTGGGCTGAGGATATCAAGAGGGAAAAGTGTTAGAAAACATACCTAAAGCCGCTGCGCTGCCCTACGTCAAAAAACAAAAGGGCAGGAATGCGCCGTATCTATGAGATACAGCGCATTCCTGTCCTTTTCTCCTGCACTGGTGCACAATGGGCTGCTATGCACAAACGCAAGCACTCTTGCGCCATGGTGCAAGGGTGCATGCGTTGCGGGCTGATTGATTTTGTGCAGGAAGGGACACCTTTTTGCAAAAAATCAATCAATTGAGGCGATTTCCTCTATCTATGTGTGCTACAGAATGCAGCACACATAGAAAAAGGAAAAAAACAAGGAGAAATGAAAACATTTCTCCTCGCTGTGCCTCCTAACTCCTCCCCTGGGGTGGCGTTAGATTCTGACACATTGCCAGGTTCACGATTTCTCATAAATCTGGGGATGCTTCAGATTCCATGGGTGTTATGTGGGAACACCCACAGCAACACCCATGGAACACCCCTTTCACCCCTTTCACGCAGTGTTCTGCATAAAAGGAGCACATATTTACAAGACCTTGACAAGCCACGTAAAGTGGCTTTGCGTGGCCTTGTAAATATGCTGCAGCACATTGCGCCACTTGAGCGCCAAAAAAGCGCCACAAGGGGCCTCGGAAATGAGGCCCAAATGACCTCTGTAAAAGGATATTTAAAAAAAAAAAATCCAGACAGCCCTGGGAGAGAAAGCTAGACATCCCAGTTAATATTATTGAAGAGGAAACAGGTCCCCTGTAGAAAAGCAAAAGTATAAAGAAAGAAATCTGGAACAAGCAGCACATTTGAGGTGGCTGAATGTTTATACTGTGCCACGGTACCAAGAGCCTTAAGTGTAGGTGCTGACTGACACATGAACCTTTTGAGTCTTTTAACATGATAAGGTGCAATGAGTAAGCCCTGGGGAATATTTGTCAAGGTGAAGCAGGGATGAGAATGGGATTCACAAATGCCACCAAAAGCACCCAGAAAGCGTGCAACACCTTCTCTGCATCTGCTCACAAAATAAAGCACTGCAAGTGAATTAAATCGTCTTCTGGATGAAGAGAGCTGGAGTAAGAAATCTAGGGGCATATTATCAAGAACGGCGTTAAAATTATCGCCGGTTTAGCGGCAGAAAACTGCCGCTAAAGCGGCGATAATGGGCTTGATAATATGCCCTGGAGAATTCCAATAGAAGCCCATGTTCACACCAGAACTTGGACTTCTATTGGAATTCTCAAGGGCATATTATCAAGCCCATTATCGCCGCTTTAGCGGCAGTTTTCTGCCGCTAAACCGGCGATAATTTTTAACGCCGTTCTTGATAATATGCCCCACACTGTCACATCTTCTGCCGTGTGACCAAGACAGCCGAGCCCTCTGTCACAAACTGTGCACGTCTTGGTCAGGGCTTTAAGTGGGATCAAAAACCT
This sequence comes from Calotriton arnoldi, assembly GCA_963921515.1. Lineage (NCBI taxonomy): Eukaryota > Metazoa > Chordata > Amphibia > Caudata > Salamandridae > Calotriton > Calotriton arnoldi. The sequence continues at coordinate 369,915 of CAWUFW010006211.1, forward strand.
GGGGGGGTCTCGCAAAGGGGCGTGGCCAATGTAATTAAGGACGTGGCTTAAATACACGTAAGCTAAAAGTCTGTGCTTAGCGTAGTGTGCCGCCCGACTTGTATTTTGCTGTTTCTGTCATCACATCCAGATATATGATACAACAAGTAACATCATACCTACAACAAGTCAGGACTATTGGCTTTGTCAGTGGTTGTTAGTTGCATAAGATAAATAAGCAGCAATTATGGCTTGTATATAACACTGAAAAAGATTCCACTTAAAACCCTGGTGTCACCAGGACAATGTTGCTGCTTCTGAGTTTCAAAAAGAAAAGGGAAATCCAGAGAGAAAATGACTCTTTAAAGGATTTCCTTTCCCCTACAACGCTCACCTGGCATGACGTCATGCCGTAACTTCTCCACTAATGAGAAGTGAGCAGTGTGAGCACGCGCACATCGATGTGCCTGCTGTCACTGCAGTCCGGAAAAAACAGTCCGCCTGTGCCAGTGCACAAAACAGAGCCCGATAGAGACCCGTTTCGAGGCCCCCTTTAAAAAGCTGCCAGTGCTCAGAACTGGTGAGACCCGGCCCACTTATAGCCCTGGTCTTGGTACAGATCGCTTTCGTTTTCTGGAAGATCTCATCTCATCAGAAAAGTACAATACGAATTGTAGAGGGACAATGGGCTGTGAGTCAATCCTCTTCAGCCATTGACTTTCATGTGTTTTCGTGGTTTGCTGTTGCTTGGATGGACTGTCCATTAAGGCCATGGGGGCATATTATCAAGAACGGCGTTAAAATTATCGCCGGTTTAGCGGCAGAAAACTGCTGCTAAAGCGGCGATAATGGGCTTGATAATATGCCCTGGAGAATTCCAATAGAAGCCCATGTTCACACCAGAACATGGACTTCTATTGGAATTCTCAAGGGCATATTATCAAGCCCATTATCGCCGCTTTAGCGGCAGTTTTCTGCCGCTAAACCGGCGATAATTTTTAACGCCGTTCTTGATAATATGCCCCATGGTATTTTGTGCATAGCTGCATTGTCCCGTGTGTGTTCCGGTTAGGGTTTGGTGATGGGACATCAAGTAGTTCTTTTGTTAGAGTGCAGATTCGACATTAGCTATGGCTGGTGCTAGTGTGTGTCCTTTGATGTATTTACTTTGCTGACACAATTACATTTTAATTGCCGATTTATGGCTTTTTTATTAAGGAAGTGCAAACTTTTTGGGTGCCTTTGTTTGTCATAAAAATACTGTTTTACTCACCAATCACTTCTGCGCATTCATTTCTTTTATTTTGTTTTAATAATTGCATGTTATATTTACATTTTTTTATGAACAATGTAAAGTGTGCAAGCACATAGACTGTCTTTCAAGATACAGAACCTTTGTCAGAAATATCTACTTTAGAAATCTTTTACTGTACATACTCTTCTTTCAGGGTACAGATTAAGTCTGCTAATGCAGTTTGTTCAACAAAGGGACCCTATTCCCAGCTCCATGCCCAAGATGTTGTTTCATTGTTGGATTTTTTGTAGAAGACAGCAGGTGTAACACACACAAAGTTGGGCAACTATTACCAAACACTTCCCCTGAAAGAAAGACAGACCTATTGTCTTTGCCATTGCCTGCTCTCGAATGGCATGGAAGACCCGGCCGACAACTTGTGTAAGCATGCTTGGTACTGAGGCATAGGCAGTGGCTGGCAAGAGACTCAGGGACAGCATAACATATCCTGGATTCAAAATAAAATAATAAAAAATGATCAGTGCTTAGGTGTCTTTATTTTTTAAGCCCCATTGCAAATCGAATTGCCAAGTAGTAGGCAAAGACTTGACATTAATTTTAACTATTTGTGTATAGTGTGGTATCTCTCGTGTTTCTGAGATGTATTTTTTTTCCTAGCTTCAAGTTGTGTGCCATGATTTTACTGTACCTATTTATAATGTTTTTCCCTACATTCTATTGTAATTTTACTGATGTTTTGTCGAGCGATATTTTGTCAGAGACTAAATAAGTAAGTTAAACCCTCAAAAAAGTATAAAACTGCTCAAAATATGCATGGGATTGCCCCATGTCACTGTCAGGCTGGTTTTGTGCCTGTACCAGATATGCGAATAAGCAGATGAAGGCTGACCTCTTCCCCTACCCAGCCTTTGAAAATTCTTATGCTATCAAATGAGTACCCTTAGACTGGGTAATAATTCCTTTTAGTAATCATCTGTCGGCCATTTTGTCAATGTTATGCGCTTGTGGTCTTTGTAACGGTTTAACATTATTATTAATGTTATTATTACCTTACATAAGGATCCTTGACAAGTGGATCTGTTTTCTATATTTCCCTTTAAGTCAAGGTTTTAAATGCCCCAGGGGGACCCGTGGAAAGTGCGGTGGACAATGTCGCGGCTCCGCAGACCGTCCGCTCCTTCTTCCCAGAGACATGGCTCTGGAGCCTGGTGCCAGTGGGGTAAGACCTCGCTTTCTGATCTTTTGCTATTTAATTTCTCACTGGCAATGACACGGTGGTGTTGGAACAGTATTCAGAGTAGGGATGCTTCAATCATTGTTACATTTACAGACACCACATTTTCCATTGGAATCACCACTATATCTGCCCAGATTTACAGTGTTACTGATGAACCTATATAGAGCACAAACAATGATGAGAGGAAATTGGGTTTTGGTGAATATTTGTCATTTTCACATCATCAAGGAAAGTGTCTTGATTTTTTTTTATCCTACTAAAATCTTTGTTTCCATCATCACACTTCAAAATTACAAAAAAGCGCTTCATTTGTGCTTTCCTAAATGCTTTTTTGTTTTTAAATATTTCTACAGTTCATTTATAGGTATATACATTTTGTTGAGTGTGAGAAAAAGCAATATCCTACAGCCTTTCCTTTCACACCAGGAAGATTGTCACAGAGTTCAGTTTAAAAAATCCTCTCACTTTGCAGTTAGAGAAAGAAAGGTAAACACCAATCCCCATGTTAAAAGAATAAGCAGCACTTTGTCAGGAGACTACCCTAACATAGGACATCTGCGTGACATGCGACTGGATAAAAACAACATTTTAAACCGTCTTTAATGCTCATTTACCTTAGGAACTCCAGCATGGTTATTTTGAGGGTGCTGCAGCACCCCATTCAGCCCTACATCCAGCAGGTAAGCATGAACAGTAATGTCAGGGAATCTCTAACTTTTTGCTCATTTGGCCTAATTTTCCTTTTGAAAATACTATTGGGCAGTGTTGGGACCCAGCTTCTTCCACGCTCCTAACATTAATACATTGGGCATGACTGATATTTGATGATCTCAGCGTATCGGGGGTAACCTTCTACTGACATTACAGGACCTCAAAACATACACTCAGCAGGGTCCCAACCCTTGAGAGACTAGGAATAATTAAGATTGTTCCCAGGGGTCACAGAATATTATTCAGAGTTTGTGGACCACTTTTCAGAGTGTATGCAAGTAATGTGGACACAGTGAGAAGCAGGGTTAACATTTTGTGTAGACTAAGGAGTGTGATCGTGTGTTTGGTGACATAAAACATGCTATTGTGAGAGCCATGGCATTGAAGTCATATGACTCAGGAGGCAAGACCTAAATAGTAATTGAGTAAAGTGCATATGGTGCTGTATTGATACAGAGTGATGCAGATGTTGAAAGAGTGGTACCACTTCATCTAGAATACTCAGAGATGCAGAAATAAATTACTTAGTCATTGAGAAGGATGCATGGGTGTGTTAGTCGGGGCAGGGGGGACACTTCTTCACTTATTTATGGGGAACAGCTTTTGAAATTCATACCAACCACAAGCCATTAGTTAATTTTTATCAACTGAAAAAAACAGTAAAGCGACTCTATGCTTAGCGAAGTGGATTTATCATTTACAAGGAAAAAACTTTAGATTCAACTATTTACCTGGGTTCAGACAATTTTATTGCTAATTGCGTATCTAGATTGCTAATCCAAGACATACAGGAGTCAATGGAGGATAAATGGGAAGTGGCTAGTATGAAATCGAGTTGTGGAGGAGGGATGAGCAGTGAGAAATGGTTGATGAAAGCTGATAAAGATGAGGAACTGCAGTAAATCAGAAGGTACATTTGAAAAGGATGGCTGAAGACTGCAGACACATGTAGTGGCATTAGCAATTACAATTCAGTATCGTTGCCAGGCGCGGTCGGTGGTAGGAGTGCCGGTCGGGCGGTGACGTGGGGCGGGTGAGGGCAGGGTGGGGGTAGTAAACTACGGATTAAGGCCCAATACAATTCGTTGTGAGCGATGCAGCGCTCACAACGAAATTCGTTTTATTTATTTAAATGTTTACTTACCTGTATTGGGCCTTAATCCGTAGTTTACAACCCCCACCCTGCCCCTCCCCCGCCCCACGTCACCGCCCGACCGGCACTCCTACCACCAACCGCGCCTGATCGTTGCAGCAGTCAGATTCTTATGGTATTGTGAAAAGATCACATAAACCGGTGGTCCAAGCTGCATTGAGAATGAAGTTGGTACCGTTGTTGCATTAAGGTCACAGTGGCATGTCTGGGATGAATCGAAGGGCTACATAGAAATTTTGGTGTCCAGGGATGGATAGAGACATTGACGTTTTTGTGATTCTGCATTATGTGCGCTATGAGTGACAAATCTCGAGTTATTAGTGAAATTCCTATTGTTAAACAGGGAGCATGGCAAAGAACCGGTGTGGACATTACAGTCCCCTATACCTGTCCGGGTGTAAGAGGAATGTGCACTCTTGTGTCAGTCTATTACTATTCAACTAGTGATCGAGGTGCAAGCAGCAGAAGAGATTACATATCTCGTAGAAGTGTTCATGAGGGTAGAGATATCCAGAGGAACTAGTGTCTGCAAATGGACCACAGGTCATGTCTAATGAAGAATTTTTGAAAGATCATTGTATCAAACATCAAGCACTGCCTTTTATCATCTAAGGAATAATGGGTTGATTGAGTGATTCAAGCATAAAAGCAATGAAAGGACACAGCTAGTAGTACAGTAATTTAGATGGAAAGGAGGAACCCTTTACTATCTTGTATAGCAACAGGTTTATGCCATATTCTTCTACAGTAAAATGTCCTTTTTGCTTGTTGAGATATCGTGTGCCATGCTCTAAGATTTTCCCACTGTGGATGAGTAAGAGAGAGGGACCAACTGAGGAGTGGAGCAAACCCTGAAACCTTTAAAACTGGTGATTGGGTTTGAGTAAAAAAAATTCCATCCGGTAGAAAGTAGTTTGAGTGTATGGCAATACGGTAGTCGTAGATGGAGCTTAAGTATTGAATGTGAAAAGAGCATTCATGTGTAAGTTGAAAGAGTAGTTGGAGATTGTAACAAAGACGAGAAGCAGGAATGAGTAATGGGGCGGTACCAAAAGAATGACCAGTGTGCGCCAAAGACACACAAAGATACCCAGAAGCTATGTAGTTGATGCATGATTCTGTGTGAGAGTTGCTTATGCTGTAACATTTTCTTGCTAATTATACATATTTTTAAAAACAGTTATTGACTATCTTCATACTTTTTTTGTTTAGTTTTGTAATGGAGGGGATTGTGGTACATTCTCTTATCAGCATGACATGCCAAATGTATTCTACCAGGTTTTTCATGGCTGTGGGAATGTAGGAGGCTAAAGGGCCCATTGGATTGTTCTTATGGAAAGGGTAAGCTACAATGTTTTACGGGGAGTAAGTTGCGGTTGTATAACACAACCATGCTTTCCTTTCCCACGCGTTCCTTAACAACGCGGGCAGAACAACGAATGCGTCTGAACCACACATTCCATTTACACTGCAAGTCGTTACAATGACTTGCCTTAGGGGGGGCGCTGGACTTTGGAATAGTATAATTTACTATTCCAACTCCAGTCCCCGCGACAGTAGGGAAAGCGTTGGACTTTAAAGTTCAATGCCGCTTTACCTAATATAGTTCTTTGTAACAACTTGCGTTGTAGATGGAATGTGTGGTTCAGATGTATTGGTTGCTCCGCCCGCATTGCAAAGGCAATGGGCTGTTCGTCGGTCGTGGTATTTGCTGCCATGGCTGTCCTGGATGTATCTTGTAATGTTGGGTTTATTAACTTTGGATTCTAGTGCTGCTCTTTTCATGATATTGAGTTGATATCTCCACAATCATCTTTCATTGTAATGGGAAAATCCTTTTCTCCCATCCTGTTCCTCTATCTTCTAACTTGTCCTTTTCTCTGCTGGATTGCCCTCTATGCTCCTTAACTACTACTCTGATGGACCTGTGCTTCAGCACACTTTCAATCTCTCACCTGACTACCCTTATCTTTCCTGCAACTTCCTTCTCTCCTGGGCTATTTTTTCTTTCCCATGGACTATTCATCTCACTTCTGGGCTGTAACTATACCTTCTGGATTGCTTATTCAAAAGAAAATGAAATGAAAACATGGATAGCCCTCTCTCCCAAACCCCATCATCTCAGATCCTGAATCATTAATCTTTCTCGTTGACCTCCCTTCATCAATATTGGCCATCCTGCTATTGCTTTTACCTTACTTCCTTTTTCTCCACTGAACCTCACTCATCAGCTGTTCATCACTCTCCTTTCTTGTCCTTCCTCTTTTGAACTATTCTTCTGTGTCCTGTACTGTTCTTCTATCACCAGAGCTGTTCTTCTCACTACTGCACTGTCCTGCTCTCTCTGCAACCGTTTTTCTCTTCGGACAGGGCTATCTCAGATCCCCAGTGCCCCTGAACTACCAATTGAATCCTGGATTTACTATACAGTGGTGGCTTTGTAGCCCTTGGGGACAAAAGGTCAAGGTATAGCTGGAGTCAAGGAACCAAACACTACTAAAAGGGCTCTAATTAATAAATGATCTCAGTGCTCTCTAATGTGTACTCAATTATCTTAGTGGAATGATGAATAGCAGTTCCCATTGTGTGATTTTTATTAGTCATGCAGTGAGTTCTTTTAGTTTTGTACACTTTCCATCCAAGACGTCAATGAACAATTTAATTGGTAATTTTTGTGCCACACAGAGACAATCACAAACATGTTTAGACCCTGAGACTGATTTGGAATAGTCTGAGCCAAATATCTAAGAAGAAAATTTAGAGTCTTGAACTGCTGTTTTAAAATATTGTACGTGTTTTTCATATTATATAATAGCAAGCATGCTATCTAAAAATATACTGGTAGTTATACTGATAAACTGAGGTTTAAAGAGTACCATTGTATTAATGTTTCTACTACTTTTTCTTACACTACAAATCTCTCATATGAGGTTGCATAGGAGGCTTTGTTTTCTACGCCCAGTTGTGAGTTTGGCAAACTGACCCTGTATAGACTGAAAATATCTCCAAGTCCTTTCTGCACATTTCCAAGTCAGGACCTTGTTCACTATTTCCGCTTCTTGCTTTGCTTAGGAATTCCTTCAAGCCCAAGAAAGAAAACCACAGATCCATCCTATCTGGATTTACTTTGTTACATAGCCATGGATAGAAGTGTAATGCAGGTTTCTGCAGACCCTGCGGTGAGGGAGAGACCCCCACTCTTCCGGATCCCCACATTGCACAGCAGGCCCCATTATTTTGCGTTACAAAACTGGCTATAAAAACTTCGTAGAGTTATGTTTAGACACAAAAAAGGTGCTTTGTGATCTTGCATAGTGTAGGAATGTTGGGAAATGAAATGTTCTTTCCTAATACATAAATTACCATAGTATGAATATATATAAAAAGTTTCTCAAACTAGATCTTAATTACCTGATTGATTAAAACAGGGTATAAATCGGTTTGCACACTAGTACAAACACAACTTTGGATGCCCAAAATGGTAAAAAGTATTGCCCATATTTACTTAAGGTTTTTCGCTGGCTCGCACACTCCGCAAAGCATCGCCAAGGAGCGTAAATAGCAGTGATGGAACAAATTTCACATGCAAAACCAATTTATGCTGAAAGTTGACAATCAAGCTAAGTCCAAACCCCTTTACACCATTCCACAGTTATTGTAGGTGAGGGAGTATGTGTAGAGCGGGCCAGCGTAAAAAAAAAACATGGGTTTTGGCACAAAGCCAGATCTACTATTTGGCTTTGCGCCAAATCCTAACGTCAAGTAAAAGCAGGTTCAAGCAGGAGGTCAAGCTTTATATTGCCTTATATACCTATATGTAGAATGTGTGCTTTACTCTAAAGCACACTTAATACATGTAGCACCTCTTTGCAGCGGTGTATCTCCAGTGCAAATCTTAAGCAGGTACTGCCGGCTCACTGTACCGCAACTCACAGCATCGCTGATCACATCCAGATTTAGTGCAGGTGCCACCAACTATGTCATCCGCAGGTGACTCTCACTAAATCTGGTGTTGCAGTACTTTCTGCCCTTCACACAACACAGAAGTGACATTTATCACAAAGCACTCTATTGTGTGAAAGACAACAAATTTGGGCCCAAATGTTGCATGATTAGCTTTATCGTAAGAAGACCCACCAAAGCATTACATTTATTATTTGGCCCTAATATAAGCCCCAATCTACATTTCGCCTTCTAGAAAGACAGCTAAGAAACAAGAAATAAACTCAGAGTGATGATCTGAGCTTATGAATAAAAGAATTTGTGTAGTCTCACGACTTCTATGGAAATACATCAGCTAACTAGTTCACTGTGAGCCATTACATTCACAGATAATAATAAATGAGCAATTTTGGCTACGAAATATACTATCTTTATTGCAAAAGTAAAAGCTTGTATTTTTTGCAAGTCTTGGAATACCAAGGCATTGGCAGGATTGGTAATGTATGCAGACTTCTTGTGGAGTTTTGCAGAATGATTTCCTTCATGTATACACTTCAGAGTTCATGACATATTATTTAATGGCATGTGTGATATTTGCTACATCATGTCAGTGGGAGATTCTGGCTACATCTCACTCAGAAAGAGAATACTAATCTTACACCACTCTTCTTAACAGCAATCTTTAATCATTCTTTCAATATGTAATTGAATATAATTTCCCAATCCCAAAAAATTATTAGCTTTTTCAGTAACCATCATTTTGTATAAACCTAAATCTTTTTTAGTTTGGAGTGTGCTCTTCAATTCGAGATTTTTAAAATCATATGTGTTGTTTACCCACTAAAAGTATCTCTGTTCTAAGTCGTGGGTTTTAGTGACTGCATTAGGTTTTATTGAGCAAAACTTGAAAATACTATAAAAGAATTGTCCAGTATGACTGCAGTTGGACATGGAAAGTGAACATCTGTTAGAGCAAACAGGGCAAATGGTGCTGATTATAGGATCTTTGTTAAGTCAAAAGGAGAGAAACATACTGGCTTGACTACGTCCACCAAAGCCAACGATGACTTCTAACGAAGAGCCTGGAGAAAAAACACAGAATATTCAGACAGCTACTTTGCACACAAAAAAACTCAAATCATTTTACACCCCCACTGTCTCAAAAACATATTTCATCATAAATGTATGACAATAAAAAAAAGGGATAAGTGATACAGAAAAATGTGCAGGTGAAAGCATTTCATCAGAGAGACATGCACAATAATATAATTAATGACTGAGCATTGCAGACAAATCAAGTAAACAGTATTAAGTTGAATGCCAACACTAATGCACAGATTGGCCTAGAATTGGACAGGATCAGATTGTCTGAGCCTATCCACTTCTGCTCCAATCCTGGATATCGGAATTGAAAATATGGATAAATTAGCAGCTAAATGCTCAAAATAGTATAGATGCTTGTTCATTTGCATAATGTCTCAGGAATGGGGAATCTTGATAATAGCCTGAGAAGGAGGTCACAACTTCTCCTGTGATTTATTGTATACAAGTGGAATACTTGACATTTAAACTTAAGATCCTTTATTGAAAGTGAACTAAAACCATTCAATTTACAAAAACATATGGGGCCTCAGCCACATAATCCGAAAGAAAGAAAGTGCTGGGCTTTTTTACACAATAAAAATAATTATCAATTTGGGTTTTTACAGCTTTATTAATCATTTTCTTTCTACTTGCTTCTCAATCAGTTCTAATAAAAAGTAACCATTCCCATGAACAAAATCAGTTAGAAATATGACCATATAATAGCATTTCAGCAAACACAGTATGGTGAACAATAATCCATGGTTTCATATTTTTAATACAAATCAGTTTTAAAAATCAGCTTCCACTGGCTTTGATTTTCTACGCAGTCAGCATTATGAATTTAACAATACTGCCTAAAAGATGTCATCAGTACAATTAAAATGTGTGTTACATTTCTTGTGTTCTGACAAAATAAAGTCGAAGAATTATTGTGAGACACAAATTCTGTGTCTTAAATATCATGATGTGAAACAATATCATGGTTCAGAATATCAAATGTAAGATTATAATTTTTTCATATTTTTTAATATTATGGTTTAATATATTATTGTGTCATATTGTTGTAATTTAAGTTACTTTTTTAGTGCATTTAGAGTGTTTTTTTGTTTTAATATATTGTGCTTGCTTTTAAATTGTTCGTATTTTGGTACAAGATTTTGAAAAGTGGGATGTTGTGTTCATAGGGTATTAGGGCAGGGAGTAAATAAAAAATAGACATTTTTAAAGTTTGTTATGTTTTCAAATTCTTGTGCCGATTTGTTTTTAATTTATAAACTGTTTTTAAACATTTTCATTAATTTATTCATACTTGTTATACTTTTTAAAAATATTTATAATTGAAAATGTTTTTTGTTATATTTATAAAGTATTACAAGAATGAATATTATTTAATTTTGTTTTAGTATTGCAATTATTTCTAACATTTCTAATAAGCAAATTTTTGGTTTCTAATTTGAATTATTCTATATTTTTATTAAATAGTTGAATTTAATTAATGTTCATAAAAGTATTACTTTTTAGTTTTTCTATTTCTTTATATTTAATATTTAATTTAATATTTAACCTTTTTATTTAATATTTTTAACATACTGTGGTTATTAACCATATGTGTATAGTACATCTTTGTTATTTATTTCATATTTTGGTCGTTATCTAAATTTCATTGTTTAATTTAGTGTGTTATTATTTGGAATAACTAAATGTATTTATTTCTTTATTGTTTACCGTAGCGTACATTAGACATTTGTGGTATTCGGTAATTTTTTAATTTAAAAGTAGAGCATTTTCCTTAATGTCTTCATGTTTGGAGAGGGAATAGTAAATTGTACCTGCTCAAGTCCAACACTTTCTCCAGTGTGGTTAAGTTTGAGGTGGGGATAGTAGATTGTGACCTACATCACCCCTACCCCCCCTCCAAAGTTCAGCACTTTCCCTAATGTGGTTAGGTTTGGAGTCAGACTTGTAATTTTGAGCATACGAAGCCCAACACATTCTCCTATATGGTTACATTTGGAGTTGGAATAATTAATCAGAACCACCCATAGCCCAACACTTTCCTCAGAGTAGTTAAGTGTGGAGTGGGAATAGTAAATCTGACCCCCCAGCAACCAACACTTCCTCTAAGTTTAGTTTAGATTTAGTGTTAGAATAGTAAATCTTATCTCCCCAAATCAAACATTTTCCACAATGTGGTTCAGTTTGGAGTGGGAATGGTAAATCTTAACACACCAAAGTCCAACATTTTCCACAATGTGGTTACATTCAAAGTGGGAATAGTGACTTGTATCTCTCCAAAATCCAACACTTTCCCCAGTGTAGCTAAAATTGGAGTGGAAATAGTAAATCTGCGCTCAGTAAAGTCCAACGCTTTCCCCAAAGTGGTTAAGTTTGGAGTGGCCATAGTAAATCTGAACCCCTGAAAGTTCAATTCTTTCCCTAATGTAATTGCAATTGCATTTATCTAGTGCTTACTACCCCTGATGAGGCTTTGAAGCACTTTATGCCAAGCAGGGTGCTGCTCTGGAACCCAAGATAGTGATTAGGCCACTGCTATTAGTTATTTTTCGTTATTGAGATTAGTCTTGTGCACTCAAGCAAACCATTTCATGTATTCACTCCAGTTTCTTTGTGGTAGATTAAAGTAATAGGAGCTAGGCATGATTATGAGTAGGTAAAGGGGGTTATTTGAGTTTATACAAATGTTTGGTGGGACTAATACATGAGCTAGGGGAGATTAGGTCATGTTAGGTTACCGGAGTATCACTTTCCAAAAAAAAAGAGAGGTTGTGATGTTTGAAATGAGTTGTGACAATTTGCAGAAATACATTAATCAAGATTAAGGCAAATATGCATGTGACAAAGAGAAGTTGTTTTTAAACACAAAAAGGCATACAGAGGATGGAAACAAGGAGAGAGACACTTATAAGGAAAGAGGAGAGGTGATCATTCTAAGTTTTAAGTAAAGATCAGTTTTTCATTTCGGATTTTAGGAATATAGAGGACATTTATCAAGATACCATGTAATCTGAGGATGCATGACTGTAGAAGCAACATTATTTGCATGTGAAGATAGTGGTTAAATTTGGAGAGTGAATAGTCAATCTGAAACCCTTAATGTCCAACACTTTCTTCGATATGGTTAGGTTTGTGGTGGGAAACAGCCAATCTGAACTACTCAAAGTCCAACACTTCCCCCAATGTGGTTATATTTATAGTGGGAGTAGTAAATCTGAATAACTCAAAGGCCAACACTTTTCCCAATATGATAAATTTTGGAGTGTGCATTGTAAATTTGAACCCCCCCATGCAAATTCCAACACTTTCCCTTATGTGGCTACATTTGGAGTGGGAATAGTAAATCGGAGCCCATTCAACCCTCCCCCCCAGTGGTTAGGTTTATAGTGGGAATATTAAACCTGAACCTCTACCAAAATCCAACACTTCCACAGTGTGGTAAAGTTTGGGAATAGTAAATCTGATCCTCACAAAGTCCCCCAGTGTGATTAAACCAGGATTATGAATATCACATCTGAACCCCACCCCCAAAATTGTATTTCCCCAAAGTAAAACATTTTTCCCAATGTGGTTAAGTTTTGGAGTCAGAATAGTAAATCTGAACCCATCAAAATCCAACATTTTTCCTAATGTGGTTAACTTTACAGTGTTATATACATTTTTTAAACAACTCTTTTAATATATGCTAAGATTAATTTATTTTGAGATTAAAGTCTTGTTTATTTTTATTTTTTCACCATTTTTTACACTTCCTTTGAATTAGGGCCTGATTTAGATCTTGGCGGATGGGTTACTCTGTCACTACGGTGACGGATATCCTGTCCACCGAAATATAAATCCCACAGGATATAATGGGATTTATATTTCGGAGGATGGGATGTCAGTTTTTGTTGTGACTAAGTGACCCATTCACCAAGATCTAAATCAGGCCCTTAGGGGCTGATTACGAGTTTGACGGTGGAGCGGCCGGACCGCCCTGCTGCCGCACTGCCAAATCTGTGTGATAACCGCCCGCTATATAATTATTTTTTTTGTCATTGGTGGGCGATTCCTTTGGTGTTCCAACGGCGGTGCCTATAAAATAGGCACTGCAATGGGAATGTCTAAAACAGTTCCACCACGACATGCAATGAAAAGTCCATGTCATGCTGGAACTTCTGTGAATGCACACAGGAGAGGCACATTTTGTGCCCCCCTGTGTGCATCCACAGGGCGTAAGGCACAAGCGGGTCCTGTAAGACCCCCTTTGTTTCGTCTCTGCCAGGGTTTTCATGGAGGAAGAACCGCAATGAAAACCCTGGCGGAGAGGAAACTCATAATATGCTTGGTGGGACCAAGGCAGTCCTGCCAAGCATATAGATGGTTCTGGACCGCCCGCCACTTCCAGGGAATGGTGATTCCCCGGCGGAGTCGGCGGTCCCAGGGCGGCACCACCACTAGGGTCGTAATGTGGTGATTGTAAGACCGCCACAGCCGCCACACCATGAGTCCGGCGATCCGAGGACCGCCAGACTCGTAATTAGACCCTTAGGGCCCGATTACGATGCCGTAGGAAACAACTCTGACCCTCGGTCGGAGACGTTCCTACGGCATTGTAATTGGATGTTCAGATTCCTTTCCGCCCTACCCATTTTGATGGGGTTGGCCAGAATGGAATCCGACGGGCTCGGAGAGCCTGTCTGCCATTTGGAAAGCCTCCAGTAATCTCTTGGGCGGCTCTTTCCGCCCGAGGGATTACGATGGCAGATTCCCACAGCCTTTCTGTGCCAGCCTTTCCAATACAGAAAGGCTGTGGGAATCACACTTTGGGGGCCCCCAGCAGGGCCCCCATGGATGCAAGGCCGCCGGATGGTGGCCTAGGGAGCACCGATGGTGCCCCCATGTTGATCCCTGCACCCGGTGGCAGGAACCTTGAGGTGCCTGCCACGGGGTGTAGGGATGAACTGCACCTCAGCTCTTTACAATGAGAGCATGCATTCTGGTCGGAATGCATGCTCCCATTGTAAAGAATAGGAATGCGACCGAACAGTGTTCGGTCGCATCCTAATTGCTAGGTTGGGATCGACTACAGGAGGTCGTTCGGTCCCAGTACCCAAATGATGTCGGACGGACTCAGATCCGTCCGACATTGTAATCGGGGCCTTAGTGTTTTTCTTTATTATTTTGGTTGTTCCCAAATCTGATGGTCATGGTTTCCTATTGCTGGTGTTTAATTCCAGTTAGACTATTTTAAACTTATTTACTAAGGATTCAGTGGTAGTGGGAGTTGTTCAGAGTTAGTTTGGCTAGCATTTGTTATTTGATATTATTTTAATGTACTTTTACTTACGATAGCATGTGTTTGTTTACGCTATTGCTGTACACCTTGTAGTGTAATGTAATGCCTATTTGTATTCAATATATGTGTTCTATGTGTTACAATTGTCTTTAATTATTTTTTTACTGTGCTTTGGTTTGTCCTGGGGATGTAAGTGTTTTTGGGTGCGTTTATTTTGTTTTTTTCCTACAGTGTTTTTTATTTTAACCCGGATGCGTTATATTTATCTGTTCTGGGAAAAAAATCTGGTTATTTTTGTTACCAAAGTTGTTTTTTACTTTTTACTTCATTTCTTGGGTTGTTAGTAAAGAGTCTTACTTTGAATGCTAGGAGTTGATGCATTTGTTTAGTTTGTTCATTTGGTTGGAGAGTTAGGGTTTGAGTAGGCTTAGGAAATTGAGCAACCATTCTTGGACGGGACTATTTCTAATGGAGCATGACCAAGGCTGATTTGCATAAGGATGTCCGCTGTCTAGAATGGTCAGAAAATGATGGACTGGAATGTAGTTTGAGCAATCCCCAATGGCTGCAATTAATTCAGCCATTCTTTTCATCACTTTCTTGTTTATTGCAGTGATAGTAATAACACCATTTTTAGACTTCGCTGTGTTAGAGAAGCGTTAATAATCCTGGTCTATAAAGGGAGCAGGGAGTGTTTGATCTCGCCGCCTGACTGGAGAGGTGCTGGGCCTGCTGGAGCGCCACTGAACTAACGTGCTGGGCCGCAGTGAGCTGTAACGTTGTGGCTGATGCGGGCAGGCTCGAGCCGTACTATATCCGCAGTGAGTTCTTCTCTGCTGGTGGGGGCTGGTGCGCGGGGCCCGAGTGCTGCTCTACACTCACCTTGACGCTGTGGCCTGGGTTGGCGGGCCTCCCCTGATGGCTTGATTCACCTTGGCGGCCTGGCGCTTTGGACATGCTGAACCCTCACTGTACTCTGGCTGCATGACTTGCGGCGTTTCTGCTCTGTGGGCCCGGCTGCCCTCGACTGCGTGGTGGCTCCCAGGATGAAGTCTAACCTCTGATTTGCACAAGGGGAGTGAGGTGGTGCGCCGCGTGCCAGTCATCTGGACATTTTGGCTGCTGCTGGCGCCGGGGAGGCTGTACAGGCACGTCCAGGTCCGCAGTGGAGCCCATATCTGGATCTGGTATATATCAGCTGGCTGCTCTGGAGGCTGTGTGCCCAAATGCTGTGCCACTTATTGTAGTGGCCTGTAGCTGTGGATGCCTGTGAATATATAAAGACACAGCTGTGGTCCCGAGCTGTGGTGTCATCTGTCTCTGTATCCTATATATCCACCAGTGCAAATTAAGCGGCTTGTTCCATTGAGAAGTGTTTTACGCTTGGCTCGGTGGCTGTGAGTGGCGACTGCTGTTGCCACAGGTGAGCTGGTCACAATCGGCAAAACCGATAAGTCACAACCCCGCCTCACGTTTGAAATGCCCAAGCCGGGTAGATCACAGCCTAACCAAACTTCGGACTCTGAGGCGGATGCTCCATCAGACACTGTCCCGACTCTGGAGACTACGCTCCTGGTGATGCAGCATATCCTACAGTTGATTGATGGAAAGATTGGCGCGTTAAACCTACGTATGGATCATATGGCTGCGAAGCTCAACAAACAGGGCACCAGGTTGGGCGAAGTTGAGCAACGTGTCTCTACGGCTGAAGACGACCTGCACACTGTCTCCAATAATACCCTAAATATGGAAAACGTTCTGGCAGTTATCCAGGTGAAGAATGAGGACTTGGGTGCGAGATCCAGGAGAAACAACCTGAGGATCACAGGTCTGCCGGGGTCGACCAATACTGGGTAAATGGAGATCTACGTTGAGGGGATGCTCAAAGATATCTTTGGTGTGGACAATCTGTCTCCTATGCTGATAGTGGAGCGCACCCACCGCTCTCTGGCGGCTCGTCCGATCCCCAGGGCCTCGACAAGACTCATCATTGCGCGGTTGTTAAACTATAAACATCGGGACACGATCCTCCGCCTAGCCCGAGCAAAAGGTTCTATCAACTATCAGGGAATGTGTTGGCTTTCTTCCCAGATTTTACCACGGCTGTCCAGGCAGCGAGAAGGGAGTTTGCACCCATCAAAAAGTTGCTGCTGGCGGAGGAAAACCCATAATGCTATGCTTTACCCTGCACGCCTGAGGATTGGCCCGGATGGTGCCTCCAAGATCTTCAACAACCCGAAGGCCACCATGGAACATGCTAAATCATTGAAAAAGCGTTGCCGTGAAACCGTCTAGTGATCCAGATGAAGAGGAACAGTGAGTCTCTGTCTGTGCATGCAAACTGTAAATGTGTGACTGCGGCCTGAATGTTGCCTCCTGACCTCTTTGGTGGTCGTTGTGAGGTGGGATGTTCGCTGGAACTGATGAACATCGTGAGCAATATCCTGTTCCGAGGTGGCTTCATCTTGGTTCCACGATTTGTTGTTCATGTGAGTACTGCAAGAGGTCGAGCTGACCGTGGCCTCAGCGGCTTTGAACACTGACTGGGCTGTCACGTTGACACTATTGACAAGTTCGGCCACCTCCCCCTCTAATGGGAGGCTGTATGCACTCTAGTGATCCCTAATGGGTGTCCCCCGACTAGTTCTTTGGGGTCTGCTCTCATAGGGGGGCTTGTTTGTTTTTCATTGGGATGTCTTTAGAAAGTTGGGGGTGCTGAAGTGGTGAGGGGTTGGGGGGAGGGGTGTGATCTGGCAGACACAGTGTGTTGTAGATGCAGTGTATTTGTTAACATGATGGCCCTATCTAGGAAGTACACAATGTGGGGTATTGCAAGTATGATGGTTCAATTCATGTCCGGTGGAACTGTTAATCTAATAACATGGAATGTACGCGGGCTTAACAACCCCAAAAAGATCCGTAATGTGCTAGCGTTTCTAGATAGGCAGGATGTGCAGGTCGCATTTCTTCAGGAGACATGTGGGGGTTCGCTGGGCCGTGGTGCGTGTGGCAGCATCGTATTCCTCCTACTCTAGAGAAGTGTTGATTCTGGTCAAGAAAGGTACCCCATTCACCCTACTTACGTGGCTGATGAGCAGGGAATGGTGCTTCTGGTTCTGGGCAAATTGGGTGGCACAACTGTTCTATTTGTAAATACATATGGGCCCAACATCGATGATCCGGCATTTTTCAATGATGTTTGGAGGCGTATCTCCTCCTTCCCTCCCTCTGTTGCAATATGGGGTGGTCATTTAAATGTGTGTTGTGATCCTCGGCTGGACCGCTCTGTGAACGCGGTGGGGCGGGGAAAACAGGCTGCACAGGTGCTGGCTGAACTGATGGAAGCTGAGGGACTCATGGATGTGTGGAGGTCCCGAAATCCGGCTGGGAGAGAAGGTACATTTGTGTCCACGGTGCATGGTTCCTGGTCCAGGCTGGACTACTGGTTGGTTCCCAGGGAGGTGTGCCCCTGCACTATCTCGATCAAGCACCTGGCAAAGACGCTTTCTGATCATTCTCCCGTGCTCCTAGAGCTGTGTCCCTGCATGTGTTAGGCCGCCGTTTCAGTGGCGGCTACAGCAGTCCTCCCTATTAGACCTGGTGTTCCGGGCCACAATTGGTGCAGCTATCACTAACTTTTTAACAGAGAATGAGGGCTCGGTTGCTAGTGCGGGCACACTTTTGGGAGGCCTTTAAAGTCACCATTAGGGGGGAATGTATTGGGGCACAGGCGGGTGTATTGAAGGATATCCGGAATAGGATGCGTGGTCTAGCTAAAATTAGCGCGCTGGAGTGTGAATATGAAAAGTGTCCCTCGCCCGCAATTCTGGCCCAAATCAGGGAATTGGTTTCTGAACACAATCAGGTAGCGGATCAGGAGATACTACATAGGTCTAGGAGATGTAAAGCTCGCTACTATGGAGAGGTAGACCCAGTCGATCATTGGCACATAAACTGTCTCTGCCTAAGGGACAGGAGCATATAGTTGAGATGGTGGATGAGGACTCTATTGCCCGTCATTCCACTCCAGAGATTAGCAGGGTGTTTCTTGACTTTTTCACCAAATTATACGGGACCAGACCGTCGGCTAGTGAGGAAGAGGTCTCCAGTTATTTGGATGATTTCACTCTAGGTTGGCTCTCTCATGGCCAGCGTGAATATCTGACTCAGCCCTTCGATGTGGAGGATGTCAAAGAAGCTATAATGTCCCTGCCGACCTGTAAGGCGTCGGGTCTGGATGGGCTACCCAGTGAATTTTACAAGGCATATATTGAGATTCTGACCCCGCGATTGCTGGAGGTCTTTGCAGAGGCCTACGAGACTGGTACTCTACCCCCACCCTTAGGGAAGCTCTGATTGTCACACTTCTAAAGCTGGATAAAGTTGCGAATAAGTGCGAGTTGTATAGGCCACTGTCCATAATAAATATTGACAATAAAATTTTGGCAAAAATCATTGCTAATAGACTACAACCCCTGATCCCAAATTTGATCCTCCCTGACCAGTCGGGATTTGTCCCTAAGCGATCGACCGTACATAATCTACGGACTATTTTTGCTGTGCTACACCACTTGGATCCCGAACTCCCAGCTGTGGCGGTGCTTCTCGATGCGGCAAAAGCTTTTGATTCGTTACAATGGGGGTACATGTTCATCGTATTGCAAAGAATGGGAATGCCGCCGTTTTTCTTGAAATGGGTGCGTCTCTTGTATGCAGGCCCGGTCGCCAGATTGCGAATTAATGGATGGGTATCAGGTACATTCTCAATATGTAGGGGCACCAGGCAGGGCTGCCCCCTCTCCCCGATGCTCTTTTCTCTGGCGCTCGAGCCGTTGGCGTGTAAGATCCGACAAAAGCATGCCGATGCTGCTCCGGGGTTCCGGCAGCGTCCACTGGCTATCTCGCTTTATGCGGACGATATGATGTTATATGTCCGTGAGCCGGCCACGCATCTGGCTTCCCTGTTACGCGAATACGTTCTGTTTGAGAGACACTCGGGGTTAGGAATAAATTGGGCAAAATCCACGGTCTTCCCATTGACTGACTGTACTCAGGAGACAGTCCTGGAGTACCCGCTCTCCTGGTCAACAGATCCCATGAAGTACTTGGGGATCGGGGTGCACAGGGACCCTGATAAGGTGCTAAGTTTGAATTATGGGCGTGTCATTACCAAAATTTCTGAACAGGTCTCCCGTTGGACCCGCTTACCATTGTCATTGGCAGATAGAATTGCTGTAGTGAAGATGACTATTCTTCCCACACTCCTCTATCTATTCGTGAATATTCATATAAAGTTGAATGTAGCACTTTTTAAATAGTTGCAGTCCTGCCTGCTAGCGTTAGTGTAGGCTGGCAAGCAGCCTAGATGTAGCTGGAACACTCTGGCACTGCCGTTTGAGCGTGTGGGGTTGAAGCGCCTGATTTATATTTGTATTACCTGTGCGCGCAGGCACAATTTGCACATTATTGGCATTTCCCACAGAGATATCTACCGCACTTAGCTGTGGAGGCAGACACTGCATTTCCAACACCGTTAGCCGCTATGATCCTACATGGCGGCGAGGGTGGCACCAGGAAGGAGATTAACCCTGTCAGGTGGACTGTCTGGGCGTGGAGGGCTCTTGCTACGCGTGCGGGGAGGGGCTATATATATGCGCCAGACATGCCGATTGCTGCACACCGGGCCTTGAATGTCCTGCAAAATGCAGGTGTTACTAAACTTGGAGACATGTATCTGAATGGGTCATTTTTATCCTTGGATGAATTTCAGGCTGGTCAAACGTACAAAGCAATGCACAGTTTCACGTACACTGGACTGCGCTTGGCAGTGCGTACTCTATACCCTGAGTTCCCTCTGGAGCCCAGAGTGCTGAAAGCGCTACAGGTGGTTTTAATGGGGGGAAATAAAGGGCTGATCACCAGAATATACAATGCTTCCCAAAGGGAAAAAGACTGGTCTGGGTCCTCCTCGTTCGATAAATAGAACAATGAGCTTGATGTCCCTTTGTCCTGGGAAAACTGGGAGTCCTGCTGCAAACTGACTGGGTGTCTGACTGCCGAATGTAATCTTCGCATTATACATTTTAAGTATCTGCATCAGCTGTATTACAACCCTACGCAACTGTTAAAATTTGGATTGCGGGAGGATGTGAGATGTACTAGATGTGGGCAATATGGGGCTAACTTGCGTGGGGCTGTGTCGCTATATATAGAGTTTTTGGCAGCGTGTTGTGAAGGTGCTCACCGATGTGACACTTGATAGGATTGAATGCACACCAGAACTGTGTCTGCTAGGGCTGCTGAAGAAGGTTAAACCAGGCAATAGACGCATTGTTGCTATATCTAATTTGTTTGCTAAACGTGCTGTTGCAATGCATTGGGGTGCTAGGACGGTGCCCACTTTGGTGAAGTGGATTAGGGACCTTGTGTACAGCAAAGAACAAATGGAGGCATATGCTGAGGAGCTGCCAACATATTCTAGGCCTAAGGACTTTTAGGCGCCACTGACCACGTACCTGATGGAACTCCCCGTCATGTCATAATTGCCTGTGGATAATTTGATTACAGGGGCTGAAGGTCTTTTGTAAGACCTATTAATCTATTCGGTTCTCAACTGTGTTGCAAATGTGATATCGTGCATTACATGGTCTGCCTTTTGTTTTTGGACTGGGTTGGGGGGATGGGAGGGGATAAAAAATGACCATTGAAAAAGAGCGAACTCACGTGATGCATATGAGTAAGACTTGCAGGAGTCGAAATGTGTTATGCAATGTAACTTGCCTGAATAAAGGATTATCATTGATGCAAAAAAAAAAAAATTACTGCAACTACGAATATTACTATAATTAAAATACAAAAATATATTCTCAACAACTAACAAGTAAACCATTATTTACATTTAAAAAACACAACACAATTAACACATACAATAATAACATAATTTTTATAAAATAATTACTTACATTTAAATTTGTGATAACTTAATTTACATTCTACCCTAAACATCAACAACTAATACAACACATATCTAAAAATGTTATGTTAAATAATATTGTTTACACATGTTACATATATAATTATTACTTAAAATAATAATAATAGTTAATTACCACTCCACCCTTTACCCTTACAAAAAGAAACACACACCAAACATAAATAAAAAAAAAAAAAAATTGTAATAATTAAATCTTAATTTAACTTTTATTATTAACAATTAAGTAATAATACATTATTAATATGTAATTAGCTTCCTACCATTTGCTCCTACAACTTCTACAACTCACACCAAATATATAAAATGAAAAATATTTATGTAAAATATGTACATAAAATATTTTTCAGTTCTAGAATTATTATAAATTCACTTTATTTATTATTTATCATAAATAATTTCCTATACACCCTTTACACATGCATAAACTACAACACACATCCCAAACAAAAAACATTTAATATATTAAACAATTTACATAAATATTTTTCATTTAAATAAATATTATTTAAAAATTATTAATTATGAAAAATATATTTATTAAACAATACTAATGTACCTACTTCCCACCCTACACCCCTACAAAACTCACAACCTGCACCTAAAACCTAACTTTAACACATTTTGAATACTAATATAAATATTTATCAATGTACTAAATAGCATTAATAAAAAATGTATTAATACTTAATTATAATTAATTACCTAAACGCAATATACACCTACAAAACATACAACATGCTCCTAAAGTTGAAATTAACAAAAAGTCATTACATAATTAACATAATTAATTAACAATGTAATAATTAATAATAAATCAATTAAACAGTAATAATTACTTTATTTAAATTAATTTACTTCCCAGCCTATACCCCTACAAAACCCACAACTCAAACCGAAAATGAATGCAAAAAAAATTTAATTGAACAACTAAGATAATTCATTATTAATTGCTTCATTATTAATTAAAAACGAAATATTAATTACTTATAATTAATTTAATTCCCACCCTATACCCCTATAAACCCCAAAACGCACACCTACAATTAAAATTATTAAAAATATGATTTACACAATTAACATAAATAATTATCATTTAAATAATTAATATTATTTAACAACTAATTATTAATTAATTATTATTAATTTACTCCCCACCCTGTACCCCTATCAACACCCCAACCCGCACCTAAAATTAAAATGAAAAAAACATTAATTGCACAATTAGCATAATTAATTATCAATTAAATATTTAATATTAATTAACACGTAATTATTAATTAATTATAATTAATTTACTTCCCACCCTGTACCCCTGTAAATGCTATAACCCGCACTTAAAATAAAAATTAAAAAAATAACTGCCCAATTAACATAATTAATTATAAACTAAATAATTAATATTAATTAAAAACAAATTATTAAATAATTATAACTAAATTACTTTCCACCCTGTACCTTATAAACCCACAACCCGCTACAGTACTAAGGGGCCCATTACGATACCCGGCGTAAAAAAATCCGCCAGGCATGGAAGCGGCAAAAATCCGCCCGCACACACCGTCTGAACACCGACCACGCCATTACGATTACACAAACCGAAAACCGCCATCGGCGGAAAAATCACACAAAATACCGCCCGCCAACATCCGAGTCGGAGTCAAACCGCCCGCCACGGACGGAAACACGCACGACAACACAAAACCGCCCGCCCTCACGGCCGACACACCGCACGTGAAATTACGATCGCACCGCCATGAGCGCGGAAAAACCACAAATATACCGCCCGCTAGCGCAAACAACGCCGATGAGAATCGACACGGCAGAAGCCATGGCGCCCACGTACCTGCACAGAAACCATCCGCTCACAAAACCAATAGCACACAACATGGCCAACAAGTCCACACAGCAAGGCACGCACAAATACACAAGCACAGTACACATCCCGAAAACACCCCCCGGACAAACAAAAAATACAAAGGCCAGAACCCCAGACACAACACACCTGAAAACAACAGACCATGAGGACACACCCACATAGGTGAGTACAAAAGCAGCACTCCCACAGACCACAACCCCTTGCTACATTGCAAACCAGAGAGGAGAGGAGAGGACACAGTGACACAGCAAGGACAGCAGCACACCACAGAAACGCACACATCACAACCACCACCACCACCACCAAACACCTGCACCACAAACCCCCTGCACATTACACAACACACACCGCACCAGCACCACAAACACCATGGCACCACAAAGGATGCCCAAGTACACGCCCATTGAGCTGACGGTCATGGTCGACGAGATCATCAAGGTGTACCCACAAATCTATGGGAACATGGTCCAGCACACACCACTAGCCACCAGAAACAGAATGTGGAAGCGGATCGTAGACCAGGTCAATGCAGTCGGGACCCTGCCCAGGAACAGAGGAGAAATTAACAAACGTTGGAATGACGTAAAGAGCCTGGTCAAGAAGAAGGAGGGAAAAACAGAGAGCTGGCTGCCGTCACTGGCGGAGGGAATCCCGCGCTCTTCAAGACCTTCAAAGCGTGGGAGGAGAAGGTGCGAGTCATAATACATCCGGAGATCCTCGCCGGATTAGCAGGGGAGTGGAGGCTGGTAAGTACAAACTAATGTATACCAGCACACCGCTATGTACTCACATGCACTACCACCATGCCACAGCTCCCAGGGACAAACACCCCCATGTCCAGCACACAATACACAACACATCACACACACATGCAACAGACACCACCACACACAGAACCGAACAACTGTAACATACGTGGGGACATGTGTACACTCAGCCACACACAGAACCGAACAACTGTAACATACGTGGGGACATGTGTACACTCAGCCAGCCACGTAACCACCAACAGGTCCCCAAATATGCCAGAAGCGCCACAACGAGCACCCACCACACCCATGTGTCCGCCACAGCTGCACTAACCGACAAGTAACAGGTAAGTGGCAGGAACACAAAGTGCAGTGGGTGGGACGGTGGACAGCCCAAGTACAACACACACCAGGCCCCTAGTCCCACAGCACAGCAAGGAGGAGCATCCCCCACACCCCACAGCCACGTGTCAGCCACCGCAGTGCACAACGACAGCCGAAAGGCAGACATCACGGTCCACAGCAATCGGTGTCAGTGGGTGTCCAGCCACCCCCACGACCCACAACACCCCCCACCCCCACAGACCTGCAACATGGAGCACCCCTGCTTAGAGCCATGTGGCATCCAGTACAGTGCACGCACGAACAACTTGCAGGTGGGAAACTGGACAGGGCTGGATTACTGGAGGCATGAGGACCATAACACGACCAACACATGGGACATGTCACGTAGCAGACGAACACGCAGCACCGCCCACCGTCACGAACAAGTGAACAATGTGCACACGGACATGAACAACAGACTCACACCCCACATGACCCGTCACAGACATAGCAACACCCAAGGAGCCACGTCTGCATGCACAAGCCACACTGAATATAGTACCACACGGCAGCCACTGTGCAACTCATCACACACAACCGAAACACCATTGAAGTCCTGTCCATGTAGCCCCTACTGCCTGTCAACCACACACCCCACGACTACGCCTATGTAAGACAAACAACACTAGACGCAACAGAGCGGAACAACATAAATGCACACGAACACCACTGAACCCATCAAACACACAGACACACCATGCACATACAACATACCATCCATCCCATCCGTCAGCCCCAGTCTCATGAAAGGCATGTCATCCGCACAGCTGCCACACATACAGCAGTCACGCTAAGATACATGCCCATGACCAACCATGTGCCAGAAGTCAATGAAGCGCACGACACACTGTGAGCAACAACACACAACATGGGCCACACCCCCCGAGCACTGCAGTGATGCACATGGCACAGGGCAGCACGCACACCAAGGAGATGGGACAACTGCAATACGTTGGCTGGCACACAACCATCACTCACTCATAAAGATGCGTCCAATGCCATGTCCAGTAATCACAACAGACAGCAAATATGCAGGCCATGTCAAGCATGCACACACCTCAAACCATGCACTGTCATGCTGCCACAACACATGTCACGTTCGGCACCCATGGCTCACAGCATGTACCCCAAAAGCATATCCCCTCCCAAATGCGAATCTGGGGCATGGCCCCCATGTTGCCATATGCGTTCCTAAGCGTTCCATTTGAACCCCAAAAGCATATTCCCTCCCAAATGCGAATCTGGGGCATGGCCCCCATGTTGCCATATGCGTTCCTAAGCGTTCCATTTGAACCCCAAAAGCATATTCCATCCCAAATGCGAATCTGGGGCATGGCCCCCATGTTGCCATATGCGTTCCTAAGCGTTCCATTTGAACCCCAAAAGCATATCCCCTCCCAAATGCGAATCTGGGGCATGGCCCCCATGTTGCCATATGCGTTCCTAAGCGTTCCATTTGAACCCCAAAAGCATATTCCCTCCCAAATGCGAATCTGGGGCATGGCCCCCATGTTGCCATATGCGTTCCTAAGCGTTCCATTTGAACCCCAAAAGCAAAGTACAAACCAGACCCAGGATGGGCCAGGAGCCCGCATACACCAGAGTCACAATAAGTAGGGGCACAGCAACACACCCATCGGCATGGCCAATCCGTCCCATGCCACATGTGCACAGCACACAGTCCCATTGCCAAGCACACACAACTACAGATGCTACAGCCACACACACGCCTCCGGGAAACCCATGTACGAGATTGCACGAACTGTTAATGTCAGACGACAAATACATACTTCGCCAGGTGCAACACAATAACAAATCTCATTCTCTCCACAGGTGACGAACTGCTGGATGCTGGGGATGGAGCCAGCAGCCAGCACAGCCAGCCTACAAGCCCCCAACGAGGACACACGGATCTGGAGGATCTGTCCTCCTCTTCGGACACGGACCACCAAGCAGGCCCATCTGGTGTGGCAGGGCCCAGCCGCTCCCCAGGACCCCTCCTACCCACCAACCCATCATCCAGGGCTGCTGAACATTCCCAGCCCCCTGCTGCCACTGTCGTTGCGGCCACACCCACGGTCATTGTGGCCACTACCACTGCCGCAACCGCCACCATCGCCGCACCGACCACCACCGCCGCCACCACCACCACGTCTTCGCTGGCACCAGCCCCAGCGCAGGTGGTGGCCCGGCCGACTGGATCCACCCTGGGAGCCACAGCGAGGACCGTGGTGAGCAATGTGGCTAGTGGGCAGGCCGGTGGCAGCAGGACTGGTAGGAGGAGCAGGGTCAGGGAAACGCCAGCCTCCCCTGGGAGCCATGCCCTGCCTCAAATGGCCAGAGTCCTTGGGGCCTATGAAGAGGCCCAAGGACAATGGGTCCGGTCTGCTTCAGACACGCGTGAGGTGCTGGGGGTGCTGAGGTCCATGGACGCCCGTATGGGCCAAATCGTGGACCTCATGGGCCAGCTGGTGGTGGCGGTGAGGTCACAGCCAGGGACAGCAGCTCCCCCTCCGCCACCACCTGCCGGGGCGCAGGGTGGAGCAGCAGTGTCCAGTTCCCCTGCGTCCACAGCCAGTGAGCACACCTCAACCACCAGCATGTCGCAAGCAGGCACCCCCTCGCAAACGTGGAAGGGGCCGTCCGAAGTGGAAACAGATCTCCCGGGAGGACTTCGCACGCTCCAAACGCAAGTGAGGCAGCCAGCCTTCCGCCAGCCTTCCTTGACCAGCCACTGCATTGACTTGGACTACGATCCCACTCCACACAGCCATCTGGATGGCATGTGTGTGTTGGACTATGGACATAGAACCAGTGGGTACACCCTGAGCATCACGCAGCCATGACTGACAGCTCATTGTCACTGCACGCACCACTTTTGTCATCACCTTACACACAATCACATGTCACAGTTTGTAATAAATGCACCTTTTACACTAACTGCTGTTTGTGCCCTGTGTTTTATTTGTACGGAATACAACGGCCACCTTGGGCGGAAAGGCACCTGATGCGTGGCATGGCAATTGAATCCGGAGGGCCTGTAGGGACCTAGGGGTGGGAGACAGAACAGGAGCACATTCAATGAGTGTGTCACACACCCATCACACAGTACATGTCAACAACTACAAGCAATGTACACACATCGCACAGAGCAATAGGGCACAATGCCACAGCCACCAACAGTGGCATACTACCCTGGCCATGGAGCGTTGACACACAGCACGCAGTGAACAAACGGCCACCCTGACACAGCACACACACACCTGCACAGATACAGCCACATCAGCCGTCGTACATGGACACTCACCGTCAAGTGAAGTAGCGGGCGATGAGCTGCTGCCGCACATTACCAGCTTCCTCCTCTCCGCTGTCCTCCTCACTCGAGCTGTCCTGGTCTGCGGGCTGGGGCCCTGGTTGATCTCCGTCATCCACGATGAGGGGATCTGCTTCCGAATGGCCAGATTGTGCAGCATGCAGCACGCCACCACTATCCGGCACACCTTCTGTGGGAGTACGCCAGCGCACCCTCGGTGCGGTCCAGGCACCTGAACCTGGACTTGAGGAGGCCAAAGGTACGCTCGACCACACGTCTGGTCCTCCCATGTGCCTCATTGTAGCGATCGTCTGCTGGGGTGCAAGGATTCCTCAATGGACTGAGCAGCCATGCCCCATTCGGGTACGCAGAGTCACCTGGGTGTGAGGGACACAGAGAACCGTTGCAATTCCAACTGGACAGGGGACAGCATCGCACAACCAGCACGCTACACCACTCCACATACTCACCGACAATACAGGCACGATCCTGTTGCATATTGGACATCAGTCGTGGCAAGATGCTGTTGCGCATTATGTGTGCGTCATGGGCCGAGCCTGGGAACTTTGCACACACGTGGGTGATCACCATGTCCGCAAGGCACACCACTTGCACATTCAGGGAGTGCGTGTGCTTCCTGTTGCGGTACAGGTGCTCAGTGGCCTGTGGTGGAACAAGGCCGACATGTGTGCAGTCAATGGCTCCAACGACGTGTGGGATTCTGCCAAGGGCATAGAATGCACCCTTCACTGCCGCCAATTCACGAGCCCTGGGGAAGCGGATGTACCTGTTTCGGTACAGCATCATGGCTGCCAGTACATCCCTCAGCACCTTGCTGAACATGGGCTGGGACATCCCTCCTCCAATGCCCACTGTGTGCTGGAATGACCCAGTGGCGAAGAAATGCATGGCGGCCATCACCTTAGCCGTGGGGGTGACAGCAGTCGGATACACCCTGCGGGGACGGAGATGGGGTTCTCACATGGCACACAGTCGATGCAGGGTTGGCCTGTCCAGCCGAAACTTCCTAATAACCTCTGTATCGTCCATGTCCGCCAGCAATTGGTATGGGCGGTCAATGTTCGGTCTCCGCCTAGGGACAATGGCAGAGGACACATGTCAAAGCAACACGACACATAGCAATTTCGCATACACATCACTGACATGACTGAGCAAGCACATGAGCCACAGCCCAGCTGTCAAGCTGGGACGGCACGGCCACAAAACACTTACACAGGTCTCCCAACAATGGCAATGGCTAGTGATACAAACCACTGCCATGTGCATGCACATGGGGATCTAGGCCCCAATGACTTGCGGGGCGTGCTGATGGGGACTGACTGCATATCCGTCAAGCGGCAACGCCACGGCAACATGAATGTCTGCTGAGCATGGAACTGCTTCCGCGGCTTGATGAGTATGGCACACGACGACGACGATGTGGGCACAGGCTGAGCGGCCAAAACAAGTGGGACCTGTGGCACGAGGGGACATGAGACAGTAGTAGGTGTCAGCACTGCACCCTATGTACAGCACTGTACGGATCACACCTCCCGAAACATTGACAGGTGTCCACATTGACAGCCCCATGCCAAGACGGCTGTGTGCTTCCAGTCACACGTCACAGGTGAGAGGTTACATTGCACGTGCCAGGTGGCAGACGTACATAGTGGGAGCTGGCATGTGTGTGCATGTGTCTCCTGTTCAGGATCCACCAGATGGGCGCTGACTCTGTACTGACCATTGGACACAGCATGTTCCGTGGAAGGCTTGTGTGTGTGGGATGGTGGCACTGGATGTGCCTCCGTTGGGTGGGGGGCCATGCACAGGGCGGGTACGTCGATGATTGCGCATTGTTGGTCACGGTGGGTGCACCAACTGAAGATGTGTTGCCCTGTGTTCAATTCCTATGTCCGCATGATGATGGACTGTAGATGTGGGCAGACTACACATTGGTCGATGTGCTGTCTATTTGCATGTGCCTTCACACCAGGCACAGCTGCCCCTGCACATGTGACCCCTGCTGGACTCGCTGCTGGGTCTGTGGAGCTGATGCACCTTCTGCGCGTGGGGCGGACAGCTCTCCTCACTTCCCTCATTGCGCATGTCATGACTTTGCCGCAGGTGACATGGATCATGGAGGGCCCACATGTACGCGTGGGTAGGCTACACATGATTGTACACTGGTCGCCACCCCCAGTCAGTGTTTCGAATGGGAAGGTTGTCGTGCTGGTGGTATGTTCGATGTGGCGGATGGGCGGGCCTATGTGCGGGCTTACATTCCGGACATGGGGGGGTAGTTGGATTGGCGACTAGTTGCAGTACACACGGGACACGTCTCTTCCTTTCCACATCTGGGTCATCCCTTGTACTTACTGACAGTGATACAGTCATCTTCGCCCCAGCCCTCATGTCCTCCCCTCGCTCCCCCAATATGCATGCTCACCTGCGAGGCTAGCGCCTGCACAGGCAGCCCCAAGCTCGCACCAGAGAGGGCAAGGAGTGTATGTGTGGGTCCAGTTGCACGAGTGGGCTGTCTCAGGGTATGATGTGTGGCGGGACGCCGTCCACCTGCGTGGTGCCCCAAATGGAGACCCGGCCTGCATGGACTATGCATCACAGTCTTCGCCTTCCGGATCCGCCACCTGCGACACCCAGTGGCTGTGGCTGCCCTTGCGGCCAGGCCGCGTCCGTCTGTGGCTGATGGCCCACACATTCACTCTTTGGCCTCTCTGGGGAGGGCTCGGGGGTGGTGGCGCACGCGCTTGCACTTAGTCGCAATGGCATGTGGCGTGGTTGGTATGATGGGCAATGGATGGGATGGTGAGAGCCACCTCCCGTGACGTCAGTGCTGCTCGTGCTGTGGTGCGTCCCCCTACACTTCCATTTGACTTGTGCCATGCTAGACGTTGAGGTTCTATTGCCTGCGTGATATGACCAGGAGGAGCGCGAGGAGACCTCTCACACACCATGCTCCACTGCCATCCCGTGCCCTGTATCGCCTGTGCGGATTGACTATGTTGGGGTTACACCTGGTCGACTGGGGCTGTGTGTGCCTTGTCAAGGGGCATGGCGGGCGCACAACAGGATCCAGCTTGTCCACAGAGGGGGGCTGAGGTGCACCTGGTACCGCTTTGTACGTGTGCCCGGCTGCTGTGCACACACGTGTTCACTCCCCCGACAGGTGTCCTCTCACAATGCCCAGGGAAGCGGTGGTGTACTGTTCATGACCCCTCCCAACACGGCGTGCTCCAACTTGGCATGTGCGCATCTACCCGTCGCACCCACCCACCTGAGCACTGCGTCCATACGACTTCACACGACACATGTGTGTCTTCCACAGTAGTGCTACTCATTTGCGTTGACATCCAATACCAGTGGACTACATGGTCATGTCACGACTGCCGTGTACTTCACATACTCTCATCCTCTCTCATTCGTACTTGTGAAATGAGTCAGCGGAGACAGTTTTGGTTTCAAACATTATATTGAGTCTTCTGTCCTCTGTGATGCAGTATAGTGGACACTACTGGCAGCGGAATACATGTTGAGGATATACTGAGCATGATTGCAAATGGGATAGGGTGTGGGGTTGCATGTGATTGGCTGTTGCATGTGGGATGTGGGCTTCAGAGTGACATCTGCTTGGCCAAGGCTGTGCTAATGTACATTTACGTATAGCTGCGGAGCTGCGGACTTTGACACAGACGGTATACATGTAGCCTACCAGACCGCTTGGCATCATGGGCACAGTCCATCTCAGTTCCATGTGACAGGTTTGCTGCGGTTGTTCCTCATGCACGCGTGCATGTGAGATGACATCAGGGCATGTGCTTGCGTGCATGCAGCGGCGTGCCACTTGTTGTTGCACTGTGGTGGTTACTGGACATGTCACAGTCACTGGGGTCGTGTTGTTGTTGTATGCACTTGTCGTCCATGCAAAGGTCCTGGTATGGGATTCCCGGGGCGGGGGTGGGAGGGGTGCAGCACCCACAGACTCCAGGCGACCTATTCATGTCCACTGAGCGGTGTGTGTGTCCATGGGCGCTGGATCCATGTCGTGTCCTGGTTGTTCGTGCAGTTCCGTCCATGTGGGTGCGATACACAGAGCCCATGCCACTGCCTCCCACGATGCATGCGGTGTTCCTGGATGTGATGGGGAACAGTGTGCATGTCCCGGTCATATCCGATGTCATGGCGATGTCGTTGATGGTGTGGTAATTGTTGCCGGTCGTTTGGTATGGCTGTTGTGGTGGTGACTGGCCAGTCCGTGCGGAAGCTAAGCATGGGTGCGGGGTTGGACATCATAGGTCAATCGGGGAACCTGCGTTGTGGCCCGACGAATTGACAGGTTGTCAGGTATGCGATGCCGTCCAGCAGGGCTTCCATGTCATTGGTGGTGTACATGTTTGCCAGCCAATGTAGCGGATGGTGGCTGTCAAGGTGTTGTTCGTAAGTTGTCCCTTGGAGGACCATGATGGGGCATGCTGGGTGACATTCGATGTAGCTGTTCTCGATGATCCGTCGTGTGGAGGCACAGTGGTCCCATTTCAGTGCGGGTGCGATGTTGGCCACATACGCCATGCCCCCATAGGCAGAGCAGGCCCTGTCGTGTGCGTCCAGAGGGAGGAGTAGTGGTAGCAGGTCCGCCTTCAGACATGCCGGGTTGGAGAGGCATATCTCCACGGGATGCTGGTAGGGACACCTCCGACAGTAGAAGACGGGCATGACGCAGCTGAACAATGTGATGCGGTAAGTCAGTCGGTAACTTACGTTCAGCAGGGACAGGAGATCGCATCCCAATGTATGAAACAGGTTGGTTTTGTACAGCTTGAGCTGTTCGGCGTAGTTGGTTAGGTGTGTTGCGGTTGCCATTTCGCAGCGGTGCGTTGTGGTGGCGTGCTCCGGCTGTGTGTGCAGTCTGCAATGTGCACGCTCCGAGGTTGCTGTGAGCTCTGTGTAGTCGTAGGGAGACAGGACTTGTGTTCTGTTGGCTTGTTTGGAGGACACGGGCCCTCTTCCCACATGCTTCTCAGACAGTTCAAGGTCAGTGATGTGTGACTCCTTCCAATTAACTTGCATGTGGCCGACATGGGGGAGTGTTTTCTTCTTTCTTCCCCGTCCGTTGTGTGCTTCTGTGATATGCGCTATCTGCCCTGTGGTCGGTCTCCTCGGCATGCCTGTGTTGGTCTATTCTTGGACAATGGCTGTATTCACCGGCTTCTGTCGTAGGGCTGTGGTTTCGGAGTTGGAATGGAAGGTCATTCAGTGCTGTCTGCTCTCCCTTGTGTGGGCGGCAGGCTGCCTTTCCGCTCTGCGTTGGGCCTTGTGTGTGAATGTTATTCTTGGGCCACCTGTTGTCGGTCCCCGGGCTCTTTGGTGTTCCGCTTTATATGTCTTGTTCATATGTGCAGGGTGGTATGGGTGTTTCAGTGTGGTACTGGCGTTCCTCTTCCCGAAGGGGCCCTGCTTCTCCTAGTTGGTGTTGCCGCCGCTGTGTGCTACGCCATGTTTGTTACACTGGGGTGTGTCCTGCAGTTGCGTGTCTTCACTGACATGTGTGCGTCGGTTGTGTGGCGTTGGGTGTTGTCCGTGAATTGGGCGTTGGGGACATGTCTGTGGCAGGCCTGTCACGTGTCATGTGCGTTCGGGGTGGGGCTGATGTGTGTGCTGCTTGGTTGTGTCCCTGTGTCTGTGTGCGACGCATGCATGGCGCTGCGGTTGGCCTCTGCGTTGTGCGCATGTGTGGCGGCGTCATCGCCGCTTTGGGGCCGTGACGGGGTGGTTGGTTCCTAGTCCCAGGTGGTGTGTACACATGTGTTACGCGATGTTACGATTTGGCCTGTGTGTCATATGTGGATGCAATGGTGGATGTGTAGTGTACACGCGCTGGTGGGGGTTGTCCGCTTTTTCCGCCCTTGCACTGTGTGCGCTGTTTGCGTGCACTTGTTGTGTGTGTGCCTACCTGCGTCTCCGCGGTACGTTGCGTCCTTGGTGGTGCATCAGCAGGAGCATGGGGAGGGCCTGCAGTGCTGGATTCATGCTCGGGGAGCCGCTTCTTCGTTGTCCGTGCTCGGCGTCCGTGTTACCGCTTCGGTTTGTCGTACGGTATCTCTTGGCCGTGGGAGCCGTTTGTTTGCGGCATCGTAATTTATGCGCCGGGCGGTACGTGTTTCGTCGGACGGTGTGTGTCAGTTGTGCTGCGCCGCTACGTGTACGGGCGCACTTTGATGGCGGACGGTGTTGCTGGCTTGCCGGCGGTGTTTGGCCTACTTTTCGCATCGTAATTGGGCGGGCGTGTGGACTGCTGCGTGCCGGCGGTAACTGGTGGTTTTTGCATCCGCCAGCACGGCGGTTGTGCTTCCGCCCGCCATCGTAATGGGCCCCTAAGAATCACAAAAAATAATTAAAATAAATTTAATAACTACTAAAAATGTAACACTACATTAAAAAACAAACATTAATTATACAAAAAATGTACATCATATACATTTAAAATATATGGTACTCATGGTACTTTGTGGTGTCTAGGAAAGATGGAGGTTCACACCCATCTTACATCTTGGATTCCTGAAAACTTTCATTCGGAAGAACACATTTAAAATCCTGACTCTGGCCCAGGTCTTCTCTGCTCCAGACCCTGGGGATTGGATGGTGTCCTTGGGTTTACAGGACACATATTTTCATGTGCCTGCCATCCCACAGGTGTTTACTCTGCTTCAAGGTGGGGTCAGTACACTTTGAGTTTACTGTTCTGCCCTTAATCCTCACCTTGGCCCCCCTGGTGTTCACAAAGTTGATGACTGTGATCACAGATCTTCTTCGCTGGTCTATGGTATATGTATTCTTTTACCTTGATGACAGGCTGATAAAGGCGCGCTTGCCACAGCCCTATGCGGACAAACACCGGATTCTTACTTTCCTCTCTGGGGTCTCTGTGGACAAACCAAAATCCCACCTTGACTACTGCAGAAGATTCTCTTTAGAGGCTCCATTCTGTGTACTGAGGGCCATATTTAATAGACCTTGCGACAGTTTTACGCCGCCATTGCGTCACTTTTTGTGACGCATTGGCGGCGTAAAACATGCTCCCTGTTGCGCCATATTTACAAAGTGATGCATCTAAGCAGATGCGTCACTTTGTAAACCCCTGTGCTACATTATACCTGCGTCAGGTATAATGTATGCAGGGGCAGCGTTCCCACGAAAGTAAGCCTTGTAGAAGTGACGCAGTGAAATCTGAGACTTCACTGCGCCACTTCTAGGATGCAAATGCATCAAAACCTTACGCCTGCCTCATGGCAGGCGTAAGGGTGACGCAGTACTATATTCATAGTCCTCCCCCCTGCATTTCTGGAGTTGCGTCATGCTTCCGACACAACTCCAGCAATGCGTCATTTTTGCGCCAACAGATATGTCAGTAAAACTGACGTATCTATCATTCCTTGCGACATGATGCGTCATACAGTAAATATGACACATCCATTATGCCGCAAGGAGGGGCAATGAAAAGTGACTCATCGCGGTTTTCATGCAGCGATGCGTCACTTTTCATAAATAATGCCCTGAGTCTTTCAAAGTCTTTCCACATCCACAGTAAGCCCAGGACAGTTAGGATTTCATCCTGGTATTTTGAGCTTGGTCCTGTGTTCTTGCCCGATTCTGAGGCTTCTTCATTTCCAGCCTCATTAATTCTGCTGGTGCCTCAAGCTTATTTGTTCATGAGTGCTGCAGCTGAATCTTTGCCTTCAGTGGCCACAACACTGGGAGGTGTCTCAGACAGCATTCATATTTCGAACAGATAGCCTATGACTTTCAATGCTGGATGAAAAGTGCCATTCTGATGTGTGATGTGTGCCCCAGATTGCAGTGAACCAAAGACCAGGAGGTGGTAAGGAGGCAGACTAGTGCTCTCTGTTTCCTGAAATTTAAAAAGTGATTTTACCTACCCGTGATTGCATCATTTTGATCTGTTTTTGCTTGTGGTTGTTACAGTTTAAAAATTAAAGTTTTTAACCTGCCCATGAATTTATCATTTTTCACCTGTTTTGTTTAGAAACTTGTGGTTTTTACTTGCCCGTGACTGTTTCATGTAACCTGTTGAATTGTGGGATTTGCAGTCCAAAATCTGCAGTTTTTTTTCTCACATTGCCCGTGACTACCTGTTTTTCCCTCCTAATTACTCCCTTGCTTTGTGCTCAGACCTGTATGTTAAGTAGTCCATCCCCAGCTCCCATTTTGTGTTAACAAGTGAGTGAAACCAGATTACACCCCCCCCCCCCTTCTCCCTTAGCAACAGGGATATTTTACATCAGAGGGTGAACAGAGGGTGATCTGAGACAGCAGTAATCTGCTGTTAGCTGTTTAAACTGTGTTTTTTAGGGATTGTGCACACGTTTTTTGGCTAGGAGAGAGAGTAAAGTTTTATACGAACAGTATTGTTAGAGGGCAAAGTTTGTTAGGCCCTTACCTGCAGAACTCCAAAGTGTGAATTAAGCCTTTCTGTCTCCTAGAAGATTCTGAATTGAGAGCAGCTTCAAACTCCCCTGCCAGCAAACATTGCCTGTGGGCACAGAGACCTGATAGAGGCTGCTATTGGATGCTACATGTGTGCATTGATTAGTGGTTGCATCTGCTGTTTCTATTGGGTTAGGGTTAGTTTTCTCATTGGTTGGGTATTTGAGGGTACTGTTTGGTTCCTGGGTCAGTGATTCTATTGATGTAGGGCTTAGGGTTAGTGATCTGATTGGTGGATAGGTTTAGGGTTTTGGATTGGTTCCTGGGGCTGGACTTTCTATTGGACGTAGGGCTTAGGGTTCCCTGTGTGATTGGCTGGTGGGTCTATGGGTTGGAACTAGGGCTGGAGTTAGGCTTTCTATTGGACGTAGGGCTTACTGTTTCCTGTATGATTAGCTGCTGGGACTAGGGTTGGGACTAGGGCTGGGGTTAGGCTTTCTATTGCACGTAGGGTTTAGGGTTTTCTGCCTGATTGGGTGCTTGGACTAGGGCTATGATTGGTTGTAAGGACTTGGTCTCCTATTAGTCGTAGGGCTTAGGGCTAGTGTTCTGATTTGTTAGGGTTAGGGCTAGGGTTCCC
The DNA here is from genome assembly GCA_963921515.1 of Calotriton arnoldi. Lineage (NCBI taxonomy): Eukaryota > Metazoa > Chordata > Amphibia > Caudata > Salamandridae > Calotriton > Calotriton arnoldi. The sequence goes on from CAWUFW010006211.1 coordinate 406,984, forward strand.
ATTGGCTGAAGGGGTCGAGGCTAAGGGTGGAGAGGACAAGGGTGAGTACTTGTTTGAGCCTGCTCGAGACTGGTCAGGACTAGGGCCAGAAATGCTGCCCAAATATACAGTCACCAGCACCCACCCTACACCACCCACATCCAGAGTAAAACTCTCCCAGCACATGTACTCCACTCACTTACTTCAAACTAACCCTTTACAAAATTCTGTCTCAGCACCCACTACAAAACTACACAAACCACACCTATACACCCTTCTATCCCAGCTACCACACATTCGCACCATCACCTACAAACAGAACACAACTCTATCCTATACCACTAGCCAATCCACTCATGACTAACACAACCCAATTCCACACCACCCTGAAGTATATCCCAACCAGGCACACACTCCCTGCTGTAATTGTACCTAACAGCCCCCTTTTTGTCACTAGCAAACCTATACTCAGCCGTTCATCCTTTCTCCAACCAAAACCCTCCTCTTCTTTCGACCTCAATAAGACAACCACACAACATTTACACTCTACTGCACGACACATATTACCTCTTGCAGCAAACAAGGCTCAAACAAACACTTCTTCATCCTCTCTTACAAACAACATAGACTCTACTCACAAACACATCACCACTCCCTTTACCTTACAACTTTCATTCACAAACAATACTATACTAACAAATCCATCTCATAAAACAAATACATCAGCATCTTCTTTCACTACTCCTCAAAAACAAAACATATCACACACACCAGCACAACAAAATCTCAAAAGCGCAACACCTCATAATACTACTTACCATCACAAACTACAAACATACACCCACCTTTCAAATTACACAAACGAACAAACTCCAATACCAAGCTTTCTCTCTTCCACCACACCCTCACTTATACAGCATCACAGCAACTCTCTTTTAACCGTCTCTCATCCTTTGGACAATTTAGAACCTTACTACATGACCAACATGCTGCACCGCCACCCCTAACTCATACACCTTCCCCCCTAAACAGATGCAAACAAAATAAGCACTGTGCCACACCTCACAACTTCGCGTCTCCATGTCTACTGCACAACAAGGTTACACTACAAAAACAACAAAGCACAACAACTCACTCTCAAACACCGTCTCCACCACCTACACATGCAGACCTATCAAAATGTCTTCTTAGCCTGCTGGATGAAGAATACGATACAGAAAAGCTACACGATTGCTATCCTCATATACCTACTACCAACACTAAGGACACACCAGCTGCAAGCCCACAAAATACTGCTCACTCCTCTACAAAACAAATTCACACTATCTCCAAAGCACATTCTCTAAACTGTCTACTAATAAATGCTCAATCGCTCTCTAAAAACAAACATCACATCCACGACCTTCTCACAGACGAAAAACCTGACATACTATTCATAACTGAATCATGGTTGGGAGATGATATGGCTCCAGTCCTGCATGAAGCTGTTCCTGTAGGCTATCAAACGATCACCCAAAATCGTATAGGCAAAAAAAGGAGGTGGCCTAGCTCTTGTGTTCAAACAAACATTAAATATCACTAAAGTTGACGATGTCTCTATAAAAAATTGTGAGGCCCTTTTCACCAGATACAGTACTACATCATCTTCCTCCTGTAACTTCCTGCCCCTTTACAGACCTCCACCTAGCAAGGCAACATTCCCAGACGCACTTCTAGACACAGTTTCAAACCTGATAACACTACACTCCAACCTATGCGTTCTGGGTGAACTCAACATTTGGTTTGACAAACCCAATATGCCCCATCCAAAAACAATCATCGCTGGCCTAGAAGCACTGAACCTGCATCAGATCACGAACCCACACACATCGCTGGTGACATCCTAGATGCCATTTTTGCTAATACAGAACTTGTTACCTTACAAACGATGACTCCAGTCACATGGTCAGACCACCGTTTGCTTGCCTTCCAACATAAAACAACACTACGCGACGCACCTAAAACCACCTTACGTGCATCCACCTATCGGCCGTGAAACAAACTCAATTTGGAACACTTAGAAAGACAACTAACATCTAGCAGGGATCTAGAAACAATAAATTCTGTTCAAAAACGATATGAGTGGCTACAGGAAGCTTTTGATATCCTGATACCACTAAAAGCCACACCACAGACCAAAAGAAAACTAGCACCTTGGAGAAATACAGAGATAAAAGACATAAAACAACAAATTAGAAAACTGCAACGTGCATGGCTCAAAACAAACGCCAACCAAGACAAACTTTGCCTACAGGAAATTAACAGATTATACAAGTCAGCTTATTTATTTATTTATTTACTTGCGTTTTATATAGCGCTGGCTAGACCCGGAGGCATCAGAGCGCTTTACATGAGGAGAGTTACATAGCTTACAAATTATACATTGTTACATAAGGTACAACAGTTACAAGTTACATTTTTAGGTTAATGGCATGTAGAGGGGTAAGGGGGTAATGTAAAAGGGTGAGGGGAAGGAGAATTTAGTGGAGCATAGGCATAAGGATAGACAAAGCAAGCAGGTGGAGAGGAATTCAGGGGAGAGAGTAAGGGAAAGGGGAGGTAGCCAAAGAATGAAGGAGGGAAGCGGAGGTGGAGGGGGTAGGGGACACAGCGTGGAGATTGGGAAAGTAACTGTGTCTGACGTCCGGTTGGGTGGGACAGGGATCATTCTCAGTCCTCAGTTATGTGTGATTCCCATTTTCACGGTGGACTCTCTCAGCGGGGTCGCTGAGACTCCAGGGCATAAGATGCAGGATCCCTCCCCAACAAGGGGAGAGGAGTGCTTTGGTCACGGGCACACTCTGAGGAATGAAGGAGGGAAGAGGTGGGGGTGGGAAACCCAGCTATCAAAAAAGCGGAGAAAAGATACTATTCAGACAGAATTCAAAATGCTAAATGTGCAAAAAAAATTCTATAAAATTTCTATGAATTTCGTATACCAAATTGCCTAGAAGCAGCTCATCACGTTACTCAAGAGTTCACAGACAAACTGGCAAACCATTACACTGACAAAGCAGACACGTTGAACTCATACTTAATACAGAGACAAAGCATCAGCACTAACCCTTTTACAAAGCTACAATCCAAGAATACTCTAACCCAGCCTCTCCATTCCTACCAACACATTTCACACAATAAACTTATGGACCTGTTCAAAGCAAGCAGGCCTGCCGGCAGCCCTTCTGACCCGTGTCTACCGCAAACCTTCAAGACAATTCTTCTAACAACCTCGGTTGCAACTCCAGTAAGGAGAATCATCAACAACTCCTTAACTTCCGGAATATTTCCAGAAGAACTCAAAAAGTCATACATATGCCCATTAGTGAAGAAAACAAACTTGGACCCGCTTAACCCTGACAACTACAGACCAATTTCAAATGGACCTTTCCTGGGCAAACTGATAGAAAGAGCAGTTTTCGCCCAGATGTCTCAATTCATTGAAGAGAATGCCATACTTTTAGACTTCCAAACGGGATTCCGCCCAGGAAGAGGCACAGAATCTGCTCTCCTTGCCACTGGGATGACCCGAAGAACACAGTTGCCTTCAACGGGGTTGCTGCGCTACTTCTCTTGGACCTCTCGGCTGCCTTTGACAAGGTTGACCATAACACTCTGAGATACAAAGACTCTACGAAGCCGGCATAGAGGGGACTGCTCTAGACTGGATCACATCCTACCTTTGCAACAGAACTAATGTCATCCATACCCCACCTTTCTTGGTCAAACCGTACTTCACAAAACCAGGGGTCCCTCAAGACTCTATTGTCTTGCCCATGCTTTTCAACATCTACATAAAGTCATTACCGGCACTGAACAATCAATTTCACCTCATCTGTTATAACTATGCAGATGACATGCAAATATTCCTTCAACTGCAATGCTTCAAAGACATTGGACACTCACCATTTTTCAGTTGACTCAGAGCCATGGATCAATGGATGATGTGGAGCCATCTCAAATTGAATGCTTCCAAAACGGAAATACTCACATGTGGCATTTGGAAACATTATGACCCGCCCGCTACATGGCCTGATGATCTGGGAACACTGCCTAACATATCGAAGGAAGTAAGAAACCTCGGAATGACCATGGACTCCAAGCTATCAATAAATACCCAAGTGGACAAACTAGCAAGATCAAGCTTTGTTACTATAAAAACTCTGTGACAAATCTTCCCCATTTGTGATTTCCACACAAGGTCCAGGCTACCATTTCCCTTGTTTTGTCCAAACTCGATTACGCCAATGGCCTCTACTACGGATCACCTTTAACGTCCATGAAAAGACTACAATGGATTCAGAACTCGGCATCCAGACTACTCTTACATATAAAACCGCAAGCCCACATCTCCCCTGCCTTGAAAGCCCTGCATTGGTTACCGGATGCCAGAAGATCCACGTTCAAGCTGCTTTGTATCACCCACAAAGCGATACATGGAACGGGACAACTCTTCATCAGAAATAAAATCACCAAACACATTCAACAACGGAACCTCCGCTTAGGAGTGGCACCTCGTCTCAAAATCCCAAGATACAAGAAAAAAACTATGGGTGGCACAACATTCTCTGTTCAAGCAGCCAAACTATGGAATTCTTTACCCCCTAACATAAGATCCACAGATAACCACCTTATCGTCAGAAAACTACTCAAGAATTGTCTCTTCCCCACATAACCACCATACGCAAACAGAGAGAAATATACAGCATGTCTCTCTGTATATAAGCATTTATTTGTACTATAGATATGTATCTATATATGTGTATTGCTTTGTATAAACGTGTAGAATAATTGTTTAAAAAAATAATTATACATAGATATTCATTAGTTCTGCTTAACAAATGTACATATTACTGATACTTACATTATTCTATGTTTTTAACATGTATATAAGTGACTGCATAAATAAGTAAATCTTTTTATCATAACTATTTATCTACAATTGCTTCACTATTGATCTACAAAAAGAAATAATAATAATATATATATATATATATATATAAAAATAAATAGAGTTAATTTAAAGCACAATAACACTTGAAAGCCATAGTATATTTAATGCATCTTTAATCTACATATACTACCTTCCTTTATGAATCTATATACCTTCCATGTACTTATGGATCTATGTATTTATTACTTTTACTTATTTATTACTTTCCTTCTAATTCAGCATATCCAATGCACTACCCTATTTTTCACCCTATACCACTCTCAATATATCCTCTACCTCAACTCTCTGACTCATCTCAAACCTTTCTACTACACTTTCCAATGCACTACCCTATTTCTCACCCTATACCTCTATCAATATATCCTCTACCTCCACTCTCTCATTCATCCCAAACCCCATACCACTACTATGATCCCCAAAATAACCCTTTCAAGACTCTTACCTACTCCACCCCTCCTTGCATCATCTCATACTTCTTTTACTATTCCGATCCCCCAAAACAAGCCTTTCTAAACCCTCCCTCTGACTCTTCCCCCTCCACCTCCCTTTTACTCATCCCAAGCCTCCTCCTACTGCTATGAGCTATGAGCTCCAAAACTAACAAAAACAAAAAAAAAACATTTCTAAATCCTTCCCTCTTCTATCCCTTCACTATCCAAATAACAGACTAATATGTCCACCATCAAATTAATTTCATACTTCACTATACTAATTCACTACTAACACTGTATGGGTTCCAGAGTAGTGTGCTACTCACCAAAAAAGCACTTCAACACCCCATCAGGGGTAGCAAGCACTATATAAATGCAAACCTTTTTCCCTTCTCTATTCCTCCACTATCCTTCTCAATCCAAATAACTGACTAACATATCCCCCAATCAAATTACTTTCATATTTTCACTATACAAATTCACCAATAATCCTTTATGGGTTCCAAAGTAGCGTGCTACTCGCTGAAAAAGAGCTTTGACGCCTCGTCTGGGGTAGTAAGCGCTATATAAATGCAATTACAATACAATACAATAAAATATACTAAAATACATAACAATAATAAAAAATTATATTATTAACAACTATATTTTGTAAACAATATTAATGACTTTGATATTTTCAAAATTGATATTACTTACCTTAAATTTGATATTCTTGACAACAATATTCTTGCAGACGAAATTTCCATATCACGATATTTTGTACACGATATTTTGGTAGGACTATATTTTAGTTTCGATATTTTGTCTGAACACCCTATTAGCCAGGTTGTGGCCTTCAGAGCCAAAGAGGGACAACCAATGTGTCATTCTGTTCCTTGGGGTATAATAATGTTCCCTACTACAGTGTTTTAATACGGGGACCCCAGTGAGTACCACAACATAGGGAGCTGAGGCAGGTGGAAGATTTAGGAAAACATACAGAGTAAGTGTGCCTTTGTTACTGTTTACCATGTCCCCCGCTCTCGGAGGGGCCTCTCAGCATTCAAACCTTTGGGGCCCTTCTGGAACGCAGATATCTTAGAGTGCCTGTGAATACCAGAGCTCGTGGTTTGATTAACCGAGGGATCCCAACTGCCTGCCCGGTTAGTAGAAAGCATTAAGGGGCTGCCTTTAGATCATGGGTACTCACAAACTTTCTCTCGGGGGCCAAATTTACAGTGTGGTTTGTGGCCGAAGGCCGCACCGGTGGGGGTGGGGTCAGTGGGGAGAGGGGCGGGGCTAGATTAAGATGAAAAAAAACTGTGACCATGAGGTTGAACACAGGTCCCTGCAGCGGATGCATTCGTCCACTGAGGCACCAGACCCAGCATACACACATCTATCTCTATCTCTCTCTCTCTATCTCTCTCTCTATATCTATCTCTCTCTATCTCTCTCTCTAGCTCTATCTCTCTATCTCTCTCTCTAGCTATCTCTATCTCTATCTCTCTCTCTCTCTATCTCTCTCTAGCTATCTCTATCTCTCTATCTGTCTCTAGCTATCTCTATCTCTCTCTCTAGCTATCTCTATCTCTCTCTAGCTATCTCTATCTCTCTCTCTATGTCTCTATCTCTCTCTATCTCTCTCTCTCTCTCTCTATTTCTATCTCTCTCTCTCTCTCTCTCTCTCTCTCTGTCTCTATTGCTATGTCTCTCTATCTTCTGCCTCTCTATCTTCTATGCCTCTCTATCTTCTATGTCTCTCTATCTTCTATGTCTCTCTATCTTCTATCTCTCTATCTGTCTATGTCTCTATCTGTCTATATCTCTATCTATGTCTCTGTGTCTCTATCTGTCTCTGTCTCTCTCTATCTGTCTCTGTCTCTATCTGTCTGCACCTGTCTCTGTCTGTCCCTGTCTCTGTCTGTCCCTGTCTCTGTCTGTCCCTGTCCCTATCAGTCTGTCCCTGTCTCTATCTGTCTGTCTCTGTCTCTATCTGTCTGTCCCTGTCTCTGTCTCTATCTGTCTGTCCTTATCTCTATCTGTCTGTCTTTGTCTCTTTCTGTCTGTCCCTGTCTCTGTCTGTCCCTGTCTCTGTCTGTCCCTGTCTGTCTGTCCCTGTCTCTATCTGTCTGTCCCTGTCTCTATCTGTCTGTCCCTGTCTCTGTCTCTATCTGTCTGTCCCTGTCTCTGTCTCTATCTGTCCCTGTCTCTGTCTGTCCCTGTCTCTGTCTCTGTCTGTCCCTGTCTCTGTCTGTCCCTGTCTCTGTCTGTCCCTGTCTCTGTCTCTATCTGTCTGTCCCTGTCTCTGTTTGTCCCTGTCTCTGTCTCTGTCTGTCTCTGTCTCTGTCTGTCCCTGTGTCTGTCTGTCCCTGTCTCTGTCTCCGTTTGTCCCTGTCTCTGTCTCTATCTGTCTGTCTGTCCCTGTCTCTGTCTGTCCCTGTCTGTCCCTGTCTCTGTCCCTGTCTGTCCCTGTCTCTGTCTGTCCCTGTCTCTATCTCTGTCCCTGTCTCTGACTGTCCCTGTCTCTATCTCTGTCTCTATCTCTGTCCCTGTCTCTGTCTGTCCCTGTCTCTATCTGTCTCTCTGTCTTTATCTGTCTTTGTGCCTCTATCTGTCTCTGCGCCTCTATCTGTCTCTGCGCCTCTATCTGTCTCTGCGCCTCTATCTGTCTTTGTCCAAACTAGGAAGCTTCCCAAAAGGCCCTTTTAAAAGTCAGCTGTGAAAGAGCTTACAGTTGACTTATAAAGGGCCTTTTGGGAAGCTTTCCGAAGGTGCCCTGACGTCACAGAGGCCGGCAGTAAACACAGAAGAAGGCCGCAGGAGCATACGTAGTGAATACCTATTTAATAGTATTCACTACGTATGCTCTTGCGGTCTTCTGTGTTTACTGCCGGCGGTGGAAACTGCAAGGCAAGGTCCGTGGGCTGCCAATGAAGGCCTGCCGGCCGCTGGCAGCCCGCGGGCCGTACTATGAGTACCACAGCTTTAGATGGACTGTGTGTGCCTACGGAGCATGGTACAGGCTCCCTCTCATTCTTTGAGCCCTATTGCCCCGACCCTTCTGGGACAGAACTCAGTGTTTACAGTATGCCCCACTGAAGACAAATTGGTTTTACAAAACTGTGTTAAATCGTTTAAACTAGCCTCAATTGATGTACGTTTACCCAAACATTTATCTAAACATTTACTAACCGCAGCCTGAATCATACTCTGCAGCATGGGAGCAAACCAGCTAACATTAAAGTTAGTAATGCAGTCACTAGATGGTTTCTGGCTGTTACCCATCACAGGGGCCTGCTGTACCAATCTGCCCTTTGTTTTAGTCCCAGACCGTTCAATCTCTGTTTCTGCCTTTTTGCCTTTTTTGTGTTTTGATGCTGGGGGACCACAGTCCACAGGGAAATTCCTGGACTAGACAGTTGCCACTGATTGATGAACATCTGCAGTAGCAATCAAAGTAGCAGTTGTTTCTAATGTGTTGAAACCTCCTGCTACATCCTGGCTTGTAGTGTAGTTCCTATTTCCCTAATAGGCTCTGCGCATTGGAATAATATACCCTTTAGGTTTGACATAGGACTGAGGTCAGTATGTCCCTATCAAGTATATTAAACTTAATTGCTTATGTGCCAGCTAACTCAGAGGCCACTAGAAACTTCTTGTAAACAAGAAGGGAGTAGTTTCTGGCAACCGCATAAACATGACAACTTTGTTTCCCTTTAGAATCGGAATACTTCTCAGAATCGTGGAAACAATAGATAACAGTTTCACTCAGCTAATCGTGCATGCTTAGTTTCCTCAGAGTTACACAGAAAGAATAGACGGGCGTTTCAATAAAAAGGTTTTATTGAACAGTCTTGTTTCTCGTGTAAGAGATATGAGCTGTTATGATCACAAGACAGTATGCAAGATGTATAATGTACAGCGTAAGCAGTAGAAATAAATAATATTGTGCTAGCATTATCTTTTAGCATATATTCACGTACCTAAATAACATGAGCTAAAAATGCGAGTACTCATATGATGCTTCTCTAAGCTAGTTCTACCCAAATGTACCTAACCTAGTCTAGTTGTAGGGCAAGGTAAGAAGTAGGTGAAATATTCTCTAGTATGGTATACTAAGAGTATGTTAAGTCTAGTATGCCAAGAGTCCCTCTAGGTTCTAGTCAGCTCCATACCTTGAGAAGGAGAGAGGTGGGAATCTCCTGCCGGATCTCAAACTCTAACACCCCGCCAAGGGAGTCAGAACACTGGAAGCTGGATTCTTCTGCGAGCAGGAATGACAGCGTCTTCTCAGTGCGTCAGGCCGGGATACGGGCTCCTCTGAAGTCGAGGTCTCCTCTAACTTGCTTGGGCAAGGGAAGGTATATTTATACCTGGTAGGTGCCTTGGAATGTTAGCATTGACGTGAAGTCGGACAGAGGAAGACGTCAGGAATTAACCCTTAAGGAATAGTGGTTCATGCATAATAGATGAGTTCTTGGAGAAATCAATAATCCTGTGCTGGGCTTAGGGTTTGGTTTCTAAGAACTCGTTGTGACGTTAGGGTGGACGGATGTCGGTGACCATGCCTGTATTTGGAGTGCATGGCTAATGCCTAAATAAGGACTGGGATTCTATGCCTATATAAGGGCAATGCGAATTGTGCCTATATAAGGACATGTTTCAGGAAAACCTATATACGGACACCTAAAGCGGAATACAACACCCACTCCACTTTCGAATGAACGATAATACTAAATGCTAAACATTAAACTTGAGTACCACATATTGCTAAAACACTTCTAAAAGCATTTTAAAAGAAGTTTTTTTAAAAGAACTGTTGCTAAAACATGTAATGCAATATATACTGTACATTTTAAAGCATTTTTTCATTCTAAGCAAATATTGGAAATAAATGCAACACGAATGAATAAACAGAAATATATACATATGATGAAATGGTTGACAAGTTTTCAAAAATCAAAGCCATTGCATATCATGGTATTAAATGAAATTTTGGTAAATAAGGTGACAATGTGTCCCTGGAAGTATTCAAAGAAGTCCGTTTTATAAGAATAGTTCTACTGTAAGCAGATTGTTTTGCCATGTATTTTCAAAAAGAAAAAAAAAGAAAAAGTTCAATTTTAGGAAGAGTTCCAAGTTTTGAAAATATGAAGGCCAAAGTCATTACTTCCCTGGTACACTGTGAGCCGAATCAAAGTCAGTGTATGGGTCTGGTGTAAACATGAAATCATCTATTTCTGTAGCCAAAATATCGTCTAACGATGTTGGCGACATTTGGAACACCTCGTTCAGAAGGTTAATTGCACAGAGATGAGAAACATCGCCTTCAGCAGAAGATGCCGCAGCAATGTTCGCGTCCGTTGTTACCTGTGTGCCTGTTGATCCATCTCGTACCTCAGCAGCAGCAGTAAGCGTCTGTGAGATCTCAATGCATGTCGTCATCAGGATTGGTAGCCTCTGGGGACAACACAGAGCATGGGCCGTTATCGGGTCCAGCAGAGTATCGATATCCGTTGGCATGACTGATGGGAGTGTTAGACAGGTGTCTAGCATGCATTCTTCACCGCAAAGCAGGCAGCGTAGAACAGGTAAGATGCAATCTTGCCAGATTGGTCTGAATGACAGGAACCATGTTGTATTAAGTTCCCGTAGAGGAGGCATGCCCAAAAGTTGTACTATTCGCTCACGGCACTTCCGGTCTAGGAGAGCTTTCTCCACATCGCTCGGAGTGATGTTGGTGGATAGGCTTGCCATAGCGTAATAGTAGGAATAGAAATAGGATTCCTGCAACAAGTGCTAGAATTAATAGCACACCACCAAACACCGAATGTGTGAAGTTTGGGATGATTCCGAGGACTGCCTGGAAGGGTGCTAACAGTCCTGAACAGATGGTCTTAAATACATGTACAATACCGCTCGTATCAGACATGTTAATCAATCAATCATATTATTTGTAGAGAGCACTACTCACCCGTGAGGGTCTCAAGGCGCTGGGGTGGGGAATGCTGCAACTGCTCGAAAAGCCAGGTCTTGAGGAGTTTTCTGAAGGTCAGCAGGTCTTGGGTCTGCCGTAGGGTGATGGGGAGGGTGTTCCAGGTCTTGGCGGCGAGGTGGGAGAACGATCTGCCACCGGAGGTCGCTCTTCGGAAGCGGGGGACAGTGGCGAGGGCGAGGTCGGCGGAGCGGAGCTGGCGGGTGGGGGTGTAGAAGCTGAGTCGTCTGTTGAGGTACGTTGGTCCGGTGTTGTGGAGTGCCTTGTGTGCGTGGGTGAGGAGTTTGAAGGTTATCCTCTTGTTGACTGGGAGCCAGTGCAGGTCTCTCAGGTGGGGTGTGATGTGGCTGCGGCGAGGGATGTCGAGGATCAGGTGTGCAGAGGCGTTCTGGATGCGTTGGAGCCGTCTCAGGAGTTTGGCCGAGGCTCCTGCGTAGAGGGCGTTTCCGTAGTCCAACCTGCTGCTGACGAGGGCCTGGGTGACCGTTCTTCTCGTTTCAGTGGGGATCCACTTGTAGATCCTGCGGAGCATGCGGAGGGTGTTGAAGCAGGCGGAGGAGACGGCGTTGACCTGTTTAGTCATGGAGAGGGTGGAGTCGAGGATGACCCCTAGGTTGCGTGCGTGGTCGGTGGGTGTTGGGGTGGTTCCCAGTGCGGTCGGCCACCAGGAGTCGTCCCAGGCCGAAGGAGTGGATCCGAGGATGAGGACCTCCGTCTTGTCCGAGTTCAGCTTCAGTCGGCTGTTCCTCATCCATTCAGCGACGGCCTTCATTCCTTCGTGAAGGTTGGTTTTGGCGGTGTGGGGGTCCTTGGTGAGGGAAAGGATCAGCTGGGTGTCATCAGCATAGGAGATGATGTTGAGGTCGTGCCGACAGGCGACGTGGGCGAGCGGTGCCATGTAGATGTTAAACAGAGTTGGGCTGAGGGAAGAGCCCTGGGGTATGCCGCAGATGATCTCGGTGGCTTCGGAGCGGAAGGGGGGAAGGCGGACGCTCTGTGTTCTGCTGGAGAGGGAGGAGGTGGTCCAGTCCAGGGCCTTCTCTTGGATCCCGGCGTTGTAGAGGCGTGTTCGTAGTGTGTGGTGGCAGACCGTGTCGAAGGCGGCTGACAGGTCCAGGAGGATGAGGGCCGCCGTTTCTCCGTTGTCCAGCAGGGACTTGATGTCATCGGTGGCGGCGATGAGGGCAGTCTCGGTGCTGTGGTTGCTGCGGAACCCGGACTGGGAAGGGTCCAGGATGTTGTTCTCCTCGAGATACGTTAAAGATATGTTAAAGATACGTTCCATTATTTCTGCGAAATGTATAGGGCAGTTTGTACGAATTAAAGCCTGTATCTCAGCCGAAGTCCTTGCAATTTGTAAATCATAGATTTCTTTGGCCGAGGTCAGAGGCACGGTCTGTTGCAAAAGCATGGCTTTCATTTTGCTTAAAGTATCAAAACGTATAAAAGAAACATTCAATGAAGGCCATAGAGGCGACTCCCTGACTGTGTCTATTGGGGGGAACAATACTTGCATACAGCAAGTAACCCTGGAGTTGACCGTTACCAGATATGGGATGCCTGGCAACATGCCACAGCAACTCTGATCATTCAACATGAGGTAACTCCCGTTAGAAAGTTGGCCAAACGTTGGATTAATCACAGTAGCCGGTGTACCCTGCTGGTGGCAGGACAAATTTGCCACAGAACCATTACAAGCCCCGTGTAAAGAAATGTCCTGACATATGAGTGAACCGCTTAGTGCATTTTCACAGTGTGTACCACTTAGAAACACTTCACGATCCCCACTCCAACATCTGTATTCGTAAGGTAAATCCCAGGATGTCTTAATGTATTCTTTACCCAACCTTTCATATTTGCCTGCTTGCATTTGTTTGAGGCAATACTGAAACTGAAAAGTAGTGACAGGCAGAGTGATTTTGCCATGGATAAGCCATTCTGTAGCTGGTTTTTCTGCTACCGTAAATGGTAATTTTTCCAGTTTTTCAATGCTCAGCACTGTATACTTTGCTCCCCTTTGTGCCAGTTTGATCTGTTTATCAGTTAGATTATATTCTGCAAACAGAGCCGACGTGTTGATAAAACGCCAAGGCACATAGCCCGCACGCAAAGATTGCAGCGTCCAGCCTAATAACATAATAGAACGTAGCTGTGATTGGCCTTGTTGTAACATGGCTAAATCTTGTTCCAGTATGTCTATAGCAGAGGATACAATGTTGTCCAATGAATAAATTCTGGATGACAAAGTTGTTAACCCATTGTCGACCACAGAGAGAGTTTTCTCTAAGTTAATACGATCAAGTTCACGTATTCGTTCTGCGGCCTCTGCCTGTGAAACCTTCCATACTTCATTATAAGCAGCATAAATGCTGGCATATATGAAACGTTTTTGACGCCGTTTTCTTGGTCCTAGCAAGAATTCCCCAAGGTCTGCGTCTTCTTTAAGTAAAGATAAGTGTGGTTTCACATCCTCAAGTGTAGATTTTTGTAGCCAGTCGAGGCACAATTTTCCTACACTGTATGTTGTTACTACCCCCGGATGTTGTCTTTGAACGTATCGTGGATGTGGCCTATGGATAGTAAAGCCCTGTCTTCTATTCAGGAATCTTTCTTGACAGATGTTTGTGTCTATGGGCCAGAGTAACCAGTTTTTCCAATCAGGATCTGTTCTGTTGGTTTGTAGTATTGTGTCAACTGTAACCGCTCCCTGTGTAGTGTTATTACTTGCAGGTGTTGGTACAGAAGGTGTTTTCATGTCTTTGATCTTAGCTAAACCAAGGCAAGACGTTTGTTGCACAGTGTCATTCAAAAACATTATTTGCTGAGGGATGATACATGCTCTAAGCAAAGCTTCTATCCCCTGTACTTGCCAATCTTTAGAACCCCAGACAGCTTTTGTGTCTATTGTGTCTTTCCACAAGTCAAATCCATGTCTAGACAAATGGGTAATAAATGCTGCAGAGTAAATCTGTTTTGTATTTGTTAACATAATTTTCTGTCCTGTTTTGTTTACATTTTTATAGTAAAATGTTTCTGGATCAGATGTATTGTACCCTGAAAAATAGGGAAACTTTTTAGCAAACGTTTTTGAACTACCTTTTGGTGGTGTAGGACAATGTTCCCATTGGTTAAACATAAACACATTTCTAGGTGTTGCAGATTTATGCAAGAAATGATGACCATAGTGGTTATAGCAATAAAGCTGTTCGTAGTCTGATGAACCCTCTAAGTATTCATTGTTAGAGAATGCAGCAGACCTTTCTAGATCAGATGTCATATCATTTACAGTCTCAAAGTCCCAATCATCAGAATAGGTACTGGAGGAAATAAAATCACTTAGTGAAATTTTAAATAATTGTGGAATGTTCAAAAGTTCAGTGGGGCCGAATATATCGAAATCGATTTTGTCCCACACTATACCATCCTGTATAGGAACGGCTGTGATGTTCACTGCTGACAAGTCTCTTGCTTCACGATGGGCTGATTTGTGTGGTTTTAAAAGTAAGTTCACATTTTTACTTTCTGTGTCCATATGGATGTATCTGCCATTTATAAGCACGCTGATAGTCATAACCAAAGCTAGCCAAAGCAGAAAGAAAAATATTCCAGAAATAATCTATAGTTCAATCCATGGTGAAACCAGATAAGTCTTTTTCAGAAAATGAAAAAAGTCTTGTACTTGTTGTCTGAAAGTTTTTAAGGCTAGCGTTGTTTCAGGTTCACTCAGATCCTCAGAAAACGTATCAAAGTTAATGAAATAGCCAGAAGCAGTTCTGTCAATTGTTGGAATTGCATCAGGATTTGTTGAAATCGCTGGAACCAGTTGATCACTTGTTACGTTGGTGTAGACAGGTGTATTTGGACGAACTGTTACTTGAGTTTCAAGAGGGATGAGTTCCATAGCATTGTTGCTTAGTCCTTCATCTGTTACTGCTGAATTCTCGATTGTTATGAGTCTTTCAGTCTGAACCTCTTGGATAGTAGCGAGAGGAGTGCGTCTGCTACTAGGTCGGAGTCCACGAGGCCTACTATTTAGTATCGGCCACATACTGTGGTTTGATGAGGTCGATTGACACAAATCTTTTCTCCTTTTTTCCAGCAAGGGGCGGCAGAAGTACTGTTCTTGTTCCGTGAATGGCTAGGACAGGTACTGGTTGTCTGTAAGAAGGTCCAAATTCCTTCTTGTCCGCAATCTTCTCTCTGACTAGATCCGCAACCTTTGGGATCCAGACAGGCCTTGCTGGGACTGCCGGTTTTTCCCCAGTGGTGGTTGGCTTCAGGAACACGTTGCTTTGTTTCGATCTTAGTTCATTTAGATCCTGTAAAACAGCTAAACGATCTTTGATATCAAAGGGTTTGTTTTCCACCACTGTGCCTTTACATTCGAGATCAGGAACCCACATTCTTGTCCCAAATAGGACCTCATATGGAGTGACCCCCTAGAGAACTTCTTGGCAAATTATTTAATGAGCGTTGGACCCCATAAAGATGTTTGACCCACCCATCACCCGAACCTAATACTCTAGCTGTTATAGACTGCTTTATGTCCCGGTTTTTCCTTTCCACAACAGAATTTCCCTCAGGATGAAACGGAGAGGAGTACCGCAATGCTACGCCCAAACTGGCCATGGCTTCTTTGTAAGCCCGAGAGCTAAACGCAGGGCCCTGGTCAGAATGTAGTGAGCCAATTGGGTATGTGCCGATAAAGACTCGCAAATCTTTTATAACAGTTCGAGCGTCAGCCGAGCGCTGAGGCCATATCCATAGGAACCTTGACTTAGTATTTGTGGGATTGCATTTGTCCATAAGGACGCCTGCGCATAGATAGTCTAATACTGTCTAACAATGGTGTCTGTACTGGGCAGGCTACTTCGTAGCATGGTGTTTGGTGGCGTTCTGCATCACGCTGTCTATTGCAGTCTATGCAGTCATCGATGAAGATGTGAATCTGTATTCATTCCAGGCAACCAGTACATCTCTTTTAATGTTAATATTGTTTTAGAGATCCCTTGATGTGACAGACCCTCCCCCAGATGTGCTTCATAAATCAAAGCTGCTCTAAGTTCCATGTTTGGTATTACCCTAGCCCCCACTCCAGGGATTCGAGCAAAAGGAACGTTGTTCGCATCAATTACATAAGAGTACTTGAGTGGAAATTTCTTTGGTAACGCTGCACCACTGCCTTTGCTTGAAGCATTGACAGCCAACAATATCTCACTGTCTATTCTCGTTTTTGAACGAGTGATCGCAGCTACGGAAGCCGTCTGAACAGCCCCCTTTGCGGCTTTGTCAGCCAATAAATTCCCTGCAACATGAACGCCATCACGTTGATGACTCAGCGTGTGTATTACGTGAGCCTTTGGTAGTTCGTTTCTCAACTGAACTACTTGTTCCCAAAGCGTTTTATGCTTTATTGTGCCACCTTTTGCATCTTTGAACCCGTTTTCAAGCCAATTCTGTATATATTCATTATACGACTGCACACAGTAGAAAGAATCGCATACTATGAGTGTGGGGAATTCGCGATCTGTACTTTCAAGTGCCAGTTTGAATGCTTGTAGTTCAGCTCGCTGAGCTGTACAATCTCCTAGAGATTGAGTTTTAGTGACCATTGGTCTGAAGTTACCATCGCGCATGCAACCTTTAACGATTGCGCACGCTGCACTGTAAGCTTGCTTACTCCCTGTAGCGGGTTGTGCGGATCCGTCAGTGTAAATTATAAATTCATACTGATTTAGAGGCAGAATTTCAGTGGGCAGAGGACATTCATGTTCATATTGCAGGAACACTTGTGTTTTTAAATCAGGATCAAAAACATATTCAACATCTGTTGCAGCAAGAGAATTAACCCATTGTATCCATCTAGGATGTAAAGCTTTTGCATTTGGAATGCTTGCTTTTGTAACCGCCTCTAAGGCTGGTACTGGAGTTACGAACATAATGCGTTTCCCTTGGGCTAGACCTCTTCATTTGCTACAGCGGTTTGAACTGCTGTCAGTATTTTTTCTGTTGAAGTGAAGCGCATTTCTGCTTGTGTATACAAATGTGATTTGTATGCTATTGGTACTTTTTCACCCTCATTAAATGTTAAGTAGGTGAATCCGCATTGACCCGAAATTATTCGGATCACTAAATTGCGTTGACTTACGCGTGTTTGTAAGTGATTTGTTGCTAACATGTTAGCTTGGACTGAATGCAAGATTTCTGTGTGTTCCTGTGTCCAATGTTTGATTGAAAAATCAGGTTTGATTAATTTGTAGAGAGGTTTAACCCTTTCTGCGTAATTTAGAATGTAAGTTCTTCCAAAATTTAGGAAACCAAAGCTGGATTGTAAATTTTTCAGCGTTTTTGGAGGTTGGAGCAGCGCGCACTTTTCTAAAAAGTTGGCTGCCAGGCTTTTGCCTTCACTTGAAAGCTCATATCCTAGGAAAAGGACATTGAGATGGGCAATTCTGGATTTTTTAAAGTTGAATTTATAGCCCTCAGAGGCGAAGCCCAATTTAATGGTACTCACCCTGTTCAAGTGCCTATCTAGGTGATCGTCTGTCAGATAGATGTCATCGACATATGACAATGCCTCATTATCATAAATTTGTAGTAACTCTGTTACTCTTGCTGAGAATAACCCCGGGCTGTTTTTGAACCCTTGTGGGAGTCTACAAAATTGACGCTGGGTCCCCATTATTGAGAAAGTTGTTAAGTACCTGCTTTCAGGTGCTATGTTTTGACAAAAGAAACCATTTGAAATGTCCAATGTGGTTTTATATTTTTACGCACAATGTTATTCATTAATGCTGTACTATGTGCATTTTGCACTGCAAATGTTTTTGAACAAGTGTTCAAGTGTCTGTAATCCAAAACTAGACGATAAGTATTGTCTGGTTTGGATACAGGAAACAAAGGATTGTTCATTGAGGAGGGGCATGTTTCAATCACCCCTTGGTATTCAAGTTGATCTAAGCTCTCCCTGACCTGTTTTTTAGCTTCTTGCTTTATTGGGCACTGCTTTTGTGCAGTAGGTTCCTTTTTTAGATGTATTTTGTGGTGAGGTGAGTCCTCATCCCATCCTACATGATTTTTATATAATGCTGGGGCCTGGGCAACTGCCCATTTCCTGGCATAAGTATATTTTTGGTGAATTGGAATATGGTTGGAGAAGGCAGGCATAATAATGTCCTCGCCATGTGGGCACTCCCTGACAAATTGTGGTGGCCAGTCTTTTCTGCTAGAAGTATATCATAACCCCTTGAAAGTTTCTCCCAAAAGAGTATTTTCACTTTTCTTGGTATGTCTCCCTCCATTTGGAGTGTTATTTCATATAACGTTTGTGGAGCACTAACCCTGGTGTCTACAGTCTCTACTGTGATGTACTCATTCAAGTCCACTGTCTCCAGACGTTCCTTCAGGTTCTGGCGAACTATTGTGACCTGCTGCACTGTCCAGCATTGTCTGAGCCCATTCTCCGTTCTTGAGCTGTGTTCTCAGTATTCTCGGCATGTCTGATCTTCAGACCTGCTACCTTCTTTTTTGTGAATTGAGGTTTTGATTTATTTTTCTGAACGTGTTTGTCGTCTTTCGATTTCACGCGTTCTTCTCTGTGTTCTGACCGTCTTCTTCTTGCCGATGTCTGTGACGATATCTGAAAGGTACGAGAGGAACGTGTATCAGTATCTTGATACCTGTCAGGTTTTCTTAAATTATCCCTATTCCTGAGGTTATACCTCCTTTCAGAGGGCTCCTTTTGAGGAGACCTACCTCGGGATTGAGAACTTGTCTCTTTTGAATTTTGTTTATTAGTTTCCCACTTCTTTTTAGAAGATGTAGGAGTTTATTTAATAGAGTCCTTTTCAGGACTTTCAGATAGTTTTGGATTCAAAGGTTTTCCACCCAAACTATCTCTGCCTAATTCTGCATAAGATTGTTCTATTATTCTGGATAGTTCAGTTTGATGTTCTGTAACATCAAATTCCCTTAAGCGTTGGCGGATCGCCACTGATGCTGCCTCCCCTTTAATATTAGATAATATTATTGTTGAGACCTGGTCGAAATTTTTCAGTAATTTCATACCTAAATTCAGAGCAGGCTCTGCCCCGTATTCGTTTTGAATTTGTTTCAGGACATCTGGTATTACTGCAATTGACGGAACACCATGTGTTTTAGTATAGATGGCAGCAAAGACTGAGCCCCAAGTGGTGCAGTCTTCCAGTTGTGGTGTGATCCCCATTGGTAAACAGATTGTTAGGATTCTGTGTTTCTCATAAGGGCTAGTATTTGGAAATACTGCATCGATTTGAGTAATTTTTTTAGCTATCCAGAATGGAATTTGCTCATGTTTTGTAGGCATTTTACCCATGACTGCATATAAAGTCTGTGGAGTAATTTTTAGTGTATTCCCCTGATGAGGGGTTTGAATTGGAATGGTCATTGGTGGTTGGACTGTGAAAGTCCGCATGACATATTGGACCAATTGTCTGTAAATTTTTATTAACTCTGTAAGTTGAGTAAGTAATTCCTCGTCTGACATGATATCGAGGTCAGGATGAGGAGTGTAGCCGGCTAGAATCGGCCATGTTGCTCCTGGTCTACCTAGTGGACCGAGCCTGGTAATATTTCTGTGATGTTTTAGGGCGCCTTTAAACCAGAGATGATGCTCCTGGTATGTGAGTGGAATTTCAATATCCTCGAAAGGAATGTATTCCTCTGGTGGTTCATCTTCTTTAAAGAAGTCAAACACTTTTGTTACTGGATTTGATTCTGGGAATGATATCCATGCATAGAATACCTCTGTCTGAAAGGATTTGTGTGCCTCTATCACGAAAACTGCTCTACCACCTCTTGGTGATAGGCTGTGTTTTATAAGTTTTAGAGTGATGTCTCTCCATAAGTTTGGATGGATGTTTATAACACCCTCATCGGCTTCATTGAAACCGGTAAAGTTAAAAGCTGTTACGACTGGGGCAGCCGTATTTACGCCGTTCTCGGTGCCATTGACCCCGTGTATGGACATTTGTTTTTTGAAAAATGTAGTACAAGTTTCAAGGACACAAAAGATAAGGTGCACAATATTTTGGAACACTGTATCCTTCAACGTTGATTAAACCAAACAGCTAATATATAGGGTTTTTTGTCCTATTTAGCTTTGGCGGATATTTAACCCTACCCACTCCAGACGTCTTATGGAGTATGTGAGTAGGGGTCTCTGAGAGAAAAGCACGACTGAGTTACTCAGTATCTAGCGTTAAATTAGTGCCTTACCAAACCGTTGGGCGCCATGTAGTGTAGTTCCTATTTCCTAATAGGCTCTGCGCATTGGAATAATATACCCTATAGGTTTGACATAGGACAGAGGTCAGTATGTCCCTATCGAGTATATTAAAGTTAATAACTTTTGTGCCAGCTAACTCAGAGGCCACTAGAAACTTCTTGTAAACAAGAAGGGAGTAGTTTCTGGCAACTGCATAAACATGACAACTTTGTTTCCCTTTAGAATCGGAATACTTCTCAGAATCGTGGAAACAATAGATAACAGTTTCACTCAGCTAATTGTGCATGCTTAGTTTCCTCAGAGTTACACAGAAAGAATAGACGGGCGTTTCAATAAAAAGGTTTTATTGAACAGTCTTGTTTCTCGTGTAAGAGATATGAGTTGTTATGATCACAAGACAGTATGCAAGATATATAATGTACAGCATAAGCAGTAGAAATAAATAATACTGCGCTAGCATTATCTTTTAGCATATATTCACGTACATAAATAACATGAGCTAAAAATGCGAGTACTCATACGATGCTTCTCTAAGCTAGTTCTACCCCAATGTACCTAACCTAGTTTAGGTGTAGGGCAAGGTAAGAAGTAGGTGAAGTATTCTCTAGTATGGTATACTAAGAGTATGTTAAGTCTAGTATGCCAAGAGTCCCTCTAGGTTCTAGTCAGCTCCATACCTTGAGAAGGAGAGAGGTGGGAATCTCCTGCCGGATCTCAAACTCTAACACCCCGCCAAGGGAGTCAGAACACTGGAAGCTGGATTCTTCTGCGAGCAGGAATGACAGCGTCTTCTCAGTGTGTCAGGCCGGGATACGGGCTCCTCTGAAGTCGAGGTCTCCTCTAACTTGCTCGGGCAAGGGAAGGTATATTTATACCTGGTAGGTGCCTTGGAATGTTAGCATTGACGTGAAGTCGGACAGAGGAAGACGTCAGGAATGAACCCTTAAGGAATAGTGGTTCATGCATAATAGATGAGTTCTTGGAGAAATCAATAATCCTGTGCTGGGCTTAGGGTTTGGTTTCTAAGAACTCGTTGTGACGTTAGGGTGGACGGATGTCGGTGACCATGCCTTTATTTGGAGTGCATGGCTAATGCCTAAATAAGGACTGGGATTCTATGCCTATATAAGGGCAATGTGAATTGTGCCTATATAAGGACATGTTTCAGGAAAACCTATATACGGACACCTAAAGCGGAATACAACAGGCTCACAGTGTTTTGGCCCAACATAGGAATATCAGCAGGAGTAGCTACAGGGGTTGCTGTTAGATCAGTGGGTGTCGGTCGAATACCAAGCCTCTCCTCACAAGTACTGATTTCATTGTTGATTGCCCTGCCAGCTTGGTTAGGTAAGAAAGCATTGATGATTTAGAACATCCATTTGTGGCAGTATCCTTTAAAGCTTCCCCTGATTGTAAATTCCCTGCGTCTGTGGGGATAGTTTTCCGTTTGCCCAACTTGCCGCAAAGATGAAAAAAGTAAGACCCAGAGAGAATGACTTGAACTGGGGCCCCTACCAGCTCTTCATGTGGCAAATACACACCATCAAAGGCACCGCAAAGTGAGTGTTAAACACAAAGTCAATCAGATTGATTGTAAGATCTTGCCAGACAACAAAGTACTGAGTCCAGTCTGTGAGACCAAAAGGGGTGGCCCAGCCCAGCCTCTGCCGGCCACAGACGGGTGCAGACAGGCCCCCCCTTGGCCCGGGCTTTTCCCAGGTACGGTCTGGGCGCTCCTGCATGTCTCGCGCCGCAGGACTTGAGAGGCACTTTTGTAGCACTTAAGGGCCCACCAGCTGCAGGTGATCGAAATTGCAGGGCTCCTCCTCCTGCCCTGAATGCTGCCTGGGACAGGTGGTCTCCCAGGAATGCGTGGATGTGGCTCCTGCATCACAGGACTTGGGAGGCACTTTTGTAGCAATTAAAGGCCTACCAGCTGCAGGTGATTTACGTTGCAGGGCTCCTCCTCCTGCCCTGATGCTGCCTGCGATGGGTAGTCTCCCAGGAATGCATTCACTTGTGGTGGTACAGAGTCACCAGCTTAAGTGATGCAACAGAAGATGTCAAAGCCCCCTCTTCCTCTTTCAAACTACTCTTTGTGGAATTTAACTTCTGAATGTGCCATTGTTAGACCTGGCATTTCTTGGTGTGGTTACCCCTGACTTTTTGCCTCTACCTCCTCTATTTTTGGTGCTTTGATGGATTTTGTTTTGCCAACTTAGATGCTTTGGACACTTTGCCACTGCTAATCAGTGTCAAAGTGCAAGTGCTCCCTGTATAAAGTGTAATGGTAATTTGTTGTCCATGATTGGTACGTTTGCCTTACTAGTAAAGTCCCTAGTAAAGTGCACTATGTGTGCCAGGGCTGGTAATGCAAATGCTACTAGTGGGCCTGCAGCACGAATTGTGCCACCCACACAAGTAGCCTTAAAGAGGGAACTCAGGCCTGCCACTGCAGTGCCTGCGCGCAGTTTGTTAAACTGCCATGTTGTTCTGACAAGTGCACCCACTTGCCAGACCTTACCCTTCCCTTTCTATGCACCTCAGACACCCCTATGGTAGGTCCAAGGTACCCCCTGGGCAGGGTGCAGTGCATGTGAAAGGTAGGACATGTACTAAGGTGTGTACCATGTCCTGACAGTGAAATAATCTCCATTTCGTTTTTCACTGTTGAAAGGCCATCTTGCCCATAGGATAGAATGGGGAAGGCTGTGTAATATGTTTTCCAGCCTATCTTAAGATGGAGAGGTGAAGTTTAGTGTGCCTGAACTCACAATGTAATAACACATCTTTTTATGAAGGTGGTTTTTGCATTGTGTGTTTAGAAGCCACTCTTTTAGACGTGGCTGGGTTTTTGTGCCCTAACATTTCTGCTTGTCTCTGCCTGGTTGTGGATTGACTGTCTGGATTTGAAAGTGATAGGATCTGGGGAATGTCTTGACCCAGGGGAGGAGATGAGACAGCAGCAGGCTGACCTGCATCTTAAGTGTAGGGGGGAGGAGTAGCCCCTAGAGGTGAAAAGGCCTGGGCTGCAGCCATAAACCAATGGCTCCGGCCCTGCTGAGTGATTGAGGATCCAGACCCCCACTTTCAAAGGAATAAGGTGTCACTGGCAGGGAGGCACCCAGAACTGGTTTGAGCAGGGGTCAGTGCCCCCCTGAACAAAAAGACTTCAAAGACATTTAGGGGTATAACTATGAGAGCTGAAGCCCCTGAACTTTGGAGAAATGGATTG
Organism: Calotriton arnoldi; assembly: GCA_963921515.1. NCBI lineage: Eukaryota > Metazoa > Chordata > Amphibia > Caudata > Salamandridae > Calotriton > Calotriton arnoldi. Next base: position 430,867 of record CAWUFW010006211.1, read on the forward strand.
ATCAAGATTGAACAAGACTGAAGCTACTTGTGGTCAAGAGGAACCTTTGCCAAGGAAGAAACAGCTGAAGAGACTACAGGACTGACCCTTGCTGTGTGTTCTGGGGCTGGCCTGCAGTTTGCTGCTTTAACAAAGGAGAGGCTGAAGGGACTTTGCTGTGTGCTGTGTCCCCCTGCTTGAAAGGACTTTGCTGTGTGCTGTGTCCGGAAGTAACTTATCCCCAAGGGCCCGAGGTGAGCTGGCTCCCTGTTGCGGAAACTCAGGAACACAAAAATTTCCAGGAGAGTCTCAGCAAGGCTGTGTGCGTGTGCTTTTTGCAGCCTGAGACCCTCGTAAGAATTGCCCTGTGATCGTTGACATCTGGAGTCCAAGCGAGTCTCAGCGACGCTGTGTGCGTGTGCTTTTTGCAGCCTGAGCCCTTCGTGAGGATTGTCCTGTGATCGTGTGCACCGGAGTCCAAGCGAGTCTCAGCGACGCTGTGTGCGTGTGCTTTTTGCAGCCTGAGTCCTTCGTGAGGATTGCCTTGTTATTGTGCACCCGGAGTCCGAGTGAGTCTCAGCGACGCTGTGTGCGTGTGCTTTGTTCAGCCTGAGACCTTCGTGAGGATTGCCTTGTTATCGTGCACCCGCAGTCCAAGTGAGTCTCAGCGATGCTGTGTGCGTGTGCTTTGCGCAGCCTGAGACCTTCGTGAGGATTGCCTTGTTATCGTGTGCACCGGAGTTCAAGTGAGTCTCAGCGACGCTGTGTGCGTGTGCTTCGTGCAGCCTGAGACCTTCGTGAGGAGTGCCCTGTGATCGTGCACCCGAAGCTCAAGTGAGTCTCAGCGACGCTGTGTGCGTGTGCCCTGTTGCAGCCTGAGATCGTCTTAGCATCAGCGGCCCTGATCGGCAGCCCCGGAGGAGCCGAGCCGCCAACCCGAGCCCGCCGTTGCCAGAGAGGGACCTCGAACCAACCTCGTCGAGGGAGAGCCCGAGTCAAACTGACCGGAATTCGCGGGAAGAGGAGAGGAGAGTGAGGTTGCACCCCCCAGGTAACGTGTGTCGACGCCTGGGGCGGGATGCGGGCTCGGAGGGAGATGCTCTCGGCCTCTCCCATTCCTGCAGTGCGAGCCTCTGCTTCGGCTCGGATCGCGGCCCGTACTTGCCAACGGAGCTGCACTTTTTGTTACATCATACCCGTGTGGGGGCAACTGTTGACAGAGGCTGACTGCGAGTCAGTACGAGTGGCGGAGAGACCGCCTGAGGCACCGTGATCGGTGCCGGAGTGTATTACGAATTGCATTGTTTCTGCATAACAAACTACCTGATGGTCGTATTACGCATTGCATTGTTTCTGCATAACGAAATACCGGATTGTTGCGTTACGCATTGCATTATTTCTGCATAACGAACTACCTGATTAGTGTATTACGCATTGCATTATTTCTGCATAACGAACTACCTGATTGTCGTATTACGCATTGCATTATTTCTGCATAACGAAATACCGGATTGTTGCGTTGCGCATTACATTATTTCTGCGTAACGAAATACCTGATTGTTGCGTTACGCATTGCATTATTTTACATTGCAAAGTGCCCGATGCTAGCATTACAAACTGCTTTATTTCTACATTGCAAAGTGCCTGATTCGAGCATTACAAACTGCATTATTTCTACATTGCAAAGTGCCTGATTCCAGCATTACGAACTGCATAGCATTGCATTAGGGCTGCAGTGGAACGTTTAAAAGTGCTCATTAATATCGCCAGAACTTACAAGGGCTGGCTGGCCTAACAACCGGCCAGGAAGAATATTACAAATACGCATATGTTGAATTTATATTGTGTGGTCTTATCGTATATCTTTTTACATAAATTTATACTCGTTTTATGAAACTCTTGTGGAGTCCATTTGTGGTGTCATCATTGGGTTGCTGTGAGCGTGATTGCAAATACTTTACACATTTACCTTGAAGATAAGCCTGGCTGCTCGTGCCAACCTACCAAGGGGGTGAGCGGGGGCTATCTGAGAAGGTGTCCTTCCTTTCCCTGACGTGAGAGCGGGGGTCCCTATTTGGCCTAAGGTACCTACCTCAGCCAGCCAGGGATCCCGGGTCTAACAGCCATGTATTCAAGTGCTTCATTATTCCAGAAGTACCAAAAAAGTACGTCTTTCTGGTACTCCTGCTCAATTCTTTGTGTACAAAGCACATGGCACCCCTTTCTCCGTGGACTTGCCATGCACCATCCCCCCTTCCAATCATTCAGGGGACAACTGTTTATGGTGCATAAAGGCCGCAGTTTATTTCAAAACATGGATCATACATTTTGCAACTTACTGGTTGGTCATTCGAGACCCATGTTTGTGTGTTACATCTCACACTTATCCGTCCAAACATTGTCCCAATGACTTTATCTCCATTTCTTGGTGACAGCACTGACCCTGCGCGATGGCCCCATTGCAGGTGTCTCGGGATTAGGCGGGTTCTAGGCTTCCCTTGCTTCCGACCTTGTGGACGGCCGTCAGACCCGGCCCAGGCTGCAGTGCCGTTCCGCTTTTCTGGACCCTTGCTGACCACTCGCCTGCTCCCCATGTCCCTGCCGTGTGGCATCCCAAGGACAATGTTTGAGCACCTCATCTATTCTGGCTGTCATTGTGTGCTGTCACCTGCTTCCCCGTGTCCCTGCCGTAAGGCATCCCAAGGACACTGTTTGAGCAGCTCTTCTACCCAGGTTACTCTTTCCTCTGGGTCTCTTTCTATGATTCCTCCGCCTTGCCCTTCTCCACTGTCCTTACGGCTACGACAAGTGTATTCCTTTGGTGTGGGTGGATGGGTTCCAAGGCGATGAGGTGATGGTCGGCTGTGGCCAAGAGGGGGCTCCTGCCCTCTTTTGACCTCCTTGGCCTCCACGCTCTATTGGGCAGTTCACGATTTCAATAGGTGCACCCAATCATCGCGCATCTTTTTTTGCGGGCGGCGCCAACAGCAAGAGAAGGATGATGACAACATGCAGCATTTCGATACACTTTCCCGGCACTGCCATAAAGTTATGGCCTCTGGATCAAGATTCACGAGAGCAAAGCTTCAAGTAATGACGCTCCTCTGCTCAGTGGCGTAACACTAGCCCCTGCGGTGTGGGGCGGGGCCTAGCTCCAGGGGGCTCCCTCCGGCACTGGCAAATGTTTAACCTAAACCAGGATGCAAGGACTTAAGTTTGTGCAGTAAAATAAAATCACAATGAAGAGCCGTCCTGACTACTAGGAGAGCAGTTTTCCTGTGTAAAGTAATTGCAACAAGCAATCTGTGTGACAATGAATGTGTTTTTGTCATGTCAATGTTGTAATAAATTTGTGAATGTGCTTTTATTAGTAAAGTTGTTATAAATAACTTATGTTAATGAGCCACATTTATTTTCACTGCATAAATATTAATTCCCAAGGTTCCCTAGATGTAGAATAGAGCACCCTCACAAGGTTGTTGGAATGCCTGACTGAATGTTACAGATACTCTAACTAGGGAATCTATGACATGGCAAAGTCAGAACCTGATCCAGCATCATTTCATGTTCCAAAACATGAGGCATTCATCTGGTTAAATCATTAGTTTTATCATTTATCCTTCCAGGAAGGAAAGTAATGACAATAATATGGACATTGAAAATCAATGGGAACTCAGTTGTGTGTTGTGAGAGCCTTTGCTCACTTTAAAAACTGCACATTTCTGTACTCAGTTCAGATCGCAACCACGTGCTCCGCACCAGCAAAAGGTATTTGTCTACTATTGTCTCCTATAACTTAATTAATGTTGGCCTCATTCATATTTGATGTCTCAGGAAGCATTCGATCAGTTTCTATGTGACACGGTGACAAAACCGTATGCAAGACTGCTTTAAGAGTGGAAGTGGCAAAACACGAGCTGAAAGACATATTTTCGGAACATATTAAAGTTTCTCTCCAAATTACTTCCATTCCAAGCTGTTTACTGGGGGTAACAATTTTTGAGAAGTTCAAAGTAGTGCTATATAGAATCACAAACAATCTGAACTTTGCATACAAAAGTGGGCCTTGCCAGTGTGATTTTTCTGGCCTGGATAACCCTTTTGATTGTAAAAAATGCCAAACTTGCACAATCGGCTAATACCGATTCCGAGGGTTTCAGTAAATACCACGTGTATTAATTACCACAGATTACAAGGTTTTACCATGCCCATGGAATCTGTATTTACTGCATTTGTTAAATACTGATGTGTACTATTTACCGCATGTGGTAAATACCACACCCAATAAATACCACATGCACAAAGTGTCAGGAAGTGCCCATTTTCAGGCATTGGAAGTTCCTGGAATGAGAATATGAATACAGAGAGCGAAGAAGCAACCAGAGCAACACACAGAAGGACCTCAGGACACCCCCAAGTTACACCAACAACTCTTTCCTGTGTGCGAATCTGAAAGCATTCATCATGCGTGAGCGTAGCACTTTAAAACAAGACAAACAAAGGGGTATATTTACAAGGAGTTAACACCACCAGAGCGTCACTTTTTCTGACGTTCTGGTGGCGTTAAGTCCTTCGCCTTATTTACCCGGTGGCGTTAAGCCAACGTGGCTTAAGGCCGCCTTGTAAATAATGCCCCTATTCATGCAGCACTTAGCTTGAAAGGGGCGTGCAATGAGTGTTGCAGTGGGCGTTCCGCCGCAACACTCATTGCTTTTTGATGCTGCCCCATATTTACAAGGTATGGGGCAGCGCCAAAAATATCACCAGGGAATACCTGGTCTTAAGCAGGTGTGTAAGGAGAAATGTTTCATTTCTCCTCGTATTTTGCTCTTTCCATGTGTGCTGCATTCTTTGGCACACATAGAAACAGCGAATCGCGTGTAAATATTGTTTATTTGCAGGAAGGTGTCACTTCCTGCACATAAACAATCACCTCTGCAGTGCAGGCACCCTTGCAACATGGCGCAAGGTTGCCTGCGCTGGCACTAGGCAGCTTCTTTAGCGCCAGCGCTAGGGGCAACGCAGGGGTGCGCCGCATTCTTGTAAATATGGCGCATCCCTGAAACTGACAGAGCGCTGCATTACCAATTTTGGCATAACACTGCGCTCAACCAGTTTCTAGTAAATATGCCCCAAAATCTATGGTCATACTCTGATATCACTGAGTCATAACAAGTAGAAACCTTCCAAATCTGCAATCCTGGGCCCAACAGGGAGAAGCAGTAGACTTTTGCAGAGTCTGAGCTGAAGATCCTGGTCAAGGAGGTGGTAAGACACCATGACCATCTAATGTGCCATTTCATGCTGCAGATACCACCAAAAATACACAAAGACATGCCTGTGGAAGGAGGTAATGGACAAAACCAAAACTGCATCAACACATCCACATGATATTGAGAACATTAAAATCAGGTTCCAAACCTTGAAACGTAAGGTACCTATGTGAGTTTCCAAGCACAAACACTAAAGCATGGCAACTGATGGTTGCTCTCCACTTGTGCTGTACCTCAAGCCGTAGGGAGAAAGAATTATGACCATCCTCAACATGTCTGGAGTAGAAGACATGAAAGAATGTCTTGAGGTCGGAGGAATCCAAGTAAGTACCATACGAGTTGTAATGGAAGTGCATGTGGTTGTTAAAAAACTTGATTTGGCCGAGAATCAACATCATTGTGAAGAGCGACCAATATAATCTGTTACACATATTCATATTGATCCCTGTATGTGCTGCCACAGGGGCTAACGACTCTCTGATGATCCTGCTGACATATATTCAGGGCCGGACTGGGAACCGAAACCGGCCCTGGCAAACTGCTCGGCCGGCCCCCCCTAAGGGCTAGGGGGGTGCGGCCGAGCTGTTTGCGAGGGCCGGTTTCGGCCGATTTTATTACAGGGGGCCGAAATTGCGGGCCCCCTGTAACAAAAACGGCCCCAAGGGTTCAAAACCGGCCCCCACCCTGGCGGCCCACTGGGGAAACGCCCGGTGCCCGCTACGGCCAGTCCGGCCCTGCATATATTGAGTTTGGATTACAACAATCATAATGCATTGCACTCTTGATAATGAAGGGTTGATATGTCTTCCCAGTACTTTGAAGGTGTTGTGTCACCAGTGGCATCATGAATCCCCCGCTTTAGCAGCTTAAGTGGGGGTTGCCACTAAAAGTCTCATTAAAATTTGTTCACCTATACATTTGTTTCTTTAGTCTGCATGGCTGCAGAAAAAAACGATCTCGCGGAATAGTAGGGCAGGACTGATGGTTCCGGGTCAAGAGCTGGAATGTGGGCTAAGTTCATTAAAGCAGAAAAAGAAAGAAATGATGCAAACATGGACAAAACAGATAGAGAGAGCAGCAAATAGTGAGAGAAAGGCAAGCAAGAAATACAAAAAAATGCCAGCAAATTTGTAATTGTGGTAGAAACGAGATAGGGAAAAGAGTTGGAGGAGGAAAAGGTGAAAGTAAGGAAAGATGGAAGGAAGGCAAAATGAAAAGAAGGAAGGAAAAGAGAAGGGTGAAATGGAAAGAAGGGTGGATGAAAAGAAAGGAAGGATGAATGCAAGGACTGATGGTTGAAAGGATGGATAGATGGAAGGGTGAAAGGGTCAATTGGTTAAAGGAAGGGGTAAAGACAGATGAAGGATGGACAGAAGAGTGAAAGGATTAGTGGTTAGAAGAGTGAAAATACGAATCCATCTATGTGTGAAGAAAATTGTCGATTGATGGTGGCTAGACAGAGGGAAATATGGAAAGGTGAAAGAATGGAATAATGTGTGAACAGATGGACCAATGGAATCCCAATGGATGGCTATAATAACGAAAGGATGGAAGGATGGAAAGGCAAAAAGGATGATGAATGGGTGGAAGGGTAGCGGGATGAATGGATAGATGTGTGGATTTAAGGGTGACGAGAAGTATTCTAGAAAGGGCCGGGCTCACTTGCTTCGCATCACTTGCAGGTTTGGTTCAAAGTAGGGGGTATTTTAGTTTTATGGCTACTCCCTTGTGTGTCACCACAGTACGACTAATGTTGATTTTGTAAAACAGCAGTTCAGTATACATGTCTATATCACACAGCATTTGCTGTTCTTCACTTTACCGTTGCAGCACACTTGTTCCTGTCTATGTGAGGCCACCAAGTGTATATTAGAGCAGTATTTAAAACATAGACAGAAAATGGGAGTCATCTTAAAAGAACACCGGGCTTCATATGCCAGGCCGGTTGCACTTGCTTTGAAAATTGATGAAGCAAAAGCCTTGGGGCAGCCATGTATGGCATTGAGTTATCGGGGTTTGGTGATATCACAGACCTTACAAAATCGGAAAATAAATTTTTAAGAGAAATGGTTTCTCTTCCAGCTTGTACTCCCCTGCATCCCTTATTTTTAGATCTAGGTATGAAAAAGGTATCTCAGAAATCGCGTCTGCGACCTCTTTTATATTGGCATAGGCTGTGGACCACACCTGAATTGAGCCACTATGCAGCTGCTCTAGAAGAATTAATCAGGCTTGATAAAGCCAATAAAGTCCCCTGGTTAAATTCATTGAGGAGACTCTTGAAGGAAATCGATCTTAACGATATGGGTTTGTGTCCCCCGTGGCGGATAGGCTTCCTTCAAAAGATATACTGAAACGGCACTATTGGTCCCATGTTCTTCAACAGGATGATAGGGCGACGGGGGAGGCGGGGGGTGCAACATTGACGCGTGACTTCTTAAACTTTAAGTCCACACCCGTTCTAGAGTTGTATTGGGACCTAATTACTGTTCCTCTTGACAGGAAGCTTCACCACCAGTTCAGAGTGGGCACACTCCCTGTTAAAACGTTTACGGCAAAATGGAAAAGCTCAACTTGCAAAGAGTGCCCAAGCTGCAAAGGAAACGAGGAAACTGTCCCGCATGTGTTGTTTGCTGGTGCAGCTTACTCTAGGCTCCGATCCTTTTGGATTGCTCCAGTGTGTAGCATGCTGGGCACCCCAAGCCATATGATTGCTTCAAGAATATTACGCTCTGATACATCTTTATTATTCGTTTGTGCTACTGCAAAAGATTTGGGCTTGATGTCGGCCAAAAAGAGGGCTATAATTGCTGCCAAGTAACCTACTGATGCTAATGCTTAATGGATCTATTTTTGTTAGATTTTTAACAAATTGTATTTACCAAGTTTTATTGTACATACGAAATTGTGTATGGAGTCTAAGTGTAGTCATTAATGTAATTTTAATCAGGGTCGCGAATAGCTGAGAATGAATAATTCTGATAACTCTACACGCTTAAGAATGATATGCTACTTATTTTTTTATTATGCTTACTTTTATGGCTTAAGCTGAAATAAAGTTATTTGAAACGATGTTAGAGCAGTTCATTGACACTAGGGTGTCAGGAAATTGTGCTGTGTAGCATAGATGTTTGCTTTGCTGGTACTGCTTATGTGGGTGTCCAAGGGGAACCATGCTGTCCACCCGTTCTCTACAAAGCATCCAAGACTTAGCAGAGTATTTCGCTGAAGTTTGACTCAGAAATGCTTTGCACCGATCCTACTGTCTGCTATGTGGTGCCTGTTGCAAAGAATTCTAGTGCTGCTAACATTTTCAGGAAGGGGGTGTGTAGCAGAGTATCCCTACATTGGGCTTCAGGGTATCCGCAATGATGAAAATATGCTTTGTATGCTGTCCAAATCGAGCCTGTATGTCCTCTGGATCTCGAGCTGACTCAAGTTTATAGCTTCCAGCCTTATTCTGTCAATCCTGGAGGCCTAGTTTCGATGCCCCAACCTGAATGATTCATTGTAGCAGCATTGAGCTGGCACCGCATAATGGAGTGGCCTAGCAGTGCTGCTTCCATGGTGCTGTACTGTGGAGTGGAAGTGTGAGATGCTGCTGTTACTTCTGTGAGCTTCACATCTCTATGGCTGCTTATGTAGGCCTGGCCCTGTGTGCAGGGTATGTGTACGGTGTGTTTGATTTGCATTATTGAATAGGTCATAGTTGTTTATATTGTTTTACATCTTTTCTTACATTCCCGACACTTTCAAGCATTTTTACCACCTCCTTTTGGCTGGTGATATTTTAAGGTGGTATTTTCCACTGGTTTTCAATGGCCTCTCATACTTGTAATTGGGTGTTATTACAACATGCGTTATTTTTCGCATGTGGTAAATATCACATTTGGGGCCATATTATCAAGGAGGGCGTTAACATTATCGCCGCTTTAGCGGCAGGAAACTGCCGCTAAAACGGCGATAATGGGCTTGATAATATGCCCTTGTGAATTCCAATAGAAGCCCATGTTCACACCAGAACATGGGCTTCTATGGGAATTCACAAGGGCATATTATCAAGCCCATTATCGCCGCTTTAGCGGCAGTTTCCTCGCTAAAGCGGCGATAATTTTAACGCCCTTCTTGATAATATGGCCCTTGGTAAATAGCACATGCGTTAAATAGCACATGTGGATCACATACCTGCGATATTTAACGCGCTATAAATATCACATACCGTCTTTAACTCATGATCTGACAAGTCGGTAAATTCATGCACTAATTACCCGGCATGCAGTAATTAACACTATACCTGATGGATAATCAAGGCCATAGTGAGTTATTTTATATTGTGTCGGAGAGGATGACGCCTTGTTTCAGGTTTAAATCTGGTCTGTGCATGTGTTTCGCCCACCACTGTAGCTTCGCCGTGGTTACAATTCAATTAAATTTCTGCATCGTAAGATTCTCACTGATAGTCATAAACGTAGAATTAGTTCGGTCACCTCAATGTTGATCAGTACGGTGAAACCTCCATATGTCTGTGACAGGTCAGCTGTAACTGCATTTTTTTCTGTTGATAAAAATACAGATGTATAATTATAATATGTTACCACATATATTGTAGAAATGTGGTATTTAATAAAATAGCCTAGGCTATACCCCCACTATAGCTGTGGTAAAAAAATGAAGCAATGCGATCTATCAGGTCAAAAGTGTATCAGCTGGACATAGCATACACTGTACCTTTAAGAGAGCCAGCAGCTTCCATTATCCAGCATGCACTGTACTGACAATTTGCCTCGCAAGCTCAACTCATTTTGAAAGGGAGAATATGACATCCCAAAGGGCATATTTGTACACAATTGCAATATATTCACAGCCGGGCAGAAGGCTGGGCTGTTCATGATTTCAGGAAGAAGGATTAGAAGTGAGTAATATTGCCTTCTGCATCATAGGATTCTCACTGATAGTCATGAACATAAAGTAGAGTAGCAAGTATATCCCCACTAAGCAGCAGTTAATGGAAAACATTAAATTATTTAGAGATAAGACTTGCGAAAAGACAAGAATATTGAGTGGGTTAATTGAATACATTTCGCAGCATTGCCTGACCCACCAGAGCATCAGCTTGAGACTCTTCATCTAGACAATAATGTTTAGAGAAAGTACGAAATAATTTTGAAGTAGCTGCTTTACATATTTCTGCAACAGTGGCATTTTTGATCCATGTGGCTGATGTCACTTTTACTCTAGTGGCTTGTGCTCCTGGCTTACAAGTAAAGATGTATTTGCCAACTGGTAGCAACAGGTAAGGCAGGTTACTATCCAATGAACAATGGTCTGTTTAGAGGATGCTTATCCTCTTCAGAGAGTACCACATAACAAAGAGATGTGTAGTCTTTATAATGGATTGAGTTTTGTCTAAATAAAAGTTTAGGACTCCATATGTAGAGAATTAAGAGATCTCTCTGCTGCAGAAGGATGATTAGAAAAGAATAGAGGGAGAGAAATAGCTTGATTTACATGTTATGTTATCAGATTGTTTTGTTATCAGATTTGTAAAGCGTATGGCTGCCCCAGCAACGGGGCGTCCCAGCGCTGATTCCGAATTTGCCAGACAATGGAGGAGATCAGGGCAGGTGGATTATTCAGGAAAGAACCAGGTCTTTACTGCCTCCCTGAATGTTCCATGATTCTGAATGCTCCTAATAGTACCTGGAAGGGCGTTCCAGAGGGAAGAAGCTAAGACACGGAACGACCGACCTCCCGCCTGTGCTCTTCTGACACGGGGAACACGTGCCAGATGTTGGTCAGAGAAGCGCAGCGCGAGGCTAGGAACATAAGGGATAAGAAGATTGGCTAGAATGGGGGTGGCTTGAGCATAAAGAACTTTGTGAGAAATGCACAATGTCTTAAAATGGATTCTCTTCTCTACCAGAAGCCAATGCAGCTTACGTTTAGAGTTAGAGACTGAGCAGAATTTAGGGAGGGCGAATAAAGTCCAGGCCGTGGAATTCTACGCCCTCTGAAGATGATTAATCCTGGCTTTATTGGCACCCAAGTACAGGGAATTACAATAATCCAGTCTGGAGAGTATGGTAGACTGGATAATGGTTTGGCGTGTTTGAGCATCAAAGAACCCGAGTAGTGGCTTAAGTCCGCGTAGGAGTCCGAAACATACACCAGCCACTGATTTCGTCGGTGCCTGAAAGGTTAGAGTGCAGTCAACCCAGACACCCAGATTTTTTACGGTCTCCTTAGACGGTGGGGGGACTCCCAACGCAGGGGGCTACCAGCGAGCATTCCATAAATGTGTATCTCTTCCCAGGAGAAGAATCTCGGATTTGTGAGCATTCAGCTGCAGGCAGTTGGCCGCCATCCAGTCCGCGATGGCCATCATATCATCCTGGAACTTAACCATGTTTTGGTCCGAGTTGTTAGACAAAGAGATCGCAAGCTGAGTATCATCAGCATAAGAAACCAGGGAGAGGCCCCTAATTTTTGTTGTATGTATATATTAATTAGCGTAGTCTCAAAGCTGAACCCTGCAGGACCCCATGATGTACGGTATGTACCTGAGAGCCTAAGGGAGGGGAGATCACTTGAAATGATATTTCTTTTAGAAATGATGCGAACCAATTTAGAGCAGCACCTCCAATGCCTATCTCCTGTAGGCGTCCCAGCAAAATCTTTTGCGATACAGTGTCGAATGCACCGCTAAGGTCGAGAAGAATCAGAGCCAAGGTATTGCCCTCATCCAAGGAGCTCCGCAGGTGTTCGGTATCTGCCAGCAGAGCGGATTCGGTGCAGCGGCTGGGTCTAAAGCCATTCTGCGAGTGGTCCAAAATTTCATTAGACTCAACAAATTCAGTTAGAGTAGTGTTGATGTAAGACTCGGTGACTTTAGCCACAAAGGGAAGTAATGAGATAGGGTGGAAATCTTCTGGCTTAGAGTCATCAAGAGTCGACTTTTTTAACAATGGAATGACCTTGGCGTGTTTCCATGAAGCGGGTACTTCTGCTGATGCCAGGGACAGATTTATCAGCTCACAGAAAATAGGTAAAAGCTGGGGTAGAAATTTCTGGAACTGATCCTGTTTAAGTGGGTCACCTGGTGATCCCGATTTAATTTTGTTATAAAGGATACTCAATACTTCATGGGATAGTGCCGGGAAGGATAGTAAGAAGGTGCCAGAGAGGCTAGACAAGTTGTCAGGACCTTCATTACTAGTAGTGGAGGGGGGGGGAGGTTTTGTAGATGTCCCAACCTTCTTGGCAGAAAAGGTGGCTAAAGCCTCGCACATGGAAGTCTGAAACAACTTTAGGCAGAAAAAATGTTGTGTCCCTCCCCATTTATAGTGTTTACCACTGTATACACTCCCCCATAAAGAGGGTGGACAGGACAGTCGCCAGTTTTTAGAGGAGGTCCCGCATCTGTCAGAGTATTAATAATCCCCTGACTCACCCATATGCCTCCTCATGTAAATTCATTACATCTGTGTTTTAGGGAAAAAGTAATTTCAAAATATAGTATCCAAAATGGATAATTACTGTTGGTGTTTCACTACTTGTTGCCTTCACAGGTTCTCTATATCCCTGCCTCCTATATGCAACCTCATTTTGCAGTGCAATATCATTCCTCTCAGGTCTTTCAGCATTAGAAGCAGAATGCACTCTTTTTACCTTCTTCACTGCCATCTTTGTTCATATAAATCTTTCTTCTCACCACTCATCATCTCAGCTGGCTTACTCAAATTGTCTACTGGTAAATATATGCCAGCAGCCCCCCTTGGTGTTACTACCGTGAGGTACTTCCCATTCTTTCACATATTTTTTCACAAAGTTTTGTGGTGAGACAAAAATTAGTTTTATGCCTGTTGGAAACTGTGGTACATGACGAAATTGGATATTAAATTATGAACAGTAGGACATACAGGCAAGTTATAATTGTACTGCAGTGTAAGGGGAACTTATACCCCTGGTCCTTGGAATTATAAGATACTGTTCTGAGTAGGTCAGGTCTTATTGAAATATATTTTACTCAAATTGTCTACCCGCCCCTCTCCTTGTATTTCTTTCTCTCTTTTAGGCCTTCTTCTCTCTCCTTTACACTGTCCTTCTCTCTGTGGGCACTGATTATCACTCTTGAACACAGAGCCTCCCTTTTCTGGATCATTGTTTCTGCTGAACTTCGCTCTTTTGCAACATCCATTACTCTTCTGTACAATTCTTCTCTGTCCTATATATTTCTCTCACCTGGTACATCTTCCTCTTCCTCAACCCATCCTTCTCTCCCTTTTGTCATTTTCCTTTTGTCCTACATAAACATTTTCATTCTTTAACCATTCTTCTCTGTCCTGTACTCCCACCTTTCTTGATCCTTCCTTCTCTCCAGGCTTGTATTCTCTCCTACACTTGCCTTTTATAACTTTCACTGCCTTTCTTTTGTGTTCCATCATTCACTCCCATGGACTTTTATTCTTTCCTGGATAGTCCTGCTAGTTTAAAGTCAGCCATTCTGTCTCTCTTGGGGCTTCCTTCTCTACTAATGTTTGGTCTCTGTAACCTGGGCCTTCTGTCTATTGGGCTGTTCTTTCTCTATGGCCATCCCCATTTCTTATGTATTACCTCCTCTATCCTCGGCTACTCTCCTTTCTCTCCCTTCTGTACTGCAAGTCTATAATAGTCTATGGCTGTCTGTTTTGTGCACCATCTTTCACTCTGGTGGACAATTGTGTGTTTCTGTTTCTTGATGAGTATCCTAGGACCTTCCTTCACTTTTCTGACCAGTTTCCTATTCAGAGCCATTCAGAACCTTTCGAAAAAATGTCAGGGACCAATCATCACATTTTTTAATAGTTGTGTCTTACCTCGACCAGTTAACTCTTACTATATGCAACAAACCACTGTCTTATCTAATGAAGTCTTATTTGACTCTCTAGTGCTTATCCTTCTTTTTTGCTTCATGGTCTTTTTTTTTCTAATTGTGTGCCTCTGCTGATTTCATCCAGCCAATCAGGAAAGACGAACGTGGCGGTCACTCTGCCTGACACCATTACCAGGTGGGACTCCATGACATTCTGCACTGCCAGCATGGGTTTTGGCCTCTCCACTACAGTCTCAGTCACAGCCTTTAAGCCTTTCTTTGTGGACCTCACGCTGCCCTACTCTGTAGTACGAGGGGAGAGCTTCACCCTCAAGGCCACAGTTTTCAACTACCTGGAGCAATGCATTATGGTATGGGGATTTTGTTCTATTTTCACACACAATCTGAGAGAGTAACAATATATAAGATTTGAAAAAACATTTTGTAAAAGGATAGTAAAAACAATTATTTGTTTTCTTCTTTCTACATCATTTTATATTTTCCATTTATTTTCAGCTGTTAATAAATATTCTCCATGTTTTCATATACTAATATGGCATATCAATTGGTTTGTAAACTTTCTGTGAATAATCTTTCTTAAGGTTTGATTTGCTCATTTTTAGAAATGGGGGTCTCTAGTTGGCAGAGGTAGGTACTTTTGTCCAAATAGGGACTCTTGCTTCTAGTCAGGGTAAGGGGGATACACTTCTAAAATAACCCCTGCTCACCCCCTTGGTAGCTTGGCACGAGCAGACAGGCTTATCTCAGAGGCAGTGTGTAAAGCATTTGTGAACACATACAGTAATACAGTAAAAACACTACAAACGGACACCACACCAGTTTAGAAAAATACATAATCTTTATCTAAACCAAACAAGACCAAAACGACAAAAAACCACAATACAGTAATTAAAAATAAGACTTTTAAATGGTAGAAATAGTTCAGTTCAAATCAAATTGCAGATGCAAAACTTTTCACACAAAGTACCTTGGATGCGTTGCACACACAAACAAAAAGGGTCGCAGGGAAGGTGATGCATCGGTTCCTTACACTCAGGGAAAGTGATGCGTCGGTTCCTTGCTCCGGGGGAGGTGATGCGTTGGTTCCTTACTGCTGTGCAGGGGAGAGGTGATGCGTCGGTTCCTTACCGGAGAGAAGGTGATGCATCAGTTTCTTACTGCATGGGGAGGTGATGCGTCGGTTTCTTACTGCGTCCCTCAACGATGCAACAGACTTGGCGCCTCGATAGGATGCGATGATCCTTGACGATGCATAGGTTCTTGCAGCTGCACAGCAGGCCTTGCGTCGAAATCGGTGCGGTGATCCCGGACTTCGGAGATCGGTGCACTCGATGCAGCGTGCAGCGATTTCTCGAGCCGCGGGCAGGTGCTGCGACGATTTCTTTAGCAATGGGTTGGAAACAGATGCGGATGCGTCACGCTTCTTGAAGTTCCGTTACTTTTCCCAGCTTCCAGCGGCAAACAGCCTCCAGAGGTCCAAAACAACAGCAGGCACTTCTTAGAAGGTCAGAACTCCCAGCAAGGAAGTTCAGGGGAGCTGGTGGTAAAGTCTTTGTGTCCCTGAGACTTCAGAACAGGAAGCAAGCTCAATTCAAGCCCTTGGAGATCTTCCTCAAGCAGGGGACACAGCAAACAGCAAAGTTCTTTCTCCTTTCCTTGGCAGCAAGTAGCCACTGCAGGCCAACCCCAGACAGCAAACAGCACAGGGGCAGTATTCCTCCTCAGCTTCTCCGGCTCTTCTCCTTGGCAAAGGTTCCTCTTGATCCCCAGAAGTGATCTAAAGTTCTGGGGTCTGGGCCCCAATATTTATACCACAAAATACTTTGTTCTCTGGTGGCAGAGAAGCCCTGTGCTCAGTCAAAACCAGTTCTGTCCTCTCTGGTGTAGCTTCCTGGCAGGAGGTAGAGACAGCATTGTGGAAGGCAGGCCAGGCCCATTCAGGTGAAAGGAAATCTCTTCCTCCTACTCTAAATGCAGCCCAGGTCTATTCAGCCCAGCCCTGACTCATCCAGACTCTCTGGAGCCACTGCACCTCCCCAGCCTCGTCACTTTAAAGCCAGACAGTCAATACACATCTTAGCAAAGGCACACTGGATGGCTAAGCAAGAAAATACCTACTTTCTAAAAGTGATATTTTTAAACACAAAGGGGCTTATTTACAAGCCTCTTGCGTCACTTTTGCGTCATTTTTCCCATGTTAAAAATGACGCAAAAGTGGCGCAAGGGGCTTGTAAATCTGCCCCAAAATGTAAAAATCACCCTCACTAAAAGATGCATTTTAACATTCTGAGTTCAGGCATATCAAACTTTATTTTCCCATCTTTTTCCAGGGGTAGTTATGCTTATAAGATGTTATAAGCAAACTCCCCATTCCATCCTATGGGAACAGATAGCCTTGCAATAGTGAAATACGAAATTGGCAGTATTCACTATCAGGACATGCCACACATATTAGGGCATGTCCTACCTTTCACAAACACTGCACCCTGCCCACAGGGGTACCCTGGGCCTACCTTAGGGGTGACTAACATGTAAGAAAAGGGAAGGTTAGGGCCTGGCAAGTGGGTGCACTTGCCAAGTTGACATGGCAGTACATGACTGCCCACAGGCACTGCCATGGCAGGCCTGAGTTACATTTACAGGCTGCTTACGTGGGTGGCACAACCAGTGCTGCAGGCCCACTAGCAGCATTTGATTTACAGGCCCTGGGCACTGTACTAGGGACTGACTAGTAAATCAAATAAGTCAATTATGGAAACACCAATCCATCACAACAATTTACAAAGGGAACACTTGCACTTTGGCACTGAACAGCAGTGGCAAAGTGCCCAAAGCATCTAGACCAGCAAAACAAAGTCCAACACACAGCAAAAACATAGGAGGCAAAGGCAAACATACTGGAGAAACCCACGCCAATGATGCCAGGTCTAACACTCATATATGTATTTTGATTAATTTACTACATTTTTGTAAATAATGCTTATATTGACTTTGTTATGGTTTGTATATAACTTGTTTCAGTTAGTTTGATAACTATATGTGTAAGTTTTTTAATTTTTGTTCTTTTTATTTTTTATAGGTGTTGATCATTGTTTCCAAATCATTATTGTTTTAGTATATTTCCTTTGATCATAGATGCATATATTTTTCTCTTGTCTCAAGTCTGCATTGTGTGCAATTTTTCATGACTTCAATATTTTGTAATAATTAATGGTCTGCATATCTTTATTATTTAATTACTATCTTCCAGTATTTGCATTTCAAATGTATATTTCTATTTATTTTCCACGTTTAATGTTACACTTTATATTGTTGAGATAATCTTATTTTTTTAATGGTTTCCATATTTTTTTCATTGCACTATGTATGTTGTACATTGTTAATCACAATTAGCTATTTTTGTATTTCTTTGCTTGGCTCAGGGTTGTGTAAATTGTCTCATCTTTTTTATCCTCCTAAAATATTTATAATTTTGAATTATTCTTGGATATTTGTTATTTGAAGACATTTTGTCACTTTAAGAATACTTTTAACTGTTTTCAAACAATTTGCATTTTAAACTAGTTCTGGTCTTGTACTGTAACATTCCATTGCTATCCATCGGGCAATAATCTGATGCCTAGGTTTGCTTGGTCTACGATTAACAATAACTATAAATAAATAAACTGTTTGCCCTCCAACGACATCCATCTATGCTGAGGCAAGAGTTGTGAGGCACACGTAAGAGGCAGAATCACAAAATGCGAATGTTCCTTCAACAATACGTTAAAGTAAAGTGGAGACAATGCAGCATCAGTTTGTAAAAGTAGACTGAATTACACTTGCAACTACAAGAACATGTTGAATCGAATACTACTGTGGGTGATTGAGGTTTGGGCTTCTGTCCCCTCGGAGTAATGGAGACCAAACTAACTGATGCTCAAAATACCATTTTTAATACCGTTGACCCCAGCTTTTTAGGTCGAGCATTCGAGACTACTTGGATATACTTTAGTATATACTTATATGTGTATGTACTTTGTGGGCTCTGGAGATCAGCCCTAGGACTTGTCTGCTTCCGCTTAGGGACTTTTTTCTGTTCAACTGCCTCTATTTAACTGTCTTGATAAAAAACGACCAGTAGAGGTCAGTAAAATACCAGAATTGCTTTCTGCGGAGGTACTTTTTATTTTTTTATTTTTCTGGCAACTGCCTCTATTTAACTTTCTAGATAGAAAACGACCAGCAAAGGTCAGTAAAATACCAGAATAACTTTAGCATTCTCTAGGTTCCAGTCCATAGAAATTGTCTTCCATGAGCACCCGTAGACAATAATATTTTTTTCAAATCTTGTATTTTCAGTGATATGACCACTGAAGGCCCTGATTTTATATTAAAAACAGAGCTTTGGACTATACCATTTCCAGCTGAAAGTCAATATTTTTCTCCATGTGTTCCCATACCTGGCGTGTCACGCAGTTTGGTGCTTACTTTCCCTCCATGTTAAAGAACAGTAGATGTTTCAGCACCCAGGCTAATGTGCTGCATAGCTAAATACATAGAAGGTCCCAAAGGCGAGACCGATTGCATTGCAAATGCTTGTTTGATACTTTGTGACCTTTCAACAGCTTTCAACACCTTTGACTGGGGGGGGGGGTGATCGGGTGCCATAAACATCACTGAGGTGTATGAATTCTTTTGTAGCTGGTAGAAACATCATAGTAGTAATTTGCCAAGATTCTTTAAAGACCGTTAAATTGAAATGTGGAATATCACAGTGCGTGTGCTTTTCCTTTTCATTATTTATATCCGGCCTCTTCTCTAGCTTTTAGTCAATCTTTATGTTAATTTTCAAAATTATGTTGATGTTACTAAGGCAGTGTTTCCGTTACCTAATTTTTTCTCCCTGGAAGAGAGAACTGGATCAAGAACGAAATCACGTACTATTGATGTTTTTAAGTAGGGGAATAAGACATCCAGATTAAGGATAAAGTGAGGATATTTGCCACTTTCTTTGATTCAAGAGTTGAGCTGGGGCCTGGATCACATCATTTAGATTCAGATGTGCAAAATTTCCATTCGCAAAAAAGTGGTTGCAAATGGCGCACTGACTATTTGCAAATGGAATGAAACTTTGCAAATCATCCTAAATACTAATGGTTGATTCATAAAATTCTAAATTGAATTGGGACATAATCCAAGATTCATGAGGTAGGTCCCAAATTGTGACACACTAAAATTGAATGTCATCGCAGGGATGGTGGCCTGCTGGGGTCATGTCTGTGATTGTGTTTTAAATAAAGTAAACTTTTTTCAAATAGAGCCTGTTTTCCGTTAAGGAAACGGGGCTGCATTTAAACAGGAAGTGGTCTAACGGACCACTGCATACTCCCCAACAAACTTTTTTATTAACACTAACCAAGGCAAAGAGGTCCCAAGGGGACCCTTTTCCTCTTTGTCAATGGGCTACCACCTCCTTTGAGGTATTGATAAAATGTCAGTGTTTTACAATTTCAATTTCGGAATGTAGGACATTGATATGTATATTAGTGAATCCATGTTTAGAAGGACACCCTAAACATGTCCCTTCCAAATAGCGATTCAGTAATAGTGGATGCATCTATGCCCATAGCAACTTTAGGAGCTTTCAAAATTAATGTAATGCGATCTCTTCATCACTTGCAAATTGAAGTACAGTAGGTTTTGCCTCCTCTTTTATGGTAATATAGACTATGTAGCGTTATTGTATTATGCAGGAATAAGATCCCTTTTCATTATTCCTTCAAATCTGATATCCTATTTGCTTTTTATTCACCTCTAGGTCCAAATTACACTGGCACCATCCCCTGATTTTCAGATCAGCCAATGCAGCAACTGTGAGTACAGCAGCTGTATCTGCACCAACATGGCCTTCACCTTCACCTGGAGTATCACCGCTACAACACTGGGTAAGGGTATGATGGTTGAACAGGCAGGGGTTGGTGATTGTTCAATAGGTTTTAGAGACACAGAAATACTGGGTCTTAACCACTGTGCTTTTTCATCAGGTTTGGTGAATTTTCTAGTGACTACCACTGCTAACAACATATGTGGTGGTGTAAAAACTCCTCTACCTAAGACAGGAATGACCGACTCCCTTAAAAAGCCACTTCTTGTCCAGGTTGGTACACTGGTCTCTGATCTTAGGCATTTCTTTCTTGGGCTTGCTTTGCTGGTTCCATGCCTGAAAACCCTGTAGATCTTATCCATCTAATTTGTGAGATTCAATTACTGTGATGTCTGATGAAATCTAAGTTGAAATTTCAAATTGAAATGTTTGAAATGTCGAAAAAGCAAGTAAAAAACACATAGGGGCATATTATCATGGGCAGTATCGCCACTTTAGCGGCACTTTTTGCAGATAAAGCGGCGATATTTTTATCGCCCTATTAGCAAGCTGTCGCTAACAGCTGTTAGCGACAGCTTAATGGCGATAGCGGCCGTTTTGTTGCCGCTTTGCATGTCAGCGATAATTATCGCTAATGACATGCAAAGTAGGCGTTCCCAACTAAAAGCAACTGCAAACAGTCGCAAACACAACTTCCCCTATTATCAATGCCCGCGAAGCGATAAAAAAAGTCACGCTAACCGCGATTATCGCTGGAATTTAACACCTGCTAAAAACTTGACTTACCTATTTTCTCAATTTGAGGTGGATTGTGAGGCTGAGTCCACCATGGCCTATCATCAAGGATTCCCCTATCGCTGGTGTTTTATCGCAGGATTTCCTGCGATATTCTCGCATTTCGCCACTATCGCTGGATTTTTTATCGCCTTGGAGATAAGCGTTGCTAATAACGCTCTATCTCGGCGATGAAATCCAGCGATAGCCGGCGATAAAAAAAACAGCGCTAAGCTAATTATCGCAAATCGTTGCTAATATGCCCCACATAGTTTGAAAGTGAATGCAATCTGTGAGATAGCTTTATGTCCTAAATGTTTTTTTTTAACTATTTTTCTAATAATACATTATTTTGTTTTGCTGCTTATCAGTGCTGTACGATGATCCTAACCTCATTCCTATCATTAATGCTAATCCCATCACTGTAAAATGCTTTTCACTTTGCAAACATCTGTAGATGTAACGCTAACCCAATCACCTATCACCAAATCTCACTATCACCCTTAGTGACACACTAATCCACGTCCTGAATCTAACTCTGATTTTTACACTCGTCCTTACACATTGGTTACCCCTTTTTATATCTTCAAACTTTTATGAAAACATTTTTCAGAACATTTACTTTCAAACAATTGTTTTTTCAAATTTTACATTTCAAACCTTTGCGTTTTAAACTATAATTTGAAAGTTGACCTGATTTCATATATCCTTATCAGCAACTCTCTAAACTCCTCTCTCCAGAGTTACTGTGTTGTCTCCAAAGTTCTGAGCTCTCAGAATATGGCCCTCGGGCCCTCATTACAAGTTGGGGGGAATAGGGTGGTATATAACTCCTATTCTGAATTTTTAACAGGAGGCACATGAGGCATAACATGCAGAACTGTTTTTTTACACAAGGAATTCTGCATCTTTTGCCCTTTTTCCGGCCTTTTTCCGCCAATTAATGTGATCAGGTTTGACCAAGGTTGTCATAGTTATCATACCGCTTGTAATTTTGATGCTTGTGCAAATAAAAGTTTGCACAAGGATTGGAATTTAGCCCTTTACTTGTTATGAGGGCCATAGCCGCAGGATATACTGTGTTAATCCCACATAAATGAACTAGAACTATCAGGGCCTGACCCATTGTTTCAGAAGTTAATGTGCTTTCTCTAAGTCAATGAACTTTGCAGTTTGTTCCCTGTCTCTGGATTTGTTATGTTAGCTTGAAACATGAAGGTCTGGAATTTAGTCTCAGGATTTTCTCTGCTACCCTGATACCCTTAAATTCTCACTGTTTGACAAGTCTCAAGATTTTTGCTATGCTATTTTCACACTGATGGAGGCTAAGGATTTGACTATACATTGTTGCGTTGTTGTTATATTTAGGAGGATTTTACCTCCATTCTTAGCTGTTTTTATATTATCAGACTATAAGGCAAAACCCTTAAGATTGTATATATTGTTCTAATAGTGACCAATTACAGAAAAACAGATTAATGTAGGCTATGAGATTGTCAATTACTCAGACACATTGCTGTGCCCAATTATATCACTGTTGTGCACAAAAAAATGATTACATTGTTTTCTCCAGGAAAATCTAATAGCATGTATTTGTCAGAGTTCAGGAACTTTGTAAACCATTTAGGAAGAGTAGCTAAATGTTCCCCATCATACTTTTCTAATTAAGATCCAGATCTACGACCATTTCCTTTTGCGACTCGCAATTTGTGAATTTTAGCGAATTGCAATTTACAAGTCGCAAAAGGAAATGTACTAATGTGTCTCAGACACATTAGCGATTCCCAATGGGGTCGCAAATGACCTGCTGCATCAATATTCATGAGGCAGATTGCAATTTGCGACCCATTGGGAATGGGCAATAACACAGGGATGGTGGCCTGCTGGGTTTGCTTTTTCAATAAAGCAACTTTTATTTTTTAAATGCAGCCTTAAAGGAAAACGGGATGCATTTCAAAAATAAAAATGAAACGTTTCAGTTAAATTTTTTAAGAGCAGGTAGTGACCACTGCCTGCTCTTAAAAAACATTTTTGCTTCCAATCACAAAGAGGAAGAGGTCCCCTGGAGACCCCTTTCCGTTTGCGGCTGGCTTACCACCAATTTGAAATTGGTGGTAACTGCGATTGTTTTGCGACTGCATTTGCGGTTGCAAAACAATCTTACATCCCCCTGTGACTCGCTATTTAGGAAGGGATGTCCTTGGCATTCCTCTTCCTAATAGCGACTCGTAAAACTTATTATGCGAGTCAGTAATAGGATATTGACTCGCAAAATAGGTTTTGTTCATGCTACAATCGTTTTTAGTGGTCGCAAATGGCCCGATATCCCGTTTGCGACCACAAAAACGGTCGAGCATGTGGCCCAAAATCTGTATTTGTAACATTTCTTAACAACCTTAATTTCCTGCATAAAAGATTACAAAAGCAATTACAAATAAGTACTTGATGTTTGAGGACAAGTCAGCCAGGAAAAGTGGAAAATATGCCTATTTTTTATTTTACTGAATCTTCCAGCTTCTAAATGTCATACTTTTCCTGATATTGTGAAGAGGACGTGCATATTCCAATGGTAATTAAAAGCAAAAAATTGGATTTCACCTTACTCTATGAAATCTTAAGCTCAGCAGAAATGAATGATTGGTGTTACATTTTCTGTAGTATACATTTTCCTTGCCTATAATTTGACTAACTATCTCCTTCTCCACAGCCTGAGGGCATCCCTGTGGAAAAGACACAGAGCACTCTTCTCTGTCCAAAAGGTAAGGCTTGTGAATGTCACCAAGAATCAGTCATGGACTGCTTAATGGAATTGTAAGGCTATATCTGATAGAGACTTCTAGACGCAGATTCCTTATCTTAGAATATTCCCCCGGCGACAGACTGGATAGAGAAACTTTTGAGCAATCCCCTTGCGTGCTGGTAGGTGGCATCTTTCGGCAGTGTGTGGCATCATTGGCATCTTCAGTGCCAGAAGTGACATGCAGCGCCACCCCAGCATGCTCAGTTCCTTCTTATCTGTGCCATCAGCGTGGATCTAGACGAGCTCCCCTCAGTCACTTTTTGACTGGATTCTTTCGACATTTTGTCGATGACTAGTGTGCCATTTTTGCCATTTTTTTAGGTGAGGATGTTCCAGAAAAAAACCTCCAGGTTCAGTCCTTCTGGAGCCTGTCATCAACGGATGTCGTTGACGGATCCCCACTTGGTGTGTACGAGGTGCCTGGAGAGGGACCACGACTCCCGTCATCTGCAGAGTGCAGGACCATGAACCACAAGACCATCCATGAGCAGGCAATAAAGTTCTTGGCCACTCACCCTGCAATTCTGCACCACTCCAGATCCAGTTCATGTGGAAGGTCTTGGGTCTGCTAATGGAGTCACTCAAATCGGTGGCCATCACACTTCCAGACTTCTTAAGGTAAGTCCCATAAGATGAAGTCCAAAAATTCAAAGTCCTCTTGGACTTCTCTGCCTCTCCTCCATTCTTTGGAAGATGCGAGAGAA
This sequence comes from Calotriton arnoldi, assembly GCA_963921515.1. Lineage (NCBI taxonomy): Eukaryota > Metazoa > Chordata > Amphibia > Caudata > Salamandridae > Calotriton > Calotriton arnoldi. Next base: position 455,135 of record CAWUFW010006211.1, read on the forward strand.
TGACACCACAAATCCAGGCCTCACTCTCAGGTTGGTACTGTGCAGCTGGCATCGGAAACTGGGTCAGCTCCACGCTTCCCCGAGATTACCGGACCTGGACCAGCTGCCGCCCAACTCCAAGAATTTTATGAGGCCATGAGTCTCATCTTTGGATGGCTAAACCCCTCCGGAGTGTCCTCGGACTACATGGGTTCGTGAGGGTCTTGGACAGGGGCTCTGCTGCCTGGTCCACCCTCAGCGCAAGTCCCTCAGGACACATTGGTGGAGTCGGATCGGTCTCGGCGGGCACTTTACAACCTCCAGCAGGAAGCGTTCCAGTGACGCTTTTCTTGGCACTGCGGAATGCATTGTGATTCCTGACTTGGATTGGTGTAGCACGATGTCGGTTCCGGCATCGGCCAGGCCCACACAGCCTGAATTGGAGACAGCCCTATTTCCCTGAAGGGTTCACTGAGGAACATGAATGGATATGAGGAACCCTATACCAGCATTTAACCCCTAGCAGAGTCCATGGCCGATGACAAGTGGTACGAGGACCTGGCTGATGCCAGTAGTCTGGACACCTCACCAAATACTGGACACCTCTCTCCTCTTACAGTGGCTATGGGGAAAGGGGCTTCTTTTGTGATAGTAGACTTGAGGATGACTGGGGTCCTGGACCTAACGCTGCCAACGGTTGAGGTCAAGACCAGTGTCTTGCCAGTGCGTCAACCCACATTATCTCGTACAGAACCCTATTACCCTTTGAGGAAGTCCTCACTGATATTCTGCTTCGGGCCTGGCCAAGTCCTGCACAGGCACTCTTGAGCACAGGACCATTGGTTGCTGCCATTGCCCCATTCTTGGGGAGCCAGTCCAGCACCCATGCCTGAGGGCCTGCTGGTCCAGACCTCAACCCACCCAGATCAATCCCTGGGCATTTTCTACCACATCACCGGATAGGGAATCCAAGAGGCTGGATACCTTTGGTAAGAGGATTTTCTCTTCAGCTGGCCTGGTACTGTGGTCCATGAACACTGTGTGCTTATTGGGCCGTTATTCCCATACTGTGAGGAATACAGTTGCGCAAGTGGTGGCTATGGTTCCGGATGAGACCTGGACCATACTCTCACAATCTACTGCTAATGAACAAGATGCAGCGAAGTTCACAATCAGATGCGGATTGAGCATGACCGACTCACTTGGCAGAACTATTACCTCTTTGGTGGCGCATTCTGCCCCTTCACTCTCTATGGTGGGGGCTATCAACTGCATCCATTTCCCCTTTAGCCACCACGGCCAGCAGGTGCAGTCCTTTCGTGGCTGTGGGCACGGCTCCCACAAGCCTCATGGGGCCCAAAGCCAGAGTTCCACCCAATTCACTCTCCCCGGCAGCCACACAGTCAAAGCCTCTTTCCAGCATCGGCATCCACTTGGTGGCTGGGTCTGACACCATCTCCCCCAATGGGGGAAGATCACTACAGACAAAATGCCACACCCCCGCCTCCCGATTAGCCGATGGAGAATCACCTTGCGCTCTTGCGGCAAGAAGTATTGGCCCTTTTTGCCAAAGAAGCCATCGAGACGTTGCCAGCATTAGAAGTAGATTGTGTTGCTATTTTTGTTACTTTCTGGTGCCGAAGAAGAATTGAGGACTCCACCCTGTCCTAAACCTGCCCCTTCTCTATTACTTCTTAAAAAAGGACAAATTCAAGATGCTCATCCTGGCTCAGGTCTTTTCTGCCCTCTGTCTAGAGACTCGGTGGTAGTGTTGGACTTGCAGGACATCTATTTGCACATTCCCATTCTGCCTGCCCACAGGCATTACCTGTGGTTCAGTGTGGGCCACAACTATTAGCAGTTTGCTGTGCTCCCTGTTGGCCTTACCAGTTTCCCTCGAGTGTTTACTTCATTCTGGCAATAACATCTGTCCGGAGTGTTAGTAAACTACAAGCACTTTCAGTCAACCCTTCCTACACTTCATTCTTCCCAGGCAAGTTGGTTCTTAGAATCAGAGCATCCTTTTTTCCAAAGATAGTCACACCTTTCCACATCGAGCAGAACATCACCCTGGCTACCTTTCTCCCCTCACCAATTTAACTAAAGAAGAGGAGAGACTGCATTGCCTGGATCCAAAAAGAGCATTATTGTTCTACATTGATCGTACCAAAGATTTACCGGTGGACAATCAACTCTTTGTTGGCTTTGCAGGGGCAAAAAAAAGGAAGTCAAATCAGAAGAAAATCATCTCTTGATGAATCATCCTCTGCATTCAAATCTGCTATGCAGTGGCCAAGAAACAGCCCCCTGAGTGCATAAGAGCTCATTCCACCGGAGCTAAAGCTGCGACCACTGCATTAGCTAGAGGGGTCCCAGTCCTGGACATCTGCCAGGCCGGTACGCGGGCATAACTGCACACATTGACTAAACACTACCGCCTCCATTGTCAGATCCAGTGAGATGGGCATTTTGCCAGTTTGATTCTCCAGGACTTCTTAGTTTAAAACAGTTCACAGACCCACCACCAGGGACAGATTGCTTTGCGATTTGGTCTCTAGAAGATGAATAAGTAACTTCCCTTCAGTAACGCCTTATCTGGTAGAGATTTTAACTAACCATAGATTCCTTACCAACCTCCCATTCTCCCCATTCTGCCCCCCTGTCTTGACACATGAAAGAGATTATTCAGACCCTACTTTGGCACAGTAGTCATTCCTTCTCAGCTTGGCTCTGTGGTTCTGGTGTGGAAAAACAGTTAAGAACTGAGTTGACACCTTTATTGGATGCCACTCATGTCACTTCTGTCATGGACAATGCTAATGAGGCCATGAGGAGCTGACCGACGCCAGCTATCGGCACGCAAGGGGATTGTTAAAAAATCTACAGATGCAGTCTGATGCCTGGGGAATATTCTAAGGTAAGGAATCTGTGGCGAGATAGTGTCTCAAGCAATAAGGCATTACCAAAGGTAAGTAACTTGCTCAACAGTAAAATACTTCATGCCATGCTGTTTGATTTCAGAAAGGAGGGCTGGAGAATGTGCAATCATAGATATACTCCATGTCCTTAATATTGTTGTGATGCTTTGAGTTTAGGATTTGCACCTGTTGTGAGCATAGTACATATAATATATGCCTACTTTTAATTCTCGATTCACCACCAGCAATAAGCTGGTAATCAAGCACTGAGACAAATAGGTGCTGAAATGGGCACAGGAATCATTTATAGTTATTTCCCCCAAAACGTTCAAAAAAATGCAAGCTGGAGAACTCATTTCCTATCATCTATCTGCACAATAAATTACATCATTGGATTTCCTACCTTTTATCTGCACAGGAAGGCACATCAGTGGATTTCCCATTAACCATCTGCACAGAAAGTGACATCACTGAATTCCAACCCAAACTGTCTATAAAAGAGGAAGCCAAGCAAGAAAACTCACTTGCCATTATCTATCTGCACAGGACGTGACATAGCTGGATTTTCCATCATACATCAGCATAGAAAGCTACTCAACACACACCTGACCACCACTACACCACCGCACTGCCTGTCCTGCATACTCCTCTACACTAGCTCCCTCAGTAAACATGCCACTGATATTTGAGATTTGCTACATGACCGCTTGCCGGACCAGCTCTTCCTGACTGAAAGCTGGCCGACTCCTTCATCGGCCCCAGTCATCACATCAGCCACTCGTCCCAGATACAAGATCACAAGGAAGGACTGGACAAACCGACCCTGCCGGTGGAATCACTATGATCCATCCGGTGCTCCACACCTAGGAAAGCACCACCTACAACATGAAACATGACCTTTTAGCTCATCACCCCCAACTACACCCTTAGCGGTACCTTTGTCTTCCGCTTCCCTGGAGCACGAGCCAACTTCAGCGTCATCATCTCAGACTTTGTCACCCCTCCTAATCCTCAACTCCAGCACTTTTATGCTCCTCAGTGACCTTAACTACCATCTGAGGACCTCACTGACCAGCCTGACGAATCTCCTCAAGGACCTGTCCAACCTCGGACTAAACTGGCAAGTGGAAGGCCCCACACACGCCACAGTACATCTACTGAAACCCATCTTCACCGGCTTCAGCAACATCATAGTAAACCATACCCACACCAATCACCTAGTCCGACCAGATCCCCATCAATTTCAGCATGCCCATTGCACATCACTGCTTAAACACCATACCCAAATCTTCACCACAGGACTAGAACAAGAAATCAGAAGCATATTTGTCCTCCCAACTCCTATACCACCAGCCTCAAGAAAACAACAACCTCCACAAATCCATCCCCACCTTCAGCACCTAGATCACTGCCTGCACGGATACCCTGGCTCCTCTCAAAGCAAATAAAGCAAGGAGAAACAGACTGCAAACAATCCGGTACACAAATGAGCTCAGTCTCACCAAATGTCACTGCAAGTACTTGAAAGCAGATGGAGACAAAGTCAGGATGACACCAACAAGAACACCTACAAATCTGCTCTCAGACTCTACCATCAGCAAATTAGAGGCACCAAACGCTCTACACTCACTGACCGCATCGAAAGCACTGCATCGAAAGAAGCACCAAAAACTCTAAGGAACTCTTCTCCATAGTGAAAGACTTCACCTCTCCGGCAGCCAGCTCCACCAGTGTAACCTCTTCTCAGGACCTCTGCAACAGCTGCCCCTATTCTTCGGCAACATGATCAACAAAATCTATGACAACTTCTAGCCCAACCAGAACCTTCTACCCTTGCAGCTCTCCTGCTTATCTCAACCAACAACTAGGGACCACACTGACCACCTGTCCCACCATCATCACAAGAAACTGCAACAACCATGAAGTCCATACACTCTGGAGCACCCTCGGACCCCTGTCCTCACTACATCTTCATTAAAGGACTAGAAATCATCAGCACAGCCCTCACCTCAATCTTGAATGATTCAATCATTACAGCCACCTACCCAGATGCCTGGAAACACACCACAGTACTCCCTCCTCAAGAAACCCTCAGCAGACCCAAAGATATTAGCTAACTAATGACCTATTTCTCTGCCACCCTATTGTGGACAACATAATAAACAAATGCATAGCCACCCACCTCAATGACAACCACCACCTCGACACCACTCAACGCTGATTCAGGCCCAAGACTTTGGCCGGCCTTCTCAGGAAACCCTGGGCGAGTTATTACATTGCGGAACTTCGCACATCCGAAAATGTGACGGTTGCAGGTCAGGAAGCAGTACAGGCGGAAATGATTTCATTCCTCCCTATATGAGGCGAAACAACTGCGGGCTCCTCCTGATCGTGATACGTTTTTTGATTCAATATAGCTGCTCTGTCTTGGGGATGGGCACCGACGTTATCTAGATGAGCCGTTTATGGAGGAGGAGGTGATCCAGGCAATCAGAGCTCTTCCGGGAGATAAAGCTCCCAGCCTAGATGGCCTTTTGGCTGCATTTTTTAAAGAATTTGCGGCACTGCTAAGCCTGCATCTCATAAATATGTATAGGGAGTCACTGGAAAGGGGGGAGCTGTCCCCATCATTTAGAGAAGTGCTCATCTTCACAGTCCTAAAACCTGATAAGGAGCCACAGAGCTGTGAATCCTACAGACCGCTGTCCATGATCAATCTGGACAACAAAATTCTGGCCAAACTTATTGCCTCGTGACTCCTCCCTTTGCTGCCTCTCATAATGCGGCCAGATCAGTCGGGCTTTGTTCCGAGTAGGGTTACAATGTACAACTTACGCACCTTCTTTGCCACAAAGCAAGGGATTGATCCAATGCTGCAAGCGGCCGCTATCTTCTTAGACGCCACCAAGGCGTTTGATTCCCTTGAATGGCCGTATCTATTTGCGCTCTTGGCCTGCCTGGGGATCAGTCCTAAATTCATTCAGCTGGTTGCCCTCCTATATTCAAGACCCACTGCAAGGCTCTGGATTAATGGGGTAATATCTCCCCCGTTCCGGGTCTCTCGGGGGACGAGGCAGGGGTGCCCCCTCTTCCCAATCCACTTCACCATGGCCATGGAATCTTTGCCGGCCCGCCTCAGGCAGCACCGTGCACACAGAGGTCTAGCTTTCACGCCCTGGGTGATACTTGTCTCCTTGTGTGCGGATGATGTTACTCTATATGTGAAACGTCCGGCTGAGAACCTAGATCCTTTGATTAGAGAATTCATTAGATTCGGAGGGTTATCATGCATATTCATTAACTGGGCAAAGTTGGTTATTTTCTTGTTAACGGAGACCACAATGCAGTTTCGATCCGAGTTCCCCCTTTGCTGGGGGGAGGATCCAGTGAAATACCTGGGAATATGGCTAAGCCGAGATGTTGAGGTACTATGGTAATCCAACCATGGCCGGCTGATGGACTGGCTGGGGAGTCATCTGAAGCAGTGGATGGGAATACCACTGTCCTTGGTGGGCTGTCTGGCCATTGCTAAAATAGTTATACTTCCCAATTTTTTTTATCTATTCATTAATCTCCCACTCCCTCTTAACAGCAATTTCAGGCGTAGACTACGCTCGGACATGATCACATTGACATGGATGGGGAAACAACCCAGGGCCTCTTGGGAGACATTGACGCTTCCCTTCAAGCAGGGTGGACTCGGCGCGCTAGACATGGATATTTATTATAGTTGCGCACAGGCCCAATTTAGATTCCACCGGGTGTACCCCACGCAATTCATGGCGCACACTGCGCCAGAACATGACCAAGCGGCACCATATCCGTTACATACGGTCCTTTACAGCTCCCAATCTAGGCCGCGGGCCAGAGTGGACATGGTCGGCTGCACTGTATGTGCCTGTCATGAACTGCGCTGGAGAGCGCGGTGAAGATGTGTTATTCGCCCCCTCTGTACCTCTGATTAGACATTCTTTTTCTCGGGACTCAGGAGCCTGTGATAGATTGACGAGACTTCAGCTTACCACAATGGGAGATGAGTTCCCAGAGGGAATATTTATTGCACCGCAACAGGCTCTGGAGAGAACAGAACTCAGTGTGTTGGACAGATTTATCTATTATCAGTTCTGGGCTGCCCTGAGTGCCGGCTTTGCTTCATATCCAATATCGCCACCCACACTTTGGGTACTGGGAAGATTCTTGAAGAATTCCTCTCCTCGCAAATTGATAATTACTACTACTATATACTGAAATGTAACGTACAGTGCCGGTGTGTGTTCCTAGGGCATGACAGGAATGGGAGATCCAGCTGGGTTCAACTGTATCGGAGGAACAGTGGTCATTCTGTTTTGCTCAGGCTAAAGAACTGTTCCCTAACTACAGGCTGCGCTTGATTAATTTAACATTTTTGCATAGATTATATAGTTTGCCGGAATGGCTGCACAGGGTAGGTCTGATTGAGGATCCGCAATGCATTAGGTACATGGCTCTCTGCGCGACCTTCCTGCACCTTTCTTGGAACTACCCGACATTATCTGTTACAGGGGGACTATCATTGATGCAATAGAAGAAATGGTAGATTTGCGTTTGGAGCGCTCCCCTTTGACTGCACTGCTGGCATATGTGGGAGCGTGCCTGTGGACAAAGGGAAATTAATTTCACTGCTCCTGCTGCTTGGTAAACAGCGCATAGAGATGTGCTGGGGTTGTTCCCAAGCTCCTCGGTTAGAGGTTTGGCTTTGGGACGCAGTGTTCTGCCAGGGCCAACTGACAGCTTACTGGGACCTTATGCCTGCCCAGGCATGTCCATGAGATATTTGAGGCCCTTTGCAGACCTACCTGTGGCTGCGAACGCAGGATGAGAGCTGATCTCCCCCCCAGTTCCTCCGCTGGTGAGCAGACCTGATGACAATGGAGCAGACTGATGGAAGTTGGCAATGCATTGATTGCACAGCGTAAACTGAGGAGCTCAGTCTCCTCCACTTTTTGGCTGTTTTCTTTGTTATGAACCGTAAGTTTGACTTATACACGTGTGACATGATGATATTGTGCTCTTATACTAGAAGATGCTGTTTAAAGGCTGCATGGAGCTCAGGCTCTTCTCATAATAGTAAGATGATGATGCTTTGCTGTATTCTCCTGATTGTACTGACCGATATCTTCAATAAAGCAAACACAAGGAGGTGATGGACGGAGCGTTGAAACTTTTCAGACACTCAACCCCAGTCACAGATCTGGGTTGAATCCATCATCATTCTTTAGCTCACTCCACCACCCCAGTTCAGACATGGCCATATGCAAATCAGTCTGACCCTGTGCCTCATGGGAACAGTCCAGCCCGAACTGCCAAGCCAGGTCTTCACTGAACCGGAAACAAGCATCCTGGGACCGGTTTCTGGGTAACACCCTTCATCTCAAGGCTAGCTTGAATCCAGTGGCAAAGTGAGCAAGGGACCCAGGTCTGGGCATACGCTGCCAACTTAGGGCGAACAAAGCAAAGACAAGGAGATGATGGATGGAGCGTTGAAACTTTTCAGACACTCACCCCCAGTCACAGATCTGGGTTGAATCCACCATCATTCTTTAGCTCACTTCGCCACCTCAGTTCAGACCCAGCTATATGCAAATCAGTCTTGACCATGTTCCTCATGGGAACAGTCCAGCCCGAACTGCCAAGCCAGGTCTTCAATAAACCGGAAACAAGCTTCCTGGGACCGGTTTCTGGATAACACCCTTCATCAGCCAGGCCAGCTTGAATCCAGTGGCAAAGTGAGCAAGGGACCCAGGTCTGGGCATACCCTGCCAACTTAGGGCGAACAAAGCAAAGACAAGGAGATGATGGATGGGGCATTGAAACTTTTCAGACACTCACCCCCAGTCACAGATCTGGGTTGAATCCATCATCATTCTTTAGCTCACTTCACCACCTCAGTTCAGACCCAGCTATATGCAAATCAGTCTTGACCCTGTGCCTCATGGGAACAGTCCAGCCCGAACTGCCAAGCCAGGTCTTCACTGAACCGGAAACAAGCATCCTGGGACCGGTTTCTGGGTAACACCCTTCATCAGCAAGGCTAGCTTGAATCCAGTGGCAAAGTGAGCAAGGGACCCAGGTCTGGGCATACCCTGCCAACTTAGGGCGAACAAAGCAAAGACAAGGAGATGATGGATGGAGCGTTGAAACTTTTCAGACACTCACCCCCGGTCATAGATCTGGTTGAATCCACCATCATTCTTTAGCTCACTTCGCCACCTCAGTTCAGACCCAGCTATATGCAAATCAGTCTTGACCCTGTTCCTCATGGGAACAGTCCAGCCCGAACTGCCAAGCCAGGTCTTCAATAAACCGGAAACAAGCATCCTGGGACCGGTTTCTGGATAACACCCTTCATCAGCCAGCTTGAATCCAGTGGCAAAGTGAGCAAGGGACCCAGGTCTGGGCATACCCTGCCAACTTAGGGCGAACAAAGCAAAGACAAGGAGATGATGGATGGAGCATTGAAACTTTTCAGACACTCACCCCCAGACACAGATCTGGGTTGAATCCACCATCATTCTTTAGCTCACTTCGCCACCTCAGTTCAGACCCAGCTATATGCAAATCAGTCTTGACCCTGTTCCTCATGGAAACAGTCCAGCCCGAACTGCCAAGCCAGGTCTTCAATGAACCGGAAACAAGCATCCTGGGACCAGTTTCTAGATAACACCCTTCATCAGCCAGGCCAGGTTGCATCCAGTGGCAAAGTGAGCAAGGGACCCAGGTCTGGGCATACCCTGTCCACTTAGGGCGAACAAAGCAAAGACAAGGAGATGATGGACAGAGCGTTGAAACTTTTCAGACACTCACCCCCAGTCACAGATCTGGGTTGAATCCATCATCATTCTTTAGCTCACTTCACCACCTCAGTTCAGACCCAGCTATATGCAAATCAGTCTTGACCCTGTGCCTCATGGGAACAGTCCAGCCCGAACTGCCAAGCCAGGTCTTTACTGAACCGGAAACAAGCATCCTGGGACCGGTTTCTGGGTAACACTCTTCATCAACCAGGCTAGCTTGAATTCAGTGGCAGGAGTGAGCAAGGGACCCACGTCTGGGCATACCCTGCCAACTTAAGGCGAACAAAGCAAAGACAAGGAGATGATGGACTGAGCGTTGAAACTTTTCAGACACTCACCCCCAGTCACGGATCTGGGTTGAATGCATCATCATTCTTTAGCTCACTTCACCACCTCAGGTCAGACCCAGCTATATGCAAATCAGTCTTGACCCTGTGCCTCATGGGAACAGTCCATCCCGAACTGCCAAGCCAGGTCTTCACTGAACCAGAAACAAGCATCCTGGGATCTGTTTCTGGGTAACACCCTTCATCAGTCAGGCCAGCTTGAATCCAGTGGCAAAGTGAGTAAGGGACCCACGTCTGGGCATACCCTGCCAACTTAGGGCGAACAAAGCAAAGACAAGGAGATGATGGATGGGGCATTGAAACTTTTCAGACACTCACCCCCAGTCACAGATCTGGGTTGAATCCATCATCATTCTTTAGCTCACTTCACCACCTCAGTTCAGACCCAGCTATATGCAAATCAGTCTTGACCCTGTGCCTCATGGGAACAGTCCAGCCCGAACTGCCAAGCCAGGTCTTCACTGAACCGGAAACAAGCATCCTGGGACCGGTTTCTGGGTAACACCCTTCATCAGCAAGGCTAGCTTGAATCCAGTGGCAAAGTGAGCAAGGGACCCAGGTCTGGGCATACCCTGCCAACTTAGGGCGAACAAAGCAAAGACAAGGAGATGATGGATGGAGCGTTGAAACTTTTCAGACACTCACCCCGGTCATAGATCTGGTTGAATCCACCATCATTCTTTAGCTCACTTCGCCACCTCAGTTCAGACCCAGCTATATGCAAATCAGTCTTGACCCTGTTCCTCATGGGAACAGTCCAGCCCGAACTGCCAAGCCAGGTCTTCAATAAACCGGAAACAAGCATCCTGGGACCGGTTTCTGGATAACACCCTTCATCAGCCAGCTTGAATCCAGTGGCAAAGTGAGCAAGGGACCCAGGTCTGGGCATACCCTGCCAACTTAGGGCGAACAAAGCAAAGACAAGGAGATGATGGATGGAGCATTGAAACTTTTCAGACACTCACCCCCAGACACAGATCTGGGTTGAATCCACCATCATTCTTTAGCTCACTTCGCCACCTCAGTTCAGACCCAGCTATATGCAAATCAGTCTTGACCCTGTTCCTCATGGAAACAGTCCAGCCCGAACTGCCAAGCCAGGTCTTCAATGAACCGGAAACAAGCATCCTGGGACCAGTTTCTAGATAACACCCTTCATCAGCCAGGCCAGGTTGCATCCAGTGGCAAAGTGAGCAAGGGACCCAGGTCTGGGCATACCCTGTCCACTTAGGGCGAACAAAGCAAAGACAAGGAGATGATGGACAGAGCGTTGAAACTTTTCAGACACTCACCCCCAGTCACAGATCTGGGTTGAATCCATCATCATTCTTTAGCTCACTTCACCACCTCAGTTCAGACCCAGCTATATGCAAATCAGTCTTGACCCTGTGCCTCATGGGAACAGTCCAGCCCGAACTGCCAAGCCAGGTCTTTACTGAACCGGAAACAAGCATCCTGGGACCGGTTTCTGGGTAACACTCTTCATCAACCAGGCTAGCTTGAATTCAGTGGCAGGAGTGAGCAAGGGACCCACGTCTGGGCATACCCTGCCAACTTAAGGCGAACAAAGCAAAGACAAGGAGATGATGGACTGAGCGTTGAAACTTTTCAGACACTCACCCCCAGTCACGGATCTGGGTTGAATGCATCATCATTCTTTAGCTCACTTCACCACCTCAGGTCAGACCCAGCTATATGCAAATCAGTCTTGACCCTGTGCCTCATGGGAACAGTCCATCCCGAACTGCCAAGCCAGGTCTTCACTGAACCAGAAACAAGCATCCTGGGATCTGTTTCTGGGTAACACCCTTCATCAGTCAGGCCAGCTTGAATCCAGTGGCAAAGTGAGTAAGGGACCCACGTCTGGGCATACCCTGTCAACTTAGGGCGAACAAAGCAAACACAAGGAGATGATGGACAGAGCGTTGAAACTTTTCAGACACTCACCCCCAGTCACAGATCTGGGTTGAATCCATCATCATTCTTTAGCTCACTTCACCACCTCAGTTCAGACCCAGCTATATGCAAATCAGTCTTGACCCTGTGCCTCATGGGAACAGTCCAGCCTGAACTGCCAAGCCAGGTCTTCACTGAACCGGAAACAAGCATCCTGGGACCGGTTTCTGGGTAACACCCTTTATCAGCCAGGCTAGCTTGAATCCAGTGGCAAAGTGAGTAAGGGACCCACGTCTGGGCATACCCTTCCAACTTAGGGCAAACAAAGCAAACACAAGGAGATGATGGACGGAGCGTTGAAACATTTGAGACACTCACCCCCAGTCATAGATCTGGGTTGAATCCATCATCATTCTTTAGCTCACTTCGCCACCTCAGTTCAGACCCAGCTATATGCAAATCAGTCTTGACCCTGTGCCTCATGGGAACAGTCCAGCCCGAACTGCCAAGCCAGGTCTTCACTGAAACGGAAACAAGCATCCTGGGACCGGTTTCTGGGTAACACTCTTCATCAGCCAGGCTAGCTTGAATCCAGTGGCAAAGCGAGCAAGGGACCCACGTCTGGGCATACCCTGCCAACCTAGGGCGAACAAAGCAAACACAAGGAGATGATGGACGGAGCGTTGAAACTTTTCAGACACTCACCCCTAGTCACAGATCTTGGTTGAATCCATCATCATTCTTTAGCTCACTTCGCCACCTCAGTTCAGACCCAGCTATATGCAAATCAGTCTTGTCCCTGTGCCTCATGGGAACAGTCCAGCCCGAACTGCCAAGCCAGGTCTTCACTGAACCGGAAACAAGCATCCTGGGACCAGTTTCTGGGTAACACCCTTCATCAGCCAGGCTAGCTTGAATCCAGTGGCAAAGTGAGCAAGGGACCCACGTCTGGGCATACCCTGCCAACTTAGGGCGAACAAAGCAAACACAAGGAGATGATGGACGGAGCGTTAAAACTTTTCAGACACTCACCCCCAGTCACAGATCAGGGTTGAGTCCATCATCATTCTTTGGCTCACTTCGACACCTCAGTTCAGACCCAGCTATATGCAAATCAGTCTTGACCCTGTGCCTCATGGGAACAGTCCAGCCCGAACTGCCAAGCCAGGTCTTCACTGAACCGGAAACAAGCATCCTGGGACCGGTTTCTGGGTAAGCCCCTTCATCAGCCAGGCTAGCTTGAATCCAGTGGCAAAGTGAGCAAGGGACCCACGTCTGGGCATACCCTGCCAACTTAGGGCGGACAAAGCAAACACAAGGAGATGAAGGACGGAGCGTTGAAACTTTTCAGACACTCACCCCCAGTCACAGATCTGGGTTGAAGCCATCATCATTCTTTAGCTCACTTCGCCACCTCAGTTCAGACCCCGATATCTTCAATAAACATAAGTTTAAAAAAAAAAACAAGGCACTCACAACTCTCATCTGACATGAAGATAAAGAAGGGGGAAAACCTCCTCAATTTAAGCCCCAATTTCAGAAAAAGAAGGTTGGGGCTATAACTGCAAAATATACCACAAACACTGAGAACTCTCCTGCTGAACAGGAGGTGGGCGGTGACTCTCCTCGACAGCACGGCAGAGGTCACTATAGTGCGTCGGAATCTCCAGGAGTTTCTGGAAGCAATAGCAACTGATAACTTTGTTACAGTTGAAATCCCAGACAGGTGTGTAGTCCCTCCACACAGATTATATAATTTGGATATATAAATTCCTGTTTGAGCTACAGGCGACAACAAGCTTCCAGAGGTCTTTTTATGGTTTCAAGCTAACTAGTCCCAACTAGACCTGACCTGGTTCCATCTTCTGGCCTCTATGGGAGTGAGTCCTGACCCCCAAGTACTATTCCCAAGGCCCTGGACCCTTGGCTGTGGTCAGAGTGTACTCCTCCCTGCCTAACTGAAAGCATGACAGGACTCAAAGCTGAGCATCAATGCCAACAACTGTTGTTGACAGCTTCACCAGATTTGACACTGGGCACCACCTGATAGACAGCTTCAATGGGCTCAGTGCCAAGCAGCCTCCAAACAACTTGAGACTTTGCTTAGTGTCGTGTAATTTCCACCCTATGGTTGGAATGGCGCATTTGTGGACGGCATAACCGCTGTGATTGTACCGTACAGATTCTATGCTCCCCCTCAGGATATGTTGTCCTATAGCCCAGCTAGCTCACAGCACCACCACGAGTACCCCTAAACCTAGGCCGGTAGCAAATGGTTCTGCCGACCACTAAATTGGACAACCACTGAATATGACAAGTCTGATCCCCCAGGGATCGTGGTAACAGGTATACAAGCCCTTTGCCCAGTCACTCGTGCCCTCTTCTTCTTCTCAGAGAATTATACAAGGAATACACAGTGGGACATTTTCAATGTTTATTGAACCAAAGTGATTCTTGCATAAAATATATGTGCTGCAATGATCAATAGACAGAAGCAAATGAGAGTGATTAGAAGTACCAGGTCAGTGAACAGAATAAAAAGTTCCACCATCGTGCTAAGAAAATGTATATATGCAGGCATTATAACACAATATAGAAATCTGGCATTCTTCTACTATGCAGTCTCTAACCTAGGTGTCTAGGGCATGTATATGTGTTCTGCCAAGAATCGCGGTTCTGCATGATCCAACCCTGGTTACCTGAAAGAAAGAAAGAAAGAATGTAAGTCCTCGTCTTGGTCACAAGCTGGACACCCTTCACAGAGATATCAGCAAGCTGCTGGGCCGAAGCTTCAGCGTGTAGAGACCTCGCGAATGTCAGAAGAGCAGTCCTCTGACTAACCCCGGAAATGCTTGTTTATTTATAAGGAATAGCATCCTTGCGAATCCTGGTCAAGTCAGCATTGTTATGGTCTATAGATAGCATGTTACGTCGTGGATGAAAAATAGAACAACATTTGCAGAATGCGTGTTGAGGCCTTGAACATAGTGTCCAAGCAGTCGTGATAATGGCCTCTCGAAGTGGAATCTGTAAGTGATGCAGTTTCAGAGAAACTAATCCAGTGTTGTTACACACGCAAATGTGTGTAAAAGGTTATTGTGTGAAATGAAAAGGCAATGTAAGAAATGTGCACATGGTGGAAAATGGCAGCGTTCCTTCATGGGTCTAACTAATATACAAGACAGGAGCAGCTTCCCGTCATCGGCGTGCCCTTCCTCAGATCCAGTCGGCTTCATGGCCCCGCTGAAGACTTTCTAATGCCATAAAAGTTTCTAGGTTAAAAGGTAACTTTGTGACTAGGATGAATCTTGTCCTTCTATCTGACCCACGCTCCCTCTCAGTCTGCCTTAAATCTTACCCTTGTCCCCATCCTGCACGACCATTTGCCTGCGGTTGGCGCTTTGTGCTTTTTGGAGCTACTTTTAAATACACACTTTAAAAATTCATACCTCTGATTTTACCATTCGGATTTTTGTTCTTTTGCTGTCATTTTATTTATTAAAATATTCAATGTTTATCTAAATTGGTGTGTTTTACTTCATTACTATTTGAGTACTGCATAAATACTTTACATATTGCTTCTAACTTAAGCCTGACTTCTCTGTACCATCGCTACCAGGGGGTCTAGGACAGGTTTATTTAGTGACTTTTGTGATTCACCCTGACAAAGATTGTGATTATCAATTGAGGTGGGTTCTCACACCCCGCCCTTAATCCTCTAATTTCTTATAGATACTCTGTAGGTTTTGAATAGACAACACATGCACTCAGGAACTGAAAGGATTTTCCCCCTTCTTTGTGTTGGTTAATCCTCAATTGCACCCACATATATCTACAAACGCTTAATTTTTTGCCATTACAATGTGATTAAGTCCGATGATTTCTTCTTTTCTCTTTCTTCTGTTTTTCAGGTTCTTCTGTTTCTTCTGTTTTCCCTCTCTCGCTCCCTCCAAACGTGATCGCGGGTTCTGCACGAGCTGAGGTGGCAGTATTGGGTAAGCACTTCTATGATACTTTTGGAAATCACACACCAACAATTTGCCGTTTAGAGGCAGTGGCAGCTTCACTTTCACAATGTCATTTATTTATATATCTTCCATGTTTATTTTTCACTGCTGAATGCAAATTGTCGCAATAGCATTCTTCCTGGAGGGTTCAGATGTAGGGCTGAAAGTGGAGTTGTCTCTATATGTCTATTGAGCCCTTGGCATGGGTATGATGTGACTACCGACCATATTTGAAAAGCGCACATTGCCATCTTGAGACTTGCGTCACTCTGGTGTGGCTTTCCCAACAAAGGACCTCATTCTAAATCCTGTTTTAATCCTAACTGGGGTCAAAGTGGGGTTTCCAACAAAACTGAAATTACTAGTTCTGCTTCAGGGGATCCTCATTGATAACCATACGTGAATAGTCCCACTCACGTGCGGGAATCCCAGAGCACTTTTACCAAAGTCACAATTTGTGTAGTATCTTTGTCTTACTTTGGAAAGACCAGGATGTACATGTGATACAAAATTATAATTTTGGAAACTAAACACAGGCTATATTGCCAATTTCATTAATTTGCTATAAGAGATGTCAGAAAAACATTAAAAAAGGTCACTGAAAGAAAAGTGAGATTTTAAAAACATTCTTCACAAAGCATTTTAGTTTTCTGGTAAAGTGAATGATAGGGAAAGATATGGCAATGTGACTGTATAGGCTGCGGCAATGTAAAAAAGACAATAGAACATTGTGCCTAGAGGGCAGTTGGCTTAGTTCTTTTTTCCATTTCCCGCTGACAGGATCTTGGAGCAGTGAGCTTGGCCTTTTTAGGCCTTTTTAGGGCTATTTTCCTCTTAAAATCACGTTAGAACCTTTTTAAAAGTGGTTCCCTCGACACTCTACATCCTTTATGGCGGAGAGTATTTTTCTGTCATTTCTTGAGTGGAAATATTTTTCTGTTTGCTCAAAATGCCATCTCTTTTTACGAACTGCCAAGATTTTGGCAGAAAATGGCCAAAAAGTCAGCACAATTTCTTCCACGTTGACCTCTTATCAGCCAGAAGGTAATCGTTCGACTAGGCCACTGCAATAACTGCTCTATCTACAGTTGGGCTTTCTGCGCATCATGAGACAGTTTCAATTCAATTATCTTTATTGCATGATTAATTAAAATCTTTGCAGTAGAAAACTACATTCAGAATCATCCTGTGCAAAATACGCATGAATTACAGTAAGATTAATTTAAAATCATTTAAAATTGAGAGTATTCATACTATTGTGAAAAAAGTAAAACATATGAAATTTCGTTACTGTGCAAGGTTTAAGATACAATAAACGAACCTAAAAAAATTCCGAATTAGCGGTTGTTCAACAAGATTGATTTCCTGCTCTCTATACCCTGAAACTCATAACAGATCTACAGTAGTGGCACGGGTTGTCCTCGTATGAAAAATTTGGAACAGTACTTAATAGTTAGGCTAGTTCTACATTTTGGTTGTGGCCTTCTGTAATCGATTTGTCAATTAGCAGTTAGATTTAACATGATTTTCGCTATACTCATGAATCGGACCAGTCTGCATGCTAACTGAATGTCACTTCCTTCAAGACTGGCTTTTAATGCTTGCCTGCGTGTTCGAATCCGTCTTTGGTTCCAGAGTGGTTTTAGTAATAGCCTACGCTCTGATCTCATCCTTCTCCAGGATTTGGACCTTGTAATGTTGACCGAAACATGGCTAAATGACTCAGCCGCTCCCATCCTGGACCTTCTAATGCCTCCCAACTTTGATATCATTAGGTTGGACAGAACTAGCGGTCATGGGGGAGGCATTGCTTGCTTACATCGTAGTAATTTAATAGTGAAAATCATTCATAACGACCTCCTGGCCTCGTGTGAATACCTATGTATTGATGTGACGGGGGGCAACAATCACTCATATAAACTGCACACGTTCTACCACCCCCCTCGAGACAACCTTCCCTTCACAGAACAGATCATGGACATTATTTCGGCCAACAGTGATTTCCAAGGCACGCAGTTCTTCCTGGGTGACTTCAACCTCCACTGGAACGATGTAAATGATGTGCTGGTCAATAGCCTTAAATCCTTCCTACTTAACCTCAACCTTATCCAAATATGTGACAGCCCTACGCATACCAAAGGAGCCACGTTAGATCTGGTCATTGGTAAGCCCGACTCTTTCCACCTGGAGTCGATCCTCCCTTGTGACTGGACAGATCACTATTGCATCACTTTCCTCGTCCATGAATCGATAAGAGCAAGCAGATCCCAACCTAAGAACCCAAAAAAGTGGAAAAGATGCCTACGGAACATCAACTCGCAAGACCTGACGGAGCTTTGTGATAACATCTTGCCCCCCCCTTGAACATGTCTGATGTCCACGACCTGGAGGCCCACTATAACCATGCAATGCTCAATGTTCTTGACTCAGTGGCACCACTTCAACTTAAAAGAGTTTCTGCTAAAATTTCCAAACCATGGTTCAATGACAGTCTTAATGCCGAAAAAAGATACTTAAGACTTGCAGAAAGGAAGTGGCGAGCCCATCCCTCCTTGGAACATGATTGTCACCTGAGATCCTTGCGAAGCTTATACAACAGACACATTAGATGCGCGAAGGCCACCTTCTTCAGAACTCAACTAGATCAAGCAAAAAACCGTCCGAAAAAGCTATTCGAACTCATCAAGTCCCAATCCAATAATCATCCCAACCTCTCGGCTCCGGGTCAAGGGACACTGCCGAACTGTGAAGAATTTGCTGTCTTCTTCAGGGACAAGACCACCAAGATCGAGTCTGAACTACGCTCGGCATGTGATCACCTCTCGAGGGGTCCGCTGAACACTCTATGCCCCTCAGAGTCGAATGTCTCAGAACATTCACAGCCCCCCAGCCCTAAAAACAATGCCTCGTGGAGTTTGTTCTAAACTGTGGATGAACCCACTATTCGCAAAATGTTGTGGACCTTGAAACCTTCCAATCACTACAATGATCCTCTGCCATCGAACCTTTTCCTTGAAGTGAGATCCGCCTTACTAACTCTCTGAACGGCGATCGTCAATGCCTCGCTTTTGCAAGGTGCTATCCCAGATTGCCTTAAATCAGGTCAGGTTACCCCGATCCTAAAGAAACCAAATGCGGATCCCACGGACCTTCTTAACTTTCGACCAATCACTAACATCCCACCTTGGCTAAACTTTTGGAGAAATGTGTGCTCGCCCAACTTTGTCATCACATTGACCATTTCCAACTCCTGGACCAATGCCAATCTGGCTTCCGCCCAGGTCATAGCACAGAGTCGGCGCTCACGCACATCGTGGACGATGCGCTCAGAATGCTGGATCACAATGAGTCGTGCATACTGATCCTTCTTGACCTTTCGTCACCTTTTGACACTGTCAACATGATCACTTAATTCACCTCCTAGAACATAGGATGAGGCTATCGGGCCGGTTTTAATCTGGTTCTCTTCGTTCCTTCAGAACAGATCCCAATGTTTCAAGGTGGACCAATCCTTGTCCCACCCTGCACCAGTCACCCTGGGTGTTCCACTAGGTTCAGCTTTGTCCCCCATGCTCTTTAACCTGTTCATGGAGCCTCTGACAGAAATTTTAAAATCATCCAGCATTCGTTATCATATGTATGCGGATGATACCCAACTATACCTGAAGATCACCTCCCCTGAAGACATCCAGTCCCTCAACTCAGTCCTGCTGGAAACACAAAGCTGGCTGACACGCAATCACCTGAAGCTTAATGCTCTTAAAACGGAATTCCTACTGTTCTCACCCCACAACCAATCCCTCATCATGGAAAAATGGCTTAATCAGCTAACTGCTCTTAACTGCAGTCCTCACCTCGTGAACTCGGCATCATCTCTGGGCATCATTCTAGACAAAAGCCTGAACATGCAGAAGCACATCAGTTCACTCACCAAAGGAGCAAACTTTCAACTCAGCTTACTTAGGAAACTCAAACCCTTCCTCCCGGCTCATGACCTCAAGACTGCAGTTCAAGCATTAGTGATCTCAAAGCTGGACTATGGCAGTGCAACACTCTGTGGCCTGCCTAGAGTGAGGATGGCTCCGCTTAGGGCTACCCTCAATTCCGCTGCTAGGCTTTTAACTGGTACTAAAAAATACCACCACATCTCTCCTGACTTGCGTGAACTGAATTGGCTTCCCTATGAAGCTCGGATTCAGTTAAAAATTGCATGCATGGCTCACAAAGCCATCCACTTCAAGACCCCGCTATACCTAGCGCAGAAATTGGAACTCTCCTGTGGGTCTAGAGCTTCCAGAAGCGCCAGCACCCTTTTGCTTAAGCCTCAAAAATTTAAGAAAAAAAAGACCTATAACCGAGCCTTCTCAGGGTTGGCTCTGAGGATCTGGAACTCCCTTCCCCCTGCAGTCAGGGGGAACCCTTCTACTGTCCTCTTCAAAAAAGAGGTCAAAGGGCTCCTGATGAAGAAATGTCTGCCTTAGCATGCCCCTGCATTGGATTCGGGTCCATACACGCTGTCCCTGGCTCTGCCACTTGGTTCACGATTAGATCGGACAATGCTAGACTCTGACTCTGCCTGTGGGTGTGGTTACTTCCCTCACGAGATTGATGGACTATTTTAGACTTTGATTTTGTCTCCTGTCTATTTTGCTTTGTATGTTTATACCCTCTGATGCATAATCTGTATTATACCCTTATGATGCATAATTTGTAAAGCGCTCTGATACCCTCGGTGGTCATGTTCGCGCTATATAAAACTTTCAAAATAAATAAAGAAATAAATCTAGACCCTTGCAGCTACACAATATATGCAGGACGTCCTCTTTAAAATCACCCGCAGATTTTTCAGTTTGTTGTTGTTTGTGGACGTTCCAAAGGTGGGCGGTGCTGATTTACTGGTAAAAATTTCAAGTAGGATTCCTTCACATTCCTTGAGAACCCTGTTCCCAAGTAAGCTTGTGGCAAAGACCTTGTATAACTCTGGATAACGAACCACCCGTGAGCCCTCTTAGTCAATGTAGCCTTGTCTTCTTCCAGAGATAGCAGCTTTACTGATTTATTTACAAGCTTCTTAAAATTTTTGTGAGGCCCATTAATTTCCCAAAGATCTCGTAGGGCAAGAGAGCTTATTGCCGTTTGGAGGTAGACCATTGCAGGGCAGTCCTTGCTCCTTTCCAGCTCTTTCCATAGATATGAGTTCAGAGAACCTGGCTCTGCTCCCTTTATTTTGTGCCAGCATTTGGTGTAGGCACCCTTGCGTGCTACTTGCTGTTTTTGGAGGCCAAACTCTAACCTTAATTGTGCTGGTGAGGTGTACTGTGGGAGGTTAAATATTATTCGTATTGTTTTTCACCACTTTGTCCAAGATTGTCTCGTCTCTCCCTCTCATGCTTTCGCTGCCGTAAGTGATAGTTGGTAGCAGTTTTGCTGGGAGCACTTCTAGTAAAGGCGTTAGATTTGGACCTGTTATTTTTTGCTTGATGTTTTTTAGTGCTACTGCCAGTGTGATCCCTCTTGTTCTAATCAATGCTTTTTGTTGCCCAAACGATCCCTTTTTATCGAAGATTATGCCCAGGTATTTGTATTCTTTAACCACCTCCAGCTGTTGACCTCGCAGTTCCCATCGAAGTTAGTGTTTTTTATCCTTTTCGTTGAGTATCATCACTTTTGATTTTTCTAAGTTTATCGCTAGTCCATTCTTATCTGAGAAACTGCTTGTGGCGCTTATAAGATGTTGCAAGCCGACTGGGGTTCTGCTAATCAGTATTAAATCGTCCGCATACAGTAGATTTGAGAGTGTTAGGCCTCCCAAATTGGGGGCGTGATGGTTGCAGTTGTCAAGCTCTGCTGAAAGATCTGAGAGAAAGAGGTTGAACAAGGTCGGGGCAAGAACGCATCCCTGCTTCAGCCCCTTTGTGGTCGTTATTTTCCTTGATAGACAGTTGCCTGATCCTAGTTTTATTTGAATCCATGTCTCGGAATGAAGTGAAATTAGCTGATTCAAGAGTTTCGGATCTATAGCCCAGCCGGATAGTTTGGCCCAAAGTTTCCCCCTGTCTATGCTATCGAAGGCGGACGTATAATCGATAAAACAAACGAATAGTGGCATTTTTATTTTTATTGTGGCGTCTATTAACAATGAAAGAGCGAGGATGTTTGTCGCTGTCTCCATGCTTTTTCGGAAGCCGGTCTGATTGATGGGAATTAAGCCTTTTGTTGATGCCCATTCAGTGAGTTCGTCCATTAAGAGACCCGCAAAGTATTTAGCGTCTATATCAATTAGTGCTATAAGCCTGTAGTTCTTTGCTTGATTTCTGCTGCCTTTTTTATAAATAGGAGAAATAATTGATCCCTTCCAGGAATCCGGAATTTTTTCTACTCTCAGGATATTTTTAAAGAGGGGCCTTAGTTGCTCTGCCCAGTAATTTGCGCCCAGCTTATATAGAATTGGTGGTATTCCGTTGGGCCCGCGGGCCCCCCCTTTCCTGCCTTTCATGATTCGGTTCTTGATCTGTTTTGTTGTGCATGGGAAATGGGTCTCCACAGCTGGATGCTTTTGGGCTTGCAGACTTTGCTGGGGGGCCTCGATGTCTTGAGTAATTTCGTCGGTTTTGTTAAAGTGATGCGACAAGTACTTTGCCCAGGTTTCCTCTGTTATATACGAGTTAATTTCATGAGCCCTTGGATTGTCTAAATTATTCACTGTGTGCCAAAATCTGGCGCTGTTGTTAGATTTTGCATCATATAATAATTTGGCCCATATCTTCTCTACCGATTCCTGTTTCGCTTTCCAAATGATTTTATTCTTACTGCACTTTAGCTTTCTCAGTTCTGTCTGTATACTGATGTCAGGGCCCTTCTGGCACAGTATGCGAATTGTTCTATTAATGTCCCTTTTAATTTGCCTTAATTTGCAGCTTTGGCTTGTTGAAAAATACATTCTTTGATTGTTTTTATGCCCGCTGGATGTTTCTTGCCCGCCCTTAATGATACTTGTTACTTGTGTTGGTCTTGATTTAGAGTTAGCTAAACTGAAGTTTTTTAAGAAATTCTCCCAGGCATTAATGCCCATCGCCGTCTTGCAGTCTGTAGTCTTCCCAGCAAATTTTTGCCTCTGCCAAAAGTTTTTCCGGATCGTTTGTTTTGCATCTAATTCTCTTAAAATTTGATGTTACTGTTGAGTTTTGAGCTTCAGTTGGGAAGGTTAATGCTGTTCCCTGAGCAATAAGTGTAAGCTCCTGTGGCAAATGGTCACTGCACTCTAGCGTTCCGATCTTAAAGTCACTGACTGATTTAAAAAGTGAAAGAGATAGGAAAGTATAGTCTATCGCTGTGTTCACCGTTGAGTCGTGATAAGTAGCTGATTGGGGGCGGTCGCCAGGAAATCTACCAAACCCAGACTTGTTAGTTCCACCAGTAAATCTTTAGATACCTTGGTTTGTTTGCCCCACTTGCTTTCTTCCTGGGGTGGGATCCCCCATTCTTGTAGTAGATCTTCTGCCGGCTGATTGTTGCCAGCATTCCCTGAAAGGAACATGTTGAAGTCTCCTGAGACAATGTAGTTCGATGTCGCCTCTTCAATAATAAGCCTCGTCAGTTCTGACACTAGCGATTTTGCGCCAGTTTTTTTCTCACTTGGGTGTAGATAAATGTTTACCAGTATTAACTGTTGTTTGTTTTTTCTGGAGCCTACTATCTCCATCTGTATTGCGTTAATTCCATTGTTTGATATGTTCTTCATCGATAGTTCTTTGGCTGTGGTAACCGTTTTTATTGAGGCATATGTAGTAAGGCCTCCTTTCAGGTGTCCGAACTTCGAGCTTCTGCTACCTGGAAGATGATATGACTTGTAGCCTTGTAGATGGAACGGCTCTGCCAGCCAAGTTTCTTGAAGTAGGATTAAATCAAACTGCTGGAAGTACATCAGTAAGTCTATGTTCATGGATTTAGATCCTAGGCCGTTTATGTTCCAGGAGCAAAGTTTTAGCTGTGGAACCTTCTTTTGTTGTTCCGAGATCTGTCATGGGCCTAGGCATCACGAGACAGCATTTCAGTGCGTGTGCGCAGCACATATGATACAGTTTTTACATCAAGGCACAGACCTCGTATGTTGATTACGTATATGCGTTAAATCTATGGACTTGCCATAACTCAACTCCCTAAATATATCCCCAGGATGGACAGTTAATGCAAACCCACCATTCCCTTGACCGCAGATTCTACAATGGTCTATAGGAGATACCATTAACCCTTGACATTACTTCGATTAATCCTGTGGCTTTCTGATGAAGGCAACAGGCCGAAACGCGCGTAGAACATCATAATGTTTTCTATTTCTGTCTCTTGGCCACAATAATGTACACTATTTGTAATTATCAATATATTGTATACTTTCTGCTCCATTTTGTACTAAGGACAATTAAATATTGTGCATTTTCACTATATATTGATAATTAGAAGGGTGAGGAATGGATGCATGTATGTATGAGCATGAGTATGTCTATTGATTGCAATGTATGTCATTTATATTATTTTTATATTTGTATTGTTAATTATTGAGCTTATAAACACAGCGATACTGTTTTTCATTGATTAAATAGGTTTCCTAATTTTTGCTATCAATAGATATTTTTGCTGTGTCATTTTTTGGGCCCTCAATTAGGATTTTTAAATTTACTTGCTTAAGTTACCTTTTGAAACTCATTGTTATTATCCCTGCTCTAAGCAAGTCATTTTGTTGCAGGGGAGCCCTTCTTTTCTCAATTCAGAAAATGGCCAAAACACATCCTCACCTGATCTGCAGCCTATGTTACCAGATTCTTATGACCCCCAGAAGATGTAGTCACTGCTACTCCTTCAGGTACACCCTGAGAGAGCGTGAGGAGATTAGCTGACACGGCCAATAAGAAATGAGAAAAAGTCATAAATCCCTGGCTGGAGAGACATCCAAAGGGCGAGGAGAGGCTAGTCCCTCTCTCAGAGCCCCTACCTTACCTCTGGGAACTCCCGTACTGGGAGATCTAAAACGACAAGGCAAAATGAGAAATGACATCCCAGTTCAACATTGTGAACATCGATGTTGAGAATAGGTATAGCAGCACAAACTTCCTTGCCATCGAGAGCAGAGTTGACGTCGGCATCGTGGAGAAAGAGACCATCAATGTCAAGGGGTTCGTCAACTTCAAGACATGGTTTGATGTGGAGATGTTCTTTTTTTTTACTGCTCTTTATTAACATTTTCCTGTTTCAGTATGCATTATATGACAGGAGCACATGAAGAAGATCTAAAGACAACTTTGACACATCGAACAGATGTAGCAGTTTACCGCTACCAGCTGTGATCAAAGTTGTCAAGACATTCCAACGCTGCAGAAATGAGACAGCAGAGTGGCTTTCGAGGATGAAGTGCACAGGTTCCATCTGAATCTGACTCAGAGTATTCCAGGGCTTACTCACTTTCTACTAGTCACTATAACGAACTCCTCCACCTCGTCAGCCACCTGCACAGTTTCCTTCTCTGCCTCCACTGGTAATTCCTGTGAAAATTCCTCCAGCCATGCCTACTGGACCTGTGCTCCAATGACTCCAGTGACACATCTACTAAGATATGAGAAACCAGGGCTTTTTGCAGTGACTCCCCACTTTTTGCCCCCATTTTGACTACTAAAAGCTGGTTTTCTGACTCTGATTGTACTCTGCGCTATGTTAACCAGACCCAGGGCCAGTGCCCTGTGTAAAAGGAATATGGTAATTAGTTGTAATTACAATTGGTATGGCAACCTATCAGTAAGCCCCTAGTATATGGTAGGGCATGTAGGTTTAGAGACCCCGCAGACTTAATGCACTTAAGTATGCACTGCTGTGCTACCTGCTGTCATTTTAAAGGCAGTTCTGCTTTGCAGACTAGCTTTTAAAATTACATTATATGCAAATTTGACTTTGGAATTAAAGGGACTAACAAAGTCTTAAACTACCTTACTTGTACATATATGTCACCCCTAAGGACTCCTTTAGGCGCCCCATGGATAGGGTGCCTTGTAACTATAAGCAGGGACATTATAAAAGATATTTTATATGCCGTAGTGAGAGAAAAACTGCCTATTTCACTTTTTCCCATTGTAGCACATTGGCTCTGTAGGCTAACATGGGAATACTTTAATAAAGTATAACTATTGATAGGAGTGAGCTAAAAGTATACTTCAAAATATTAAAAAGATAGATTAAATCCAACAACTTGCCAAGGTTAGATTTATTATAACTATCACAGAAAAGAAGGTATAGAACTTGCTTTTCCGATGAACCCAAATCCATCCTTCCAGCTTCCTCTCCTGATTGGCCAGCCTTTGACAGGCTGAGCCAAACTGCTTTGATGAGGTCTGAAGTGACCTGCATAGAGACAAAGGACATCTGGTGAGAGGAGAACTGCAGCTACAGAGCAAAAGGCATGATGGGTGTGTGGTAGCCACACTAGTCTTCAAAGAGGGAATAACAGTTAGGACAGGACACAGGCTCACCCCTACATCCTGCACCCCCAGCCAGGCAGGAGCCGCAGTAATTGACAGAGGGGCTGGAAGGAGAATGTCAGGGTAACTTAGCCATGCCAGTGGGTTGGCTTTGCCAGATCTTAACCTCCAGGAGAGAGTTTCTCCATGTTAGCATTTAAAAGAACAGTGTTTTCTGGGACAAGAATATGCCACACTTTAGAGGAAGATGGTATACTTCAAGGTGGCACCCTGTACCCCATTTGTCAGGGGTGCCCCCTGTGTGTCACCCAAGAACACTTGAAACATATGGGAGAGCTGTTCAGCAACTCAGATCACTGCCTGAAACTACAAGAAGAAGAAGGACTGTCCTGCTGTAACCTTCACCTGCACCAAGAGGATTGCACTCTGAATGACTGCACCTGCTGCACACATTGGAACTACAGCCCTAAGGACTTTGCCTGGCTTTGAAAAGTGAAGGAGTGGACTCCCTAAAAGCAACAGGTTAAAAGAACTCCACCTGCATTATCTCCAGCAAGAAGAAACCAAATAACCACCTACGATTGGACTTTAAGGATTTGGTCAGATGCATTGTGGATGACGTTGTCCCAGAATCCCAAGGAGGACACTTTGAAACCCCAAAAGGACCTTCTGGAAAAAGATCCAGAATTTTGAGAAGATCTGAAGGATTTTTGTAAAAAAACTCTATAAGGTGACTAGGGGTGGGCGGTGAACTCTGCTCAACTGGCGGAGTCTGCAGAGTTTTGCTACTCTGCACTCTGTTTGGAGTGCAGCAAAAACTCCGCCCTCCACAGCGTGGTGGGGTTTACTGTCGCCAACCCCGGGGACGGGTTGTGAGAGAGTAACACAAGCATGCGTTCCAAGCCTCGTTTCACACCCTGAGGAAATGTCCCGCCTCTTAAGTCTCTTATTGAAATCAGCCAATGAGAGGGGTCACAGCCTGGAAGTGAAGTTATAGAGGCTGGGTGAAAGAGTGTTTTGGAAGAGGTAGAGTTAAAGGGCCCTGTCTGTGTCACCGTTGGGCTTGTGATGTCCCAGCTCCCGGGGAATGCTGGGTCTCTTAAAAGGAGGCCTGGGCTGGGCCTCTTAAAAGGAAAGTGCAGGGGAACATCTTCTGTGTGCGGTACCGTGAAGGGTAGTGTGCCCTTGGACTACCCTACTGGTGTGTCATGCAAAAAATACTCCTCCTCACCCAAGACATCATCTGTGCAGAACAATATAGACACCCCCTCATTCAATGAATATCTCGCTGTACAGTACCTGGGAGCGAGTTGAAACTCTGACCCAGTGCAGGACTTTGGAGAATTTGCATGCCTGCACTTCTGTGTTCCTGCTTGCATTACTGGTGGGAGAAGGAAGCAAGCTTTCAGTGTCCTCTGGGGGTGCGCAGCACCTGTGGAGGATGCCGAGGAGGAAAACATCTCTGGCTTTCCCCAATGTTTCGCGCTTCTACGTTTTTTACCTGCGGGGGGCAGTGGAGGAGGAAAGTAGCTGGTGTCCCCGAGGGCTGCTGAGCGCCTGTAGGGGACGCAGAGGCAAGTTCCAAGTACAGGTATGAATGTATTTTTTAATGTATGAGAAGAAAAGTTTGCAGCCGGGAGCTATATCTCACTCGTGCTGTTGCTTGCCTCAAAGGCGCCTTCAGGGCAAGTGTTCAAGTCCTGACAAAGGGAAATCAATGATAAAATTGGGGGGTGTTCTTTATTTCTTTAGTTGTGACATGCCGCTTGTCACTGACATAGCTCTCAGGTAGAGAAACAAGGGAAGATGCGTACCGTAAAACACGCTGTGCATACAGAGCATGCAGACACACACAGCTAAAATAGAAACAGTAATTTGAATTGACGTGTGTCTGACATTTAGCAGCTGGGCCTGTATCCACTACTAAAGTACACCCCGTTATGCTGTCATGTTGCGGAGCTCTTAGAACTGCAGATGATTTTAAGCACCGAAGTACGTGAACCAAATCTTAGTCACAGCAGGGAGGGATAAGAGCAAAACATACAAATTTTGTTAAACAGTAAAGCTTTTCTGCGTTTGTATGATACAATTGAAAATGGAATGGCTGTTTTAAATGTACTGCACTTCAATCACCTGTGATGTTACTGGTGGCAAGAGAACATCCAGCTGGTGATACATTCTTAACTAATTTGTAATTTCTGGCCAAGCAGCTACTTACTCCGCGGTGGGCGGAACTCCGTGGAATCTTGCGGAGTTTTTATGGAACTCCGTGGAATTCCATAGAGGAAAACTCTGCAAGTTCCACCCACCCCTAAAGGTGACCCACCTGTCATCGAGAGTCAAACGGCTGACGTCAAACCGCAACTCGGCCTGAGATTTATGTTTATCCCACTGAAGCACCGGATGTTTTCTTCGTCAATGAGATTTCCAGGAGTTGAACGAGGCATTGTGGTGAGCCAAGTTGCCACCACTGAACCCAAAGCCGGCCTGATGAGGAGGCTCGCTCGATGTCAAGAGAAAAAGCTTCAAAAAAGTGACTAAGTCAGAAGGTAAAAACTTGACCATGGGTCTAGGTCAAATTCGAGGTATCACTGTCACCAATACCATTCCAGGGGGAGACATCGTTTACATCGAATGTGCTACAATGCATTCTATTACAACGCAGTCGTGACAACGACCGCGTTGTTACAACGCGAACCATTACATTGCAAGTCGTTACAACGACTTGCTGTAGGGGGCATTAGGTATTGGATTTACAATCAAACACCTTCCCTGCTGTTGCACAAACTGAAGTAGGAATAGTAAATTATACTATTCCTAAGTCCAGCGCGCCCCCTACAGCAAGTCGTTGTAACGACTTGCGATGTAATGGTTTGCGTTGTAACAGCGCGGTAGTTGTAACGACCGCGTTGTAATGGAATGCATTGTAGCGCATTCGATGTAAAGGGATACATTCCATTCCAGGTCTCCCATGTGGTCTTATCACAATACCACATACACTGGCCATTACTCACCTACACATGCAGATTCTTCTCCAGTGAGGATATCTGCTCTGGATGACATCAATACCTTCCAGGAGGTCCTTATAAGAGATGTCAAGAAGTTATCTTCATCTGTAATGTTTGAGACATTAAACAAACATACCGTCTCAAGGCCATGACTTCCTCTGGTCCCAGGCCTCATTGAATTGGCCATGGATCTTTTCTTGACACTGGCCTCTGTCAAGGTGGCTTCTTCTCGTCTACAGAAGTAATACAGACCACCTGAGCAGGATCCTTTGTTTGATCCTCCACCTGACTCCATGATAGTGTTAGTTGCTCTCAAGCATCACCCCACAGCACAATCCTGACAATGAGAGTAAAAACCTGGTTCAGTAGGAAGGGAAGAATATGGCACATCCGCCGCTACTATGAAAGCAGTGAGCACTTCTAGAGAGATGTGATAGGCCACTCTGGACTTACTACAATTCTTCATAGATGACCGTCCAAGAGACAGACATGAAGATTTCAAGGAGATCATAAATAAAGCAATGATAGTTTCCCACCAAGTCATAAGTGCTGCAGCTGATACATCCCTTATAGCAGCCCATGGATACTGTCAGGGTTTGGCTTTTAGTCGTTACACTTCGCTCAGACTCACAGGACTTAAACCAGAGACAAAACACAGGTTTTGGATCTCCCCTTTTTGGGGAACACATTGTTTGCATTACATTGTGACTACAAGATGTCTCACATAAAAAACAGAACTAGACACTTTATGTGCAGTTGGATTGGTGAAGAGAAAGGAATGCAGGACCCATTCCTTTAAACCCTACAACCACCGACATTAACCCCAGAGGGTTCAAACCTCTAAATGGCCTCAAATTCAATAACAACAATATCAGAGGCATCAACAGCATAGACATCAATCTCGAGGCAGAAGAGGTCACCAACAGTCTGCTCCAGCCACTAAACCGGCCACCGGGGGCAAACAATGGGCTCCGATTTCACCCTCTGCCATTACCCACTGCTGTGGGGGGAAGCATTACATCTTACCTGGTAGAGTGGAAAACCATAATCAGCGACAAATAGGCTCTGAATATTCAGCAAAATGGCTACTGTCTTATATTCAAGTATCTTCCACCAACAGTTACACCAAAGAAATCCTTCCCTTTTCATTGGGAGCAACTTCAGCATGACGTCTCCATCCTCTTTCAAAAACAGGCTGTGGAAAAGGTCCCAGTTCCTAATGAACGAATAGAACTTGTTAGACGTGGCTTGTCCAGCGAGTTTATCCCTAGACATTTTGGCCTCCTTTTTTTGACCCTGTTTTTGTTGGTTTTATGACTCCGGGCACTTTACCACTGCTGATCAGTGCTAAAGTGCGTATGCTCTCTGTGTTAATTGTTATATCAGATTGGTATGTCCACAATTGGCTTATTTGATTTACTGCTAAGTCCCTAGTACAGTGCACCATGTGTGACTAAGGCCTGTAAACCAAATGCTGCTAGTGGGCTTGCAGCACAGATTGTGCCACCCACACAAGCAACCTTGCAAAAGGGTCTCAGGCCTGCCAGTGCAGTGCCTGTGTGCAGTTCTTTCTGCCATGTCGACCTGGCAAGGTCACCCACTTGCCAGGCCCTATACTTCCCTTTTCGTACATGTGAGTCACCCTTAAGGTAGCCCCAAGGTACCCCTGTGGGCAGGGTGCAGTGTTTGTGAAAGGCAGGACATGCCCTGATGTGTGTGGCATGTCCTGATTGTGAGATGCTGCCAATTTCGTTTTTCACTATTGCAAGGCTATCTGTCCCATAGGATAGAATGGGGAGTTTACTTATAACATCTTAGAAGTATAACCGCCCATAGGAACAAGATGGGAAAATTGAGTTTAGTATGCCGGAACTCAGAATTTAAGATGCACCTTTTAGTAAGGCTGATTTTTACATTCTGGGTTTGAAAATACCACTTTTAGAAAGTAGGTATTTTCTTGCTTAGCCATCCAGTGTGCCTCTGCTAGGTTTGTGTATTGACTGTCTAGCTTTGAGTGACAGGGGCTGGGGATGTGCCTTCTGTTCAGATAGCCACTTGGGGGGAGGGGTGAGGCGTGTCCTGCCTTTCCAGGGTGAGTCAGGGCTGGGCTGAATAGACCTGGGCTGCATTCAGAGTAGTGGGAGGTGATTTCCTTCGCACTTTAATGGGCCTGGTCTGCCTCGAACAATGCTGTATCCACCTCCTGCCAGGAAGCTGGGCCAAGGAGGACAGAACTGGTTTTGCTGAGCACAGACACTCTCTGCCTCCAGAGAACAAAGGATTTTGTACTATAAAAAGTGGGGCCCAGACCCCTGAATTTTAGATCACTTTTGGACTTCAAGAGGAACCTCTGCCAAGGAGAAGAGCTCGAAGAAGCTGTAGGAGGAGATCTCCCCTTTGCGGTGTGCTGTCTGGAGTTGAGCTGCAGTAGCTGTTTCTGCCAAGGAGAGGAACTGTGTGTGTATCCAGCTTGACAAAGTATCTCCAAGGGCTTGAAGTAGAGCTTGTCCCCTGTTCAAGAAGTCTCAGGAACAGCAAAGACGTCACCATCCTTCTGGGCACCGTCTCTGGAACCTCTGGTTTAAGTCACTGCTGAAGAAAAGTCCAGCCCACTCTGCCATTGAGTCGGTTGCTGGTTCCATGTCCTGAAGGCACCGCCGCACTTCGCACCGCATCTTCGGTCTCACCTATGCCGCTGGGCGACCGTCACCAAGCCGGTTGCTTGCACCGCATCCTGTGGGCACCGCACGCTGCACCGCCTCGCTTGACTCTGCCCGGACGTCACCGACATCGTAGCTCCCTGACACCGAACATTGACTGGCACCGTCACCAGCACCGTGACCTGCCAGCACCACATCGAGCACCACTTCACTCCGCATCGTAAGCCTTGGTCTCACCTTCGCCGTTGGACGACCGTCACCGAGCCGCTGCCTGCACCACACCGTGAGGGCACCGCACGCTGCACCGCTTCCACTTCACATCGCAACCACGACGGTCGCCCTGACCGACTCGTACCAACGGGATCGACCGCAACAAGAAAGGTACTGTCTACGAGTCTGACGACGCTTTAGCTGACCCACACCGACGTGGTCGGCTGGAACTGTTAGACTTTGTCGTTTTCAGCATTGCGGTAGCCCCGGACGGAGCTACCAACTCGGAAGAACTGTGTTTTCAAGTTATGTTTGCAATTTGAAAGTTATCTTGCAAAGTACCTATTTTTACAGTATTGTATGTTGGATTTTTGTCGTATTTGGTCTTGTCGGTTTAGAATAAGTTTTGCTTATTTTTTTTCTAAATTGGTGTGGTGTCCATTTGTAGTGTTTTCACTGTGTTACTGTATGCATGCTCAAATGCTTTACACACTGCCTCTGAGATAAGCCTGTCTGCTCGTGCCATGCTACCAAGGGGGTGAGCAGGGGTTATTTTAGAAGTGTATCCCCCTTACCCTGACTAGGAAGAAGGGTCCCTAGTTGGACAAAGGTGCAAACCATTGCCAACTAGAGACCCCCTTTTCTAACAGAACTGTATTCCCAAACAACCAAAAACCAAGTTCAGACCCATTCTAGATCTGGAAAAAGCGTCCAAGTGAATTTGCAAAGAAAAGTTCTGAATGTTGCTGCTGCATCAGATCTACCCCCAACTCCATCTAGGGGATTGGCCATGCTTTACAGAGCTGCAAGATGCCTATTTCCATATACCGATAGCCAAAAAACATAACAAGTTCCTGAGGTACAGTGGGAAGTGAGCATTACCAATAAAATTCCTTCCTTGCGGTCTCAAGTCTGCACAGAAATCCTCTTCATAATGCATGGTGGTCATTTTTTTAAATATATTGTTTATTGGAATTTCATTAACTTATACATTATTTACAAGGTCAGTACATATGAAAATGGTATATTAAGATACTTGCATCAAAGAACATCATCATTCTGAATATTCAGCTTGTATAACAGTATGAGGTAACATCACAGGTATACAATCAGTATAGAGCAGTAAGATCCTTATTCAAAGTATGAAGATTCCATTGGGTCATTAGTAATGCAACAGTAAGAAAATGCCATATTTAAATCTATGAACAACAAGTTAATAACAAAAAGAATAATTCTCCATTGGCTCAAGCTGAAGGGAGGGCACAGGCTTTACAATCTATAAGAAGAATTAGGGCTCCGAAGAGGTGAGGCTTTGATACGCTCAGAATGTACTTGTTTGTTCGAAGGTATGCATAAGCGGGGAAGAGATATGGGGCCATATGTATGAAGGCAATTTTGCGATCGCAAAATTGCAGTGTCCAATGTATGACACAAAACACCCCTCGCAAAATAAGGAATCGCAAATTTTGCGATTCCCTATTTTGCGATTGCATTTAAGGAATCGCAAATTGCGATTCCTTAAATGCAATGTAAGAAGCACAGAAAAAGTGCAATTTGGACTTAAGGAATCGCAAATTACCACCAACTTCAAGTTGGTGGTAATTTGCGATTTCTTTGAAAAATGCACTTTTTTGCATTTTCAAAGTGCCATGTGACTCACATACATGCCCTTAGGGCATGTATGTGTGCCACATCTGCACCCATGCTCATTTCAGGGGTGCAACAGGGTGTCCTTTTGACACCCTTGAAATTGCATTCGCAATTTGCGATTCTCTAATTGGGAATCGCAAATTGAGAATGTCTTCCCATTCATTCCTATGGGCCTCTAGGCCCATAGGAATGAATGGGGAGGTATTCCTTAATTGCGAATCGCAATTTGAGATTCACAATTAAGGAATATGTAGGATTCGCAAAATTTATTGCAAATCCTACATACATAGCGTTTTGCGATTCTCAAATAGCGATTCTCTAAAAATCGCTATTTGAGAATCGCTAATGTATCCTTTGATACATTTGACCCATGGTGTGTAATTTGCTATTCCAGCCTATTGTTTTAGGATCAGTACCCAAGGGTTGTTGGCAACCCATACCACTTCTCAAGGGGAGGGGGGGGGATGTGTATCATTTTTTCTAGTCTCTGATACCTCCGTACCCAGTTCATCCCATACCCTGGCAATAAGGTATTTACGGATGCCTTGAGGTTCTTCTCTATGTAAGGATATACTTTCACTGGCTGTAAATGCATGGTAGTCATTGGAGCACATCTCATGAGGCTTAAGATATTAGTCTACCTCTATGTGGATGATTGGCTAATCAAAGCTTCAACGTATCAGCAAGTGTACCAATATTACCAGATAGCTGTCGTCATCCTCAGCCGATTGGGACTGCATGTAATTCATGATAAATCCTCTTCCATCCCAGTGCAATCCCTTTCATTACCTGGAAGCTGTACTGGATACAATAAGCAAAAAATTGTTTCTTTGGGAAGAGAGACGTTTATCAAGATATGGTGAGAGACGTTTATTTTGAATTGTAGTAATCTGAAGAGAACAGCCCAGCCAAAAGAGAGGCAAATATTGTCTCTCCTAGGATCAGTGGCATCCTTCATTGTCCTGGTACCAGATGCATGCCTAAACATCAGACCTTTGCAACAATGCCTGGGGAATCAGTGGGACCAGCGCTCAAGAAAATGGGATGAAGACAAACTGACTCTAAAGATGCACAGAGAGAAATCTCTCAGCTGGGGTGTCTTCCAGCAAATCTCTTCCGGGGAATGAGCTATCATCAAGAGATTCCAATACAGATTATAGTAACAGATGAATGCCTCCCTATCCAGTTGGGCTGCTCACATGGATCTCCTTCAGATTCAAAGCCCTTGATCTCCATAGGATCCGACATACCACATCAACCTCCTGGATTTGGAAGTGGTCTAGCTCTGAAGGCTTTCCTTCCGTCCTTCAAGACAAGCTCTCTCCTTGTTCAGACAGTCAAGAGAACAACCATGCATTATATGAATAAGCGGGGAGGGATATAATCCAGAGTGCTGTCCCTGGAAGCTCAAACATTCTGGAAATGGCTAGTGTTCAGGAATCTCAGGATTACAGCTGCCCATCTGGCAGGCATCCAGAATGTGCAAGCGGACACTCTGAGCAGAACCATTCAAGAGGACCTCGCAAGGGTAATAAACAACGCCATTTTGCAAGACATATTTTGCAATTGGGGTTTCCCTCAAATAGACTTCTTCCCAAAAGGAGTAAACAAAAAATGCCCAGACTTTGCCTCACGTTTTTACCAGCCAAGCACTTTGGGGAATGCCCTATGGATCACGTGGTCAGGCAAATTTTCTTTACGCCTTTCCTCCCATTTCCCTGCTCATCATCACACTAACTAATTTGAAGGCAAGAACAATTCTTATTGCCCGTAAGTGTCTGCACCAATAGTGGCTCACAAATCATCTCCACATCTCAGAACGGCCACAAAGGAGGCTACCCTGCAGACCGAACCTTCGGCACAAGTTCAGCAGCCAGGTACTGCACTCCAACATTTAGTCTTGAACTTGGCAGCTTGGCTACTGACTCATACAATATGGCCATTTGAATCTTCCTCAGGAATAGAAGGTAAGTTTAGAGAAGCCTAAAGACCATCTATAAGGATGTCCTAGTCCTTTAATTGGAAGAGATAATGCATCTGGTGTGCTCAGAATAATTTTGATCCTATCACCTGCCAAGAACAATCAGTACTTCCATAACTTTTTCATTTAGCCAAATCGAAGCTCCAATACTCTTCAATTAAAGTCTACCTTGCCTCTCCCACAGCCTACAGAAAATGTCCTTCATAAATTTCTATTTCAAAATTCCCTAGTTAAGGATTTCTTTGAAGGCATTACGAATGTTATCCTCCTATTCAGAGACTGTAACCTCCGCAGGAGTTGAATATAGTCCTTTGATGTCCCATAAGTCCTCCTTTTGAGCCTAGACATAAGTCTTCCCTACAACACTTATCTTGGGAAGCTTTGTTCCTAGTTGCTATAGTCTTTGTACGCATGGATAGCAAAATCCAGGTTCTTTGTTCTCACAAACCTTAATCACTTTTTCACAGTAATAGGGTAGTGATGAGAACTCACCCCCAAATTCCTCACTAAAGTGGTATCCAACTTTCATGTCAACCAAGATACAACTTTATCTAAATTATTTCAGATTCCCTCTTCTTAAGCAGCAAAATATCTCCACATTCTTGATGTGAGAAGGGTGTTAAAGTTTTATCTCTACCAAACTAAGGATTTGAGAAAGTTCAAACAATTGTTTGTAAACTATGGTCTATTGCAGAGTCAGGCATGGTTTGCCACATTGAAACAATCTTTATCTAGATGGATAGTCTCTTGCATACGTCTGGGCTACCAGAGAGCTAATAAAAACTTACATGATAAGAAAAGCCCATTCAACCAGAGGTAAAGTGGCTATGAAATATTCCAATCTCTGAGATCTGCAAAACAGCAACCTGGTGATCTTGTTCACACCTTTACAAGACACTATTGTCTTGATTCAGACTCTAGAGCAGATGCCCAAATAGGGCAAGCCTCTTTGAGAAATCTTTGTTTAGTTTTTTATGCTATTGATGTCTTCCCTCATAGCTTAGGGTATGAGCTTGTCAGTCTATTCAGTGCGTATGATTATCAATAGAGATCTGAAGGTGAAGGAATGTTTTTTTACCTGTATTCCTAGTTTTCCATCAGTGGAATATCTCTTGAAATTATAAGCAACCCTCCCCGATGGAGGAGATAAACATTGGTTTATACTTTCATGTTAATTACTGCATCAAAAACAACTGAGTAAACTGCTATCTATAGGGCATGATCGGGCACTGGAGGTCTGGGTGCCCTTAAAGGCACAGTGCTCTTTTGTATTTCTTACATTGCCACAGCCTATACAGTCACATTGTCCTATATTTTCCTACAATTCACTTTCAAAGCAAATGTAAAGGCTTTGTGAAGAATGTTTTTAAAATGCCACTCTTCTTTCATTTAGTGAACTTTTTTAAAGCTTATGTATTATCATCCATCATCCAAAGTAAATGAATGTAATTGGCAATAAAGCCTGTATTTGGGCTGCTAAATTATAATTGTGTGTACATACACTTCATGGCATTTCTGAAGTAAGGTGAGGATAGTACACAAAATGCGGCTTTGGAAAAAGTGCTCCGGGATGCCCACACATGACAAGGACTATTCAGTGTTTATGATTTCAATGAAGATTTGCCCAAAGGAGAACTAGGATTACAAGTAGCAAACCATTCCTTGTGCAGGCCAAAACGCACATGTACAAATTTTCACAATTCACGTTTCTCCCCCCCAAAACAATTGGCAATGGGGAAGACTGTACAAAAAATGGCAAAATATGTGGTAATCAGTGCACAAAACTTTAAATCCAGTGTTCTGAGCGGGGAAATTCGGACGTTCGAGGGAACACAACACCCAGTAAATATTACAATCCTACAATAGCACTGTTTCCTGGATGCGGTATTGCCTCACTAATAAACGCGAGGCTCATAAAAACCCCTGTATGTTAGCAGCATTCATGAGGAATGAACCCCTCACAGCTATAGTTTCCAAGCTTTTACATGTAAGATATGATATGTCGACCATTATAGCTTCCCATTATAACTGCACAGGGGCATAACACAGGCTTCTGCAGCCCCTGCGGTGCATGAGTGACCCAAACCCTTTAGAGAGCCATCATCCAACTCAAGGCCAATGAATATCAAGGAGATGTGGGAGATTCTGGAGCCATTAGTCACATTCTGCATGTGATCCCACCATCTTGCATTATGCCTCTGCAACTGCATCTGCTCCCAGTACAAGCTCAATGTGTTTTATCTACATTAAAACCTTCCAAGAAGGTGTAGCATTTGAAGAACAGGATTAATGTATGCAGAATGGAGGAATGTCAACTAAAAGTCTAGGAAACAGAAAGATATCTTTGTAAACTTCTCATTCCCTTCCAACTGCTGTGTAGTTCCCAACCTGCCCATTTCTGATAGAGACTTCTTGCCGCAGATTCCTCACCTTTTGAGTATTCCTCAGGCATCAGGCTGGATCCGGAATCTTTTCAGTAGTACCTCTGCACGCTAGAAGGTGGCACCTTGCTGCTCCACACTGATGCCATTTCGTTCCGGAAGTTACTTGCGGGGCCTTTATAGGCGCCACTCCTGTGCGCTGATGTCAGTTCCTTTCTTTCTACTTCTCAAGACGTGGATCCAGAGTTTCTCTCATCTTTCAGAGACTGCTTTCGCGATTATTCTCAAGAATTGTCAACAGTGTGCAAGGGATATCTCCCCCTAAGATGACAGGTTTTAAGCCCTGTAAGGACTGTCGCAAACAGATGTCTGTGACAGATCCCCACCAGGTTTGCCTGTGATAACCTGGGTCAAGCAACGATTTCAAGACCGGCGGAGACTGTGCATCAGTGAACCCAAAGGCCATCACGGAATGAAAGGCAAGCCTTTATGTCATGAAGCTCAAGTTGATGCAGCACTGGGACGCTCCAAGTCCAAAGCTCGTCCACGGTCTTGCTCTCATAGTTGATGAGGTCGGTCTTCATCGTGCTCCAAATCACCAGACAAGCACAAGAAACAAAAGAAGTCGAAGTGGAGTTCTGCTCCTTTGCCCTCTCCAGATGAAGAGTATGGGAGGCGCCAATGGTCCTGTTCCCACTATCGAAGTCGGCCAACTTCACAAGCGATTGTGCAGCTGGTTCTGGCACAACCCAAGTTTCTGGGGCCTTCAACCATGCTGCACCAGATCAAAGAGTTTCGCTGAGCTATACTTTGGCTCTTCAAATGTCTACCTACTCTGGCAGGTCTTTGGGCCCCAAGGAGCTGAGAGGGCTAGAACCTGGATTAGTGCTGGCGTGTTCACCCTCGGCGCCAGCTGGACCCTCTTAGCCACTCCCACCCTCGACTCCTTACCAACGCTGCCCCCGGATCCCATACGCACTCCGGGCATGTCAGCACCAATGTCGGCTTCACTGCCCAAAGAAAGGGCCCCAATTGTCCTTTCTGATGCTGACTCAACACTGTTCCAAATTCTACCGATGTCACAAGCAAAGCCACCTGAGGTTTCTTTACCACCAGGCAAGGCAACACTCTTTACATTCTCTTTTAGGAACAGACTAATAATGATTATGACAAAGGTGATGAGCTCACCCAGCCCTATGCTGATGACAATTGGTGTGAGGACTTGCAAGATGCTAGTGGGCTGGAGCTTCCCTAGAGTCAGCCCTTTTCTCCACTACTGGCTTAGCCACAGAAGAATCTGCATCCTACTCCATAGTTGTGCGTAGGGCGGCCGAAGTTCTTGACCTCCACCTTTCCACTATAGAGGTGGCAACAAATGTCCTGACGAAAGTCCTGCAGCCTGGCCAGGCTGCTTCTGAGTCTCTCCAACTTTTTAATGTGGCATTGAGAGAGGCCGTACTAGGGTCTTGGGCTAAGCCTTGCACCGGCCCTCCTTTTGACTGGCAAATTGCCAGATGCCATTACACTGCTCCAGGTGACCCTGCCTTTTTGTAGCAGCACTCTTCTACTGAGAGGCTCGGTGCAGGCCTCCACCCCCAGACCACGCCTAACAATATTCCTACTGCTGCCCCTGAAAGGGAGTTGAAGCAAATGGAGACATTTGGAAAAAGCCGCTTCTCATCTGTCAGTTTGGCCCTGCAGTCAGTTAACGCATCCTGTTTGCTGGACCGCTAAACTCATGCCCTTTGGGACTCGGTGATGCAAGTCCTCCCAGGTGTTCCTAAAGACCTTCACCCTGTGCTGTCACAGACCATTCAGGATGGTTGTGATGCGGCCAAGTTCACAATTTGTTGTGGCTTGGACACCACTGACTGAGTCAGATGAGTTTTTGACACCAGTGTTGCCATTTGTCGCCATGCGTGGCTACAATCAACTGGGTTACCGGTCAATGTCCATTCCTCCCTGATGGACATACCATTTGATGTGACTTGCTTGTTCAAGGACAAGCTGATTCTGCTCTTGACATTTCAAGGCGAGTAGGGCCACCGCTTGCTCTATGGGCCTTTCTACCCAGCATCCCCAGCAGCACATTTAGCATTACTTTTGTAGCTTTGGGTGAGGCATTCCTTCCTGCCAGCCTGTCCCTCCCCAGCAGAGAGCCCAGTAGTTTTGCCAGAGAGACAGTGGTGCCGACCACCCCCACAGCCAAGGTCAGCATGCCGCTCAGTCTCCGCACCCCTGCCAAACCAATTTGGTGTACCTTTACAGGGTACTGGGTCACAGCCAACCAGTTGGAAGCAGAATTCACCAATTCTATGTGGGTTGGCAAGAGATCACATTGGACAGTGGTTCCTGCAGATTGTACGCAAAGGTTATGCCTTACCTTTACTTTCTTCCCCGCTGCACCTCCAACCATTATCGCAGCAATTGAAGGAGGAAACTCTCTCCATTTTGCAACAGAAAGTGTGAGCCTTTTTGGCCAAAGGGGCTGTGGGGAGGGTACTGATGCCAGAAGTAGGATGTGGTGCTATTCTCCCTGCTTTCTGGTGCACAAGAAGGATGGAGACCTGCGCCCTCTCAACGCCTCCCTCTGTAAGAACTTCAAAATGTTCACTCTTGACCAGGTCTTATTTGCCCTCAACCCTGGTGACTGGATGGTGGCGTTGGTCCTGCAGGAGGCCTATTTTGATATGTCCATCCTGTCAGCCCATCAGTGGTTGAACAGGAGCATTTCCAGTTTGCTGTGCTCCCCTTTGTCTCATCAGTGCCTCTCAGGTGTTCACAAAAGTGATGGCGGTGATGGCAGCTCATCTTCAGAAGTCTGATGTTCCAGTCTTCTACCGCCTTGCTGAGCGGCTGTTAAAGGCGGATGCCTCCAGACTATGGCTAACCTCCTGTCATCTTTAGGGATCACTATCAAGGTATTGGCACACCTGACTCCTTCTCAGATGCTCCCCTTCATGAAAGTCATTCTAGATATGGTTAGGTTTTGTGCCTTTCCCCGAGGAAAGAAAGTCCAGGACATTCAGGCTGTCATCCTGATCTTTCAGCCTCGGCCCCGGATTTCAGTGAGTTCGACTCTGAGGCTGCTAGGACTGATAGCCTCCTGCACCCTGCTGGCCGAGCACGCCAGGTGGCATATGCAGGCTTTGCAGTGGGATCAGAAGATCTGTTGGGTCCAACATCAAGGGGATCTCTCTGACCACTGATGGAGCAGGGTAAACGAAAAATTTTTAACCTCCTAATATTTATGTTAAATAAATAACACAAGTTCGTCTTGGTAAATAACCAACCATGTATGTTACATGTGAAGGGTTAAAGGTAACACGCTATTCATGTGCAAACTAATTTACTTACAATTGTTGACGTGGAGAACATAAGTCTAATATTTGCGTACTAATAGAATATTAAAATGCATGATTCGTGCTTTGAAAATAAACTGTGTAGTGGAAAAGTAAAGCGGTGGTAAGTAAGGGATGGCTTTATATGTCGCTTTTGCTAGGTAATACCTAATTGGGGTACGTAGAATGACGGGAGGGAAACGAAAGGGTTTATATTCTTTATTCTTAACTATGTTTTGTTTATCTTTATAATAGTGCGCTTAGGCCCGTTGAGCAGCGATATAAAATGGCCGCCATGAGCTAGAATACGCAGGCGCGAGTGAAGTTATGAAAAGAGAGAAAGGCCGTGAACAAGAGGGATCATGTGATCGTTCCAAAAGCCTAGGATGGAAGTATGGTCAAGGCTGCGATGACCTTATAGTGTAAACGTGTGCCAAGGAAAATCAGCAAGAAGCGTGAGAAGTCGCAGTGAATAAATGAATAGACAAAGAACTGTTGAACCTAAAAGTATCGGAAAATGATACAATTTGAACTGCAAGAGCGGATGGGTAATGTCATGAACCCGTGAGAAACGACAGAAGTATGAACTTTCCACAAAGAACTGGTTGGAACAAGGATATTGATAATAAGATGTATACTGACC
Source organism: Calotriton arnoldi (assembly GCA_963921515.1). Taxonomy (NCBI): domain Eukaryota; kingdom Metazoa; phylum Chordata; class Amphibia; order Caudata; family Salamandridae; genus Calotriton; species Calotriton arnoldi. The sequence goes on from CAWUFW010006211.1 coordinate 497,452, forward strand.
CGAATGGACCAATTAGAGAGAATCTCGCCATAAAGATGTAACATTTTCACTTAGTAAGCTAGTATTAGGGTATAAGAAGACCTACTCTTGGAGGGGAGGGGTTAGCTGCTTTTGGGGTTGCTACCTTTAGCTGCTTATGGAGTTGCTGCTGCTGACGGCTGACGAGCTGATGCTGCTGCTGCTATTTTATATTTTTGATTGAGCATGAGATGCTGCTTTTGGAGAACCTTTTTACTCTTAATAGATTTTTCCATTTAGAACTATTATACTTTTATGCTTAAAATACTGAAGGGGAAAGGAACGACAAGGCCTGTTTTCCAGGACAGAAAGATAGATCCTTTGGGAGTTCTTGCTGTGACGATCTTTATTTTTCCATCTAATAGGTATGCATTGCAATTTCAATGTATTCTTATAATGATGCTAAATGTAATAACCTGAATAATAAATCTGAAACTTATTCATGCTTCTAAAATTTATATAAAACTTTATTATCTTTAAAACACTGACTCAGTGGTACTTTAGCTCAATGATAAATGTAAAATGTTTAAAGGTTTATTGTGATTGAGCTGGTCTTAATCACCATCAACTGATTCCTACTAGTTGGTCCATCGACCAATGAGCGGAATACCTTAGAAGCAATGAGAAATATTATGTTGTTTTAAAAAGAGGTATCCCGTCTCCTTCCAGCGAATCGTTCTACTGTTTTTCTCCTAGGTAAGGATGGATGAAATCCAGGGAATATATGAGAGAGTGAATGTATATGCGGTGTTATGGGCCCCACCGTCATATGGATTTAGTCTGTGTTTTCAGAGGGATATTTGTACCTGGATGTCCAAAGCATATAGGAGAAGAAATTTTATTGTTAGCGCTGGATCAGATTTCTTGGTAGCAGAGTTATGGTTACTATATATTAGTTTGGTGATTATTGATTATTGATTACTGATTATTTCATGTCTAACACTTTATGTTGAGTCGCGTTATGTTATATGTAAGTCGAAGTTTTAACGCTTCCGGGAAGTAGGAAGTGGAACACGTGTGGCATGAGAAGTCACATGGAATAGTGCATTGTCTGAGTTCATATTGGTGATAACACAGGTTGTGTTATGATAGGGACATTTTCCGTATAAAAGGTGTGTGAGTGAAATAGCAACCGGTTTTCTTGTGAAACTCTGGCCTTAATTCTCAGGAGCAGTGTAGTCTCCACATGTGTTTTATCCCCAGAGAAACAGGTTTACCCCATGCTTGAAAGAAGGGTAAGGTAGAGGGAAGTGCTACACTTATCGAACAAAACTGTATTCTTGCAAGCTAGAATAAAACTGTCACTTTTGTTTAGCGAAATCAGACAATGGAAATGTGGTTTTAATGTTGTAACTAACAGAGAACTGTTGAAAAAGAAATTGCCGTTAAATTTTGTAAAGGAGGGGTCAGGAGCAGAATTAACGTAGACAAAAGCCGCGCTGGGATTGGACAGTGCGCTAGTCATACAGAAACAGGAGCAGAACTGACGTAGACAAAAGCCGCGCTGGGATTGGACAGTGCGCTGTTAAACAGAAACCACTCTGATTGGAGCGTTGGTGTGAGTCGCGCTAGGATTGGTCGGATAGACTAGTGACGTGGGAGTTTAGGATTGGAGCGTTGGTGTGAGTCGTGCTAGGATTGGTCGGAATAACGCATAGAGAACAGTGTTGAATTGCGGACTTTTGAGGAAAGAAAGAGATTGTGAATCGTGTCTTATTATGAGTATGGTAGAGAGAAATCGTCGTGGATGTCGAAAGTTAAGAACTTCTTTAAGAAAGACAAAAAGGTAGTGACTAGAGAGGGACAAGTAATTCCTCCGCCGAAATCACCAGCTTCGCATATGATGCTGAAGTACCGATATCATACATGCATATGGTTAGAAAATTGTACAAAATATACTAAGAATGATGGAGCATTGACTTTTCCTGAGAATGGTTCATTTAGTGTAGCTGTACTTCGGAATTTGAGGGAGAAGATGGCGATGTTAGAACCTAAACCTAGACCGACACAGTTTGAAGCTTTAAGTGAATGGGAAGATGAGATGTATGAACGAGAGAGATTCAGAGGATTAAAGAATCATGAGTTTGTGCCCGGAAGGTTATGGGGAGTGAATCATGAGGACAGAATAAAGCGTTGGAGATATGCTAATATGACAGGAGGTTTGTTTCCAGCTTTTACAGTTGAGGAAGAAGCAAAGAGAAAGTGTACAGAGAAAAAGAAACATGTGGTTACTGAAAAGTATGGGTATGGTGGTAGTGAAACGGAAGATGAATTGCTGGAAGATATTTTAAACAGAAACCCACCTCCATACCAACAGAATTCTGCGGTGGTGACACCTAATGCACCGCCAATGGAAACTGGGAGGAATAAAAATCCCGAACGAGGATATGAGATAAATAGGTCACAAGATCAATTGAAAACTCCACAAAATGGGAAGGTAGAAAGTGACAATACAACTGAATTAGCGAAAACCACAAGAGAATTAACTGAAAAGATAAGAGAATTAACGATGAATATGGAAGCTGTAACTGTACCAGTAACGATAGGTCCAGTAATACCAGTTTTTGAGAATCAGAAAATTGACGAACATTCTTTAGTGATTCCTATGAATTCACATTTGCAAAGAAGGAGAGAAGGGATGGAACTTGACAATGAAGGTGCAAGCAATTTGGTTAGTACCTATAGACCAAGCCCACATACTAATTTGACGATAAATGAAAATGAGTTCAGGAGAATACCTATGGTAACTGAGTCTGCATCAGAGACACCAGAAAGAAGTAGAAATTGGATAGAATTAAATAGTACGTCTGTAGGTCCAACTCCAGATGAATTGAATGAATGGATGAAAACTCTAAAAACGAAAGAGACAGAAGCAAAACCATTAGATGTAATTAGGTTAAAAATAGACATGGAAGAATTGATCTTAGGGACGATTGGTACAGAAAAACTGAAAAGTTATCAGGATGACGAGGTTATGTTCTTGTGTAAGAGCATTACATGGAGAGCTAGAAATTTACATGACAAATTAGAAGAGACAGCGAATGAACTAGGAGTAGAATTTGTAAAGGTGAGAACGTTGCAGAAACCATATAGAGTAGATTTTTGCGAGAAAGATATAGAGAATTTGAACACATCAGGACGATTGACCCAAATAAAATAATTAATTGTTTTACTGAGGAAATGGGGTGATGTGGATAGATGGAGAAGTAGATGGACGAAAAGGAATGAGAAAATAACAGATAAAGCGTCTTCGGCTTTTGCGGTGACAGACAAGGAACCAATTGTAAGGGAGTACCCGATGAGAGAAACTCCAGGAGGTAGTTATGTGCATGTTCCATGGTCTAGACAGGATATACTGTCATTTACAAATGACTTCCCAAAGTTGAGAGAGAAGCCAGTAGAATGGTACAGACAAGTGGAGAGATTTGTTAAAGTTTCAAAGGTGTTGTGGATAGATTTGGATGGATTGTTTGATATAGTAGTACCAGCAGATTTGTGGACAGAATGTAAGATTACTATTGATTGGCCAACTGTAGAATATCCAAGGGATGCTAAAACAGGAGCGCCAGGACCAGAAGTGATGAGGAAATATGATCAAGTGATTACCTTTTTGAAGAATAAGATTCCACCCAAAGAAACGGATTGGGTAAAAATAGACAGAACCACACAGGAAAGTAAAGAATCAGTGCATGCATATTATGAGAGGCTACTGTTAGTTTTTAAACAGTATAGTGGCTATGAGACACTAAATGAGAAGGATATGAGTCATTTTGTATATAGATCTGTTTATGGGTTGAAACCGGAGATAAGTGAAATGATTAAACAGCATATGATTTGTTGGCAGAATAGCACAGTTGATGAAGTTTTGAGATATGCTAAGTATTGCAGTGATGATATTGAGAGTAGACAGCGTAAATTGAAAGAAAAAGCAATGTGGGCACAAGTGAAAGTTGCAGAGAAGCAAGAAGCTCAATTGAGTAATCCAGTTAATGAAGCAGGACAGACTAGATTTAGACCAAATACAGGTAAGGGAAAAGGACAAATGAGCATAGAAGAGGCAAAGAAAAAGTGGCCATGCCACAACTGCGGAAAGCTAGGGCATTGGAGAAACGAGTGTAAATTTCCTCCAAAATTTAATACGGAAAATCAATCATTAAATCCACAGGTGCAGAGTGAGGTAGTTACCCAACAAAGTCAGGTGCCACAACCACCACTTCCCAAGAGTGTTAATCAACAGAAATACAGTGCAGAAACAGGATTCTACGGAGGAGAGCAGGTAACACAATTGCCGCGCGCAGCTGCCATTTCTCAATACTGGTTACGACAGGATGGTGATGAGTCGGATGAAAGTTTATGACAGTGCCTAGGAGAGGAGGAAGAGTGCGTGCTTGGCGCAACTCTAGAGGTAGATCAAGCAGGTCCATTTGTGGATGGAAAAGTGAATGGTGCAAATGTAACATTCCTTGTGGACACTGGAGCTACCCGTTCTACTGTCAGGTCAGTGGAAATTCCAAACCTTCCTCTCTCAGGTGAACATATCCAAGTAGTTGGAGTATCGAATCAGCAAATTAAGGCGCCTCTTACTAAATTAGTGGAGGTAAAGATTGGTCCATTTAGTGAAATGCACCGATTTGTGGTGTGTGATTGCAGTCCTGTGAACCTATTAGGACGCGATCTACTTTGCAAAATGAACTGCACCATCTATTGTACTCCAGATGGAATTGCATTTCAGACCCCAGATGAAGATGTATTGTATAAAATGACAATGGTAAATTTAGAACCAGAAGTGAATGATTTGTTTCCTGTATTTGATGCAAAGAAAATCCCAATTGAACTGAAAGAGACAGTGAAACAGGAAGTGTGGGACTTTACGGGAGAAGATATAGGGTTAATGAAAGGAGTAGACCCTGTTAAAATCTCTGTAAAAGAAGGAACGAGTTACCCAAATACGCCTCAGTATAAATTGACACCAGAAATAATTGAAGGAATAACACCAGTAATAAATAAAATGATTGAACAAGGGATTCTAAAAGAAATAATGAGCAGTCCATGTAATTCGCCGATAATGGGACTGAAAAATCCGAACGGAACATATAGAATTGTACAGGATTTGAGGAAGGTAAACAAAATTGTTGTGCTTTGTTGCCCAATAGTACCGAACCCTGCTGTGATTCTATACCAGATTCCACGTGAAGCAGAATGGTACACAGTGATTGATTTATGTCATGCATTTTTCTCTATTCCATTGCATCCAGATAGCCAGCCATTATTTGCGTTCAGGTTCGGAGAGCGTATTTTGGCATGGTGCCGAATTCCTCAGGGGTACACAGAAAGCCCCTCGATCTTTAATCAGATTTTAAAGAAATCCTTGGAAGATTTAAGAATGCCAGAAAAGTCAGTGATGGTTCAGTATATTGATGACCTACTGGTGGCATCAAAAACGAAGGAAGCATGTGTCAATGATACAATTGCTTTGCTGAATCATTTAGCAAAAAGAGGACATAAAGTGTCCCCATCAAAATTGCAGTTTTGTCAACAAGAGGTCCAATATTTAGGGCATAAGATTGAAAAGGGAGTGCGAAAGGTAACGACCGAGAGAATAAAAATAATTCAAGGAATGAGAGCTCCAATGACACAAAGAGAGGTAAGAATGTTTCTGGGAATGGTTGGATATTGTCGACAATGGATAAGTGGATTTTCATTAATTGCAAAACCGTTACAGAAATTGACAAAGAAGGATGTTAAAGATCCTTTTGAAATGAATGATGAGGAAATGAAAGCATTCAGAGAACTGAAAAAGAAATTGTGTGAAGCTCCGGCATTGGGAATGCCTGACTATGAAAAAGACTTTGAGTTGTATTGCAGTGAAAGAGATGGGTGTGCGTTTTCAGTCTTGGTGCAGAGACACGGAAACATGAAAAGACCAATTGCATATTTTTTAGCTGTTTTAGACCCTATAGCGAAAGCGTTGCCTGGATGTTTGAAAGCAGTTGCTGCTACTTGTGTGAGTCTGGAACAGAGTGAAGGCATAGTGATGGGATATCCATTGAGAGTATATGTCCCACATTTTGTGGAAATTCTCTTGACAAGAACGAAAACCCAATACATGACACATAGTCGGCTGACTAGGTATGAAAAAGTGATTTTGAGTGCAGATAATGTGACCATTGACAGATGTATGAATGTGAATCCTTCGACATCATTGCCAGATGAAGAAAGTGTGATTGAAATGGATGAAGTTGATCATGATTGTCTGAATGTACTTGAATATTGTACAAAACCGAGACCCGACATACGGGATGAGCCTTTAAAGGAATCAGATTATATTCTGTTCGTAGATGGCTCATGTTTGAGAACGGATGATGGAGTTCTAAGTGCAGCGTATGCAGTTTGCACAGTGGCTGCTGTAATGGAAGCATCTTGTCTGAAAGGGATACGTTCTGCCCAAGTAGCGGAATTGATTGCTCTAATTCAAGCATGCAAGTTGGGAAAGAATGTACGAATCACAGTTGTCACGGATAGCCAATATGGCTTTGGGGTCGTGCACGATTTTGGCCAGATTTGGTCACAGAGAGGTTTTTTGACGTCTGCAGGAACGCCGATTAGAAATGGAGATTTTGTGAAAAAGTTGCTTGAGGCGATACAGCTGCCTAAACAGATTGCAGTGGTAAAGTGTAATGCACATAAAAATGGGGAAGACTACATAACTGTCGGCAATAAGTTTGCTGATGAAATTGCACAGTATTGTGCAAAGAATGTAGTCTCTTTGAACAGAAATCGGGAAAGAGAGCATATTTCATGTCCTTTGCTTTTTACTAACCCTGTTGAGACATGGGATGAGGTGAGACAATTACAGGAAGCAGCAGATGATGAGGAAAAAGATACCTGGATAAAAGCAGGATGTAGAAAAAATGAGGAAAATGATGTTTGGGTTTACAGAGATGAAAGACCAGTTATGCCAGTTAGCATGATTTCTGACATGGCACGGATGTACCATGGACAAGCTCATATTGGGAGAGATTCAATGATCAGACTTTTTAGACAAACATGGTATAATCCAAAATTCAGAGCCATAGCTGAAAGTCTTTGTCAAAGATGTCTTGTTTGTCAGCAGTTAAATCCAGGAAGAAAGACAGTAGTGAGTCTAGGAACAATAGGACGAGAGGGAGGTCCGTTCACGAGAATGCAAATGGATTTCATAGAAATGCCCCCGAGCAATAGACTAAGGTATGTCCTTGTAGTCGTCTGTTTGTTTTCCCGTTGGGTGGAAGCACAAAACTTATGCTGCGAGAATTCATTCCAAGGTATGGTTTTCCAGTCACAATTGAAACGGATAGAGGAACACATTTCCAAAACGAATTAATTCAACTGATTTGTGAAGCACTTAGTATTAAACAGAAACTGCATTGTGCATACAGACCAGAGGCTTCTGGAATAGTAGAGCAAGTGAATGGAACAATTAAGAACAGGCTAGGTAAAATGTGTCAAGCCACAGGACTCAAATGGCCAGATGCCTTGCCATTAGTCTTAATGACAATCAGAAGTATACCGGAAAGAAAAACGGGACTCAGTCCCCACGAGATAATTATGGGACGAGCAATGAGACAAGCACATGTACCTGTCAACAAACTACTGACTATAACTGATGATCTGGTACTGGATTATTGCAAAGGATTGGCTGATGTGGTACGTTCTGTGTTTCATCAGGTTGGACCGGATGCGACCACTCTTGAAAGAAAACCAGCCCACGATTTGAATCCAGGAGATTGGGTCCGCATAAAAGTCCACAGAAGAAGAAACTGTTTGGTTCCTCGCTGGGACAAACCACGACAGGTGATCCTGGTGACAACAACTGCAGTCAAATGTGCAGGAGTGAAACACTGGGTACATGCCAGTCACACCATCAGAGTTCCAGAACCTGAAGATCGACATGTGAGTCGACATCTGGAAGTATTGGATAGCAGTTCAGCATCTGACGCAGAAGAAGAGACGAACAGGGCTCCAGAACCTGAAGATCGACCTGTAAGTCGACATCTGGAAGACCCAACTACAAGTGCAACGACAGAAGGAGTGGAAGAAATAGCTGAAGTTCCAGAATCTGAAGATCGACATGTGAGTCGACATCTGGAAATATCAGACACCAGTTCAGAATCTGATACAGATCATTCGGATTGTGAGGAAAATCTGAAAGGAAATTGGAAATTTGATAGCATAAGAGAAGAACTTGAGCAAAGAGACAGTAACTGTGAGCAACCAAGTACAAGTTGTGGTAAAAATCCTTCGAAAATAATATTAATAGACGAAGAAGGGAGAGTTTCAAACAGAAAGATAGAAAAATCGGAAGATCCCCGAGGAGCAATAGGGACAGATCGACGAACAAAAGAACAGGGAAATTTAGAAGCAGATAGAGAGATTGACACAAATTCGGAAGAACCTCGAGGAGGGACAGAAGTAGGTGATCGAAGGAAAACAAGAGAGAAACCACAAATAGATGAAAGAAGTGAAATTATAAAATTCAAGATAAGAGACAAAGAAAGAACGGAAACAGAGTCAGAAGAAAGTGGAGAAGAAAGAAACCAGAAACTAGAGTCAAGAAAGAGAACTTGGAAAACAGAAAGAGAGGAAAAAGAAAGTGAACCAAAAAGGCCAAGAAAAGGAGACAATTGGCCCAACGAAGTTAGAAAATTGAGATACAGGATCATAAGGCTAGATGGAAAAAGTGCAGAACAAGTAAATGAAATAACAAGTCAGAAAGAGCAAGAAAAACAAGGTGGAAAACACTTGCAGAAAACAAAAAGAGTAAAGAAAGTAAATCTGAAGTATAAATCGCCTGAATGGCTGTACATTGCTTTGACTGATATCAAAGAAGAAGAGAACACTCACGAAAACCCAGAACAAAGCTGTAACCTAATGGGTGAAGGTGAAGTGCAACAAACTTGAAGAAATCTGAACGAATTTCTACCGGAGTTGACGAAACATTGGATTTGACAAAGAAAGAGTTCTGAAAAGAATTAAAAGAAAGTACCAAACAAAGACAAAATTAGAGTGCAGAGTGGCTAAGAGGTCATTTCTGAGGTGTGGTGACACATTTTTCCTGTACATAATATAAATAGGTTATAGAAACAAAATGGAAGATACTAAAGATAGAAAATGTAGATGTGAGTTCTTAAGCAGGTGGTGTAAAATGTGTTTCTTTTGTACAGGATTATTAATGACAGTATGGGTGATTTTAGCAATCACCATTCCAATTAGCTTAGCTGTAGAAGAAACGTCTAATAACACAGAGAAAGAAAAAGGAGCTAACATTCAAGAAACAGCTATATTAAAAAGTAGTGCAGAATTACATAAAGATAAATCAATAACAGATTTTTCAAAGAATGTTTTTACAAAATTATTATATGAGTATGTAGAAACAATGGATGTAAGAGATTGTTATGTTTGTATGCAATTGCCTGCGTCTGTTGCAGAGGGTGTGACCTATCATCACCTTCCTTTGACGTATGGAATAACATGTGGTGTTTTAGCAAGTCTATTTTATAAGACAGGAAAATTAGAATATTATTACACTAATATAGATAAGATTTTTGCAAAGATTCCTATAGTTTCTGAACTAACAAAGTGAAAGAGGGAAAAACATTTGGTGAATTTTTCATAGAAGATAAGATTTTAACATTAGATGATATAGTTAAAAACAACCTTACCTGTGAGTTAAAGAAGGAAGAAAAGGTATTTTTGAAATGGTTGAGGATAGAAGAGCGAAATTTCAAAGAAAAGTGATAGAAGAGACAAAAACACCTCTTTGGGCGTTTGAGGAAGAAAATAATGACAAGAAAAAGACAAATGCAGCTATGACTCTGGATTGGCCCCAACAGGGAAGGTTGTGCATTAGAAGAAATAGAACAAGATATGACAATTATTTCGTGGGTTCCAGTGATTGCCATGACAATTATAAAATTTTAGGCGGATGGGGATTCAAAGGGGAAAAGATCCGATATTTCCAGGGATCTATTATATTTGCGGTAACAGAGCTTATTACAGGTTGCCGGACCATTGGTATGGATCATGTTATTTAGGCCTGGTCTTTCCAAAGATTTTTCATGTGGATAGAACAGAAAAAGGAACACACGAAATGATAAAGACATTTACACGTAGAAAAAGGGAAAGTTTTTCAGAAATAGTAGGTGATATTTTTGGAGCATTGATTCCAGCAGTGGGAATATCTTTGAATGCATTTAAAATTCGGAAATTATCCACAGTAGTAGATCGTTTATCTACAGATACTGCTGGAGGGTTCTTGATGGTGAATACCGAGATGGTTGCCATGAGAGCTATGGTGATGCAAAATCGACTTGCCCTTGACATTCTTTTGGCAAAAGAGGGTGGAGTCTGTGGAATGCTGAAAGTCCAACATTGTTGCACTTACATTCCAGATAAAAGTGAAAATATACAAAAGTATATAAAGAATATTACAAATTTGCACAAAGAACTTGTTCCACTGGAGGTTGAAAGTGCGTTTGGAAAACTTGGTAAAGGTTTTTCTTCAGTAATAAATTGGTTTACTAGAATGAGTGGATTAATAATAGGGAAAGTCATAATAGTAGCAACCATGATAATCATAATAGTTTTAGTACTGAAGCTAATAAATAAAGAGTTTCGCTGAGCTATACTTTGGCTCTTCAAATGTCTACCTACTCTGGCAGGTCTTTGGGCCCCAAGGAGCTGAGAGGGCTAGAACCTGGATTAGTGCTGGCGTGTTCACCCTCGGCGCCAGCTGGACCCTCTTAGCCACTCCCACCCTCGACTCCTTACCAACGCTGCCCCCGGATCCCATACGCACTCCGGGCATGTCAGCACCAATGTCGGCTTCACTGCCCAAAGAAAGGGCCCCAATTGTCCTTTCTGATGCTGACTCAACACTGTTCCAAATTCTACCGATGTCACAAGCAAAGCCACCTGAGGTTTCTTTACCACCAGGCAAGGCAACACTCTTTACATTCTCTTTTAGGAACAGACTGATAATGATTATGACAAAGGTGATGAGCTCACCCAGCCCTATGCTGATGACAATTGGTGTGAGGACTTGCAAGATGCTAGTGGGCTGGAGCTTCCTAGAGTCAGCCCTTTTCTCCACTACTGGCTTAGCCACAGAAGAATCTGCATCCTACTCCATGGTTGTGCGTAGGGCGGCCGAAGTTCTTGACCTCCACCTTTCCACTATAGAGGTGGCAACAAATGTCCTGCTTCTGAGTCTCTCCAACTTTTTAATGTGGCATTGAGAGAGGCCGTACTAGGGTCTTGGGCTAAGCCTTGCACCGGCCCTCCTTTTGACTGGCAAATTGCCAGATGCCATTGCACTGCTCCAGGTGACCCTGCCTTTTTGTAGCAGCACTCTTCTACTGAGAGGCTCGGTGCAGGCCTCCACCCCCAGACCACGCCTAACAATATTCCTACTGCTGCCCCTGAAAGGGAATTGAAGCAAATGGAGACATTTGGAAAAAGCCGCTTCTCATCTGTCAGTTTGGCCCTGCAGTCAGTTAACGCATCCTGTTTGCTGGACCGCTATACTCATGCCCTTTGGGACTCGGTTATGCAAGTCCTCCCAGGTGTTCCTAAAGACCTTCACCCTGTGCTGTCACAGACCATTCAGGATGGTTGTGATGCGGCCAAGTTCACAATTTGTTGTGGCTTGGACACCACTGACTGAGTCAGATGAGTTTTTGACACCAGTGTTGCCATTTGTCGCCATGCGTGGCTACAATCAACTGGGTTACCGGTCAATGTCCATTCCTCCCTGATGGACATACCATTTGATGTGACTTGCTTGTTCAAGGACAAGCTGATTCTGCTCTTGACATTTCAAGGCGAGAGGGCCACCGCTTGCTCTATGGGCCTTTCTACCCAGCATCCCCAGCAGCACATTTAGCATTACTTTTGTAGCTTTGGGTGAGGCATTCCTTCCTGCCAGCCTGTCCCTCCCCAGCAGAGAGCCCAGTAGTTCTGCCAGAGAGACAGTGGTGCCGACCACCCCCACAGCCAAGGTCAGCATGCCGCTCAGTCTCCGCACCCCTGCCAAACCTATTTGGTGTACCTTTACAGGGTACTGGGTCACAGCCAACCATTTGGAAGCAGAATTCACCAATTCTATGTGGGTTGGCAAGAGATCACATTGGACAGTGGTTCCTGCAGATTGTACGCAAAGGTTATGCCTTACCTTTACTTTCTTCCCCGCTGCACCTCCAACCACTATCGCAGCAATTGAAGGAGGAAACACTCTCCATTTTGCAACAGAAAGTGTGAGCCTTTTTGGCCAAAGGGGCTGTGGGGAGGGTACTGATGCCAGAAGTAGGATGTGGTGCTATTCTCCCTGCTTTCTGGTGCACAAGAAGGATGGAGACCTGCGCCCTCTCAACGCCTCCCTCTGTAAGAACTTCAAAATGTTCACTCTTGACCAGGTCTTATTTGCCCTCAACCCTGGTGACTGGATGGTGGCGTTGGTCCTGCAGGAGGCCTATTTTGATATGTCCATCCTGTCAGCCCATCAGTGGTTGAACAGGAGCATTTCCAGTTTGCTGTGCTCCCCCTTTGTCGCATCAGTGCCTCTCAGGTGTTCACAAAAGTGATGGCGGTGATGGCAGCTCATCTTCAGAAGTCTGATGTTCCAGTCTTCTACCGCCTTGCTGAGCGGCTGTTAAAGGCGGATGCCTCCAGACTATGGCTAACCTCCTGTCATCTTTAGGGATCACTATCAAGGTATTGGCACACCTGACTCCTTCTCAGATGCTCCCCTTCATGAAAGTCATTCTAGATATGGTTAGGTTTTGTGCCTTTCCCCGAGGAAAGAAAGTCCAGGACATTCTGGCTGTCATTCTGATCTTTCAGCCTCGGCCCGGATTTCAGTGAGTTCGACTCTGAGGCTGCTAGGACTGATAGCCTCCTGCACCCTGCTGGCCGAACACGCCAGGTGGCATATGCAGGCTTTGCAGTGGGATCAGAAGATCTGTTGGGTCCAACATCAAGGGGATCTCTCTGACCACTGATGGAGCAGGGTAAACGAAAAAAATTTAACCTCCTAATATTTATGTTAAATAAATAACACAAGTTCGTCTTGGTAAATAACCAACCATGTATGTTACATGTGAAGGGTTAAAGGTAACACGCTATTCATGTGCAAACTAATTTACTTACAATTGTTGACGTGGAGAACATAAGTCTAATATTTGCGTACTAATAGAATAATAAAATGCATGATTCGTGCTTTGAAAATAAACTGTGTAGTGGCAAAGTAAAGCGGTGGTAAGTAAGGGATGGCTTTATATGTCGCTTTTGCTAGGTAATACCTAATTGGGGTACGTAGAAAGACGGGAGGGAAACGAAAGGGTTTATATTCTTTATTCTTAACTATGTTTTGTTTATCTTTATAATAGTGCGCTTAGGCCTGTTGAGCAGCGATATAAAATGGCCGCCATGAGCTAGAATACGCAGGCGCGAGTGAAGTTATGAAAAGAGAGAAAGGCCGTGAACAAGAGGGATCATGTGATCGTTCCAAAAGCCTAGGATGGAAGTATGGTCAAGGCTGCGATGACCTTATAGTGTAAACGTGTGCCAAGGAAAATCAGCAAGAAGCGTGAGAAGTCGCAGTGAATAAATGAATAGACAAAGAACTGTTGAACCTAAAAGTATCGGAAAATGATACAATTTGAACTGCAAGAGCGGATGGGTAATGTCATGAACCCGTGAGAAACGACAGAAGTATGAACTTTCCACAAAGAACTGGTTGGAACAAGGATATTGATAATAAGATGTATACTGACCCGAATGGACCAATTAGAGAGAATCTCGCCATAAAGATGTAACATTTTCACTTAGTAAGCTAGTATTAGGGTATAAGAAGACCTACTCTTGGAGGGAGGGGTTAGCTGCTTTTGGGGTTGCTACCTTTAGCTGCTTATGGAGTTGCTGCTGCTGACGGCTGACGAGCTGATGCTGCTGCTGCTATTTTATATTTTTGATTGAGCATGAGATGCTGCTTTTGGAGAACCTTTTTACTCTTAATAGATTTTTCCATTTAGAACTATTAGACTTTTATGCTTAAAATACTGAAGGGGAAAGGAACGAGAAGGCCTGTTTTCCAGGACAGATAGATAGATCCTTTGGGAGTTCTTGCTGTGACAATCTTTATTTTTCCATCTAATAGGTATGCATTGCAATTTCAATTTATTCTTATAATGATGATAAATGTAATAACCTGAATAATAAATCTGAAACTTATTCATGCTTCTAAAATTTATATAAAACTTTATTATCTTTAAAACACTGACTCAGTGGTTCTTTAGCTCAATGATAAATGTAAAATGTTTAAAGGTTTATTGTGATTGAGCTGGTCTTAATCACCATCAACTGATTCCTACTAGTTGGTCCATCGACCAATGAGCGGAATACCTTAGAAGCAATGAGAAATATTATGTCGTTTTAAAAAGAGGTATCCCGTCTCCTTCCAGCGAATCGTTCTACTGTTTTTCTCCTAGGTAAGGACGGATGAAATCCAGGAAATATATGAGAGAGTGAATGTATATGCGGTGTTATGGGCCCCACCGTCATATGGATTTAGTCTGTGTTTTCAGAGGGATATTTGTACCTGGATGTCCAAAGCATATAGGAGAAGAAATTTTATTGTTAGCGCTGGATCACCACATTCAGATTTGGGAGGAGACTGCAAAAGATTTGCCGGGTTGGTTGCTGGACCAAGATTAGGTCAGCTGTAGCCCCTCTCTCCTCCCCACTCAGAGCTGACCAATACCTCTCTTCTAGGATGGGGTGGCCTTCTTGTATAGGTGGAGATCAGAGGCCTCTGGTCTCCGGCGGAGTAGCGGCTTCACATCAACATTCTGCAGTTGAGCGGCATCTGCTTGGCCCTGAAAGCCTTCCTTCAGTCCATCACAGTGAGGCTGGTACAGGTGCTCACAGACAACACCACCGCCATGTGGTACTGGAACAGCAGGGAGGGTGGGTTTATGGACCCTGTGCCAGGAGGCCTTGCGCCTCTGGAAATGGCTGGAACACAAAAGAATTTTCCTGGTGGTGACCTACCGGGCAGGATCATCAAACGCCAGGCAAACAAGCTCAGCCTTCGGCGCCTCGCGGATCACGAGTGGTAGTTACACCGGAAGTGGTGCAAGGTCTCTTCTGCGAATGGGGAGAACCTTGGCTCAATCTGTTTGCCCCTGCTGAGAAGAGCAATGTCAGCACTCCCACAGATTGGAGTTTCCAAGGCGTGACTTGCTCTGAGACGCGTTCCACCTCGAGTGGAGCTCGGACTCCTGCCTGTTTTTCCGCCGATATTAACTCCTGCCCCAAGTTCTCAAGAAGATCAGGACAGACCGGGTGCAAGTCATCCAAGTAGCTCCGGATTTGGCATAGAGAGTATGCTTTCTAGAAATCCTGGGCTTGAACATATGTCCTCCGATCAGGCTGCCTCTTCTGGAGGACCTGCTGTCGCAGCAACAGGGCAGGGTTCTGCACCCGGGCATTCTCAACCTCCACCTTTGTGCGTGGAGACTGACCGGTGACAGCTAAAACCTTTGACCATCCTCCGGATGATGTTGATGTTATCCTGGCAGTCAAACGTCCCTTGATGAAATTGTATATGCCTGTCCTTGGGACAAATTTGTATTTTGGTGGGGCACACGCCAAATTGACCCACTTCACTCCACAAATATTATGAATTGATGTTTGTTCTCTCTTTGCCCGGCTAGGCCTTGCTTTATGTACAGTTAATGGTTACATTTTGACCCTTTTGGCCTTCCTGCGGTTGATAAATTAGCCCTCTCCATTTAAATCACCATTGTGATGTGTTTTCTATTAAAGAGCAACAACATATGCTTTCCCCTTCTCCCTTTGTGATTCCTCAATGGGACCTTAATCTGGTCCTGACTTACCTGATGTGCACTCTGTTCCAGCCGCTTCACAGCTGCCCCTTACGGCTCCTTACCATCAAAACTGTGTTCCTCATTGCCATTACCTCAGCATAGCAGGTGATTGAGTTTCAGGCTCTCTGTGTTAATCCACCTGACACTACCTTCTTTCCAGAAAACTGGTTCTGCGGACTCAGGCATCTTTTCAGCCAAACCATCACCCTGCTGGCATTCTATGCTCCGCCTCATCTCTCTAAGAAGGAGGCAAGACTCCCTCGCTTGGACCCCAGAGAGCACTGAGCTTCTGCTTTAATCATTCCAAAGACCACCAGGAGGACGATCAGCTCTTTGTGGGGTTCTCTGCAGCAAAAAAGGCAAGGCTGTGCAGAAGAGGACCATCTCCCCCGCTGGATCATCCTTCAGAAGGACTGCATACTCATTCCACAAGGGCCAAAGCTGCTACCACTGCATTAGCATGCGGAGTCCTTGCCCTAGACATCTGCCATGTGATACGTGGGTGTCGCTCTGCACTATTGGCTGGACAGTCAAGTTCGCCAAGAGGGATATTTTGCCTGCTCAGTCCTGCAGGTCTGTTTGGTTTGAGTCCTGTCACAGACCCAGCTCCAAATAGGTACTGCTTTGGTATCTATTCAAAAGGCGAGGACTTTGCGGCTAGAAGTCTCTATCAGAAGAACAAGTTACTTACCTTTGGTAAAGCTCTTTCTAGTACAGACTTGATCTAGCCGCAAATTCCCCACTGACCCTCCTATCCTGCCCGTTCTGTGATTGGATTCTATCCATTAATAAGATCCCAAGTCCAGAATCTGCCAGTTTGCTAGAAAGTCATCAGTGCGGAGCCACAAGGCACCACCTTTTGACGCGCAGAGGTACTGCTGAAAAGTTTCCAGATCTAGTCTGACACCTGCGGAATGTTCAAAAGGTGAAGAATCTGTGCCTAGATAGAGTCTCTACCAGAATAAGTGTTACTGAAGGTAAGTAACTTGTTCAGCTAGTCTAAACTAGTTAGGAGGGAGACATTTCACTGCTGTTTAATTTCATCCGTTAAGCCTCTTTGGTAGATGATTGGTTAGACTTTTTACTTTTCTTCAGTGATTTTTTAAAGTGCTTTGAAGGGATAGATAAGCAAGGGAAAAGGAGTAACAGTTAAACCATTCTGGACTACATGCTTAAAAAACGAGAGGTATGACAAACAGTGATGGGCGGTGCAGCACTATGTTGTGCTGCGCCACCCAGAGCCGCTGAGCATGGGCCTATAAACCAGCCGCTCAGTTCAGTGTTTGTCAGTCAGAGGGGGCAGCAAGGGGCCTCTGTGCAACTTCTTTTAAGCTCTTGACCAGCAGCTCTCTCATAAGCTGCAATGCCAGGGACGGACTCCTTTGCCAATCACCACTGCAAAATGTAAACATCCACAAAATGCCTTGGGCTCATCCAAAAGATGAAAGGCACTTTTTTCAAGCAATGGCTGAATTGGGCCAGACTCGCTGTGTATTTTTTGTTGTATGGGTGACAGTTGTTTCACAATTTTTTGTCACCCTTTTTGAGGCGAAGAGGCATAGAAAATGAGACCCAAAGGTAGGTGTTTTTTTTTTTTTTTTTTTTACAAAAGTATAGGCCTTGCCCCAAATTCTTTGTATCTCAGTGGTAGCAATGTGAGGCGCACCTGCTAGGTGAAATTTATATAACTAAGCAGTAAACAATTTGGAATGGTCCTCCTTAATACTGCTATGTTGGCCACGTGGACTAGGCAAATAATTTACATTCTACCCTGTATTTAATTGGCAGCCATTCAGGAGACTTCAAGACTGGTGTGATGTGCAAAATGTTGCACCTTTAATGGAGGATAATAATTCAGAGTTCTATCAGACTCCCAGATTCCTGCGCTTACTTGTGGGAGTGGGGAGTACACCCTTGGCTTGATGCCTCTCCAAAAGAAGCCCCCCTGGACCTCCGGGTCAGAGAGGCAAGATTTATTTTTTATGTCCATAAGTGCAGAGACCGTTTTGGACCATACACTGATGTACTTGGGCAAGTCAGTCACTGACCGAGCATGGCCGGTTTGTTGGATGATAAAACCCCCTTAGCTCGACAAAAGTGAGCGTTGAACATGAATGAATGAATGAATAAATGAATAAAAGCTTTGTAAAGCGCGAACTTAGCCCAGGGGCGTCAAGGCGCTGCGGAAAGGGATCAGGGAACAGAGATGCCCATAGGTAAAAGGCTTACAGATTTGAGATGGTGAAGAGCCAGGTCTTCAAGGCCTTACGGAACAGAAAATGGGTTTCCAGAGCCGTGATTGAAAGAGGAAGGAGTTCCAAAGTTTAGCCGCAGCCAGCGAGAAGGCCCTGCCCCCCCATCTGGCTTTCCTAAACCTGGGGACTATCACCATGTTCTTACTGGCAGATCTTAACTGCTTAGCGGGGACATATTTCCGAAATAGTTTTTTTTATGCCTTCTGACCCCGTATTGTAGAAGGCCTTATGTACCAAGCACAGGGCTTTAAATACAATTCTCCGACCCAGCGGAAGCCAGTGCAAATTGCTGAAGGTTGCAGAGACAGATTGGTATTTGGGAAGGCCCATCACCAGCCTGGCAGCGGCGTTCTGCACTAGTTGAAGTCGATGCACGAGCCCCTTATTTATCCCCACATAAAGGGCATTACAATAGTCTAATCTAGACAACACAAGGGCCACAACTGCTTGTTTCCGCGAGGGGAAGGAGAGAAATTGAGAGATCTTTTTAAGAGTCCTTATCATCCCAAAACAGGTGGAAACTGTTCTATTTATTTGTGGGCCCAGAGAACATCTCAAAGACAACACTAATCTGCTAAAGCATTTTTGGCCAAGATGTCAAAATCTCGTATCCTGTGATCGAGTTCTTGCCCTTCAACTTACATGTTGACAAATATATAGAAATGAAATAAACAAAAATAGACAGTCACACTCCTTAAGGTATTCTGAAATCTCAAAGAGTTTATCTAGGTATTGGGTGCTGATGGGTATCGTCTCCTGGGCCCGAGACGTTGAATCAATATCTTCTTTAGATGCGTTTTCCCATCAAGGTAAAAACGTCCCCACTCTGCACTCTCTTGGTGTTTTGGAAAAATATATAGAACCATAACCCTTCAGGCTACCAACTCAAATTTACAACATAGTCAACTGGCCACGTCTTATGAGTACCGTTACTAATTCAGTTCTGGTATTTGGCTCAACAAGAAAATGATACCCTACAAGTTGTAGGTATCTGTTTACAAAGGGGAACTCAAAACCACTATTCTGAGACCTAAAGTGGCTGAAGACAATCACAGAAGTAGACATTGCATTTAGGGTTAGTATAATTAAAAGAGATGCTGCATACAATTCACATCCAAGACAAAAAATTCATGTCTTTAAAGTAGTACCTGGATGAGTAGTCTGTGTGTTCTTGACCAGCTTAAAATAGAAAATGTAGGCCATTTAAATAAAGTAGCTTTAAGCAGTGAACCTTTTCAGTGTTGGCACCTCAACAGTCATAGATAAGGGGTATTGCTCCTAACAATTCTCCGTGCCCCATTTGCCGCTAGTTGTGACTGAAGTCTCGGGATGGCTTTTGATTGCCTGGCGGCTCTTCAAGAGGCTTCTTAATTGTCCTGTTAAAAAAGGGCTGTCAATGAAGTGCGGCTTTTCCAGTGCAATGTGAAACAAAGCTGTGATGAACATCTGAGGAGATGAGGCTAAGGGCCACCAGTAGCTGGAACTGGCATCTGAGGTGTGATGACTCTCTACAGCATCACCACCTACTTCGTTTTGTGTCACTGTCAGAAGGACAAAGAGAAGGCTGGAGGTTCTACTGCATCTGTCCCACTGACGCTCCTGAAAAGAGGTACCAACTGTGTACTTACTTGACTCTCTTGGTGACTTCCTGTGGTGCGTCATATCTGCCTTGACTCCTGTGTGTATGGGGCCTTTGGATTGCCCAAAGAGTAGGAAAATCTAGGGTGCAGTGTGTTGGTCTCTCTGAAGTCTACAAGTATATTTGTAAGAGGAACCTTGTCCGGTTGGCTCTCACATGGAAACCCCAGAGAATAGGTATGCGTAGCAGGATTACAAGAGCAGAGTCACTGGTTTGTAGCCCTTTCAGTCTGAAGTAAGAGTCGCTTTGCTATCATTGCACCATCCCCCTTAAAAGCGAAAGACAAACGAATTTTATTAATAACTTTTTAATGCTGTTGATGAACCAATGACGGGTCTTTTGGGTGTTGCCATCTGACTCATGATTCTTTTTCTCCAAAGGTGATATCATGGGGTCGACGTTGCAGAACCTTGGAAATCTGATTCAGATGCCGTACGGTTGCGGGGAGCAGAACATGCTGACGTTTGCCCCCATTATCTACGTCTTGCAGTATCTGGAGAAAACGGGGCAGCTGACGACGGAGATCAAGACCACTGCTGTGGGATACATGAGCAGCGGTAGGTGGATCATATGGAGCAGGGTACTTCAGAAGCAAATTGGATCCAGGGAATGTTTAATCAGTGACCATGAGGTATGGATAGATCTACTGTTGGAAAGAGGTCACCAAGAGCCAATGACATCCCAAGGAAATCAAGTGAATGTTTTGTAAGTTGAAGGGCACAGCAGACTATGATCCAGTCATGAAACCTGGTCAGAGGGAGCTGCGGGTGCTGCTTGGAATGCTTCAACTATGGCCCAAACTGTTTATGTGTGGCTGAAATAACTGGAGTTGTTGGTGGCAGGCCATCCATAATGAGTGAGAGTTCTTGAGAATGTTAACATCATTGATTATAAAAGGTTGTCAGTGTAGCTTCAAATATACTTGAGGAATATGGTATTCCCTGCCCAAAGAGTACCTCAGGATTATACGCCAATGTACATATTGGCAATTGTCAAAGTATATTTTTATAGCAACATATATCTATTTGCTACCTATTCCCCCAGTTAGGATAGGGATTTTTGCTATGAAGATTATGAGGTGCTCGGTCAGCTCTGGGGGTGAACAACAGATGTCTTTTTTTGCAGGTGGTAACCAAGTATGTCTCGTCGCAGTGTAGGAATTAAGCTGCTCCCCCGGTTTGAGTTGAAGAGCTGACCTCTCTGCAGTTAGTTAGAAACTAGCTTTTGACAAAATGATGGCCTTCTCTCCAGACGGAGAAGCGCCTTGATGTAGAACCTCACAGCACTGATCTTGCATCCATCAACTACATTTGAGTCTTGTTGTGTATTTCTTCAGGGTATCAAAGACAACTCAACTACAAACACAAAGATGGTTCCTACAGTGCCTTTGGGGAGGGAGACGGAGATGGTAACACATGGTGAGTCTCAAGCAATGACGAACCCTCTGGAATCACTGGCTACCAACACTGTCACCTGATGGTTTTTAAAATAAGTTAACATCAAATTTACTGACATTGTCTGATCAAAGTGGTAGGATTCAAGATGATGACATAAGTCAAAATGACATCTAATGGCCCTGGTCTCAATGATGGAATCACAAGAAATCACATTATATGACATTGGATGCTGCTCATGTGACTACAAAAGGTAGGCTTAAAACACGTCATCATGAGAAATAAATTATATGACAAGAATGAATAACTTTGGAGCACTATAGCTAGGGGCGTAACTTGGTATTTAAGATTGGGGGTGTGAACTTCGGATTTTATGACAATCATGCTGGCAAATAACATTAAAATACATACTTGTCATATGTAGGGCGCATGAGACGGACTTAAGGGGCAGTGGGAAGGAAAAGGAATGCAGATTGGTAGGAGTGCTAAGTGAGAGAAACTCAATATTTTGTAAAATAACCCACATTTTGAGGACTTTCAAAACAGAGATGAGAGAGAATGTGCGTGTGATTTTGTCAGTGTGTGCACGCAAAAATCCCAAATAAAATCTGACAGACACCTCACCATACCTGACTGAAAGCATCAGTACCCAACTATTCATCAGAAAATACAATTATTAGGGGGGGGGCGTAACACCCCCCTGAAGCTACGGCCCTGACTATAGCCAACCTTAACCTCACCACCCCATATTTGGGCAGCACACATCAGTTGATTGCAGTGTTATCAGTCAGTTAATCTAACAGGTGCTGCAGGCATGTATTTTCAAGGTGCTGTCAGGGCCAGACAGGCCTTTTATTCCACCGGGCATTTCCCCGTGGGCTGGGGTCCTTGGAAGCTGGCTTTGAAAGCCCAGGTCAGCTACAGGACCCTCTCGCACTTTCCCCAGGACCCCGAGGATAACTGCAGCAGGCATGGGGTGTACTGGGGGCTTCAACAGAGAGATAGAAAGAGATGGAGGGAAGAGGAAGCTAGAGATAGGAAGCGTCCAGAGAGGTAGAAGAGAGAGAGGAGAGAGAGGAGAGTGAGAGAATGAATAGATGGAAAGAAAGAGGTTGCGCGAGGACACAATGGGAGTAGGGCTAGTTTGAGCATTATTGCCAGGGCTGCTTTTAGTTTCCCACTCAGCCCCTCAGTACTATGCAGCTTTCTGAGAGTTACTGGTAATTCTCTTTCTGCTAATTGAGCTGGTGACTTAAAAGGCTCAATACAGAGTTTCCGTTAACACAATAGGATGACTTAGATCCGGCTTCAGGTTTCCATAAAAACCATAGGCTTCCACCTAAGTCAGTAGGGTTGACTAACCTGAGTAACCTACCCACCTCAAAGGAAACTGCCACTGTGTTTCAATAAATACCTCCAACAAAGCAGCTAAGAGGGAGTGGTTATACATTTAAATAGAGAGCAAAAAATGTAACTCATGAGCTGTCACAAACAACAGCACGATTACAATACATGTTAGTTCACAATTGAGTAAAGGTACATCTGTGGTGCACTTTTGCAGCAATATTTATCATTAAATATCCTGTGAGTGTACTCTCCTATAGGTATTCCCAGGAAGACTATTTCTGAAAGGAATACAACTGTTTAACAAGTGAAAGTAAATTACTAAGACATGCTAAGCAAGTACTGGCAAATAGAATAGGTCTAGCTTTAATGTGTTGAAGCAGGAACACATGCCTTTGTTTTTAAATGTTAGCATGTTAAATCGAGTTGTTTTTGCCAATACTTGTATTATATTGTAAAAAATAAGAATGTCACAACATTGATTTTAAACGCAACAGCCATCTGAATTGGAAAACAGTACAATACTGTTCCAAGATGGCCATCAAGTTTATTCTCAACATTGTTTCCCCTGACGAAGAGTGATACATAAAGTGAAGGAACCACATTGATCTGGTTCCAGGATAGCAGGTATGAAATACAAAGCATGTGTGAGATAGAAATATAAGAGAAGGTCTGACACTGCCAGTCAAGATTCCAGAAGTTCTCACCGACCAGTCTAAGTGACAGCCAGCTTCCCAGGAGAGGGGACATTACCTGAAGTAGTCTGCAACAATCTGCTAAAGGAGCTGTAGATCTGCTTGAAGAGATTTCTTGCCTGGCCTGCTGAGAGAAGGGAGCTGGAGGTGTACCTGCATGGGAAGTCTGCCTTGAAGAGATGGCTGGCCATAACTGCCCGGAGTGGAGTGGCCCAAAGGAGCTTGACTGAGGGAATCAGCTTGGTTACATCACATTATTTTCACATCGTTACTGCCTGGAGTTTGTGGGGGCTCAACTGTCCCAGTGTGCCACCAAAGCATCCATCAGGCCTGGGGGATTGCATTGGCCTCTTCTCTGGCTTGGGAGTGATCAGGAGGTTTGTTGGATAAAGAACAGAAAGGCAGGAATGAAAGTGGCCTATAATCCCAGTTACAACTGTGCCGTAATTGTATACCCGACACAATCGTCAGGCAAATCTGGAGAAGTTGAAATTGCATACCCTGTGTGAGAAAACCTGAGCTCTGACTGTCTCGAGGGAAAGACTTGCTGCTGCAATGCTGTTGTGTGCCACAAAGAGCCAAGGACACATGCTACACCTTCTAAGGATTAAACCCCTTTAAACTCCTGTGGGTGGGCAATGCTCAATGTTTGAGTTGTGTTTTTGTGTTGGGCTTCAGAAACACCTCGACAGCAGTGCCTGCTCAACATTGGAAGATCGGACATCTCCGGAGGAGGTGAAGTTGAAGAGAAAGCAGACTGCAAACTGAGTCCACCAGCAGCAGCTATGCATCTGCGTTGCTTGGTAAATTTAACTTAGGTATAGCATTGCCCTTGCGTTACCATGAGGTATATTTACAATGAAATGGCACAGCACGGTGCCGCAAGCAAATCTGCTGTGCCAAGCTGTGTCATTTCAAACATGCTGCGAAGCACCGAATTAATAAGAATACAGTGCATCCCTGTGCTCACCCCTATGCCAGCGCTAAAAAAGCTGCCTAGCACCAACGCAGGCCCCCTTGCGCCATGGTGCAAGGGTCCCTTCCTGCACATAAACAATCATTAATGGAAATTTGCTCCTTCTATGTGTGCTGTAGAATGGGGACACAATGCCCTTGTAAATTGCCCTCATTTGTGCCGCAAGGGCAGGGCACTACCAAGATAAATCTGCCCCTTAGTGGCTTATTTACAAGCCCCTTGCGCTGCCGGTATGTTACTCTTTCCCATATAAAAAGTGACACACCGGGGGCGCAAGAGGCTTGTAAATAAGCCCGTTAAGGCCCGTTTATGAGTTTGGCGATGTGAGAGCGGACTGCCACACCGGCGGCCTGCTCCTACACCATCAAACCAGTGTGCCTACCGCCCTCCAGATTACGAGTTTCCTTGTGTCTGGCGGGCTTTTTTTGGTGGTCCCACGGTGGTGCCTCTGAAAATGTGCACTGTAATGGAAACGCCAAAAACAGTTCCTGCACGGCATGAACTGTAAAGTACATGCTTTGCAGGAACTGGGGTGCATACACTCAGGGGCGCTCATGTTGTGCCCCCCTGCAAGCATCTCCATGCAAATGGGAGGTTTGTTTCAGGACCACCATCCTTTTCATGGAGAAAATACCTCCACGACACCGCTGGTGGTCCTGAAACTAGTAATATGCATGGCGGTGCCACAGTTGCACCACCAGCATATTACTGAGGCCCTGACCGCTGCGCCACTGCCAGAGTATGGCAGTTCCCGGGCAGCTGCGGTGGTCCAATGGTGGTCTGACCACCAAAGTTGTGATATGGAAGTCGGCCGCTGGTGCGGAGGTGGCTGGACCACCACCTCTGTGCCTCGCTCGTATGGCGTACCTTGGACAGCCAGACTCGTAATTAGGCCCTTAGTTTCTTGCACACCAAAAACTCTAGCCTGTGGATAAGTCCTTTTAGAACTTTGATTCGGGCAGTGAGCACCCTACGGTGCGAGGTGAAGGCAACACTGACAAGAGCAAGAACCGTGGAGCTGTGGAATCAGCAGGTCTAAAAGTGGAGCACTTTTCTTGGTTTATTTCTTTAAACGTATTATCAAGAAGTCTGTGGCCTCCAAGATTAGTCACAAGCTCATAGGTAGCAAGTGCCCTGCGGCATGTGTGAAGATGAAGTTGCTACTAAACGTATACCAGCTGAAGCTCTCCTGCATGGGATGTGGAGGAGGGAGGCAATAGGGGGATTAGCAAGCCCTTTTCAGAGAGTAGGCCAGCACAGGCTCCTTGCTGGACTGCTGACAGGTCACTTAAGTACGTTCACTGTTGCGTGGTAACAGTGGCGTATGGAACCCCCAAATGTAGCAGCTTAAACAGGGCTATTAGGCCTAATGGGCTGGTGTTCTGTTTAATCATTAATTAGTTGTTTATGGGCCTCTTCTTTCTGCAGGTAGCATGCTCATAAACAACTCTGTTAAAGAATAGAATGAAAGAGGATTGTGGGCCTTGATCAGGTATACACAATGAAGGAAACAGAGAATTAGAATAGGAGAAAACACAAAGAGAGAGAAACAGAAAAAAGAGCAAGCGAGAAAAAGGTAAAAAAAAGAGAAAAAAGAGATGTAAATAGAAAGGAAATAAAGTTTAGGAGGAGAAAGGAAGGGTGACAGGAAGGCAGGAAAAAGGTAAGAAAGAAGGAAGACGGAGTAAGGTAAAATGGAAGTTGATACTGGAGCCTGCCCATATAGAAGAGGCTGTGTCCTCGAAACGCGTCGGCAATGAACTTACCTGGGATGGAGATGCTGGCTTTTCCCAATAAAGAAACCATTGTTTAACTGCTGCGAATGCGTCCTTTGAAAGTTTTCGGGCGTTTGTAGAACACAATATACATATACATATACATATATACCGACACAATTAATGCAACATAGCAAAATGTTGGTGGAGATGGTCGACTTTTGTCTAAACAACAATGTTTTTATGTTCAACAATGCGCTTTACCAACAGACAAGAGGGGTGGCTATGTGAGCCAGCTTCTCCTCCAGCTACGCGTGTTTACACATGGGCTGGTGGGAGGAGCTGGTCCTCACAACCGCACATAGCCAATTCTTGCGGGATAACATCAGGCTTTGACTCTGCTTTATTGATGATTTATTTATAGTTTGGGCAGGCACACATCAAAGAGCAACAGAATTTGTAGCAGCAATTAACGATAATGAAATTAGCTTGCATTTCACAGCTACCATCAGTGACACCTCAGTAAATTTCTTAGATACCCAAGTGTACATACAGAATGACAAAATAGAGACAATGCTTTATCGTAAAGAAACGGCTGGCAATTCTACCCTGCACGCCAGCAGTTCCCATCCCAGGCATCTAGTAAATAGCATCCCCTACGGGGAGTTGCTGTGATTAAGAAGAATCAGCAGCAATACTGAGGAACTCAAATTGGCCCAAAAAGAGAGCAAAGCAAGATTCTTAGAACGAGGCTATTCCCACAAAATAATAGACAGGGCAATATCCAAATCCATGACACAAGATAGAACTGAATTACTCAGGGATAAACGCAGTAATGACATAGGTTATCCAGAGCAACTTGAAAATAAAAAGAAACATGAAACTAAGGAGTTCAGGATAATTATGGGCCACAGCAAGCAGGAAAAGCATTTGCGGTTAATTATTAAACACAACTGGCCCTTAGTTCTTAGTGATCCAGTGATAGGGCCCCTGCTACCGCAAAAGGTGTCAATTACACATAGTTGGGGGCCCTCCATGAGAGACAATTTGGTGAAAACAAGCCCGGAGGTGATTGAGGGGGCCAGCTGGCTGATGACACTTAAAGGCTTTTACAAGTGTAAAACTTGCAAGGCTTGCCAGCAGGGCCTCAACAAAACCACATATCAGACCCCGTTCAGTACGAGAGAACATAAAATTACTAAACTCTTAATGTGCAAAACTGACCATGTGGTGTATGTGTTACTATGCCCATGTGGTTTGCGGTACATAGGAAGCACCAAACTTCTGGCACATAAAAGAGTACTGCAACACATGAGAGCAATAGTAAACCAAGACAACACATACCCAGTGGCACGCCATTTTAGGGAGCACCACAAGTCCAACAGCCAAGACCTCATATATTATCTCACAGATGCAGTACCCCCCAGCAGAAGAGGGGGGAATAGAGAGATCAAACTACGAAAGTTAGAGACACAATACATCTTTGAAATGGACTTCAAACACCCAGGGGGTCTCAGTACGACAGAGGACTTATATACATGCCTTTGATAGCCATTTCCTCTTTATCTCATTCTAGTGTATCTTATTTATTTGATAGTTAATGTTTTATGTGCAATATTTAATATTTAATGTTCAATAATTGACATTTAACATCTAATGTACAATCTCTGAAATATATGAGTTAACAGCGAGTTACTCTTCCCCATAGAAACTAGGAAAAGTGAATTAAATTGTATTATACAGTACATAATAGAGAAGGGTCAACAGGTATTTAAACCCAATATTTAACAAGGTGGAAAGAGCTAGCATCTCCACAACTAGAATTGCAAATAGTGAATTAATGGTGACTATATTAGGAATAGTATAGTCACCCTCGTTGAGAAACATAGCAGCAATGAAAAATGGAATTTATTATTTTAATACAGGTACTAAGTCACTTTAAACATGTTGAGATACAAACACATTAGCATTTTAAGGCGGTCAGAGACTAACATACACACAAAACAGTGAAACAACAGTGAAACATATTGGTATTTCAACAATGTGGCATTAGACAGTGTGATCATTTATGTATTACACAGGTAGACGCATACACAACATTCCAGGGATCTCTATGTTTATGAATAGATTTCCTCTTATAAAATTGTTGCACATATTGAGGTTTTTAAACAAATTTTAGTGAAATGTTGAAGGTGATATATTTTTAATACTCAACAAGTATTATTTAATATTTATTATGTATTTAAAAATATTTATGTGTTACATTTATCTACAATGTTTATATATGCCAAATATGAATTTGTGTGTATTGTTGAAGCTAGAAACTTAGGTTTCTTTTGTGTTTATGGCTGCATACTTTTTTGCACATTGTACGTTGCACGGAGCACTTGTCACTTTAAAAGCAAAAACTCAAACCGTAGCGCAATGTCATGTGATCAAGGCTCGATCTGAGCCGAAACTCGTAATGGCGGCATCGCAATAAACAACAATTGCACTCATTTGGTGGTCCGTGTCCGTGTGTTGGATTACTCTGCGCAGACTGCGGAATTCAGAATATATATTATCTACTGGCGGTCGCCAGTAGATAGTTATAGTTAGGACCTAGTTTCCATAGGAAAAGCGTTTTTCTTTTCCCAATAACTTTGGCGCCGGATGACGAATCTTCGCGAAATTTTCAAAACTAGTGGGACGCTCCAGTCAGCTCCTATCCTGAAAGTTTCGGGTGATTCGTCAGCGGGGCCGAGAAAAAAGGGGGTCCCAAAACGTGTTTTCCCCATGTTAATTCCCATAGGAAACTTTAGACACGGCTACAGCTCGAACTGCTGAAGCAGGAATTACACCAAATTTGGCAAAAAGGTAGCCCTTGGTTCAGAAAGCGCCCTTTTTTTAAATGGTGTAAATCCGTTCAGTAGTTCCTGAGAAATTCCAAAAATAGAGGTCAAAAAATCAATTTCCCATAGGAAACTTTAGACACGGTTACAGCCAAAACTGCTGAACTGAATTACACCAAATTTGGCAAAAAGGTAGTGCTTGGTTCAGAAAGCACCCTTTTTTTTAAATGGTGTAAATCCGTTCAGTAGTTTTCAAGATATTAAAGGAAAAAATCTTTATATATCTGGGCGGGACCTAACTACACTAGCACGAGCTTGGCTCTAATTGGCTGCCAACACTTCAATCCAGGAAGGAAGGAAGCCAATGCTTATTAGGTCTCGCCTACCGACGCAGCGCATGCGCTGCTCACTACACAAACCCAACTGCACTGCCCTAAACCCTAAAACACTACCCCAACACGACCCCCTACACTGCACGAACACCACTGCACTGCCCTAAACCCTAAAACACTACCCCAGCACGACCCCCTACACTGCCCGAACACCACTGCACTGCCATAAACCCTAAAACACTACCCCCAGCACGACCCCCTACACTGCCCGAACACCACTGCACTGTCCTAAACCCTGAAAAACCAAGCCCCAGCACGACCCCCTACACTGCCCGAACACCACTGCACTGCCCTAAACTCTGAAACATCACCCCCAGCACGACCCCCTACACTGCCTGAACACCACTGCACTGCCCTAAACCCTGAAACACCACCCCCAGCACGACCCCCTACACTGCCCGAACACCACTGCACTGCCCTAAACCCTGAAAGACTACCCCCAGCACGACACCCTACACTGCCCGAACACCACTGCACTGCCCTAAACCCTGAAACACCACCCCCAGCACGACCCCCTACACTGCCCGAACACCACTGCACTGCCCTAAACCCTGAAACACTACCCCCAGCAAGACCCCTACACTGCCCGAACACCACTGCACTGCCCTAAACCCTGAAACATCACCCCCAGCAAGACCCCTACACTGCCTGAACACCACTGCCCTAAACCCTGAAACACCACCCCCAGCAAGACCCCCTACACTGCCCGAACACGACTGCAATGCCCTAAACCCTGAAACACCACCCCCAGCACAACCCCTACACTGCCCGAACACCACTGCTCTGCCCAAACCCTAAAACACTAGCCCCAGCACGACCCCCTACACTGCCCGAACACCACTGCACTGCCCTAAACCCTAAAACACCAGACCCAGCACGACCCCTACACTGCCCGAACACCACTGCACTGCCCTAAACCCTGAAACACCAGCCCCAGCACGACCCCTACACTCCCGAACACCACTGCACTGCCCTAAACCCTGAAACACCAGCCCCAGCACGACCCCTACACTGCCCGAACACCACTGCACTGCCCTAAACCCTGAAACCCCAGCCCCAGCATGACCCCCTACACTGCCCGAACACCACTGCACTGCCCTAAACCCTGAAACCCCAGCCCCAGCACGACCCCCTACACTGCCCGAACACCACTGCACTGCCCTAAACCCTGAAACACCAGCCACAGCACGACCCCCTACACTGCCCGAACACCACTGCACTGCCCTAAACCCTGAAACACCACCCACATCACGACCCCCTACACTGCCCGAACACCACTGCACTGCCCTAAACCTTGAAACACCACCCCCTGCACGACTCCCTACACTGCCCAAACACCACTGCACTGCCCTAAACCCTGAAACACCACCCCCAGCACAACCCCCTACACTGCCAGAACCCCACTGCACTGCCCTAAACCCTGAAACACTACCCCCAGCAAGACCCCTACACTGCCCGAACACCACTGCACTGCCCTAAACCCTGAAACATCACCCCCAGCAAGACCCCTACACTGCCCAGAACACCACTGCCCTAAACCCTGAAACACCACCCCCAGCAAGACCCCTACACTGCCCAAACACCACTGCACTGCCCTAAACCCTGAAACACCACCCCCAGCACGACCCCTACACTACCCGAACACCACTGCTCTGCCCAAAACCCTGAAACACCAGCCCCAGCACGACCCCCTACACTGCCCGAACACCACTGCACTGCCCTAAACCCTGAAACACCAGCCCCAGCACGACCACTGCACTGCCCTTAACCCTGAAACATCACCTCCAGCACGACCCCCTACACTGCCCGAACACCACTGCACTGCCCTAAACCCTGAAACACCAGCCCCAGCAAGACCCCCTACACTGCCCGAACACCACTGCACTGCCCTAAACCCTGAAACACCAGCCCCAGCACGACCCCTACACTGCCCGAACACCACTGCACTGCCCTAAACACTGAAACACCAGCCCCAGCACGACCCCTACACTGCCCGAACACCACTGCACTGCCCTAAACCCTGAAACACCAGCCCCAGCAAGACCCCCTGTAGTGTAGCTCCTATTTCCCTAATATGCTCTGCGCGTTGGAATAATATACCCTAGAGGTTTGACATAGGACTGAGGTCGGTATGTCCCTATCGAGTATATTAAACTTAATTACTTGTGCCAGCTAGCTCAGAGGCCACTAGAAACTCCTTGATAAACAAGAAGGAGTAGTTTCTGGCAGCCGCAAAACATGACAACTTTGTTTCCCTTTAGAATCAGAACGTGTCCCAGAGTCGTGGAAACAATAGATAACCGTTTCACTCAGCTCAATCGTGCAAACTTTCCTCAAAGTTACACAGAAAGAATAGACGGGCGTTTCAATAAAAGGATTTATTGAACAGTCTTGTTTCTGGTGTAAGTAATATGTGCTGTTACGATCACAAGACAGTATGCAAGATAAATAATGTACAGAGTAAGCAGTAGAAAGAAATAATACTGCACTAACATGATCTTTAGTAGATATTCATTTCCATAAATAACATAGACTAAAGATGCGAGTACTCATACGATGCGTTTCTAAGCTAGTTCTACCCCAATGTACCTAACCTAACCTAGTTGTAGGGAGAGGTATGAAGTAGGTGAAGTATTCCTTACTATGGTATACTAAGAGTATGTTACGCCTAGTATGCCTAGTATGCCAAGAGTCCCTCTAGGTTCTAGTCAGCTCCATACCTTAAGAATGAGAGAGGTGAGAATCTCTTGCCAGACTCGAACTCCAACACCCCGCGAGGGAAGTCAGATCACTGGAAGCTGGACTCTGCGTGCAGGGATGACAGCGTCTTCTCAGTGCGTCAGGCCGGGAAACGGGCTCCTCTGAAGTCGAGGTCTCCTCTGATTTACAAGGGCTAGGGAAGGTATATTTATACCTGAGAGGTACCTCAGAATGTTAGCATTGACGTGAATCGGACAGCGGAAGACGTCATGAATGAACCCCTAAGGTATAATGGTTCATGCATAATAGATGAGTCCTTGAAGAAATCAATAGTCCTGTGCTAGGAAACTCCCGAAGCCTAAGGGTCTGTTCTTCAAGAACTCGTTGTGACGTTAGGGTGGACGGATGTCAGGGACCATGCCTGTATTTGGAGTGCACGGTTTAATGCCTAAATAAGGACTGGGTTTTTATGCCTATATGAGGGCAGGGCGAATTGTGCCTATATAAGGACATGATACAAGAAAACCTATATACGGACACCCTAAGAGGAATACAACACCCACTCCACTTTCGTGTGTACGATAATAAAAAATGCTAAACACGTAACATGCTAAACATAAAATGGAGTACCGCATATTGCTAAAAATATTTCTCAAAAGCATTTAAAAGCATTAAAAAACTTATTGAAATGCAGGAGGTACTGTACATTTAAGCATTGCTTTTCATTTCAGGTATGTATTTGAAAATAAAATGCAATTTGAATGAAATAAGCAGTATTATTTACATGTGATAGAAAATGATCGATAAGTTGTTCAAAAATCAAAGTCATTTTATGTCATGGAAATTAATGAACTTTTTAGACACATAAGATGACAAAGTGTTCAAGGAAGTATCGCGAAGTCCGTACTATAAGGCTAGTTCTACTTCAAGCAGATTGAATTGCCATTTAGTTTGAAAAAATTGTAAAAAAGTTCAATTTGGGAAGAGTTCCAATTTTTGAAACTTGAAGGCCAAATTTTTACTGTGTCTCTGGTACACTGTGGGCTGAATCAGAGTCAGTGTACGGGTCTGGTGTAAACATGAAATCATCTATTTCTGTAGACAAAATATCGTCCACTGATGTTGGTGACATTTGGAACACCTCGTGTAGTAGATTAATCGCACAGAGATGTGAAGCATCGCTTTCAGCATAGGATGCCGCAGCAATGTTCGCGTCCGTTGTTACCTGTGTGCCTGTGGATCCATCTCGTACCTCAACAGCAGCAGGAAGCGTCTGTGAGATCTCAATGAATGCTGTCATCAGGATTGGTAGCCTCTGGGGACAGCACAGAGCATGGGCCGTTATCGGGTCCAGCAGAGTATCGATATCCGTTGGCGTAGCTGATGGAAATGTTAGACAGGTGTCTAACACGCATTCTTCACCGCATAGCAGGCATCGTAGAACAGGTAAGATGCAATCTTGCCAGATTGGTCTGAATGACAGGACCCACGTGGTATTAAGTTCCCGTAGACGAGACATGCCCAAAAGTTGTACTATTCGCTCAAGCACTTTCTTTCAAGGAGAGCTTTCTCCACTTCGCTTGGAGTGATGTCTGCGAATAGGCTGGCCATAGCGTAATAGCAGGAAGAGAAA
Source organism: Calotriton arnoldi (assembly GCA_963921515.1). Taxonomy (NCBI): domain Eukaryota; kingdom Metazoa; phylum Chordata; class Amphibia; order Caudata; family Salamandridae; genus Calotriton; species Calotriton arnoldi. The sequence goes on from CAWUFW010006211.1 coordinate 530,970, forward strand.
TAGAATTCCGGCAACAAGTGCTAGAATTAATGGTATGCCACCAAACACCGAATGTGCAAAGTTCGGAATGATTCCGAGTATTGCCTGGAAAGGTGCTAACAGACCGGAGCAGATGCTCTTAAATACATGTACAATTCCACTTGTATCAGACATGTTGAAGATACGTGCTGTCATTTCTACGAAATGTATAGGGCAGTTTGTACGTATTAAAGTCTGTATCTCAGCCGAAGTCCTTGCGACTTGTAGATCATAGGTTTCTTTGGCTGAGGTCAAAGGCACTGTTTGCTGTAAAAGCATGGCTTTCATTCTGCTTAAAGTATCAAATCCTATAAAAGAGACGTTCAGCGAAGGCCACAAAGGCGACTCCCTGACTGTGTCTATTGGGGCAAACAATACTTGCATACAGCAAGTGACCCTGGAGTTGACCGTTACTAGATATGGGATGCCTGGCAACATGCCGCAGCAACTCTGATCATTCAACATGAGGTAACTCCCATTAGAAAGTTGTCCAAACGTTGGATTAATCACAGCAGCTGGTGTACCCTGCTGATGGCAAGACAAATTTGCCACAGAACCATTACAAGCCCCGTGTAAAGAAATGTCCTGACATATAAGTGAACCGCTCAGTGCACTTTTACAGTGTGTACCGCTCAAAAACACTTCACGATCCCCACTCCAACATCTAAATGTATAACGGTAAATTCCAAGATGTCTTAATGTATTCCTTACCCAACCTTTCATATTTGCCTGCTTGCATTTGTTTGAGGCAATACTGAAACTGAAAAGTAGTCACATGTAGTGTGATTTTGCCATGAATGAGCCATTCTGTAGCTGGTTTTTCTGCCACTGTGAATGGTAACTTTTCCAGTTTTTCAATGCTCAGCACTGTATACTTTGCTCCTCTTTGTGCCAGTTCGATCTGTTTATCAGTGAGATTGTATTCTGCAAACAGAACTGACGTGTTGATAAAACGCCAAAGCACATAGCCTGCACGCAAAGATTGCAGCGTCCAGCTTAATAACACAATAGAACGTAATTGAGATTGGCCTTGCTGTAACATCGCCTAATCTTGTTCTAGTATGTCGATAGCAGAGGATACAATGTTGTCCAATGAATATATTCTGGAGGACAAAGTTGTTAACCCATTGTTGACCACAGAGAGTGTTTTCTCTAAATTAATACGGTCAAGTTCACGTATTCGTTCTGCGGCCTCCATCTGTGACACTTTCCATGCTTCATTATAGGCAGCATAAATGCCGGCATTTGTGAAACGTTTTTGACGCGGTTTTCTTGGTCCAAGCAAGAATTTCCTAAGGTCTGCGTCTTCTTTAAGTAAGGATAAGTGTTGTTTCACATCCTGTAGTGTAGATTTCTTCAGCCAATCTTAGACATAATTTTCCTACACTGTATGTTGTTATTACCCCTGGATGTTGTCTTTGGACGTATCTTGGGTCTGGCCTATGAATAGTAAAGCCCTGAGTTTTATTCAGGAATCTTTCCTGACAGTTGTTCGTGTCTGTGGGCCAGATCAACCATTTTCTCCAATCAGGATTAGATCTGTTGAGTTGTAATATATTGTCAACTGTCACCGCTGCTTGTGTATTATTATCACTTGCAGGTGTTGGTACAGAAGGTGTATTCATCTCTTTGATCTTGGCTAGTCCAAGACAAGATGTTTGTTGGACAGTTTCATTCAAAAAGATTATTTGTTCAGGGATGATGCAGGCTCTAAATATAGCTTCTATCCCCTGCACTTGCCAATCTTTAGTACCCCAGACAGTTTTTGTGTCTATCGTGTCTTTCCATAAGTCGAAACCCTGTCTAGACAGTTGGGCAATAAATGCTGCAGAGTAAATCTGTTTTGTATTTGTTAACATAATTTTCAGTCCTGTTTTGTTTACATTTTTAAAGTAAAATGTTTCTGGATCAGATGTATTATAACCTGAAAAATATGGAAACTTGTTAGCAAATGTTTTTGAACTACCTTTTGGTGGTGTAGGACAATGCTCCCATTGGTTAAACATAAACACATTTCTAGGATATGCAGATTTATGCAAAAAATGATGACCATAGTGGTTATAGCAATACAGCTCTTCATAGTCTGATGAACCCTCTAAATATTCATTTTTAGAAAATGCAGCAGATTTTTCTAGGTCAAACATTATGTCGTCAACAGTCTCAAAGTCCCAATCATCAGAATAGGTACTGGACGAAATGAGATCACTTAGTGAAATTTTAAACAAATATGGAATGTTCAATTGTTCCGTAGGGCCAAATATATCAAAATCAGTTTTGTCCCACACTATACCATCCTGTATAGGAACGGCTGTGATGTTCACTGTTGACAAGTCTCTTGCTTCACGATGGGAAGATTTATGAGGTTTCAAAAGTAAGTTCACATCTTTTCTTTCATTGTTCACATGGATGTATCTGCCATTTATAAGCACGCTCATAGTCATAACCAAAGCTAGCCAAAGCAGGAAAACAAATATTCCAGAAATAATCCAGAGTTCAATCCATGGTGAAACCAGATAAGTCTTTTTCAAAAAGTGAAGAAAGTCTTGTGCTTGCTGCTTGAATGTTAATGATGCTGGCGTCGTTTCAGGTTCACTGGGATCTTCTGAGAACGTATCAAAGTTAATGAAATAGCCAGAAGCAGTTTTGTCAATTGTTGAAATTGCATCAGGATTTGTTGAAATCCCTGGAACCAGTTGATCACTTGCTACGTTGGTGTAGACAGGTGTATTTGGACGAACTGTTACTTGATTTTCAAGAGGGATGAGTTCCATTGCATTGTTGCTTAGTCCTTCATCTGTTACTGCTGAATTCTCGATAGTTATCAGTCTTTCAGTCTGAACCTCTTGGATAGTAGCGAGAGGAGTGCGTCTGCTACTAGGTCGGAGTCCACGAGGCCTACTATTTAGTATTGGCCACATACTGTGGTTTGATGAGGTCGATGGACACAAATCTGTTCTCCTTTTTTCCAGCAAGGGGCTTCAGAAGTACTGTTCTTGTTCCTTGAACTGCTAGGACAGGTACTGGTTGTCTGTAAGAAGGTCCAAATTCCTTCTTGTCCGCAATCTTTTCTCTGACTAGATCCCTAACTTTTGGAATCCAGACAGGCCTTGCTGGGACCGCCGGTTTTTCCCCAGTGGTGGTTGGCTGCAGGTATACGTTGCTTTGTTTCGATCTTAGTTCATTGAGTTCCTGTAAAACAGCCAAACGATCTTTGATATCAAACGGTTTATTTTCCACCACTGTGCCTACGTGATCGAGGTCTGGTACCCACATTCTTGTCCCAAATAGGACCTCATATGGAGTGACCCCCCCTAGAGAACTTCTTGGCAGGTTGTTTAATGAGTGTTGGACCCCATAAAGATGTTTGACCCACCCATCACCCGAACCTAATACCCTAGCTGTTATAGACTGCTTTATGTCCCGGTTTTTCCTTTCCACAACCGAATTTCCCTCAGGATGGAATGGAGAGGAGTACCGCAATGCAACGCCCAGACTGGCCATGGCTTCTTTGTAAGCCCGAGAGCTAAACGCAGGGCCCTGGTCAGAATGTAGCGTGCCTATTGCGTATGTGCCGATAAAGACTCGCAAATCTTTTATAACAGTTCGAGCGTCAGCCGAGCGCTGAGGCCATATCCATAGGAACCTTGATTCAGTATTTGTTGGATTGCAGTTGTCCAGAGGGACCCCTGCGCATAGATAGTCTAATGCTGTCTAACAATGGTGTCTGTACTGGGCAGCTACATTCGTAGCATGGTGTCTGGTGGCATTCAGCATCACGCTGTATCTTACAGTCTATGCAGTTATTGATGAAGATGTGGATTTCTGTATTCATTCCAGGCCACCAGTACATCTCTTTTAATGTCAAAATTGTTTTAGAGATCCCTTGATGTGACAGACCCTCCCCCAAATGTGCTTCATAAATCAAAGCTGCTCTACGTTCCATGTTTGGAATTACCCTATCCCCCACTCCAGGGATTCGAGCAAAAGGAACGTTGTTCGCATCAATTACATAAGAGTACTTGAGTGGAAACTTTTTTGGTAACGCTGCACCACTGCCTTTGCTTGTTGCATTGACAGCCAACATTATCTCACTGTCTAATTTTGTTTTTGAACGAGTGATCGCAGCTACGGAAGCCGTCTGAACAGCCCCCTTTGCGGCTTCGTCAGCCAATGAATTCCCTGCAACGTGAACGCCATCACGTTGATGACTCAGTGTGTGAATCACGTGAGCCTTTGGTAGTTCGTTTTTCAACTGAACTACTTGTTCCCAAAGCGTTTTGTGCTTTATTGTGCCACCTTTTGCATCTTTGAAACCATTTTCAAGCCAGGTTTGTATATATTCATTATACGCCTGAACACAGTAAAAGGAGTCGCACACTATTAGTGTGGGGAATTCTCGATCTGTACTTTCAAGTTCCAGTTTGAATGCTTGTAGTTCAGCTCGCTGAGCTGTACAATCCCCTAGAGATTGAGTTTTTGTGACCATAGGTCTGAAGATGCCATCTCGCATGCAACCTTTAACGATTGCACACGCTGCACTGTAAGCTTGCTTACCCCCTATTGCGGGTTGTGCGGATCTGTCAGTGTAAATTATGAATTCGTACTGATCGAGAGGCAGGATTTCAGTGGGCAGAGGACACTCTTGTTCATATTGTAGGAATGCTTGTGTTTTTAAATCAGGATCAAAAACATATTCAACATCTGTTGCAGCAAGAGAATTAACCCATTGTATCCATCTTGGATGTAATGCCTTAGCATTTGGAATGCTCGCTTTTGTGACCGCTTCTAAAGCTGGTACAGGGGTTACGACAATAATGCGTTTCCCTTGAGCTAGGGCTCTTTCTTTTGCTACAGCGGTTTGAACTGCTGTCAGAATTTTTTCAGTTGAAGTGAAGCGCATTTCCGCTTGTGTATACAAATGAGATTTGTATGCGATTGGTATTTTTTCACCCTCATTAAATGTTAAGTAGGTGAATCCGCATTGACCCGAAATTATTCGGATCACCAGGTTGCGTTGACTTACGCGTGTTTGTAAGTGATTTGTTGCTAACATGTTAGCCTGTAGTGAACGCAAGATTTCTGTGTGTTCTTGTGTCCAATTTTTGATTGAAAAATCAGGTTTGATTAATGCGTAGAGAGGTTTAATCCTTTCTGCGTAATTTAGAATATATGTTCTTCCAAAATGTAGGAAACCCAGGATGGATTGTAAGTTTTTTAGCGTCTTTGGAGGTTGGAGCAGCGCACACTTTTCTAAAAAGTTAGCTGCCAAGCTCTTGCCTTCACTTGAAAGCTCATATCCCAGGAAAAGGACATTGAGATGGGCAATTCGGGACTTTTTAAAGTTGAATTTGTAACCCTCAGAGGCGAAGCCCAGTATAATGGTGCTTACCCTGTTCAAGTGTTTATCCAGGTCATCGTCCGTTAGATAGATGTCATCGACAGAGGACAATGCCTCATTGTCATAAATTTCAGTAGCTCTGTTACTCTCGCTGAGAATAACTCCGGGCTGTTCTTGAACCCTTGTGGGAGTCGACAAAATTGACGCTGGGTCCCCATTATGGAGAAAGCTGTTAAGTACCTGCTTTCAGGTGCTATGTTTTGACAAAAGAAACCATTTGAGATGTCTAATGTGGTCTTATATTTTTTACGCACAATGTTATTCATTAATGCTGTACTATGTGCATTTTGCACTGCAAATGTTTTAGAACAAGTGTTTAAGTGTCTGTAATCCAAAACTAGACGATATGTGTTGTCTAGTTTGGAGACAGGAAACAAAGGATTGTTCATTGAGGAGGTGCATGTTTCAATCACCCCTTGGTATTCAAGTTGATCTAAGATCTCCCTGACCCGTTTTTTAGCTTCTTGCTTTATTGGGTACTGCCTTTGTGCAGTTGGTTCATGTTTTAGATGTATTTTATGGTGAGGTGAGTCCTCATCCCATCCTACATGATTTTTATATAATGCTGGGGCCTGGGCTACTGCCCATTTCCTGGCATAAGTATATTTTAGGTGTATTGGAATATGGTTAGAGAAGGCAGGCATAATAATGTCCTCGCCGTGTGGGCACTCTCTGACAAATTGTGGTGGCCAGTCTTTTTCTGCTAGAAGTATGTCATAGCCCTTTGAAAGTTTTTCCCCAAAAAGTGCTTTCACCTGTCTTGGTATGTCTCCCTCCATCCGGAGTGTTATTTCATATAACTTTTGTGGAGTACTAACCCTGGTGTCTACAGTCTCAACTGTAATGTACTCATTCAAGTCCACTATCTCCAGAAGTTCCTTCAGGTTCTGGCGAGATATTGTGACTTCTACTGCACTGTCAAGCATTGTCTGAGCCCATTCTCCGTTCTTGAGTTGAGTTCTCAGTATTCTCTGCATGTCTGATCTTCAGACATGCTACTTTCTTTTTGGAGAATTGAGGTTTTGTTTTATTTTTTGGAGCGTGTTTATCTTCCTTGGATTTCACGCGTTCTTCTCTATTTTCTGACCGTCCTCTTCTTTCCAAAGTCTGTGACGAGATCTGAAAGGTACGAGAGGAACGTGTATCAGTATCTTGATACCTGTCAGGTTTTCTCAAATTATCCCTATTCCTGAGGTTATACCTCCTTTCGAGGAGACCTACCTTGGGATTGAGAACGTTTCTCGTTTGAATTTTGTTTAGTAGTTTCCCACTTCTTTTTAGAAGATGTAGGAGTTTGTTTAATAGAGTCCTTCTCAGGACTTTCAGATAGTTTTGGCTTTACTGATCTTCCACCCAAACTATCTCTGCCTAATTCTGCATAAGATTGCTCAATTATTCTGGGTAGTTCAGTTTGTTGTTCTGTGACATCAAATTCCCTTAATCGTTGGCGGATCGCCACTGCTGCTGCCTCCCCTTTAATATTAGATAATATTATAGTTGAGACCTGGTCGAAATTTTTCAGTAATTTCATACCTAAATTCAGAGCAGGCTCTGCCCCGTATTCGTTTTGAATTTGTTTCAGGACATCTGGTATTACTGCAATTGATGGAATACCATGTGTTTTAGTATAGATGGCAGCAAAGACTGAGCCCCAAGTGGTGCAGTCTTCCAGTTGTGGTGTGATCCCCATTGGTAAACTGATTGTTAGGATTCTGTGTTTCTCATACGGGCTAGTATTTGGAAATACTGCTTCGATTTGAGTAATTTTTTGAGCTATCCAGAATGGAATTTGCTCACGTTTTGTGGGCATTTTACCCATGACTGCGTATAGAGTCTGTGGTGTAATTTTTAGTGTATTCCCCGGTTGAGGGGTCTGATTTGGAATGGTTAATGGTGGTTGGACTGTGAAAGTCCGCATGACATATTGGACTAATTGTCTGTAGATTTTTATTAACTCTGTGAGTTGAGTAAGTAATTCCTCATCTGACATCGTATTTAGTTCAGGATGAGGTGTGTAGCCGGCTAGAATCGGCCATGTTGCTCCTGGTCTACCTAGTGGACCGAGCCTGGTAATGTTTTTGTGATGTTTTAGGGCGCCTTTAAACCAGAGCTGATGCTCCTGGTATGTTAATGGAATTTCTATATCCTCGAAAGGAATATATTCCTCTGGTGGATCATCTTCTTTGTAGAAGTGAAACATTTTTGTTACTGGATTGGATTCAGGAACTATTACCCATGAATAGAATACCTCTGTCTGAAAGGCTTCGTGTGCCTCTATCACGAAAACTGCTCTACCTCCTCTTGGTGGTAGGCCGTGTTTTATGAGTTTTAGAGTGATGGCTCTTCTTAAGTTCGGAGGGATGTCTATAACACCCTCCTCGGTTCCATCTAAACCGGTAATGTTTAAAGCTCTTAAAGCTAGTTGACCCGTAACTTCACCGTTTCCGGTCTCAGTGTCGGAGTCAGGCATTTTTTTTGTTGAAAAATGTAGAGCAAGTTTCAAGGAAACAAAGATAAGGTGCACAATATTTTGGAACACTGTATCCTTCAACGTTGAGCAAACCAATCAGCTAATATATAGGGTGCTTCCCTATGTAGCCGAGGCGGATACTTAACCCTGCCCACTCCAGACGTCTTTTGGAGTATATGGGTAGGGGTCTCTGAGAGAAAAAGCACTGCTGAGTTACTCAGTATCTAGCGTTAAATTACCGCCTTACCAAACAGTTGGGTGGCATGTAGTGTAGCCCCTATTTCCCTAATAGGCTCTGCGCATTGGAATAATATACCCTATAGGTTTGACATAGGACTGAGGTCGGTATGTCCCTATCGAGTATATTAAACTTAATTACTTGTGCCAGCTAGCTCAGAGGCCACTGAAACTCCTTGATAAACAAGAAGGGAGTAGTTTCTGGCAGTCGCAAAACATGACAACTTTGTTTCCCTTTTAGAATCAGAACGTGTCCCAGAGTCGTGGAAACAATAGATAACCGTTTCACTCAGCTCAATCGTGCATACTTAGTTTTCCTCAAAGTTACACAGAAAGAATAGACGGGCGTTTCAATAAAAGGATTTATTGAACAGTCTTGTTTCTGGTGTAAGTAATATGTGCTGTTACGATCACAAGACAGTATGCAAGATAAATAATGTACAGAGTAAGCAGTAGAAAGAAATAATACTGCACTAACATGATCTTTAGTAGATATTCATTTACATAAATAACATAGACTAAAAATGCGAGTACTCATACGATGCGTTTCTAAGCTAGTTCTACCCCAATGTACCTAACCTAACCTAGGTGTAGGGAGAGGTATGAAGTAGGTGAAGTATTCCTTATTATGGTATACTAAGAGTATGTTACGCCTAGTATGCCTAGTATGCCAAGAGTCCCTCTAGGTTCTAGTCAGCTCCATACCTTAAGAATGAGAGAGGTGGGAATCTCTTGCCAGACTCGAACTCCAACACCCCGCGAAGGAAGTCAGATCACTGGAAGCTGGACTCTCTGCGTGCAGGGATGACAGCGTCTTCTCAGTGCGTCAGGCCGGTAACGGGCTCCTCTGAAGTCGAGGTCTCCTCTGATTTACAAGGGCTAGGGAAGGTATATTTATACCTGAGAGGTACCTCAGAATGTTAGCATTGACGTGAATCGGACTGCGGAAGACGTCATGAATGAACCCCTAAGGCATAATGGTTCATGCATAATAGATGAGTCCTTGAAGAAATCAATAGTCCTGTGCTAGGGAAACTCCCGAAGCCTAAGGGTCTGTTCTTCAAGAACTCGTTGTGACGTTAGGGTGGACGGATGTCAGGGACCATGCCTGTATTTGGAGTGCACGGTTTAATGCCTAAATAAGGACTGGGTTTTTATGCCTATATAAGGGCAGGGCGAATTGTGCCTATATAAGGACATGATACAGGAAAACCTATATACGGACACCCTAAGAGGAATACAACACCCCTACACTGCCCAAATACCACTGCACTGCCCTAAACCCTGAAACACCAGCCCCAGCAAGACTCCCTACACTGCCCGAACACCACTGTGCTGCCCTAAACCCTGAAACACCACCCCCAGCAAGACCCCCTACACTGCCCGAACACCACTGCACTAAACCCTGAAACACCACCCCCAGCAAGACCCCCTACACTAGCCGAACACCACTGCACTGCCCTAAACCCTGAAACACCATCCCCTGCATGACCCCCTACACTGCCCGAACACCACTGCACTGAACTACCCTAAAACACGACCCCTACACTACACAAACACCACTGCACTACCCTAAATCCTAAAACACTACCCCCAGCATGACCCCTACACTACCCAAACACCACTGCACTACCCTAAAACATGACCCCTACACTACACAAACACCACTGCACTACTCCTAAACCCTAAAACAATACCCCAAGCACGACCCCCTACACTACACAAGCACCACAGCACTACCCTAAAACACTACCCCCAGCACGACCCCCTACACTACACAAACACCACTGCACTACCATAAACCCTAAATCTACCCCCAGCACGACCCCCTACACTAACCAAACACCACTGCTCTACCCTAAACCCTAAATCTACCCCAGCACGACCCCTACACTACCCAAACACCACTGCACTACCCTAAACCCTTAAACACTACCACCAGCACGACCCCCAGCACTACCCAAACACCACTGCACTACCCTAAACCCTAAAACACTACCCCCAGCACAACCCCCTACACTACCCAAACACAACTGCACTACTCTAAACCCTAAAACACTACCCTCAGCACGACCCCTACACTACACAAACACCACTGCACGACCCTAAACCCTAAATCTACCCCCAGCACGATCCCCTACACTACACAAACACCACTGCACTACCCTAAACCCTAAAACACTACCCCCAGCACAACCCCCTACACTACCCGAACACCACTGCACTACCCTAAACCCTAAAACACTACAACAGGGTTTAGGGCAGTGCAGTGGTGTTCGGGCAGTGTAGGGGGTCATGCTGGGGGTGGTGTTTCAGGGTTTAGGGCAGTGCAGTGGTGTTTGGGCAGTGTAGGGGGTCTTGCTGGGGGTGGTGGTTCAGGGTTTAGGGCAGTGGTGTTCAGGCAGTGTAGGGGGTCTTGCTGGCGGTAGTGTTTCAGGGTTTAGGGTAGTGAAGTGGTGTTCGGGCAGTGTAGAGGGTCATGCTGGGGGTGGTGTAGCAGGGTTTAGGGCAGTGCAGTGGTGTTCAGCAGTGTAGGGGGTCGTGCCTGGGGTGGTGTTTCAGGGTTTAGGGCAGTGCAGTGGTGTTCGGGCAGTGTAGGGGGTCGTGCAGGGGTGGTGTTTCAGGGTTTAGGGCAGTGCAGTGGTGTTCGGGCAGTGTAGGGGGCCGTGCAGGGGGTGGTGTTTCAGGGTTTAGGGCAGTGCAGTGGTGTTCGGGCAGTGTGGGGGTCGTGCTGGGGTTGGTGTTTCAGGGTTTAGGGCAGTGCAGTGGTGTTTGGGCAGTGTGGGGGTCGTGCTGGGGTGGTGTTTCAGGGTTTAGGGCAGTGCAGTGGTGTTTGGGCAGTGTAGGGGGTCGTGCTGGGGGTGGTGTTTCAGGGTTTAGGGCAGTGCAGTGGTGTTCGGGCAGTGTAAGGGGTCGTGCTGGGGGTAGTGTTTCATGGTTTAGGGCAGTGCAGTTGTGTTCGGGCAGTGTAGGGGTCGTGCTGGGGGTAGTGTTTTAGGGTTTAGGGCAGTGCAGTGGTGTTCGGGCAGTGTAGGGGGTCATGCTGGGGTAGTGTTTTAGGGTTTAGGGCAGTGCAGTGGTGTTCGTGCAGTGTAGAGGGTCGTGCTGGGGTAGTGTTTTAGGGTTTAGGGCAGTGCAGTGGTGTTTGTGTAGTGAGCAGCACATGCGCTGCATCGCTAGGCGAGACCTAAAAAGCATTGCACCAAGATGGCTGCCAACACTTCCTGGATTGAAGTGTTGGCAGCCAATTAGAGCCAAGCTCGTGCTTGCGTAGTTAGGTCCCGCCCAGATATATAAAGATTTTTTTCCTTTAATATCTCAAACTACTGAACGGATTTACACCATTTAAAAAAAAGGGCGCTTTCTGAACCAAGCACTACCTTTTTGCCAAATTTGGTGTAATTCCGTTCAGCAGTTTTGGCTGTAACCGTGTCTAAAGTTTCCTATGGAAAATTGATTTTTTGACCTCTATTTTTTAATTTCTCAGGAACTACTGAACGGATTTACACCATTTAAAAAAAAAAGGGTGCTTTCTGAACCAATGGCTACCTTTTTGCCAAATTTGGTGTAACTCCGTTCAGCAGTTCAGGCTGTAGCCGTGTCTAAAGTTTCCTATGGGAAATAACATGGGGAAAACGTGTTTTGGGACCCCCCTTTTTTCTCGGCCCCTGCTTGACGAATCACCCTGAAACTTTCAGGATAGGAGCTGACCGGAGCGCCCCACTAGTTTTGAAAATTTCGCGAAGATTCGTCATCCGGCGCCAAAGTTATTGGGAAAAGAAAAACTATTTTCCTATGGAAACTAGGTCCTAACTATAACTATCTACTGGCGACCGTCAGTAGATATAGGTATATGGGTATATACACATATACCCAATAACATACAACATTTAAAAACATAACAATTTAATTACAAATGAAAAACTAAACAACATAAAAAATTAAGATTTTTCTAAAAATATATTACATATTAAAACATTAATAATTATAATTATTATAATTTGAAATACATAGAAACATAATAATAAAAATTTAAACAATGGAAACTAAACTATAAAATTCTACAAATGACACATATACTATTCCCACTCCAATTTATATAACAGTAGGGAAAGTGCTGGATTGTGGATGGGTAAAATATACTATTCCCACTCCAGTCAGTGGAACAGTAGGGAAATTGTTGTATTGCTGCGGGATAACATTTACTTTTCCCACTCTAGTCAGTAGAACAATAGGGAAAGTTTTGAATTGCGGAGGGCTAAAATTTACTATTCTCACTCCAATCAGTGCAACAATAGGGAAAGTGTTGGATTGCGGAGGGGTAAAATCTACTATTCCCACTTCAGTCAGTGCAACAGTAGGGAAAGCGTTGAATTGTGAAGGGGTAAAATTTACTATTCCCACTCGAGTCAGCGCAACAGTAGGGAAAGTGCTGGATTGCCGATGGGTAAAATTTACTATTCCCACTCCAGTCAGTGGAACAGTAGGGAAATTGTTGGATTGCGGAGGGATAAAATTTACTATTCCCACTCTAGTCAGGGCAACAGTAGGGAAAGTGTTGGATTGCGGAGGGGTAAAATTTACTATTCCCACTCGAGTCAGTTCAACAGTTGGGAAAGTGTTGGATTGCGGAGGGGTAAAATGTACTATTCCCACTCTAGTCTGTGCAACAGCAGTGAAGCTTGAGCTAATTAGGATGCGACCGCCTTCACAGAAGTCAGAAAGTGCATGTTTCCTATTGTAGCCTGTGCTGCGGGCTGAAGCACAAGCTGCAATAGGAAATATGCACTTTTCAAACATCCTTGCACCATGTGACAGGCACCATGCGGTTCCTGCCACACGATGCAGAGATGTTTAGGTGGGCACCAGAGGTGCCCCCCAGGCCCCATAGAGGAGGACCAGGGGCAAAGGGGGCCCTGTTAGGGGCTCCCAAATTCAATTTCCACCTGCCTTTTCATGGCGGTCGGACTGCCATGAAAGGGCAGGTGGAAAGCGAAATCGTAATACTGACAGTGGAGCTAAGGCTGGCTCTGCTGCCATTTGGGGATTTCTTTTCCGACTGCCGCCCTGACGGGCTCTGTGAGCCCATTGGAAGTGGAGCAGGATTCCCCCACGAGTTTCCCTCCAACCGCCAGTATGGTAATATGGTGGTCGGACAAAAACCTCTGATGTCGGGCGGAGAGCCTCTGACGAGCTGTCGGATTACATCATAATTAGGCCCTATATTTTTGTAAACGATATTAATGATATCGATATTGTTAAAATCGATATTACTTACCTTAAAGTCGATATTGACAATGATTTTCTTGCAAGGATTTTCTTGCATTGATTTCTGTATGACGATATTTCAAACTCAATATTTATGTCTGGCGATATTTTAATTTCACTATTTTGTCCAAATACCTTCAGCAATGACTGATCTTAGCAGGGGCTGTCCTCTTGACCTGCTACGGCAACTTCTTATGGTGGCAGTTGATACCTTTGAGCTGAACACCTTGCCATGGTGTCTTCTGACCGTTTTGGCCACAGGCCAAATAGGGCTTCTCGCTTAGTGGTGTCTGACTCCATTCCTACTACATCGACAGTGGCAGGACAAGTCTCTTTGCCGAATGGCAAGAGTAATTGTTCAGTTACAATCTTAAATACAGCTTTCCAGGAAACTGAGTAGAGCAACTGTGGAAACTCTACATGACACTGGTCACCTCTGATTTTGCTCTCTGGGGAAAGTCAGCTTTCTCTGGCTGACTATCATGCAGAAAACACAGTAATGTACAAAATCGCTGTGTCTGGCTGGCATCAGTTTTTGAGAAACAGTAATCAGAAACAGACAAGAGGGCAGGCCCTGCCTAGAAACTGCCTCATCTTGAAAAAAAGAAATATAAGTCCCAATCCTCACTCATACCATCTACCCATTGGCAGTGCTCAGGAAGAGTAATCAGCAGTCCTTTGCAAATGAGGTCCTCATGGAATTTCTAAAGGTAGCCCTATCTCCATCCCCTACACCTTAGTGTCTGGGTCTCCACCCTCCAGCCACACCAATTTAGGCAATACTCTTCCACTGTCTGGGGTAGCATACCATATCCTCCTTCTTGTACCATGCTAAACCAGGGGCATCCAAAAAAGGATCCCACTGGCCTCAGTACTCAGATTCACACACAGAATCCTACTACCATACATGTGCTACACACACTCAAAATGCACACGTAATATTTTGGGTTTCACATAACAGCTGAACTGTACACAAGTGAGTCCAGTAGACCACGCTCCTCCTGACACAGAGAAAATGTGTAGGTCACACTATGGAGCCACAAAGCAAAGTATGTTGCCACCATTGCTTTACATTATGTAGCCAGGGCCTGGACAGTAATTCACTGCCTACTATAGGGGCATGCTTAGTGTACCACTCCAGTCACAGTACAAGTCCTGGACCTCACTTTAAAAGAGACAGACCTAGACCACTGTACAAATGCTAGGGTACCATGATGTCATGGACAACGTAAAAGTCAGTATACCAGTTTCACATACAGTCGGGCATTCAGGGCAGAGGAGCACAACTGTTTAGCAAGCAGGGACATTCATTCACAATATAGACCTCTTAACTTTGATCTCACCTTTTATCACACTCAATAACTATTTCTCTTTATCTCTTTCACCTATTTATATCCCCTTATAGGTGTTTTGTTCTCCAGCCTATTCTCAGTGACCTTATAATTCTTAATCCTCTTTCTGCATTCTAGGCTAACAGCTTTTGTGGCTAAGTGCTTCAGCCAGGTCAAGACGTACATCTTTGTCGATGACACAGTGATTAACGATGCTGTGAACTGGCTGCGCCTCCACCAGAATATGACAACAGGCTGCTTCCAGAGTGTGGGGAAGCTCTTCCATTCATCTATGAAGGTATGGCCCCATTACATTCAACCCATTCATAGCAGGATCAGCTCTTCTGTTATGGCGGAGGAGAGTCCCCCGACTGAAAAATAAAACTAGTTTATTATCATTTTATTTTTCTTACTGAACCAATTGCCAGCCTTAGGATGGGGGCACGGCCATCCTGACGGAGTGTCACTCAGCTGCAGTGAGGAGGAGTGGTAGGGGCACTGTAAATGCGCATGTCAGTTTGGCCGGCCATCTTAGGACGGCCAAACTGACATGCGCACTTACATTTCTGCAAACCAGCTGTATTGTACAGCCGGGTGGAGAAATGGCACAGGCTCCCTGTGCCTGAGCGAGTGGCCCGCTCAGGCCAATCATGGCGCTGCTCTCCTGCTGGAATTTCCAGCAGGAGAGCAGCGCCATGATTTGCCCCTGGAAGACTGTGCAGTGTGCCCAGCATCACTGAGAGGAGCACTGAGGCGGCGGCCGGAGCGGCATGTAAGTTCTTTAATTTATTATTTCCCCGGCATTCACATTGCCCCACCACTTTGACGTTAAAACAGCTGCCACTAATTCGTAGTCTAATATCTCTTTATGATGAAGCAGAACCGATTTGGGTAGGCTTCTGTGATGTCAGATTTTTGGAGTATTTCTCATTTTTTGCCCTTGATGTCGAATGGCCTTGTAAGCTGAAGTGGAGGAAAGGGCCTAGGAGCTCCATTAGAGTGATGCGGTAACAGGAAAATTGGTGGATTTCCTGGTTGGCTCATTCTCATTTACCCTTCCTCATTATGAGTTTGGGAAGCCCCATTTCAATGTCCTTTTAGGTCGAGCCTGCGAGAGCGCATGCGCTCTTGCTTGCGAGACGTATTGTTTACAATAAAGGGCTTGGAGCTTCTTCCCATTTGTTGGTTTGTTGTCATTCTTCTTTCCTGACTCCTACTTAGCCATCCCATGCCAAGCCTCACTTCTTTTCATTTCTGTGTAGTATGGATCAAGCACAGATTGATTCAAATTTAACGAGTGCCCATCCGCTGCTTTTGCTGTGATTGAGGTACTGTTTCTTTTTCCCAACTCCCTGCTTGAGCGTGGTGCTTCTTTCCCAACCCACCCACCCCTTCTCCGAGTTGCTGCCCCGTCTAGTGCTCTCTCCTCTGCACCTCCCTCATGTTGCTTTTCTACCTCTCCCGTTGTTTCTTCTCCCACCCTGCTCCCCACATCTACCCAGTGTGGCTTCCCCCCCTGCTGTCTGCTGTTGCTACGCTCTCCGTTCTTCCCCACACCTCCCTGCCCCCAATATCACTTTTTATAAACATATTGCACAGCAGCGCAGGCTGGTGTGCAACATGGGTTAAAAAGAAAGGTGCTATAATGCAGTTAACGCTGGCCGTGTATCATAGTGCTTTTTTGTCTTGACATTAAGCCATGTTGCAGAGCAGTGCTAAAACATTGAGAATGCCAATAGATTTCGCATAGGGGAGGCCAATTGACTGCCAATACTTGTTTTCCTCTAGCGACTGCCTTGCAAGGCATTGTGGTCCTGAGCAGCAGTATACTGCAATGTCCCTGGTGGGCTGGGAGAAAAATGCCCTGCATGTTAGGGCCAATGCTTATTTGATTTTCAGAAACAAACAGGGGTAGGGGTTTGTTTCTAAAACAGAGAAAAAGTGCTAACTGGGGCAGCATGACATTGTGGGATGGTTGTCATTGCATTTTTGCTGAACGTTCTCCTACCATGTTGGCTGGAGCACTGAAATGATGTCACATAATCCAGTGTGTTTAAAGTAACGTGGTTTATTTAAGATGCAGGACTTCACCTCAGCCACCACTGGCCTCTGCTTCCAACGTCCCCACTCTCCGTCTAACATTCCAACCATCACAGGCAACTCCATGGAAACAAGATCCATAAAGATGCCATCCAATCAGTATACAAGTAGAGGCAAGCAGCATTCCACATTACATCACTTAGGAGATATCACACATCTCCCTCCTCTTTAACAAAATGAAAACAAAAAATACATTCCAGTAAAACAATAGCTATGCCATTAGAACAAAACATATTACATATTTCCACGAAATCAAAAGGAAAACATTTTAGCATGAACCTTCTTACACATGTTCTTTGAGAAAATGTTGATCTTTTATGTGTTTTTTGACATGAGCCTTCTTAAACATACTCTTTGAAAAATGTTGGTCTTTTAGAAGTTCTCAAAATTCTCCTCATCCCTTGGTCATTGCAATTCCATCATTCCCTTTGTCCACAAAATATTTGTTTCCGCATACCACACCCTCACTGGGCTTGCCAAGCTCATCTTTTACCTTCACCACTCTCCCTAGATTCCACATTCTATGGTCTTCTGTCCTTACTGCATTAACAAACAACTTGATCACTTTCATAGGAGATGGATACTTGGAAAAAGTTTTAGAGACCCCCAAACGGGGCTTCTTGATCTTCACAATGTCACCAGCTTGAACAACTGTTTTCTTAACTGCATTACAACAATCAAACCAGGCCTTCATTTCAGACATCTTCTTACATTCTTTCAGTTTTCATCTCAGCCTTTTGACTCATACTCACATTTTCATCAACCTTGTCATTCACCCACAAGCGGTAAACCAACGTGTTGGCTTTCCTTCCCATGAACAGCTCAAACGGAGAGAACCCCGTGGTAGAGTGTGGTGTCATCCTGTAATTCTTTATCTTCCCAAACAATTCTCATTTCCAACATAAATTCCCTGCAGTGGCCCTCTGTATAGACTCCTTTAACACATTTTTCAGTCTCCCCACCATGCCATTGGTCTCGGAATGGGGCAGTGACAACTTCTTGCGCTTAATACCCCTCTCACCAAGATATTTCTCCTTTACATGGGACATGAGCTGCACACCGTAATCTGTAAGTATGGTTGTGGGAAATCTCTCTTTTTCAAAAACTTGCTCTAGGAAACTTATTACATCACGTTTTTCCACTGAATTGGTTATTCCCACCTCTGGCTACCTTGAATACATATCAATTAGAACAATCACATCTTTATTGGTGTTGTAGTGTCGTATGGGACCCAGAATGTCCATAGCTACACCTTGCCAAGGTTCTTTAGGTATTTCCCTGATGACCATGGGCTGTACCCTACACTTAAGAGACTTGTCAGCATTGGCACACTCAAAAAAATCTCTAACACACCGCTCCACATGGATGTCCCTCCCTGGCCACCAAAACATCTGCCTGAGTCTCTCCTTTGTTTTGGAGATCCCCGGGTGACTTTCATGGGCTAGGCAGGGAAACCAAATCTTCTCTTAAGGAAGCAGGGGGAATCAATCTGGGCCCTGTCAAAACAAAACTACCCTACACAGACAGTTCTGTGGCATCTTGGTTACAGCTGTTCTAATGTCTTGGTAACTAGAAGTATGTTGACATTGCATAGTTCTAGAATAGCAGTAGAGAGGAGTTAGAGAGAGGAGTTGCTGGTGGAAGTACATGTACCTGCTTGCTCCAATAAAGATACCTACAATTCATCTACCTTGTTGTGAAGATTCATCTTTACATTATATGCGTTGTATAATTGTATATGGAGAACCTGAATCAGGTACAATTTGTAAATGTACACCTCCAATACTTATCTCACATACCGTTTTTTTCCTTGACTTAGTACATACATTCAAAACGACATTCTCTGCGTCTAACATATCTTCTATACATAATATACCATCATCACTCGAAACGTCACTATTGTCATCATTCTCCTCGTTTTTGTCTTCAATGCATCCTACAACTTTCTTATTGTTTCTGTTGATTCTCCTCCTGCAAGCTTTTGAAAAATGACCCACCTTTCCACAATAAGTACACTTGGATTTTATAGCTGGACATCTCTTATCATTGGCAAGGTGACCTTTATAACCACATCTGAAACAAACAAAACTATTATCTTCTTTCTCACTTTTGTTTGAATTTGTAAATTTCTTACCTATTTCTTTGTATCAGGTTTACTATGTGAAACTTTATTAACAGTATGTCCTTCTTCACTGTTTTTTAATGCGACCTTCGCGCACCTATTTGACATTTCACCCTTTTTCACAATAGCAATAATTTCATTTAAAGGAGCATCACCACAAGTTCGTCTTTGACTCTCCAAAATCCTCATAAATGAGGATGGTCTTTCTCCTCACCACCCCAGCCATTAATAATTCTTTGTGCAACTTCCAGAATTACATCATCCTTACTTAGTTCTGCTAACCATTCATCCTCTTTAATTACTCCTTCCCTGATCAAACACACCTCAAAATCCTCTTCTTAAACACACCCATCCTCCTGCCCAACACTCTCGTCCTTCTCCACCAACCGTGAACATCAATCAGCAGCACAATTCCTTACACCAGGAACATATCCTACTTCAAATTGAAACTCCTGCAAGCTAATCACCCAACGTCTTATACTTGCAGACATTGCATCCAGTCCCCTTTTCTCAAAGGTTGTGAGAAAAGAGGTTGTGGTCAGTTCTTCCTAAGAATGTGTTCCCTCACAACAAACTTCCTTAACTTCTATACTGCCCACGAAACCGCCAACACCTCCTTCTCAACTTTGCCCCTTTCAGACCTCTGGAAATAAACAAAATAGTTTTCTCTATACCATTATGCTTTTGCAGAAGAACAGCTCAAAAGTCCTTTGAACTGGCATCAGACAGTATAGTGGATTCTTGTCCAGGT
Source organism: Calotriton arnoldi (assembly GCA_963921515.1). Taxonomy (NCBI): domain Eukaryota; kingdom Metazoa; phylum Chordata; class Amphibia; order Caudata; family Salamandridae; genus Calotriton; species Calotriton arnoldi. Next base: position 550,665 of record CAWUFW010006211.1, read on the forward strand.
TCAAAACTTTGTATGCAAGATGCATTCCTAACATTTTGCTTCATTGCCCTAAACTCCTCTTCACATGCTTCATTCCACCTGAATGTGACACCTTTCTTTCATAATAACCTTATATTTGTTGTTCTCTCTGCGAAATTATCAACAAACTTGTTATAATATTCAGTCATCCCAAGCAACTTGCCAAGCTCTTCCCTATAGACTGGACAATTTATTCATAGTTTCAACCAATTCCTTTTTTGGTTCAATGCCGTCTTATGTTATTTTATGATCTAAATAATTAATTTCGTTCAAATTGAACCTGCACTTTCCTGCCTTAAGGGTTAAGCCACTTTCTGTAAACCTCTGCAACACCTCGTGCACACACCTATCATGTTCCTCTTCTTTCTTGCCATACACCAACACATCATCTTGTAGATTTTTATACCCAATATCCCTTTCAAGATCCTCTCCATCACTCAGTGAAAACCAGCTGCCGCCGAAATCAAGCCAAATGGCATACGTACAAACTTATAAGTAAAAACAGGGAGATGAAGGCTGTCAGCTCTTGTGAACCCTGGTGTAATCTTACCTGGTAGTAAGTGGATGTCAGATCAACTGACAAGAAACACTTTGCCCCTTTCAACATTGAAGCCATCTCATTGATGTTGGGCAATGGGTAATGATAAACAATTACACACTTGTTCAACTCCCGTAAATCCATGGAGAGTCGAACCTGCCTATTGGCTTTCTTTGCCATGACAAGTGGGGTAAATCGGTCTTTGGCTACAACCTCCTCAATAATGCCATTAATGTAGTATTCTGTTGTTGTTATATGGCCTCGGAATGTTCCTGGCATTCTTGGCCACTTAGGTTCCACGTTAGGCGGTTGGAGAGTTGTGTGCAACATCTGACTGGAGTGGTTGTTAAGCTGTTTCCTCGTCCAATAAATCTACCTACAACACTTCACTCCGTCTGAGAGTGGTTACTTCACGTTTGGCGACGAGCGGGAGTCGAGGAAGACAGCGTTCACCCTTTCATATGGACATCAGCAAGTATACTTTACCTTTTTATTCCAATTGTGCGTGAATGCACCAGCGGCTGTTTAAAAAATTGAATGTGCTCTTGATTGCACCTGCGGGAGAATCAAGCGCTACGAGTAAAATTCACAGCTTCATAAAATGCTCGCTGTGATTCTGGGATTGAGACTCGGTTTTTTTGGTTGACTTTCAGTGCTTTGATTGCACCCGCGGCTTGTATTGCATAGCTTTGTGCTCTGATCGCACCAGCGGCAGTTTTAAGTGTACATCCCACAAGTTTATTTTTAATTATTTTGTTATTGGGTCCGTTTAGCAGAGCTAACTATCGCACTTCAACAGCCAAGTATTCAAAAGTAAACACTCACTCTTTATTTCGTCATTCAGATCACCGCTATGCCGAGATTCCTTTCTGTGCCTGGTGGTCCGTGGTAATTCTCATGACGTCCTATATGCCGCTAAGCATTGTGGGAGCGTCGTGACGTCATACGCATGGCGGCGGCCATCTTTAGTGAGTTTATTTACCGATTTTGCCGTTTTTCAAGCATTCTGGGCGAGGATTCATGGTAACAGTCCCAATCTTTCTAATTCCTGCATTTTGAGTGCGATCTTATCATCGGTGACTCGCACACCCTTATTTCAAGTAAGCCAAGCATCTTTCTTTTCTTTTATTTATTATAACATATATATATTTTTTTTTGTTTATTAAACCGCATTTTCTACCTGTTGCTGGTGAACCTAAAATGGAGTGGGATTTATGGTATCCCATGTTCTTGGCTTACGTTGAAGTTTTAGAGGAGGATGGCTGCTCCTCTAAAAGAAAACTTGATCTACTAAAACACTGTTTGGGTGGTGCAGGCCTCAAAGAATTTGCAAATTTACCTCCCATTGATGGTTCTGAGGAAACTAATGTTTTTGAAATAGCTATTAAACAATTGAGCACCAGGTTTGGAAAGAAAATCAATATTGTAATGGAGAGGTTTAAATTTTATTCACGTGCTCAGAAAGAAGATGAATCAATTGAAAACTATGGGGCCGATTCCGATTCGTGTCGGTAATTTCTCCGACCGAGCCGGCCTCGGAGAGATTTCCGACCGAATCGGACCCGTGCAGTCCGACCGAACGAGTCCGATGCATTCGTATGCCACCGGACACGAGTCGGTCGGACTCCCATTGAACTCAATGGGAGCCGGTCGTACAACGCGTACGCGGGCTCCCATTGCCTCAATGGGTGCGAGGCAGACAAGGGCGCCCCCTACAGCGAGTACGCCGCGAAGCGCCCGCGGCGTACACGCACAGGTAGGGGGGACCCATGGGTCCCCCTGTGTGCGCCTCGCACGGGTACGCGTACAGGGGTCCGACACGGACCCCAAAGTACAGCTCCGACAGCGAGTTCGAGTCGGACGGCGCGAGTCGGTCGGAGCGGTCGAGGTGCGCATCGTACTTACCCGGCCGGAAAACGTCTCCATTGCGCGGTGCGAATCGGGTCCGAGCGAGTCGGTCGGAGCGGTACGATCCGGGAACCAGTCGGTCGGAGCGGTCGGGTCGCCCGGACGAGTCGGTCGGCGAATACGCATCGTACTCGCTCGCCCGGACGCGCGTACGACTCGGTCGGAAAATAGGGCTCCGGATCGGATCCGGTAAAACCGAATCCGATTCGGAGCACTACCGGCCGAGATCGGAATCGGCCCCTATGTCTCTGTTTTACGTTCACTTGCTGGTTCTTGTGCGTTTGAAACTATCAACTATGAACAAGTACTCAGAGACCAGATTATGATGAAAACCAAAAGTAAAAAAATACAAGAGAGACTATGGTTAGGCACAGAGTCTTCTTTAAATACTGTGGTCAATATTGCCCAAGGTATTGAGCAATCGGAAAGATTTGTCAGTGAAATTAGAGGTCAACCACAAAGTCAAACTATAAAAATATACGATGCCGTATCAGAGGTATCTCTAGTAAGAAACCAATATACTCCTAAAGAGTTCCATTTTCTCTTAAGAAAGATTTTGGAGTAAAGGACAATAAATTTGTCAGTAGAAGAAATCAAGTAATTTGTTACAGGTGCGGTGGTTTTGACCACGTAGGAAACTACAAAGGATGTCCAGCGTGGGACAAAATTTGCGTCAAATGCAAGAGAACTGGCCATTTTGGAAAAATTTGCAGATCTTCCCAGAGAGTCAACTATGTTACACGTGAAGAGGAAGAGATCTCTGCAGAATTTAGTGAATTTAATTCCATTTCGTGCGTTTGCAACAGTAATTGTAAAGGTTTCCCATCTTGTGTGGTGCTGATTGATGGGAGAGAAGTACCAATGATGGTTGATTCATGTGCCTGGTACACCATTATTGGAAAAAATTTATTTACTGAATTGTGGGGAACGAAAGATTTACTACCCCCAGACATCAAGCCTGGTGGTTATTCTGGGCACAAGATTGATTTAGAAGGGTTTATATGGGCAGATCTGGATTTTAAAGGTAGGAGATCTAGGGGTAAAGTGTATATAGCTACCAAGGGGTATCCATATTAGGTTGGCCTCATCAACAAGAGATGGGTATAAAGTTAGATCCCAACGCCTCACCACCTGTATACATTGTCTCCTCAAATAATGAGGAATTTGTTGCAAGTATTAAAAACATGTACCCAAGAGTATTTGATGATTCTCTTGGAAAATATGCTGATTTCAAACACAAAATCATTCTTAAAGACACTGCAATTCCTGTTAGACACAGGGTACGCAATGTACCATTAGCATACCGTAACAAACTTAAGGACATGTTAGCGGATTTAGTTGTACGAAACATTATTGAACCCATAGAATCTTCTCCGTGGGTTTCTCCGGTGGTTCTTTCACTCAAAAGTAATGGGGATCTTCGTTTATGTGTTGATCTCCGCAGTCTAAACAAAGAAATCTGGATCGACAGGCATCCTTTACCAAACATACATGAACTAATCTCTACTCTTTCTGGGGCCTGTGTTTTTTTTCTACGGTAGATCTAGCCAGTGCTTACCACCAGATAATGTTACATGATGAGTCTAAATGTTTAACTGCATTTATAACACCTGAGGGTATGTTCCAGTTTTCACGCATGCCGTTCGGTTTAGCGAGTGCTGCGTCAGTATTTCAAAGACTCATGAAGGAGGTTTTAGAGGGTTGTTCTGGGGCAATTGCCTTTCAAGATGATATCCTGATTTTGGGAAAGACTTTGAGGAACATGATTGTAACTTAAAAGCAGTGTTGGATTGTATACAGAAGAAAGGTTTGACACTTAAATTTTCAAAATGCAAGTTCAGACAAAATAAAGTTGAATATTTGGGACACGAAATATCTAGTGAGGGTATTAGACCTAAACTCGACCATGTAGTTAGCATTTCCAATGCTCCTGCACCTACAACCAAAGAGCAATTGTTCTCTTTTTAGGTTTAACAGAATTTTATAGTAAGTTCGTACAAAATTATTATTCCAAAGTATTTCCTTTAAGAATGTTATTAAAGAAAAATGTCAAGTTTATGTGGGGTGATGACCAGCAATCAGCTTTTGAGATATTGAAAAAAGAAATCATTTCTGCTCTTTTTTAAGACCTTTTGTTATTGGCAAGGAATGTATTGTAGCCGTAGATGCTAGCAGCACAGGTCTAGGTGCTGTGCTAATGCAAAAGAACAGTGGGGATGAATAATAGTGTCTTATGCTTCCAGGTCACTACGTGGTGCGGAATATAATTATTCCACTATTGAGAGAGAATTGTTAGCATGCACTTGGGCTGCTCAACATTTCCGTCAATTTTTGTGGGGTACCAAGTTTCGGCTAAGGACAGATCACAAGCCTCTAATTAACATGCTGGCAGCAGGGGGTGGCAGAACTCTCACAGCTCATCTGGCGAGACTGGCTGCAAAGTTGCAAGAATATCAATGCATTATAGAATATATTCCTGGACGTTTGAATGTACATGCTGATTGTATGTCACGACTATCTTTGCCAAATGTACCTGAATTTAACAATGACTTTGAGGAATGTGATGTAGCCTACACTATTGATGATGTCAACAAGGGTGCAGACACAAGTTCCGAAATTATTTCTGAAGATGCTTGGAAAGAGGCTATGTCTGAAGACTGTGATTTGTCTACTGTTTTGAAATATCTGAAAAAGGGTTGGCCTGAAGAGAGGATGTTGAGTGGTGAGTTAGGTTCATTTTTTTAAATTAAAGATGAACTTATGTGTTTACAAGGTATCATCACTAGAGGAGATAAGATTGTTCCTCCACATAAGATTAGGGAGAAGCTAATAGCCATGGCCCATGAGGGACATATGGGCATGTCCAGTACTAAGAGGCGTTTGAGGGAGTTTTATTGGTTGCCAAGTATGGATAGCATGATCGATAGGTGGGTTAGAGAGTGCGTTCCATGCTCTAGAAGTGACAAGTCAGTCAAGCCTTTGTCTGTGGATGTAACTCCCATCGAGTATACTCAAGGGCCTTGGAAGAAACTTGGCATTGACATTATTGGGCCTTTATGTCTTCCTTCTACCAAAGAAGTGTTTGCTTTAGTCCTAGTGGACTACTTTTCTAAATGGCCTGAATTAAAGATTGTAGACAAAATTACCTCAGCCCAAGTAATAGATTTTTTGGATAACATCTTCTGTCGTGAAGGCTTACCTGCAGAGCTTATTTCGGATAATGACCCGCAATTTATAAGTAAAGAATTGGAATTATTTCTAAGCAAATGTGGTATTGTGCATAAAAGGGTATCTAATTATAATCCCCAGGCAAATGGTCAAGTTGAGCGCTTTAATAGAGTTGTAAAGGAGTCCATTCAACTAGCTGTCAAGAATGGTATTGAATGGAGAAAGGCTTTACGAGCCACCTTACTCACTTATCGCACATCTCCTAATTCGGTCACTGGTTGTTCTCCTTTTGAAATGTTAAGAGGCAGAAAACCCGGCTCAAAGCTCATGCCTTGGTGGTTAAAAGTAAATAACTCTTATGATTCTGCTTTGGACTTTTCTCACGTTAGGGAGCGTGTTCTAAGATACCAGGAGAGAATGAGGAAAAGTGGTCCCAAGCATCAGTTTTTAAACTAAAGTTCAAGTGGGAGATTTTGTGCGTGTCAAGTTTGGAGGATCTACTAATAGAAGATGGTCCAAATGGTCAGATCCAGTTAAAGTGTTGGAAGTGTTTAGTAAAGCAGCGGGAGTAGAAGGTGGTAAGATTTGGAATTTCAGACGCATATCTATTTGTAGATCCAAGGGTATGGAGAGGAAACCACAATTAATTCCACAAATTTCTGGTAAGGAGTCTAATGTTGAGGAGGAAGATTTTCAAAATTTTTGGGACACACAGGGCCATTTTGATTCTGATTCCAATGTACCTGACTCATGTTCCAATGATGCCTGCGTTGAGCTTAGTCCTGTTCCTATTATGAACCATGGGGATGTTTCTGAAGAATGTGTATCTGAACATAATAGACAGGCTGTTGAACTAAGGAAAAGTTCTCGTATCAGAAACCCACCTGTTAAAATGAAAGATTTTGTTCGATTTTAATTGATATTTAAGTATTTACTGTACATATAATTTATTTGTCCTTTTCATCTCTTTAAGTTTTTGTTGTTGTTTTTTTTGTTGTTTTTTAAGGGGGAAAGGTGTGTAGTATTCTGTTGTTGTTATGTGGCCTCGGAATGTTCCTGGCATTCTTGGCCACTTAGGTTCCACATTAGGCGGTTGGGGGGAGAGTTGTGTGCGACATCTGACTGGAGTGGTTGTTAAGCTGTTTCCTCGTCCAATAAATCTACCTACAACACTTCACTCCGTCTGAGAGTGGTTACTTCAATTACCCTTCAGGTTTTCTAGTTCCACTCTCATCTTGTCCTTGACTATTAATGGCACTCCCCTCACCTTGCTCACTACAGGTGTTGCCTCTTTCTTTATCTTTATCTTGTGTACATAATCGTTCAAACAACCCCGCTTAGTCTGAAACACTTCAGGAAACTCTTGTTCAAAGTGTGGCCTATCATTGCTCCCCTCACTTATTTGCTCTACTTTCTTTAGTCTAACAGACGGACTCTCATTGGGGTCAAGATAAACGTTCAGGTCTCTCTGATGATACCAACTGATAAGAGAGTCACCTCTCATGGAGACATATAGCATTCCCTATGTTACTGTGTCTTTGAACTGTATGGACCCACTAAAATAATCCATCAATTTGATGGGCTGACACACATACCCTTTTCTTGAAATGTCAGGTTTGAACAATTTCACCTTACCCAACAAATTATTCACAAACGATTCCTTAGAGATAAGCGTTATGTTTGCCCCCAAGTCAAACAACATAGAGATTGACAACCCTTTGACCTGCACCGTCTCCATGGGACCACGCGTGCCTGCCATCTTGCACCTGCAAGATGATTTCTTCACTTGAAGAAGCTTCTTCATCACGTGACCTCTCGAACGTTCTTCTTGTTATAGTCAGTGCCCTGAACATCAGAGTTCCTGCAACACTTTGAAACATGTCCCTTCTTACCACACTTCTTACAAGTGGCTTTCCAACCCACACAAACTTTAAAATTAGCAAAGTGACCAAACTCACCACATCTGAAGCACCTCCCTTGAGTTTTTTTCTCATCTTTTACAACATCTGTTTGGAGTTTTCGAGATCTACCTTGATCATTGTATTTTTTATGTGAGGTAACTGGTTGCACCAAGTCCTCCTTCTCGCTGTTGCTTCCTTTTTTTATTACTTTCACACAAGCGAAACTGTGTTCATAGGTTTTAGCAATAGTCACTACTTCAGAGAGAAAGGGATCATCCTTTTGCCAAAAAAATTTCTTTTGCTTTTTCCAAGCTACAACCTAACATAAATTGATCTCTAAATCTCTCTTCTTTACTTGCACCAAAACTGCAGGTCGAGACCAATTTCCGTAATATAGTCACATATTCTTCAACTAACTCACCAGATCTTTGTATGCGCTTTCTCTCTAAAACCCTTGAAACTTTAGGTAAGTAGTGCAGATCCAATTTCTTTATGCAAATTTTATAGTCATTCAAATTAGTACTTACATTAGCTGTGAGTTCAGGCAGATGTTCAAAAACGTCTTGCCCTTCAGACCCCAGACAGTGCAGTAGTAAGGACATCTTGCGTTCAGCACTCAACGAAGTACCACCCACCCGAGCATAATGTGCAAAAACACTTTTCCACTTCTTCCAGGTTATTGGAGGGTTACCCGGACTCATCAAGAAGAAAGGAGGAGTAACATTTTGCATGGTTTTGCCACACGACCTAGACTCCAAAAGTGTGGGAACTATACTTTGCCCAAACAAATTATGGTTAAAATTACAAAGTTAATTCAGAGAGCACAGTAGAGTATTTCTGAGAAAAAGTACCTGTGACGCCAGTGAATCAAGCGCTCTAGACAGACAAGTAGGTGTGCCTGTCACCAACAGTGGAATGTCAAACTAGGTGTGCCTGTCACCGAGCACAGATTAGAAATAGCTGTCAACAGTAGACTGGTGTGAATGAACAAGCAAGGAAAATAAATAAAGTACGTAGAGGTGTGCCCGTCACCGAGCATCCTTCATGAGAATTGGTGTGCCCATAACCAAGCAGGTGAAACTCCTGAAACACTTTATTTTCAGTGTATTATTTTCCAACCATCCAAAATGTCGGCCAAGACGCGAGGGTGTCAACACTGAGGTTTGTTTCTAAAGACGTTGGTTCTTGTACCCCAGCGTGGACTCGCAGTGCAGTGACGTGATCAGGCTCATGGAGTCCGCGTCTCATGAAGAGAAACTTGACCTTGAAGAATGGTTTGTGATGCACAATAGTGTTACGTGATCTGTAAGTGCAAAGGCAACCAGGTCTCGTGGACTGGGACGTATAAAATCTTAACAACAAGTTCTCCTTTGTAAAACCCCACGAAATGGCCCAAAATACTCTGGAGTAGTGCAGGGGCAGATACACTGACCGTGTAACGAATGACTGACGAGTCAAAATCCCAAAATTCAATATGAAGTAAACACCGTCCAGTAGATTACAGAGTGTGAGTTGAGGTTAAATTACCAAAAACACTGGGGTTCTCCACTCCACTCCAAGTCGTCGCCAATGAAATGATGTCACAAAATCCACCATATTTGAACAAACATGGTTTATTTAAGATGCAGGAATTCACCTTAGCCATTACTTGCCCCTGCTACCAATGTCCCCACTCTCCGTCTAACATTCCAACCATCACAGGCAACTCCATGGAAACAAGATCCACAGAGGTGCCATCCAATCACTAGACAAGTAGATGTAATGGGTTTGTTTTAGTTTGTTCTTATTAGAATGGTATTCATGCTGTGTTCTGTTTGCCCCGCGCTTGGAGTGTGCATCCTTAGGAGTTCGATCAACTGCTGTGAGTTGTGATCGGGATCCTGAGAGTGCGCCGCTCCTTGCCGTGGCTGAAGCTGTATGCAATAAACGAGACTTCAAATATAGAAATACTTCTCCTTCGTGGTGTCTTTCAACTTACCACAGTAGAGGCAAGAAGCATTCCACATTACATCACTTAGGAAATGCCACAAGCAGTTTCAGTGAAACTTCCTTAGCAACGTGGCAGAGTATTCTCAATCACCCAGGGGCTGTAGGGTAGCACTAAGATCTTTCACAGCTGTTAAACACAGAGACTTTGCCACTGCAATGACTCCGCTGTGGGTCCTCAATCACTGTGTAAGTCAGGTATCTGCATTGATGGGACAAACATAGGGACATGTTGGAAGTTCAGTGAAGCCATTGCCCTGCACATTGGATTCTGCTCAAAATGACAGAGAGGAATCATGCTTACCAAACACCATAGACAGGGGCACTTCCTACACCAAAGAGATGGTGACAAATTAAGGTCTATTTATAAGGTTTATGATATCACTGGAGGGAGCTGGCCCTCTGGGTCATCTGTGGTTAGTAGTACGTGTGTGCTCATCTCATGTAGTATGTTTTATGGATGTGTCTGCTTTGTAGCTGTGAGACAAGGGAATGTGTATTGTAGCCCATTCACAGGGTCACTGCTGGAGACACAGAGGCCTTTCTGCAGGGGCAGATAGAAGATTTCTCATCGATGCATAAAGAGATGCAAGTGCAGGACTGCCTCAGTATCCTCTGCTACAAAATGAGATTGCAGCCAATCATCCTGTGCCCGGACCAATGAGATGGAGGCATGATTACACCCTCCAGTCCACCTTCCTGCACTCTCTATGTTGGAGTACATTTGGGAAATTCGGAAGAACTAGCCCTGCCCTTCTATTGATTTAAAGGGCTCGGGATAGGCGGGGTTTAAGGAGGATCCAATAGGTAACAGTTTCTCATTCCAGTCTGCTTCAGGAGAGGCACAGCTTCGGAGTGGCTGAAAGGGGCCTGCACACAAAGTGAGCTGGACAGGGTTTATGGCTTGAATCTATTCTAGATTCACATTGTGTGTGTTATTCCGCAATCAGTGATTTGGTCCTGAATTGTTTATTATACAAATAAAGGATGTTTTGGCATGCACGATAAGAGGAGTCAGTGTGACTTGTAACGCCATCCATCTGCACACATAAAACCATCATTAGCGTCTTTCTTGCCGCCATTGCTTTGGAAGGTGATAAGTACTTTTTGATTGAGTAGAGAGACGAGTACCATTCATTACCAGAAAAAAATATTCGTTTTCTCTCTTTCAGGCATTGCTGTCTCCACATCTGTCCAACATGAGTGTGCCCTTACTTTTATGCTCATCCATTCTTTGTTTATTGTCATAGTCAGCACGTTATGACAGAAATACTAAGATCACATTTTGAATAAATGAAAGTTTTTTGGAATGAATAGGAGGTGATACAGTATATGAATTTAGGTGATAATGATTTTGTACCATTCTTTGTATTTATTTTATCTTGTTAAGTGGGTATGTACGTAGAAATATAATGTTAACAAGATATACATTGCTTAATAAAATATGGAGTGCAGTAACATATTGTTTCTTACACCAGAGTGAGCAATTTATAGGGGCTGAAGGTGTCTAAATACTTTATTATTCTTTTTTTTTTTTACTCTTCAAAATGTTCATATTACCACTCCATAGTCAGAACCTGCCCTGAGGTGCTCATGTGCTCCCGAAAGTGCTGTCGACTAATTAATGATTGATCTTTTGTCATACACTGATACGCAGTACATGAATTCGTTTAGTGTTATGAGATCGATTAATCGTGAATGAGACAAGGAAAACAGACCCTACAGATGTTAAACTTGTGGACCTCCTCCCCCTTGGCGCCCTATTCATCTTCTATGAATTGAGGAATCATTGTACAATTGGATTGGATCAATTCAATTTAAAATATTATTGCTTTTAGACTATCACAATGGCAGTTGAACAATTAAGAACATTTATCTGCATATTGTATACTTTTATCAATCAATCAATCAATCAAACACCATTTATAAAGCGCAACACTGTCACTCCTAGGGGTATCTGGGCAATATGTCTCCATTGAAGAGCAGGCCTTGAGTCACTTTCTGAGGTCTGCCACCAAGGGGACTGTATGGAGCTGGAGGGGAAGGTCGTTCCAGGTCTTGGCAGCAATGTAGGAGAAGAAGCAGCCACTGCTGCGGCTGCGACGGATGCGAGGTGTGTGTGCGAGGGCGAGTGAAGAGGAGCACAGGTGTCTGGAGGGTTGGTGGAAGTTTAGACGATGGTTGATGTAGGTAGGTCCGAGGTCATGGAGGGCTTTTAGGCGTGCATGAGGATCTTGAACTGGCATCTCTTCTGTCAGGTGGGGGCAATGTGGGTTCATTTGGGGAGGTCAAGGATGAGTCTTGCTGCAGCGTTTTGTATGGTCTGGAGTCTTCTGAGGAGCTGGGTGGAGATGTCGGTGTAGAGGGCATTGCCGTAGTTGAAGCGGCTGGTGATGAGGGCCTGAGTGATGGTCTTTCTGGTGTTGGATGGGATCCATCTGAAGATTCTGCAGACCATGTGAACTATGTAGAAGCAGGAGGAGGCGACTCATTGACTTGTCGTTTCATGGTCAGTTGGCTGTCGAGGATGATGCTGAGGTTGCGTGCATGATTGGTCGGTGTGCATATAGGTCCGAGTTCTGCAGGCCACCAGCTGTGGTCCCATGCGGAGGTGTTCTTTCCAAAGATAGCACTTCAGTCTTTTCGGAGTTGAGTTGGAGGCAGTTGTCTCTCATCCATTTGGCTATGTTGGTCATGGCGTTGCAGAATTTGGTTTTGGCGTTGGAGGGATCTTCGATGACCGAGAAGATCAGTTGAGTGTCTGCGTTGGAGATTATGTTGAGTCTGTGGAATGTGCCGACATCTGCAGGGGGGGGTCATGTAGATGTTGAACAGGGTGGGGCTGAGGGATGATCCTTGTGAAACACCGCATATGATGTCTTTGTTGCGGAAGTGAAGGGAGGCAGTCGGATGCTCTGCGTGTGTCCTGTGAGGAAGGAGGCGATCAATTTGAGGGTGTCTTGCTGTATGCCTATGTTGTAGAGTCTGGTGATGAGGGTGTTATGGGAGACAGTGTCGAACGCTGCGGAGAGGTCGAGGAGGATCAGTGCCACAGTTTCTCCCTGGTCGAGGGGTGTTCTGATGTCCTCTGTGGTGGCATTCAGTATGGTTTAAGTGCTGTGATTGGCACAGAATCCTGATTGTGATGTGTGCAGTAGGTGGTTTTGATCCAGGAATTCGGTGAGCTGCTGGTTGATGACTTTCTTGAATACTTTGGCCGGGTAGGGGAGCAGGGAGATCGTCCGATAAATTTTGTGATCTCTGGGGTTGGCTAAGGCTTTTTAGTAGGGTTCTGACATCTGCGTGTTTCCATCTGTCAGGGAAGGTTGCTGTGGAGATGGAGGTGTTGAGGATGCTGGTAAGTTAAGTGCTGATTATGTTTGTTGAGAGATTATAGAGGTGGTCGGGGCAGGGGTCGGTCGGCGCCCCGGAGAGGATGGAAGAAATGATGGCTGAGGAGGTCATGGCAGTGAGCGGCGACCAGGTGGTAATGGTTTGGCTGATGTTCGCTGGTGGGTTGAGGACACTGTGGTTGAGGTTGGTGGGTTGGTGGCTGAAATTGTTGTAGATGTTGGTGATCTTGCTGTGGACGTAGTCTGAGAGGGTGTCACAGAGTTCTTGGGAGGGGTGGATGGTGTTCTCAGTAGCTGTTGGCTTGGAGAATTCTTTGACTATTTTGAAGAGTTCCTTTGTGTGGTTGGATGCGGATTGATGTGGGAGGTGATGGCTGCTTTCTTGGCTTTCTTGACGTACCGGTGATAGTTGTTGAGGGCTGTTTTGTGAGCTGCTCTGTCGGCAAGGTTCTTGGTGGTGCGCCATCGTTTCTCCAGTTGGTGGCAGTTGCGCTTGGTGGTTCTGAGTTCCGGGGTGTACCAGCTGGCATGTTTGAAGGTTTTGTTGGACTTTGTATGTTTCAGTGGGGTGACTCTGTCAGCGCTGTCAGTGATCCAGGCGGCAAAGTTCTGGACGGCCTGGTCGAGGTCTGTTGAGGCCTTGGGTTGAGAGATGGTGAGGGCCTGTGACCACTGAGGTTCAGTGACCTTGCTCTAGCTGCGGTGGGAGGACGTCTGGTGTTGGTGTGCTAGGCGTCGGTCATGGTGAAGTGTACAATGGTGTGGTCCATTCAGGTGAGTTCTGTAGTGTGGCTGAATTTGATTCTGTCACTGGAGGTGAAATTGGGGTTGACTGTGTGTTCGGCTTTGTGCCTGGGTTTGGTGACCAGTTGGGTGAGTCCAATGTTGTTTAGATTCTCCAGGAGGGCGGTGGAGTTGGCGTCGTTGGGTGACGTCGATGTGGAAGTTGAGGTCACCGAGTAGGACAATGACGTTGGGGATGGCGTCGCAGAAGATTGCTCTTGGTCCCGGGAGTCTGTCGGAAAGGGTGACTCTTATCGTGGTCTTCGCATCAGTTTGTAGTAGAAAGTTGAGGTGTTCCAAGAGAGGTGTGGGTTCGTAGTTGATGATGGTGCATCTGATGGTTTCCTTGAAGATGATGGTGATGCCTCCGCCTTGTTTGTTGGCACGATCTCGGTGTATCATCTTGTAGCCTTCAGGAGTGGCGGTGGTGATGTTGGGGTTCGAGGAAGGGTTCAGCCATGTTTTGGTGATGAAGGCAACGTCCGTGGAGAGGGTGGTGATGGTGTCCCAGATTTCCGTGGCATGTTTGCAGAGTGAGCGGGCATTGAGCAAGATGCAATGGAGTGGTTGCGGGGTGTTCTTGGTTTTGTGGGCCGGAGTGGTGCAGGACCATTCGTTGGTTGTGTTACAGGAGAAGTGGCAGTGCCAACAGGTGAAGGATCCTTTGGTGGATCGTAGGGAGGAGGAGACACAGCTTTTGCTTTGGCGTCCGGGGTCCAGTTCCAGGAGTTTCTTGGCAGTGTACCGATGGATGGCGGGGGGGCCAGGGGTCCTGGTTCTGGGTGTTGTCCAACCGGCAGTGCGTTGGTGGCGGGTCCGCTGCGTGGCCGTGCGGTGGTCTCCATTACAGGTCCTGGTAGGTGGTCCTGGGAGCTAGGCAAAGACCTGGACCAGGCAGTGAGGGACCGAGACAGCAGGCAGCACAGTGACTGGGCAGGGGTTGCAGCAGCGCAGGGACAGCAGGCAGCACAGGGGCAGCAGCAGCAGGCATTGCAGGGGCAGGGACAGCAGGCAGCGCAGGGACAGCAGCCAGCACAGGGGCAGCAGGTGACGCAGGGACAGCAGGCAGTGCAGGAGCAGGGACAGCAGGAGGTGCAGGGACAGCAGGCAGTGTAGGGGCAAGGATAGAAGGCAGTGCAGGGGCAGCAGGCAGCGCAGGGGCAGGAAAAGCAGACAGCGCAGGGACAGCAGGCAGCTCAGGGGCAGCAGCTGCAGGCAGCGCAGGGACAGCAGGCAGCACAGGGGCAGGGACAGTAGGTGGCGCAGGGGCTGGGACAGCAGGTGGTGCAGGGACAGCAGGAAGCACATGGGCAGCAGGCAGTGCAGGGGCAGGGACAGCAGCACATTACCTTAGCTGGGGTCTGGCAAAAGAGGGGCGGCCCGGCCCAGCCCAGCCCAGCCCAGCCCAGCTTCTTCTGGGCTTTGACAAGCGCGGATGGGCCCACCCTTGGCCTGCGTTCCAGGATGCGGGAGATAGAATGCAAATTTGAAGCCAGAGGAGCAGGAGCAGAACCAGCAGGAACCAGTCCGGGCTCTCCTTCCAGCAGATGAGGCTGCTGGGAGCTGTAGTCAGGCGGTGCGTCAAGTTAGAAGTCCAGCGATGTGGGAGACGGCGTGTGAATATGAAGCCGCAGGGGCAGAACCAGCAGGAACCAGTCCGGTCTCGCCTTCCAGCAAGGGAAGAGGAGGTTTGCACCTTTCTGATAGTCCTTCTTCTCTGTTCCTGAATCGGTTGTTGTTGCCACTATGTTGTGTGCCTGATGCAGGTCAACAAAACGTTCACTGGAGCAAGAAGACTTCTTTGTGTTCACCTTACTGGATCTAAGTATTTCATATAGGTCAGCCCCCTGGGTCCCGAGAGAAAAGGCTGTTTAACAAACACTGTGGCCAACCCCAAGGTCATTGCTATCAAATGGAAGAAAATGTGCAGACTATCTATCCCAGGTCCCAGTGATCAGCTCTGCTAGAAACCAACTGAGGCCTGGCAAGAGCCATTGGTTGGCTGGCTAAGTGGCTGTCTGGAAACTATATACACATCTCCCATAATAGGATACCTCCTGTGACGGAGACCCAGAGAGACGGGAACCAGAGTGATATACAGGTAGCAATAGGACTTCACTGTACCTAAAGGAAGATATGTTTGCATTGATTGGATTCCTTCACAATTTCAAGTGCTGCCTAGATTATGGTCAGCTAGATGGCCTGGCACCAGATGCCACTGCTTTGGATTTAAGTTGACCCTTTGAGCCAGAATATGTGTTCAGCTTTGGCTTCAAGCAGCATTCCTCTGCACCCACCCAGAAAAAGGACTGGAAGAGGAGAAGCTTGGCTGCCCTCTTCTGAGTCAGGACCACGCTCCACAACTGCGAAAAGAAGTCTGCTGTAACTTGCACCGGAGTAAGAAGGTGGATTGCCTTGCATGCTTAGAAGACACATGACTTCCCCCCAATAACACCAATAGCTCAGCTGATGTGAACCCCACCATGAGGGCCAGCTGCCTGTGTGGAGCTGCCTGAGATCAGAGAGTTACCACGCTGCTCAGCTCGAGCCCAGAAGCCCTTCAACATTGGAGAGATTAACATCCTACACCTTCTCTGTTGCCTCCCCTACACCCGTGAAGCTGGATCACAAGACGAGAGGGGAGACCTCAAAAAGCTGAAGAGTGAACTGCTGAAATTAGCAGTTTGCCAGGGTGCTATCCCCCATGTAACATGTACAGCTTTGTCTACCTGAGCACAAGGCCTGTGGGATCCTCTTCACTTTTCTACACCTGGTTACCTGTCCGGGCCACAGAGGTCCCATCCTTTAGCCTGCCGCTGCCCATTCCGGTACCACCTGTGTGAGCATGTGCTCATAGGATGCTAAGGGAACTTGCTAGCATCACCTCAAGCTCTCTTTGTACTGAGCTCAAACCTGTAATGATCACTACACAAGGTAAGTGCCTGAATTGGAAAAAGTGCCACCGAGTGCCCTGAAAAAAAATATAACACTCAAAGCAAACTACATTAAGAACAATCTGAGATATTTGGGAAACTAGACCATGCATGTAATCCTCACCTTTGCACTTCCCCCTTCGATGAGTCCATCCAGATTAATTCCCAACCAACTAGAATCGGTTAGAGTATCCCTGGATTTGGGTAGAACTATGAGTAGCTTTGCATCTAGTGCATATCATTAAGCTATTGAATCAAACGGTGAAATCTTAAAAACTTTTGTTAGTTGCACTGACTGCACAATCACATTTGTGTACTTTTTTCCTGTTTTGAGTGTAAATCTATAAACACTATTATACTCCACAGAAAGGGAAGCTGTCATTATCAGTTTAGAAAGATAACACCAAAAACACCCACAGAAATGAACTGAGAGAAAATGTCATTGTTGACTTAAGGCAGAGGCCAACTCAACACAAGGTTCACGTGCAAGTAAGTGTGGTCTGCTGTTAGACTGCGTTTTGATGTTTAGGAATTTCACTAAAAAATGTGCTTGCTTGGTTGGGAGGTTTATTGTTTACATGCTTGTTTTGACATTTCTCCTAATTATTTTATTACGTGGTGGGGAATGATGAGAATCATGTTTGACCTCCTGGCAGTGTTTTTCTTCTGTCACTGATTGAACGAGCTCTCACCTAGCCTTGCTCAGAAGTCAGTACCCACAGTAGAACATGTACCACATGGGCCATGATTTAACGAGAGCATCGGAAAGAGGCACATACATGTGGAGAGTATGTTGGCACAATATTCTTTGGAGAATTTTGGAGGTATGGCACAGCACTTTCCACTTTCTCACAGCCAGGTAATCCAGTGTCAGGTACAACACCTTCTGCCATATCAGACACAACTGCAGCACAATTCCTTGAAGACATGTTTTGGGAGAAAACTTTTCCTGCAGTTTAAACATATGTGTACCCATTCCATGAGTGCCTGACAAGATGTAAAACCAGTATCCTGACTTTTTGTTTTGGCCTGCAATCACGTTAATCCAGCGTGTGTGCAGAAGCCTAGGCCACTCCATGGTACTGCGAGGTCCAGAACCTGTGGTGTGGCCTAGAGGGGCGACCCTACTGTCCATGCCTATGTGATGCCCTGAGGAAAACCAAAAAGTGGTGTATTGATTGCTTGAATTAATGTCAGCCACTGGTAATTACTCTGCACCACAACACAGTTCATTGTTTTTTTGCCGACTGTGCAAACTCAGACAGGAACCAGCCATAGGCAGATCAGCCATGATACGGTCCGAAAGGAACAGTTCAGCCCAAACTGCCAGGCCAGGTCTCCTCTAAATCAACCCCAAACCAGTTTCATCTCATTTGGGCCTCCTAAGTAGGCTGCAGATTGAGTTGCATGTCACAGTGAGCATGGGACCCATGTCTGGGTATACACATCACACAGAAAAACAAAAAAGTGATGGGTGGATTGCATCAATCAATCACAGAGACTTGTAATTACTCTGAGCCTCAATCCAGTCCATCATGTTTTTGCTCACCATGACACCTTTGATAGGAACTAGCCATATGCAAATCACCTGTTCCAATAGGAATAGTCCAGCACGAAATGCCAGCAGGGGCGGCTCCTCTGCTATGGCGGAGGAGCGTTGCCTCACTGCTGAAATGCAGCAGGCAGCAGAGAAATAAAATGGCAATAAAACTATTTTATTTTTGACTTCCAATCCCCGAGTCTAGGGTGGGACGTGGCCATGTTGCACAAGCAGCAAGGGGAGGAGGAGCGGTAGGCATTGAAAGTGCGCATGTCGGTTTGGCCGGCTGTTCACGACATGTGCACTTGGATATCTCCAGGCTGCACCTTGGAGATATTCGCAGTGCTCAGGGCACAGGCTCCCAGCCCCTGCTGGAGCGTGAAATCGGCCTGCTCCGCCCTATCCAAGATGGCCGGCTGATTTTATTTTTACAATATGGATGCCAGGTCCCTAAGCTTCACTTTCTACCTCTTTAAAGAGGAGTCCACGCTGCCAGAACCTCCCCGCTTGGACCGCTTGGCCGCTCGGTATCAGCACGAGTACACCATTGCTTGGTTTCTGCCTTATCAAAAGCACTCATAGCAGTTCTTCTGTCCTTTGTTTAAGGTAAAGAGGTCCCTTACGCAGATTGAACCATATTCCCACTTACTTTCAATTCTTCCTTGGCAACTCACTTATGGTCCTCCCTCCAACTGAGCCCACCATTTCCTTCCCTGAATTCTTGTGACCTGACTCGTAATCCTTGGAGATCCCTCTTGGTAAGCCTCCTTGGAGTACTCTATTTTTCTTTCCGGACTGGGCCTTCTTTTAATCTGCTTATCTGACATTGCACTTTCATTAATTTTTTTTAAATTTGTAGATGCACCTCCTTCAATTAGTGGATATTGTACATAAGTCATGTGGTTGTGAGTAACAGAACATCTATGTTGTTATGCCATCCTTTGTTATTTTATCTTATAGTTATGTTTTTTTTTCCTTTGTGTATGTTCCATTTTAGGTTTCGTCTGCATAGCGCTTGCGCTGTGCTTGTGAAATCCACTGTTTTTAATATAAAATTAAAAGGGCCTTACATCCCACCCCTCTCTTTCCTGGCTTTTCAATGGTTCCTGTGCTTGCCACTTACTTTTCCTCCATTTCTATTGGCTGTAGCATATTTTCCTGCAGTTACCAATGCTTGTTCCTTATCAGCTTCTCTTATCAGTTTCCTGTAGCCAAAATACTGTTAACATCCGCTTTGGAGGAACTATTTTTTCATGAAGTTTTGCCTCTTTCTGCTTTTTCGTCTTGCAGCAGATTTATATAGAACAACTTTTCACTGGGAGTGATTAAGTGATTTGCCCAGAATGTTGCGCAGCCGAGACTCGAACTGGGATCCCTAGCTTTTGAGTCAGCAGCTCTGGCTACTGTGCCTCATCCTCTCCACTCCTGTGACAGTTGTAAGGGAGCTGTTTCCTTCGTCCCGGACGGTGATTGATAAAAAATACCACTGGTTTTAGTTATGAAATTAAAATTCAATCGCTTTCAGTTCCAAGGAGGCTGTGCACAGACCTGTTTTGTTTTTGTATTGTCATACATAGAAAAGTAAGCACCTGTGGGAGCAACAAGCAGTCTTTGTCTGTCTTCCTTCTGTTCCAGTAGGTGTTGCAGAAGAATATTTGCAATGAAACTGTGATCTTTGGAACTTTCACTCTGGCCCGTCTTCTGTGTCTATCAGCGAGGGTACCTTCTTTCTAGCTACTGTGTTGCCTCTGGCAACCAAACAGCGGCTTGTATGTGTACAGCCTCAGCAGCAGTCAGAAGTAGACTCAGGGCACGAGACTGCTCTTTCCCCCAGGGAACACACAGTGGAACACGTGCATGCACCTCGATCCCTCAACACTCCAGCAATATCTCAACAGAACTGCAAAAGGTAGGAGGCCTGCCGAATGTTCTTGCATTTTCCAGGTCGTCCTTGGAGCTGCGGCTTCCAACCAGATACTCTTCTCCATCCCAAGACTGTAAACCTATTTAACAGCACAGCAAGGTAGGTGTTAGAGACAGTGCTCTGGCCGCTGCTCCACATCCTCTCCACTCCCATGACATTCATCACATAGGCGAAACCGATGCACTGCCAATGCTTGCTAGTTTACTTGTCACTGTCTCAGGCTAACTGTAACTCAAGTCCTGATGATGATCCTGCATTAGTTGTGGATTGAAACGTCGTTGAATCAAGTGCACAGACCTGTTCAGATATGATTAATTGTGAAATAGAGGCTGCTCACGATTGCTATAAATTGTGGTACATATATCACACAGTTCTTATCACTTTCACCTGAACACCGAGCATGTTTTGTACCCCACTATCACTTTATGTACATACACCTTGTTCTGTAATTTCTTGATTATTAAAACATTGTTTTGCAACAGATTTTCTCTCCATTAGTGATTGAATTCCTATGTTCTTAGGGTCCCTTGTTGATTTAAAATGTCCTCGGACACCGGGATGAATGACCTCAACCACCACAGTTGTGCCCAGTAGCCCATGCTCCCCCCAAATAGGGTGAAACTGGAGGAGAAGAAGACTGAGGTTGGTACATTCGCTGATACTCACGGCGCATTCATCAAAACAGAAGATCTCGGATAGCTGTCTGGGATGCCACAACCACCGCCCACGTAGATTTTGGATCCCAGTGGCAGTATGCATGCATTCCTGCTGATTGAAGATAGTGAACTCACTACAGGCCTTGTCTGGACAATTAGCGGTACCCTAGGTAAAGGAGTTACTGTCCATTATATGTCCATTACATGCCTCCAACCCCCAAAACAGTAGAGGAGATTGTTGAAAGAATACACTATTTCCAAGATGATTCAAATCCCTTTATTGAATCCACCATAGGGTCAGTACAGTCAGTCCAGCCATATGTCTCCTGTCTTCCTGCTGCCAAATGACCATCACATTCCATACTTGGTGATGTACCCAAAGCTCCATGGCATTACATCAGCTTAACGTGCCAGCTCCCACAGGTGAAAGCACAGATATCAGGCTCCTCAGGAAGAGAGAAGTAAGTGAATCAGACATGCATGTGATTTGCTTATGTCTGCCCAAGGACCCCAGGACTGGTTGAGTAGAGGGTCCCCCTCATTCCATCCTCAAGAATGAGAAGAAGAGGGAAGATGCTACCTCCAGGAATCACCCACCAGCAGCTTGGGATGGGCAAGTGCCTACTCCTCCAATGTTCGACATTCTCTTTCAATCGTGTACCGCCATAGAGGATTGTCCCAGACAGAGTCTTCCTCAGGGGGGCACCTGACGAAAGGTATTCTCTCACATTGTCTCTCTGAACCAGCCTCCGCCAGTCTCCTAGAACATTTTGGGGTGGGTAGGCTTTAGACACTTCCACTCAGCCATCTGGTGAATCACATGCTCCACCAGGCACATTGGCAGCCTGGCCCTGCCCATCAGACCTACACGACTTTCGTTACTCAGAAGAGGGATTGCCCCGAGACTACCGCTACGGATCTTCCTTACAAAGTCTGGCATTTTGCTACAAGATATCAGCCTGAAGACTAATGTACCCTACAAAGTCCATAAGAAATTGTTTATTCAACTTCTGTTTATCTGAGAAGCCTTGAGAAAGTATCCAAAAGAGTTAACAAGTGAACTCCTGTGTATTCATGTTCCATAATTATTCCATGATTTATAGAGGTTGTGGCGTGCAGCCCGAATCGCGGTCAGCCCCCAACCACGTGCATTAGTAAACATACAGAAACCGAAGCGTGATTCCACTCCAGATCGGACGCACTGCTTAATTCAAGTAACATGACAAAGTTATGTCAAATTCATCCAAATTTCATCCGTTTTATTCAAAGTATTCCAAAAATTAATTTCCATTCATCGTGTTATAGGTGTTGAGCACTTATGTATAACAAAGCTTCGAAACGGCAGATATGCCTCCAGGCCTTTTTCTGTTGCGTGCCATATACATAAATTCATCCTCAGTGATTGATCTTCTCTACCCAATGCATTTCAAGCTTTTATTAGCTCTTCTTCAGGGGTTTCACTATAAGTATTAAAAAACAACCATTAGATTTTCTTAAAAACTCAAAAGTATATACGAGATAATTAACAGTTATTTGCTAAATAATTGACATTTCTCCATATTACCAACTTCTTACTCATTCCCCCAAAGTTCGTACTTGACGATATTTTTTGTAAACCCATTAAAGAGATGGGTTCACAAAAAATATCGTCAAGTACGAACTTTGGGGGAATGAGTAAGAAGTTGGTAATATGGAGAAATGTCAAGATCGGGGTGAGACTCGTTTGGGTAACTGTTTGTAGCGTAGAGATATACGCATAGAGGGAAAACGTCGATTATGGGTGGGCATGAAAGGGAGTAGATCTGACACAGTGACTCCTGAGGCTTGAGCCGGGAGAGGACCATAGCGTTTTTTGCACATGTAAATTGTTCCGATTTTAAAGCTTGGTAAAAACCTGCATTTGAATGTTTTAATATTTTCACCAATCTAATTGAACTCACCGCTGCTATACTGTTAATGAATTTGAGGCTGCTGCTTGGGGGGCAAAGACCTCAGTGCTTTCCGTGATTATCTCAGTGCGGGACCACCATTTTGGGGGTACTGTAGGTCAGCGGGCTAGTCTTCTACCCCTGACACTACATATGGACGGGCTAACGCAACCGCGCAGCACCATAGACTCCTGAGGCTTGAGCCGGGAGAGGACCATAGCGTTTTTTGCACATGTAAATTGTTCCGATTTTAAAGCTTGGTAAAAACCTGCATTTGACCGTTTTAATATTTTCACCAATCTAATTGAACTCACCGCTGCTATACTGTTAATGA
Source organism: Calotriton arnoldi (assembly GCA_963921515.1). Classification (NCBI taxonomy): domain Eukaryota; kingdom Metazoa; phylum Chordata; class Amphibia; order Caudata; family Salamandridae; genus Calotriton; species Calotriton arnoldi. The sequence goes on from CAWUFW010006211.1 coordinate 573,635, forward strand.
ATTTGAGGCTGCTGCTTGGGGGGCAAAGACCTCAGTGCTTTCCGTGATTATCTCAGTGCGGGACCACCATTTTGGGGGTAGTGTAGGTCAGCGGGCTAGTCTTCTACCCCTGACACTACATATGGATGGGCTAACGCGACCGCGCAGCACCATAGTCTCCTGAGGCTTGAGCCGAAAGAGGACCATAGCGTTTTTTGCACATGTAAATTGTTCCGATTTTAAAGCTTGGTAAAAACCTGCATTTGACTGTTTTAATATTTTCACCAATCTAATTGAACTCACCGCTGCTATACTGTTAATGAATTTGAGGCTGCTGCTTGGGGGGCAAAGACCTCGGTGCTTTCCGTGATTATCTCAGTGCGGGACCACCATTTTGGGGTAGTGTAGGTCAGCGGGCTAGTCTTCTACCCCTGACACTACATATGGACGGGCTAACGCGACAGCACAGCGGACGCACGCAGTGGGCGCGCCGCTGGCGCGCCGAAGGCAAGCCCGTCTGCGCCCGTCCACGCCCGACCGAGCCCAGAAACGCTGGCTCAACAGAGGTAATTACCCTAAACCTAGGCGTTTGTCATACTCTGCCGACTGCCTGCATTTGATTAGAACCCAGGAACTTGCAAAGCACTCACCTCACGTAATCTGTCCCAAACACTTTCCACGCTTTTTAGAAGGCCCGGTAGCCTGTGTAAACTGCCATTTTCAATGTGACTCGGAACTGATTACATTATCAGATCCAGGAAGTAGCCAAGATTTAAAAACATACGGTCTAACTAGTCTACTTTGTAACGTTAGATCTTTAGCGAAGCACCCAATTGAAATATGGGATATGATCACCTCACACTCCCCAGATATATGTTTTTTAACAGAATCGTGGCTAAACTCTGCAAATCACCCATCGATCAATTTAGCCATCCCGGAGAGTTATAAATGTATTTATCTTAACAGGGAAGGAAAAATTGGCGGGGGCATTGCCATTGCCTTTAAAAATTCCCTCAATGTGAATTGGATCACTACCATAAGCAACAGCTGTATGGAATTAGGGATCTTTAAGATAAACATAACTACGACAGACAGCTGGAATGGAGCTCTAATATATCGCCCTCCAGGACCCAGGGGCAACTTCTGTGATCAATTGATTGAACAAATAGCTATACATGTCCTAGCATCAAATCAATTTCTTTTGCTTGGCGACTTTAACTTCCATGGGGAAGAATATACCAACCCCGAAGTTAATAAACTTCTACTTAGTTTAGAATTACTAGGACTCACACAAAGAGTTAAAGGCCCAACACATTTGGCTGGTCATTCGCTGGATTTAATCTTCTCCAACACAGACCAATTGATCTGTAAACCCCCAATCCCCCTAACATGGACAGATCACTTTATGATTATGTTCGTTATTAAACCCCCGCGTCTTGTGGGCCCCGTAGTGAATAAAGGACGGCAACAAGAAGCGCGAAGACCATGGCATAAACTAACTCTTGAATCCTTTAGTGAGGCTTTCCATCCCAAACCTCCAAATAGCGATCTTGAAGTATCTAAGCTGCTGGAAGGTTTCAATTCCGCTTTCACGACGGCACTGGATGCAACAATTCCTTTTAAAAATGATGGCCCCTCACGGCGACGACCATCAGCCCCTTGGTACACGCCAGACTTAAAAGTAGAAAAATCCAAATGTAAAACCTAAGAGAGACTCTGGCGGAGAAGGAAAGACCCCCAAGATAGGGACCTTTATAAACAGGCCTTGTCCCAATACCATCAGAATATAAAAAATGCTAGACGAACTTTTATCATAAATCAAATAGAAGAAGCTAGTAACTCCTCAAAGGCCCTTTTCAATGTAGTAAGGGACTTCGTCTCCCCGCAAGTATGTACCCAATCCCCAGTAGAATCCCAGGAGTTTTGTGACTCACTAGCTGTCTACTTTCACAAAAAGATTTCTAATATCTACGCCAATTTCCCGGTTGCTGCTCTGCAGAACTCAGAGACCAGCATCAGATCAGAAGAGCAAGGAAAAGTAACCTCTAGTACTCTGGATTGTTTTCAGATGGCCACGCTAGAGGAAGTCCACTATTCTTTGGTTACAGCTAAATCCGGCTCACCCCATGATCCCTGCTCCCCTGAGATGATGGCCCTCCTAGCCAGTTGCTGTGCCCCCACGATTCAAAATATTTTCAATTGTTCCATACAAACAGGAACTATCCCCACGGCGTGGAAGGAAGCATATGTACGACCTATATTGAAAAAAGCCACATCTGACCCGCAAATACTTATCAGTTACCGTCCAATATCTCTGCTACCTCTGTTGGGTAACCAACTGGAAAGCTTAATAAATAGGCAGCTGGGGTCATATCTTGAAACCAATAAAATTCTGGATCCCTCGCAATCGGGTTTCTGTCCGGGTTTCAGCACAGAGACTGCACTCCTGGCCGTGACTGATTCTCTTAGACAGGTGATGGATGTTAGAGGTTCGATCATTCTGATACTACTGGATCTGTCCGCGGCCTTCGATACCATCTCACATCCAAAGCTTATGAAAAGATTGCAGGCCTGTGGTATCCAGGGAACAGCATTAAAATGGTTGCAGCATTTTCTGTCAGATAGACAACAGACGATCGTATTAGGGCCTTATTCCTCAGCCAAAATGCAGTTGGATAAGGGCGTACCCCAGGGATCGTGTCTAAGCCCAACTCTATTCAATATTTATATGGCTCCGTTAGCAAAGATTGTAGAGCAGTTTGGCTTTGAGATCATTTCATACGCTGACAACACCCAGCTTATGTTTACCGTTGGCCCGAATTTAGAATCAGAAAAAATGCGTTTCTCGGCTGGTATGCTTGCAATCTCAAACTGGATGACCGAGAATTGCCTCCAGTTGAACCCAGAAAAAACGGAAATCATGTTAATGGGGAAAGCCCCAAGCCTTTGGTTGGATGAGTGGTGGCCACACCAATTGGGAGCAGTTCCCGTGCCCAAACAAAATGTAAGAAATTTAGGGATAAAACTTGACCATACTTTAACTATGAAAGACCATGTCGCTGCGACTACAAGCTCCTGTTATTATAACTTACGCCTTCTACGCAGAATATTTCCCTTTCTCCCTACCAACTCCCGCAGAACCCTGGTCCAGGCGATGGTGATCAGTAGACTGGACTATGGGAATGCTCTGCTGGCCGAAGTGGGTGAGACTCTGCTTGCAAAGTTACAGGTGGTTCAGAACACCGCAGCAAGACTAGTTCTGAATTGTCCTGCAGGTACCCACTCCATGCCTTTGCTGAGGGAATTGCACTGGCTACCTGTGAAGAAGCGGTCCTATTTTAAAATTTGCTGCCTCTCTTACAACGCTTTGAGAGGCAAAGGCCCACTCTATCTTCAAAGAAAACTTATCACTTACGTGCCTTCTCGAAACCTTAGATCAAGCACCCAATCCCTTTTGTGTGTGCCCCGAATACGTCAAACTCGTACTGGAGGCAAGGCCTTTTCTTATCTTGCCCCATTATACTGGAACAAGTTACCCATAGCACTCCGTGAGATTCCTATCTACAGTAATTTCAGGAAACAACTAAAAGCTTATCTGTATTAATTTCCTCCGGTTGTCCTCCCTATCAGGTTCCTCAAAAGCGCCGAGATGCCCCCGGGTGACACGTGCGCTATAGAAATAGCATTAACATAACATAACATAACAATATGAATACAGGGAGTTTTACAGGCCATGTTCTTGGCTAGTATATTTACCCCCTTCCTTCTATTTCTCTCATTTAAATCTGGGGGGCAGGAGGACTGGATTCCACAAGGACTTGAGATCTACAAATCTTAAAATGTGTCACTTTTTCAAAAGGGGAGCAGTAGTTTCTTTTATGAGAAATGGGAGAGTATATAATTTAATGTTTACAAAAACCGCAGAGAGCAGCTTCTTCTGTTCCTGCATGGGCAGGGGCGTAACGCAGGCCCCTGCAGTGCAGGGGGCACCAACCGCATCATCACATTCTGTGGGGTGGGAGCATCATCTTTGTTTTATGCCACTGTGGGGTTTTTACAATTTATTCCCCTTGAACTTTGTGGTATCTTCCTATCTACGCGATTTAAATCTCGTTCCCTTCCCTACTTGTTAGTGGTTTTGCCAGGGAACCTATTGTCATAGGGCTCTGATGATGTATTTGGAATGTTAGTGCCAGAGCATTCTAACTCGAGCTCCCCTGAGGCACTGAAGGGTGACAGCTGATGAACAGTGAGCTGTGGCTGAGGTGTATCCTGAAGTACTTGAGTAAAGCTGTTTACTTCATCCCAGTGGCTCCTGTGTACTTCAATACATCGATTTAACACTGGCGACAGAGAATGGGATCCGGAGCATGCAACAGGAAGACTTACAGAAGAGGAACACCTCAACACGTGCCCTGAAGTGCCAACTGAAAAAACATGACTTCCACGGTTGTGGTCTACAAGAAGAAGGGAAACTATAGTGATCTTTCAGTAGGAACAATTACCCTGCCAAGGTTAGGCGGCATTATCGTACTTTCACCAGCCTAACATTTTTTTGTCACTGTCAGCTGTTTCCTCCTTCACTCCAGATCTAGTGCGGAGTAGAGGAGAAGAGCGCAGGGTGGGGGAAGGTACTGCTATACCTGCTCCTGGTGTGCATATGGTGGTAGTGGGCGTAAAACTTTAGCCCTTACTTGTACCTCTTTCAGAGCACACACGCTAGGAAGTAGAGCATCATAATCTTTTTTGATCATGTGCACAGAAGGGTTTCCTCGGTTTCTCATCAAGAAGAGAAGGGGGTATTGTCCAACAGCTTGTGCCAGTGCGAGTAACACTTGGGATCTGTTGTGTGAGTGGTTTCAAGTCGCAGAAGGGTTTCCCAAGCATCACATTAAACAAGCATTGGCATAGCCAATAGGTCTCGCCTTTGGGACCTTATAAGTGTTTAGCTGTGCAACATTTGATGTTGTTGACGAAAGGATATTGTGCTGCAGAAGTAAATAGAGGTGGACAGAGGTAGAGAGGTAGAGAGAGAGGTAGAGAGAGCGGTAGAGTGGTAGAGTGGTAGAGAGAGTAGAGAGAGAGAGGGGTAGAGAGAGAGGTAGAGAGAGGTAGAGAGGGAGAGGTAGAGAGTTAGAGAGGTAGAAGGAGATGGTAGAGAGTTAGAGAGAGAGAGGTAGAGAGTTAGAGAGGTAGGAGATGGTAGAGAGTTAGAGAGGTAGAGAGAGAGAGAGGTAGAGAGAGAGAGAGGTAGAGAGAGGTAGAGAGTTAGAGAGGTAGAAGGAGATGGTGTAGAGAGAGAGGTAGAGAGAGAGGTAGAGAGAGAGAGGTAGAGAGAGAGAGGTAGAGAGAGAGGTAGAGAGAGAGAGGTAGAGAGAGAGACGTAGAGAGAGAGACGTAGAGAGAGAGACGTAGAGAGAGAGAGGTAGAGAGAGAGAGGTAGAGAGAGAGAGGTAGAGAGAGAGAGGTAGAGAGAGAGAGGTAGAGAGAGAGAGGTAGAGAGAGAGAGGTAGAGAGAGAGAGGTAGAGAGAGAGGTAGAGAGAGGTAGAGAGAGAGGTAGAGAGAGAGAGGTAGAGAGTTAGAGGTAGAGAGAGACAGGTAGAGAGTTAGAGAGGTAGAAGGAGATGGTAGAGTGGTAGTGAGGTAGAGAGAGAGGTAGAGAGAGAGAGTTAGAGAGGTGAAGAGAGGGAGAGGTAGAGAGAGAGGTAGAGAGTTAGAGGGGTAGAGGGAGAGGTAGAGTGGCAGTGAGGTAGAGAGAGAGAGGTAGAGAGAGAGAGGTAGAGAGAGGTAGAGAGAGGTAGAGAGAGGTAGAGAGAGGTAGAGAGAGAGGTAGAGAGAGGGAGGTAGAGAGAGAGGGAGGTAGAGAGAGAGGGGTAGAGAGAGAGAGAGAGAGGTAGAGAGAGAGGTAGAGAGAGAGGTAGAGAGAGAGGTAGAGAGAGAGGTAGAGAGAGACAGGTAGAGAGAGACAGGTAGAGAGTTAGAGAGGTAGAAGGAGATGGTAGAGTGGTAGTGAGGTAGAGAGAGAGGTAGAGAGAGAGTTAGAGAGGTAGAGAGAGAGAGTTAGAGAGGTGGAGAGAGGGAGAGAGGGAGAGGTTGAGAGAGAGGTAGAGAGATAGAGGGGTAGAGGGAGAGGTAGAGTGGCAGTGAGGTAGAGAGAGAGAGGTAGAGAGAGGTAGAGAGAGAGAGGTAGAGAGAGAGAGAGGTAGAGAGAGAGGTAGAGAGAGAGGTAGAGAGAGAGGTAGAGAGAGAGGTAGAGAGAGAGAGGTAGAGAGAGAGGGGTAGAGAGAGAGAGGGGTAGAGAGAGAGAGAGGGGTAGAGAGAGAGAGAGAGGTAGAGAGGGAGAGGTAGAGAGGGAGAGGTAGAGAGGGAGAGGGAGAGGTAGAGAGAGGTAGAGAGAGGTAGAGAGACAGGTAGAGAGTTAGAGAGGTAGAAGGAGATGGTAGAGTGGTAGTGAGGTAGAGAGAGAGGTAGAGAGTTAGAGAGGTGGAGAGAGGGAGAGGTAGAGAGAGAGGTAGAGAGATAGAGGGGTAGAGGGAGAGGTAGAGGGAGACAGGTAGAGAGTTAGAGAGGTAGAAGGAGATGGTAGAGTGGTAGTGAGGTAGAGAGAGAGAGGTAGAGAGAGAGAGTTAGAGAGGTGGAGAGAGGGAGAGGTAGAGAGTTAGAGGGGTAGAGGGAGAGGTAGAGTGGCAGTGAGGTAGAGAGAGAGGTAGAGAGAGAGGTAGAGAGAGAGGGGTAGAGAGAGAGAGAGAGGTAGAGAGGTAGAGAGAGAGAGGTAGAGAGAGAGAGAGGTTGAGAGAGAGAGGTAGAGAGAGAGAGGTAGAGAGAGAGAGAGAGAGAGAGAGAGAGAGAGAGGTAGAGGGGTAGAGAGAGACGTAGAGAGAGAGGTAGAGAGAGAGGTAGAGAGAGAGGTAGAGAGAGACGTAGAGTTAGAGAGGTAGAAGGAGATGGTAGAGAGATAGGTAGAGAGGTAGAAGGAGATGGTAGAGAGGTAGTGAGGTAGAGAGAGAGGTAGAGAGAGAGGTAGAGAGAGAGAGAGGTAGAGAGAGAGAGAGAGGTAGAGAGAGAGGGAGGGAGAGGGAGAGGGAGAGAGAGAGAGGTTGAGATAGGTAGAGAGTTAGAGAGGTAGAAGGAGATGGTAGAGAGATAGGTAGAGAGTTAGAGAGGTAGAAGGAGATGGTAGAGAGGTAGTGAGGTAGAGAGAGAGGTAGAGAGAGAGGTAGAGAGAGAGAGGTAGAGAGGTGGAGAGAGGTAGAGAGAGAGAGGTAGAGAGGTGGAGAGAGGTAGAGAGAGAGAGGTGGAGAGAGGTAGAGGGAGAGGTAGAGGGAGAGAGAGAGATAGGTAGAGAGTGAGAGAGGTAGAAGGAGATGGTAGAGAGGTAGAGAGAGAGGTAGAGAGGTGGAGAGAGGTAGAGAGAGAGGGAGAGAGGTAGAGAGAGAGGGAGAGAGGTAGAGAGAGAGGGAGAGAAGTAGAGAGAGGTAGAGAGAGAGAGAGGTAGAGAGAGGGAGAGAGAGAGAGAGAGAGGGAGAGAGGTAGAGAGAGAGAGGGAGAGAGAGAGAGAGAGAGAGAGAGAGGTAGAGAGTTAGAAGGAGATGGTAGAGAGGTAGTGAGGTAGAGAGAGAGGTAGAGAGAGAGGTAGAGAGAGAGAGGTAGAGAGAGAGAGAGGTAGAGAGGTGGAGAGAGGGAGAGGTAGAGAGAGAGGGGGAGAGAGGTAGAGAGAGAGGTAGAGAGATAGAGGGGTAGGGGTAGAGGTAGAGTGGCAGTGAGGTAGAGAGAGAGGTAGAGAGATAGGTAGAGAGTTAGAGAGGTAGAAGGAGATGGTAGAGAGGTAGTGAGGTAGAGAGGTTGAGAGAGAGAGGTAGAGAGAGAGAGGTGGAGAGAGGTAGAGAGAGAGGGGTAGAGAGAGAGGGAGAGAGGTAGAGAGAGAGAGAGGTAGAGAGAGAGAGAGAGGGAGAGAGGTAGAGAGAGAGGTAGAGGGAGAGAGAGAGAGAGAGAGAGTAGAGAGTTAGAGAGGTAGAAGGAGATGGTAGAGTGGTAGTGAGGTAGAGAGAGAGGCAGAGAGAGAGTTAGAGAGGTAGAGAGAGAGAGTTAGAGAGGTGGAGAGAGGGAGAGAGGGAGAGGTTGAGAGAGAGAGAGGTAGAGAGAGAGGTAGAGAGAGAGGTAGAGAGAGAGGTAGAGAGAGAGGTAGAGAGAGAGAGGTAGAGAGAGAGGGGTAGAGAGAGAGAGGGGTAGAGAGAGAGAGAGGGGTAGAGAGAGAGAGAGAGGTAGAGAGGGAGAGGTAGAGAGGGAGAGGTAGAGAGGGAGAGGGAGAGGTAGAGAGAGGTAGAGAGAGGTAGAGAGACAGGTAGAGAGTTAGAGAGGTAGAAGGAGATGGTAGAGTGGTAGTGAGGTAGAGAGAGAGGTAGAGAGAGAGTTAGAGAGGTAGAGAGAGAGAGTTAGAGAGGTGGAGAGAGGGAGAGAGAGAGGTAGAGAGATAGAGGGGTAGGGGTAGAGGTAGAGTGGCAGTGAGGTAGAGAGAGAGGTAGAGAGATAGGTAGAGAGTTAGAGAGGTAGAAGGAGATGGTAGAGAGGTAGTGAGGTAGAGAGGTTGAGAGAGAGAGGTAGAGAGAGAGAGGTGGAGAGAGGTAGAGAGAGAGGGGTAGAGAGAGAGGGAGAGAGGTAGAGAGAGAGAGAGGTAGAGAGAGAGAGAGAGGGAGAGAGGTAGAGAGAGAGGTAGAGGGAGAGAGAGAGAGAGAGAGGTAGAGAGTTAGAGAGGTAGAAGGAGATGGTAGAGTGGTAGTGAGGTAGAGAGAGAGGCAGAGAGAGAGAGGTAGAGGGTGGTGGGCACGGAACTCATTTTGGGCGACCAGTGCTTGTTTTCCATAATCAGATTTCGACCCAATGCAGGCGAGAGAGAGAGAAAGTTAGACAAGAAGGGCTGAGCGAGAAGGGAGGGGGGAATGCCAGCAGCAGAGGCAGGCGAGAGAGAGAGAAAGTTAGACAAGAAGGGCTGGGCGAGAAGGGAGGGGGAATGCCAGCAGCAGAGGAGCTTGATCAAAGCTCACGAAAAGGGAGGGGAGAAGGGAGGAGGGAGTGCGAGCAGCAGCTGTGCACGTGCAAGCAGGCTGGCAAATGGTGTGCGATGTGCGCGCACCATGACAAGAGAGGAAAGCCATATGGCGCCTCTGCTCGTCATTGTGCGCGTACTCGCACGCTCTAGGCAAGCCCAAAAAAAAGTGGTCGCATTTCTAAATGCCCACTTACAAAATGTCTCGCCCAGACCAGCGCAAGCGCTGGCTTCAGGGCGAGACCTAACAAAAAAAGAGACTGGAGTACTGTCCAAGTATTTCAAAGTGCATACCAGATGCACTACTTCAGCGCATTGTGGCAAATTACTGAGAGGAATGCCAGGCTGCAGCACGTCACCGCTCTGATCTGAGGAGGGGAAGTGCCAATGCTCATGATGTCCTCACCTGGCCAGCTGTCGGTGTAAGGTGAGACGACGTGCAAAGTGGCTCAAAATTAGACAAGGATTTCTCACCGGAGCACTGGCAAGCAACTGCTTTTCTTACCTATCAGAGCAGTGTGTGGAGATCTTGAGTAGCATTTCGACTTCCCTGCAGCCTCCTCAGAAAGGTTCCTGCTGAGAAGACAAAGTAATCAGCCTGATACAATTTCCAAGAGATCGTCCCGGCAGCAATAGAGCACATTGCCTGTAGTACAGCGCCACCTACTAAACCTCTTCATGTATACTATTTTTTTGTTGCTTTTGCAAACTATACTAACCTACTTTCCATTGTAGGTTGCGGACAGTAATTGTACTTCATTCAAATAAGTTTATCCTCTTAAGTTTAAGGGTATTGAAGCCATTAGAAGTTACATAAAGTAGAACTTGCATTGAAAAAAAAAACAGATTTGCACTCACTATGCAAAATACACACCCATCCTTCTTTATGATGTCTCCCGGTGAACCACCATTGAAATGAAACAAGTGAAAGAAAGTGTTCCAAATCTATGCAGTAGTATGTGGTCCCAATTTAGGGTTACAAAGTAAGGTAGCTTTGCTACAGCACTATCTAGGAGCACAGGGACAAGAGATATTGGAACACTTACCTGACCTGGTTGTTAACGAGGCAAGGGGTCTCAATGAATATGAAATTAGTGTGAAAAAAATGGACAAATATTTTTTACCCAAAATCAGCACCATAATGGAACGTTATCGCTTCGGGACGAAGAGTCAGAAAGAAGGGGAAACAGTGGAAGAATTTGTATCGGATCTTAGAAAGTTGGCTGCTACATGCAAGTTTGGGGCAACATGTGAAGAGCGCATTAGAGATAAATTGTTACTCATGCAAAATTGAGAAAATAAGAGACGAATTGTGGTTAAAAGATGATCCACCACTAGGGGAGGTGTTAATAGTAGCCAAACAGGTTGAGCATATGATACATTGTGTGAAAGAAATAAGATAGTGAGGAAAAGACGAAAGTGAGTGAAATCACAGAAAATTTGAGTGAGGTACTTGCTACAGGTGTGGAAAGGTAGGGCACATGGCCAACAACAAGGATTCTCCAGCTTTAAAAGTAATGTGCAATAAGTGTTTGAAAAAAGGCCATTTCAGGATTTGCTGCAGAAGTGATCAATATAGCAGAAAATATCCCAAAGATGGTGTAACACAAGTGTGTGATGAGATCATTCTACAGATTAAGGAAGGGGTTCCAAGTAATCCTAAAGATATGATAAACATTGAGGGGCAAAATGTTGAAGCTATGTTTGATTCATGTTCAAAGTTGACAATAATTGCTGAGAGTATGTTTGTGAAAATGTTTAAAGGACAGAAAAAGATGTATAAAATGGACATTAAACCAGGAGGGTATGGGGGGCATCCCATACAGATGTTGGGGTACTTTTGGGGAAGCCTAGTTTACAAGGGCAGATACACAGTCACCAAAGTGTACGTTTCACATAAAGGGGACAATATCCTGGGATGGCCGACACAAAAGGAGTATGGGATATACCTTGACCCCAACAAAGATCCCCAAATACTAATCCAAAGTAGAGACAAAACACTTTTGAGTGTAGAAAAGGAATTCCCTGAGGTATTTAGGGAGCAGCTAGGATGTTTAAGACACTATGTTCATGAGATTAGGCTGAGGGAAAACGCTCGACCTGTATCAGCCAAGGTGAGGAGTTTACCCTTATCCATGCATGAAGGAGTTAGAAAAGATTTGGAGAGACTGTGAAGCCTAGGAGTGACAGAACCAGTAGAAGCCACAGAGTGGTTGGCACCAATTGTGGTGGCAAAGAAAAGTGATGGGGCAGTTTGCCTATGCATAGAACTTGGAGCATTGAACAAGGAGGTGGTGGTGGTGGTGGTGGATAAGTTCCCATTACCCAACATCACAGTGATGATGACCAAGGTAGTAGGAACAAAGGTATTTTCAATGTTGGACCTAACATTGCCAGGTCAGACTACAAACAGAGTCCCAAGAACTTACAGCGTTTGTAACTCCCATGGGGGCCTACAAGTTCAAACGAATGCCATTTGGACTTGTGTCGGCGGCCGCTGTGTTCCAAAGAATAATGAGCAGCATGCTCCAAGGGATCACATGTGTATTCTGCTACCAGCACAATGTGTTAATATTTGGGGATAACAAGGAACAACATGACAACAGAATCAAACAAGTATTGAAGAGGTTCAGTAAACAGGACCTTACCGTAAGAAGTAAGAAATGCAAAATTGGTTGCCAGGAAATAGACTACTTGGGATACAAGATAACAGCGGGAGGTATACTGCCCAAGGTTGAACTTAGAGACTTCATCATGAAGCTAGCAACCCCTAAGACTGAAGAAAAAGTTAAGTCCTTTCTAGGAATGCTAGAATTCTACAGCAAGTTTGCTCACAATTTTGCAAGACGGACGTACCACATCTGTGCCTTATTAAAAAATGGGGTATAATTTGATTGGTGTGAGACATCTCAGGCAGAATTTGAGGACACCAAGGCCGCGTTTGCTTCAGCTTCCAATCTTAATGCGTTTGTATCAGGCAGACAAACTATAAAAACAACAGATGCCAGTTCAAAGGGCCTTGGGGCGGTAATGGTACAAATAGGTCAGAAAGGTGAGGAGACCATTTGCATCTTGATCACTGAAACAAGCTGAAAATAACTAATCAGTGATCAAGAAGGAGGCACTTGCTGTATAGTGGGCAGTCAATAAATTCAGAAATTTCATTTGGGGACAAGATTCTCCATGAGGACTAACCACAAGCCTCTCACAGGAATATTTACTAATAAAGGGTTAGATTCCATCTCAAGTAGAATCAGGAGGTGGCTGATTAGCCTTTAAAAATATACGTTTGGGGTGGAATATGTCCCAGGAGTGAGAAACCGTGTGGCAGATTGCCTCTCTCACCTAGTTGAGAACCAGGAAGAAGCGGAAGTGAATGTTACTTCAAAGGAAGAAGAAGATCTTGACTCTCAATTGGAAGGATCCTGGATGCAGCAACTCCGACAACCTCACCCGTGTGAACATCTCCCAGACTCCTTCCCCCCCTTATCCACTACGACTTAAATGTGTACTACTTAATTGTAGATCAGCCAGTAAACACGCCTCCGATATCTTCGACCTCATCCAACACAATGAGTTAGACATTATCATCCTCACTGAAACTTGGTTAAATCCCGCTTCCACTCCTATCTTGGACCTCCTAGAACCTCCCACTCATGACAATTAGGCTAGACAGAGTTCTGAAGTTGGGCGGTGGCCTAGCCTGTAGCCACAGGAACACACTCTCGATTTCTCTGTTGGAGTCCTCTGCGCCTTCCTCCAGTGAATACCTGTGTCTCGGCATCTCTAGTATGAACCTACCGGTTTGCAAACTTCACACCTTTTACCACCCTCCGGGTGACAATCTCCCCTTCATTGAGCATCTAATGAAAATCATCACTAGCAATGTCGACTCAGCGGTGGCCCAAATCTTCTTTGGGGATTTCAACCTTCACTGGTCTAACCCCAACGACTCCACTGTATCTTGCTTGAAATCATTCTTAATTGATCAAGATCTGACTCAGCACTTCGACCAACCTACTCACACTAAAGGAGAAACACTAGACCTCATCATCTCTAAAGAGCAGACCATCACCCTATATTCAATTACCCCTTGTGATTGGTCCGACCACCGTAGCATCCTCTTTTACATTAACAGGGAGGTATTGATGAGGAAGGCTCAACCATTGAAATCGAAGATATGGAAAAGAGACCTCAGATCAATAAACTCTGATGATCTAGCTGCCCAATGTAAATCTGCCCTCTCCGCCCAAGCTGATTTGGTCGAGGTGCAATCACTCACCGATGCCTACAATTCGACAATTTCCAACATCATGGATGACTTTGCTCCACTCCAACACAAAAATGCCTCAACTAAAATATCCAAACCATGGTATAATGACAACTTAAACACAGAACTACGCAACCTCAGGGCAGTTGAACGGTCCTGGCGATCCAATCCCTCATCGGACCAACTAAAACTCCTTAGAGATGTCAGGTCCTCTACAATAAACAAATCAAGAGTGCCAAGGCTGACTACTTCAGACACCAACTGGATCAAGCGGCAAACCGCCCCAAGAAACTGTTCGATTTGGTCAAACAGCAATCAGTCGTTGGTCCAAACCACTCTGAACTTGGTGGCAGCCCACCCTCATGCGACGATCTTGCCGCTTTCTTCTGGGAGAAATCAAGACTCATCTCTGCTGACCTCACCTCTAAGAAGGCTCTATTGCTCCCTCAAGTGCCGCCTCCCCCCTTGACAAGGACAAATCGACCACCAAGAACAATGCGTCGTGGGGTACCTTTACCCCATTTAGTGAAAATGACATCCACAAGATTCTTCAGAATATCAACCCCTCCAACCACTTCAGTGACCCGTTGCCCCCGGCTATCTTCAAAGAAATCAAGAATGCACTCATCCCCACCTGGACAAGGAAAGTAAACGCTTCTCTTTCACAAGGCACGATCCCCAGTTGCCTAAAAGCAGCTCAGGTATCACCTATTCTAAAAAAAACTAACGCTGACAAATCTGATCTCAATAATTTCCGCCCCATTTCCAACATCTCCACCTTAGCGAAACTTCTAGAAAAATGTGTTCAATCTCAACTTTGTGCTCACATAGAGAATTATCAACTTCTAGACCAGCATCAATCTGGTTTCAGGAAGGGACACAGCACTGAATCGGCTCTCACCCACGTTATGGATGACATTTTAAAAATGCTTGACAAAAACGAATCCTGCCTCTTGATTCTCCTTGACCTTTCCTCCGCTTTCGACACGGTTAATCATGACAACCTCCTATCCATCCTGCAAAACAGAATGGGTTTTGCTGATCAGGTGTTACAATGGTTCTCGTCTTTCCTACATCACAGATCACAAAGTCAAGGCAAACCATTCTCTCTCCCAGCCCTCTCCTGTACTCATGGGGGTCCCTCAAGGGTCCGCCCTATCTCCCATCCTCTTCAACCTTTTCCTGGAACCTCTCGCTAACTCATTAAACTCCATGAACATTTTCTTCCACATGTATGCGGACGACACGCAACTCTATTTGAAAATCTCATCCTTGGAAAACATCATCCCCCTCAACACTACTCTAACGTCTACTCAAAACTGGTTAATGGAGAACCATCTCCTGCTTAACACTTCCAAAACAGAATTCCTGCTCATCTCCCCTCCGAACCAGATCCCCAAGATAGACCTATGGCTGAGTCACCTCACTGCTTTCAATTGCACTCCTCTCATCATAGACTCAGCCAAATCCCTCGGAGTCACCATGGACAAGCACCTGAATATGAAAAATCATATCAGCAATGAATGCAAGGGAGCAAACCATTTGTTGAGGTCACTCAGAAATATCAAACCTTTCCTTCCACTAAATGATTTCAAGCAGGTGGTCCAAGCGCTTGTCTTGCCGAGGCTTGACTACGGCAGTGCTACCCTCTGTGGCCTTCCCAAATACGCCCTGGCTCCACTAAGATCAACTCTGAATGCGTCGGCTAGACTGGTCACAGGCACCAAACGATACGATCATATATCCCCAGTCCTAAAATCTCTCAATTGGCTACCCTACGAAGCTCGAATTCAGTTAAAGATTGCCGTTCTGGCTCACAAAGCCCTTCACTTCAATACTCCCAGGTACCTTGCGCAAAAACTTGAACTATCCTGTGGTTTTAGAGCCTCAAGAAGTGCCACTACCTTCCTCCTGAAACCACTGATCCTTAACAAAAAAAAGAACTTGTCACCGAGCCTTCTCCGGTGCTGCTCCAAAGATTTGGAACTCTCTTCCACCGGAAGTACGCAGAATCTCTTCAACGAAGGCTTTCAAATTGGAAGCTAAACGATTCCTTATGAACAAATTCCTACCCTAAGAGGGATACGCTCACTTGCTCGGATGTTGATATTGCATTTATGTTATTCCTCCCATCATATTGTAAAGCGCTCTGATATCCTTCGTGATCTTGTTCGCGCTATATAAAACTTTATAAATAAATAAAATAAATAAGGAGTATGTGTAGTCACTCAAGAGGCAGTAGGGAAGACACAGTGGAAGGAAGAATTGTTGTTAGACCTATGTTACAGAGAGTATGCAGTAACGCAAAAGAGGGGTGGACAGGCCAGGATAGACATGATGAGCAACTCAAACCATATTGGATAGTAAGAGAGGAACTGTCCATTGTGGATGAGTGTCTCTTCAGGGGCACCAAGTTAATCCCTCTTAAATCTTTGAAAGACAAACTGGTCGATCTGGCCCATGAATGACATTTGGGGATCACCAAGACAAATCAGAGACTACGTTTAGACTTTTGGTGGCCTTACATGGATTTAGACATAGAAAGGAAGATACAGGAGTGCTTACCGTGCACTTCCAGCGACAAAGTACTCAAACTCCACACGCCTCCCCTGCATTGTAGACTCCACCTGATGGCCTCTGGATAAATATAGCCTTAGACACAATAGGTCCATTCTCAGGAGAAAAATAATCACCTTACATCCTGGTACTAGTAGACCTGTTCTCCCGTTGGCCTGAACTGAAGTTCGTCTTGGAGATAAACACCAAAACGGTGCTAAAAGTTCAGGTAGAGGTGTTCCTGAGGGACGGTTTACCCAGCTCCATACAAATGGATAACGGGGTCCAATTCTGCTCACAAGAAATGAAATAATTCCTACATTGCAATAGGATATGACGCAAGCTGAGTGCTCTCTATTACCCTGAAGCCAATGGGATGATAGAGAGGTTAAACAGAACCATTAAGGAGGGCATCCAACTAGCCAAAGCCAGTGGGCTCAGTTGGAGAGAAGAGGTCATCAAACGGCTAAAAGCCTATAGCCTGACACCACACCAAATGACCAATGAAAAACCTTTTGAGCTGATGAAAGCGAGGAAGCCCAAATCCAGTTTGGTACCAGGGTGGCTGAAGTGGCATAAGGGGTGGATAGACTTTAGCAGAAATACTAAACAGAGAGAAAGAGAACATAAGTTACAAGCTAAAAGTAAAGCATGATATGACAGAATACATCGAGCTAAAGAGGAGAACTTCAAAGTAGGTGATCTAGTCAAGGTCAAAGCCTCCACAGGGAAGGCGAAATGGTCAGTGTTCACTGAACCAATGAGAATAGTGAAACTCCTAAAAAATGCAGTGAGAACTCAGGATGGGAGAATTTGGAACACGGGGAGGGTTGCAAGATGCATCACTCCTGGAGGGTGTTTAGGGGAAACAATGGTTCTGTTGTGGCCCAAAGGTCCGGGAAGACAAGTAGTGGCCCCAAAGGAGACACTATGAGAGATTTGAGGACGACAATTAATCTCACTGGGAGCGGTAAGTAATGTACAAGGGGACATATAAGTCAGGTAAAAATGTTATTTATTCTAAAGAAAATTAGTTGTCATAGTATTCATAGTCTCCCAGTCTCAATTCAGATTGCTCACCTACTGTATGTCCTGAAGATGATTCTAGTATCTGAGATCGAAACGCCGTCGACCCCCTACAACAGGAACTCCTCACATTATGTAAACTCCTGTGGAGTTCCTACTTTTGTTGTCAATGCGATGTCCTTGTTTTAAAGTCACCCTCACTTTGTCACGTCACGCTTATTGTCACTTACCTGTGCGAGCACCTGAATTATTTATTTTATTTGCAGAGTTTTATATAGCGCTGGCTAGACCCGGAGTTATCAGAGCGCTTTACATGAGGATTAGCGAGTTACAAAATTACGTCAGTTACAGGAGCCTAGAAACATATGAAAAAAACAGTGTTACACAGTAACATGAGTTACTAGACTACTAGAGAATACTATGACAACTAATTTTCTTTAGAATAAATAACATTTTTACCTGACTTATATGTCCCCTTGTACATTACTTACCGCTCCCAGTGAGATTAATTGTCGTCCTCAAATCTCTCATAGTGTCTCCTTTGGGGCCACTACTTGTCTTCCCGGACCTTTGGGCCACAACAGAACCGTTGTTTCCCCTAAACATTATATCACCCCAGGTTCACATATCGGGGTACCCTTGTTTTCCTATACTACTCACTCCTGGAGGGAGCACGACCACAGAGGAGGTTGACAGAAAAGGGGACCCCAAAAGAGTCAGTGCACCTTCAGAGAAGGGGTTCAATATCCAGTTAGCGGGAGGAGAACGTGCCGCCTGAAATTTCTTAATGACTTTGTAGTTACTACTACAAGAAAGTTATGGCTTTTAGTCTTCCCATGAGGGCCGTCTCGCATATTGTTGTTTTCTCCCCGCCTATTCACTTCTAATTCTTTTTCCCTTTTCAATTCTCTTATAGGAGGGGAACCTGAAGTTATAAAGAAGGGGGATGTGTGGTATCTTCCTATCTACGTGTTTTCTATCTCTTCCCTCTTCCCCCTCTTCCCTACCTGCTAATAGTTTTGCCAGAGCACCTATTGTCATATGGCTCTGATTTATGTATTTGGAATGTTGATCTTCTTCAGAGGTACTTCCCCTTTGGTTATGGTGAAAGATGGCGCATTCTGACTAGGGACGCGCCTGCGTTACGTGTTACCCTAGGGGTTAGTTTGAAGGTGTTACCTTTTCTCTCTTTTCCTCCTCCATGTTGCAGGGCGGAGTGAATGACGAGATCTCGCTGTCGGCTTACATCACATCGGCCCTGCTGCAGATGGGAAAGACAACCAGCGTGAGTACCAGTGGCCTAGCGCTGATGCCATGTTGGGCCCTAGTGGAAGCTACCACAATAAAGACTGCGGGTGCACACTATGTGCACCTTCGCTGAAGCCCATAGCCTTAATGCACACTTCCTTCACTGTCTCTGAAATCCATGTCCCTAATGCACAAATTCTGCACTGTCCCTATAATCCATGTCGTCACTGCATACATCCTGCACTGTCCCTGAAATCCTTGTCCCAACTGCTCACCCTCCGCAGTTCATATCCTGTCTGCACCCTCCCTGAGATCCATTGCCACATTGCACACTCCCTGCGCTGTCTCTGAAATCCCTGCCTACAGTGCACACTCCCTGCACTGTCCCTGAAATGCATGTCTCCACTACACACTCCCGGCACTGTCTCTGAAATCCATGTTACCACTGCACACTACCTTCTGTGACCCTGAAATCTATGTCCCCACTGCACACTCCATGCACTGTCCCTGAAATCCATGTCTCTACTGCAGACATCCTGCGGTTTATATATATTCTTTGCGCAGTCCCAGAAATGCATGTTTCCACTGCACACGCCCAGCACTGTCCCTGAAATCCATGTTCCCACTCACACTCCCTTCTGTGACCTTGAAATCCATGTCCCCACTCAACACTCCCTACACTGTCCCTAAAATCTTTGTCTCCACTACACACATCCTGTGGTCTATATACTCTTTTTACTGTCCCTGAAATGCATGTCTCCACTGCACAATCCCGGCACTGTCCCTGAAATATTCATGTTCCCACTGCACACTTAATGCACTATCCCTGAAATCCTTGTGTCACTGCGCACATCCTGCACTGCCCATGAAATCCATATCACCAACGCACACCCTCCTCAATTCATATCCTTTATGAACTCTCCCTGAAATCCATGTCCCCACTGCACACTCCTGCACTGTCCCTATAACCCATGCACCCACTGCACACATCCTGTCCTGTCCCTGAAATCCATGTCTACATTACACACAGTCTGTACTCGCTTGGGCTGAACCACCGCTGTGCTCCGAATTAAAGGGGGTGTTGGTTCAAAAGCAGTCAGCCCACTCCTTTTACACATCGAGTCCTCCCTTCACCTCCAGAAAAGGCACTGACGTGTTTCAGCTGTATCCACAGCCTAGTTTACACAACACAGCGCCATCTTCAACAGGGTATTTAAAGTGCACATGTGCATATCAATTCATAAACATAGAAAACAGACTTACAACTATATTAAAGCACTGTTTTACTTCCACCAATGTGCAAAAATGTGCAAATAAATTCATTATTGAACTGTTTCATGCTGCTGGAAGTCTAGTCAATATTAACATACTTTACTTAATCACACATAACTAAATAAACTTATTATCAGCAAGGCAATTTTTATCTTATTTGAGTGCCAACCCTATTTAGTTTGAAGGTTTTTTTCAATGTTCAGCCCATCACTCATATTAGGACAAATGTACCACCTCTCATTATTCAAATCTATGGCTTTTGGCACAATATAACGGCAATTAATTGTTATACTTTCCAACTCTGAAAAATTTTGTATGCTTTTGCAGCTCCCTTTTATATGGATATATTACATAAGCAAGTGTTGGAAAAGTGTCCCTACCTAATATCTGTTGCACATAATTACTGCTAGTATGTTATTATGTGTACCTAACAGTAAACTTTGCATTACTGGTTACACATATAACTATTATTGTACTTGGTGGTGTGTGTGTGTATAAAATAGTCATATTATCACTAACAAAGGCTCCTAATACTAAGGATAAGCTGCTAGATGTGCTACAGGTGAGTATGTAGCTCTTCCTCCGCGTTGAAACCTCATGGAATTTTTGTGTTAAGCTAAATTTAAAGCTGGATTCTAATCTCCTTAGCTGTTTTTTGATATCTCCTCCTCTGATGTTCTTGGCGACCGAGTCAAACACATACATTGTCACTGCTGTTATGTATTTCCTCAAAGTGGCTGGCTATGGGATAAGTTTTGTGCTTGCTTTTGATGGCTCTCATGAGTTGTAACACCCGCTTATGTACTTGTAGGATAGTACTAAGCACTAACTCACAAGGGCATGTTAAAACGTAAATGAGAAATCCACTATTGTAATGGAAAGGATCTCTAATCTTTCTCTGCCTCTTTTCAATGAGAGAGAGGAAATCTTTCTTAATAGTTCCGTATTTGCAGGATTTCTATTAGCTACACTTTTCATTTCCATGACATCTCTAGGCTACTTTTTAACCAGCATATCCTCAATTGATTTTACTTTCCTGAAAGTAATGCCCAGTTTCTTAGGGATGAGTTTGCCTAAAACTTTATCATTCTTGACCAAATGCCAGTGTTTCTTAAGTATTTTCCTGATTACGCCTTCCTGCCTTTTGAATGTAGTAATCAGCATACATTGGGACATCTTCCAAATGTTGTCATTTCTTTTATTATTAAAGAGCATGCTCTCCCACTTCCTCTGATTTGCCCTAAACCTTGGCTGGGTAATTATTTGGGCTGGGTACCCCCTTTCCCTGAAGGTCTTTGCCAAGCTGTCTTGGACTATATTAACTTGTTCTACCTCACTGCACTTCCTCACCACCCTCAAGTTCTCCCCTTTACAACTTGTAAGAGCCATAAAAACAAGGACAACCCTTATCCTGTGGCCTGCCACTAGAGGAAGTAAATAACAATGACACAAAGTTATGACACTATGTGATTGATTGGATCCCGAAGAACATCAGAGGGGTACATAGGGAAAAAGATTGAGTAAATGTACTCCAGCTAAGAGCTACAGAAAGTCCAGCACCATACATGGGCAAACATTGGTACTTCCACACCCTCCCATAATAGGTAATGGAGGTAGGGACTTAAACCAAAACCCCATAGTAAATAATGTTAAATTAAATTACTCAAACTAGATAAAAATATTAATACATTTAATTTAATTATAAAACATGATCTAAAAATAAAACATATTTATTAATTTATTTTAAAATATTTGAATTACCTATTCTAATTAAAAAAATAAATGTAATATTAATTTCTATTAAAATATAATTTCAATTACTTCCAATTAATTAGTCACATTCAATAAGTTTTATTACATATTAAAAAGTAAATTTATTACATTAGGTGGGAACTTCAGAAAAATAATTCTAAATTAATATATTCTAAATTATTACATTTATTTCCTTCTTCCGTTAAAATAAATCAAAAGCTCTTTTTTGCACAGAGAAACAAAATATGCCCTTCATCTCCCTGGGTTCATCCATTTATTTGCTGCACAAAATGTGGCACGTTTCGGCCTTGGATCGTCTTTGTGGAGTAGTGTGTTGGTAGTTCTCCCACCTAAATACAATTTAAAATAAAGTGTAAAGACATAGAAGATAGACAATTAAGTAAGAATTACAGGTATGCGCTACCGAACTTGCCTTGAGACCAGAAATAATAATAATTTGTGGAGATTATAAGTGTATCCAGTCACCAAAAATATATACTACCAAAGAATGTCCTGTGAACGGGAGGCTCAAATTATGCAGTACTATAATTAGACTTATGCATGTGCTACATTTAATTAATACATGACAAAATAAACACAATGATAAACCTGGCTTCACCTACTACTTTTAGCCACATAAACATGTATATAATTACAAAAATGTTTTCAGATCATACGCCCCTATTTTTAAATGTTGAACTGGCATTAGTACAAAATCAAATACTTAGATGGGCATTTGAAAGGGGACTATAAAAGGACAGAGTAATGTAAAGATATATGAGCAGAAGTAATAGATTTGTTTGAGAAAGGGTCAACAAATATTTGTATTGTACGGGATACCAGCAATGCATTTATCAAAGGCGAAACAATTAGATATATATCATATAAATCAAAACAAAAAACTCAATAAATGAAAAACTGTCCTTGACTTAGAGAATAATCACGATGTTGCTGTGTGAAAATTGTATTAAGAAGGGAAATGGGATATGTATATTACTTACGAAAGCTAAAATATGTATATGCCAAAACAACAGCCACATATGAAACAAAGAGGCAAGAGGCATATGAATAGTGAATCTTTTGATGAAATTTTAGCACATAAAATGAGTGACAAAAAATATACATATAGGATATCGATCATGCTTGACGAGCAGAACTAAGTAATCAGACCACAGAATTCATTAAGTTGTTCCAGACAAATTATGCCCAATTATATAAAGAATTGTGAAGTGTCTGTTGAGGAAATTATCTCATATTGTAACATTGCATAATTATAACAAAACTGACATTAGAAGAAGTGAATGAGTTTAGAATACCCATTGTCTTAAATGAAATAATTGAAGCCAGAGAATATATTAGCTAATGGGAAAGCCACTGGAGAAGGCTTTTTACCAGCTGAATTTTATAAAACATTTAATTTATTAGCTGCAAATGTGTTCGGATTATGCAGAAGGTTAATGCATGGAGAGGTAGTTCCCATCTTATGGGAATAAATAAATGTAATAGTATTCTTAAAAAAGGAAAATCCAAACTAGAGAAAGAATCATTCTTTGCAGCTGATACTTTCTGCCTTTAATGCAACCCATATCTTCTCTGTTCACTCCTTGCAACCCCTATTCTCTTTGGTCTCTCCTTCCAGACCCCATTTTTTCTGCCCTCAGACTGTCATCAATATTCTCCATGAGCAATTTTTGCTAATTGTATGATTTTGACGCATTGAAAGCAATTCTTTACTTCTCTCTCAGGGGATCTCCACTGAAATCATAAGCACTGAACAGTCCCGCCCACGTGCGGAGATCCCGGAGCACTTCTTTAAAATATATATTTTTAAGTGTATGTGTTCACCTTGCTTCAGGAAGGCCAGGATTAACACTTAATTTATTAAATCGTTTTGCAACCTATAAATGAGGCTATATTGGCCAGCAGGTTTAATTTACATAAAAAAGGGTTAATATATAATTTTAAGAAACAGGAAAATTACCAAGAGTTGAGTAATAAATCTCATTCACAAACCTTTTTTTAAAGGAAAATGGCGAAGAAGGAAGAAGACAATGTAGAGTTATTGGCTGCAGTTCTGCACATATGAAAAGTGACTCTGCTCATGTAAGGGCTTACAGCCCACCAATATCCCATCATGCTTAGCAGGTGGCAGTTACCTCAGTTCATTTTTACAGAGCAGATGCTAGTATAACTAAGGAAGCAGACTATTAATCTTTTTTCCACTGGGGAGGAGGGTGGGTTGCTTATATATATCTGTTGCAGGGATTCTGCTTAGAAACAGAACTATGCCTTGGACTTCAGAACATCAGTACGCAGGAACTGAGTAACCATACCTCACCAGTACTTATGAACCCCGATCCAGACTATCTCATAGTGCCTTACTTGCCCTCCTAACCCTTCCAGAGAAACAAGTAATTTGGCACCCAGAACACAACACTCTAGACCCTCTCAGGGATCACGGTTGCAGGCCATTACCTTTCGTTCTCCCACTTGTGCCTATCCACAATAAACAAAAAATGAGACCCGAGAAAGCTTACAATATTTATTGAAGCTATCGTGCTCTATTTTGCAATAGCTACAGTGCAATTAAAAGGCATATGCAAGTCAAAAATGTGGTTATCATAATCAGCAGACTATACACAAAAAAAGCCCTGTCATATTGCGAGACACATCTGCCTATGCCTCCCCTAATAATAGAAACACAGTTTTGTATTATATATCTCTGGGATCAATAGGAGACCCTATATCTGGCATATATAAATGGTTGTTCTGCATCTCAGGCCACGGAGCTCTCTCTCGTCTCGGGACCTTGGCTCTGCGTGAATGTGTCCTCTCTGTTTTCAAAAGGACAAATTCTGGTTTATATGATAGGAGTTGCATATTCAAAACAGCAGCTGGATTAGTCTATTATTTCGGTGTTAGTGTCCGAACACAGAAAACAGAGCACTGTATTTTTTACATTGCATGAAATGTTCCATCTGTATCCCAGCAAAACAACAAAATAACAAAAACATGTGCAGCCTATTTGTCGAATAAATGTGTAGCACAAAACAAGCATGCTTCTGGAAAGCAAAATCAGCCTACAACGTGGAGTTGGGCTACGTAAGGGAGGAAACACAGTGGGCCTATAGCAAATATACGACATATTATAAAGAAGTGCTCCAGGATCACCGCATGTGAGCGGGAAAACTCAAAGCTTATAATTTCAGTGGAGATTCCCCTGAGAGAGAACTAGGATTACAGGTAAGAAACCATTCTTTCTCTTTGACACTACCTGCAAGATATATCCTGACTGCATTTTCCCAGCTGCTTGTAAATTTCTTGAGATTTTATCCTTCGAGCCCACATCGTGCAAACAGTACCTGAAAACAAAATGGAGTGTATTTTGATACTAAAATGACAAAAATCCAATCAGTAGGATCAGAGTTTTTAATTTTTTATGTTTTTAGTGAAAACAAATGCCTAAATAATCAAAGCGCCAACAGTGGACATATAGTCCAGCAAGACTGGGTCAAAGTCGAAAGTTAAGGCCGACCATGATGGAGTGCGTTTCGGATACAAGAAATGGATTGGTCCTGGTCAGTGCTTACCTTTGGATGTAAAAGAATTCTTGAAGAAAATGTTCTGAGAAGGTAAAGTTCAGCGTGGCAAAGTTGCTGGTGTTGTCCAAGGAGGGAGCTTTGTCGTGGACGGCCTGGGTTGAAGCCATGGTGAAGATTTCTACGTTCGGACTTAGTCGCCGAAATGGAAGTCAAAAATCTCCAGCGGGACTGGACAGAGGCCTGCAGCCAAAGACAGTTTCAGAAGGTTGGATACCTCTTTGGCGCAGGACTGATGAAACAGATTTGCTGTGGAGAAGAACGTAGCGGGAGAAGCTGCAAAGTCAATGCCACCGGTGATGCACATCGGGCATATAGGCGAGCAGGGTATTTCCGGTCTCCTCCTGGTTCTCAGAACACTTCTGAGCCAAAATGTGTCAAAAGTCCTCAGTTTTGGAAATTGGCCATCTGGGCACATATGGTACCATAACCTACGGTCCAGGACTAGTGGCATACCTCTTGGGGGTTCAGGGCTAATTCATGCTGGGTCCAGGTGCGGGTTCAAGATGCTGGGAGCCTTTTATGTCCCTGTGGCTCTGAACAGGAGGCCAGCAAACTGGCCCTGGGAGTCATTTCTAGCAGTCCTGGCTGCAGATGAACTTGCAAGGCTCAGCAGCAATGCTGGTCTCTGAGGGTTCAAGTCAGGCACCAGGCAGCAAAAAGTCCTTCAAGGTACAGCAGTAGTCTGGCAGCGTGCACAGCATGTTACAGCAGCAGGAAGTCCTCTGAGAGTCCTTCCGCAGGTCCATTAGTGAACTGAAGAGTGGATTTGAAAGTCCTATTTTATACCCTAGTGCCCTTCTTCTGGAAGGTGGGAGTATCTTCTAGAAAGGTTTTTTAAGTGCATGGAATTTCCCGATTCTCTTGTCCTGGCCCCAACCTGGCTGTGGTGACAATACAGGGTCTTTTGGCCCTTTGTGTGATGGCAGAGCACAGGCTATTCAGGTGTAAGTGTGGCTGTGCTCAGCTCCACCCCCATCCTGCCAGCAGATGGCTCATTGTGGCACACCCAATCCTTCTATTGTGTGACTGTCTGAGAGGGAGTCACAAAGTATAACTGTCAATTACACCCAATCATGTTACCTAAGACAAACTGTAGGCACAAAGGGCTGAGTGAAGGTAAATACCAACTTTATAAAAGTGTTTACCATTTAAGAGGGTCTATCATTACAATTTCATAGGTGCCAAACATGATATATCTTCCTGCTCCCAATTAGGAATTACAGCTTATTAAATGTATTAAGGAATCCCTAATGTTATCCCATGAGAGTGAGGTCTCACAGTAGTGAAAAACGAATTTAGGAGTTTTCACTACCAGTACATGTAAAATTTAAAAGTACACAGCACCCTGCCAAATGGGCTACCTAGGGCCTACCTTATGACTAAATACACTGTGAAGGAAGACCAACTTAAAAATGCTTTTGAGAAACTCAAAGTCCTGGAAAATTGCTCAAGGCAAGAAAATCTCCACATCCGAGGCCTCAGCAAGGAGATTCTGGACACTAATCTCGAACCCTTTGGGGTGGGAATGCTTTCCTTGCTATTAGGGGATAACCGACCTGAGATAACAGCAGACAGGATACATCGTGTAGGCCCCAGGAAATCCTCCCAACAGCAATGCCCCAGAGACATGCTGATCAAGTTCCACTATTTAGCAGAGAAATGGAAGGCCCTCCAGAAAGCTAGAAAAGCAGGAGAAATGAGTTTTCAAAATTACTCTTGTACAATATTCTAAGATGTATCAGAACTAACTCTGCACAGACCTGCGGCCTTTCAGCCTATTACCTCGAAACTACGAGAGGACGGGATTCGTTATAGATGGACTTATCCCTTTGGCCTCTCATTTGAGCTAGGAGCAAATGCCATACTGTATCAGACCCAAAGAGTGCGGCCGCCCTGCTGGGCATCGCACTCATTACCTCATCTGAAGCACCGTGCATGGGGGACACCGTACAAGGACCCTCATGTGAGTCAAGGGAAGAGTGTTGTCGAGCATAACCATCATAGGGGACATTCCACCCAAAGAACGGACACAATGCATGGCACACATGACTTTGAGGATTGGGGTGGGGTGGGGGCCACCGGAGACCCGGGGCCACCCAAGGAAGGGCAGTTGGACACTGCCACGACATGCTGTAGAGGATCAAGAATGGCTCCGGGGTCGCTGACGCAAGGCTGAGTTGGAAATGTAGTAAGATACTGTGCTACCCCTTGGGGCCCGTCAGCAGATCTTCATAGTAGCAGGCCTCACAAAGACCCAGCCTAAGCATATGCCACAGCCACGAGTAAAAGCTGGACTCCATTGACAGTGATGGCCTTATTTATCTAATACATTGCATGCGAGGAAATACCGGGGTGCACCCAGGGAACCCGAGATGACCCCCAGTAGGAGTCCCCCCTGCGCAGAGTAACAATCAATGGATGGGAGTCTTTGGGGGGGTGATGGAACCCTCCAGGCTGGACAGGGGATGCAACATTCATCATCCAGTTTGCGGCTGCACTCGCAGGATGGATGCGGATGTAACATAAACACAATTATCATTTGCTCCTGGTGGAATGGCTCTATTGGAGTGTATTAGTCCGCCTCCGGGTTGGGCCGGTCCGGCTGTGGAGATAGGCCTCTTGTCCACATACTTAGAGATAAAGGGGGTGAACCTAACCCTCTCCTACCAAGCTATTCAAACAATCCGACACTACACCAAGCCTCATGCAACGCATGATGATTTGTTATTGGTTAATTATTGTTTCTTGATTTGTTGTGGAATGTTTTGGGGGAATTGGGGGTGGGGGAAGGACCGTTGCATCCACCTTGCCCATTCTTTCTTTAGTTTCTTTACCTGACCTGCATTTGCGTACCACTTACTCAGACACATCCATGATCCAACTCGTCTCACTAAATACAAGGGGACTCAAATTGCTGAATAAACGTGGGCGTTCTGGCCCTCCAAGAATCCAACCCAGACATAATCTGCTTACAAGAGCCCCATCTCCTCCACATGGATTAGGGGGAAATGAAGCATACAACATACTCAACAAGCTGCCACTCCTCAGCCAATACCAAGCAGAGAGGAGTGGCAATATATTTTATGTGTAATCTCCCAGTTTCAGTCATGCATGCCTACATGGAAGGAAGGTATCTCAATCTCGTGGAGACACTCCACGGTACACCTCTCACTGGAGCTACAGTATATGCCCCAAATGCGGCTCAGGGCACGGTCATGATAGACTTCCTGGGACAGTTAGCAGAGCTGGCCAGAGGGGACATCATGCTGGCCGGAAATCTGAATATGGTTTGGAATCCATACATAGACGGGGGGTGGAATGACAAACATGCTGGAGCCTCCTCCAAGAGGCTGAGAAAATCCAATGAGGATTAACACCGACATGAAGCCTGGGGAGACTTCAATCCCGTGACGAAGGCCTACACTTTCTACTCTTATGTACACCGCACCCACTCCAGAATTGATTATATCCTACTTAACAAATCTCTCGTGGGACATATCCGAACGTGGAAATTGGCCCCATATCAGATTTCTGATCACTTTCCAATCAGGATCCAGCTAGAAATGTGGAATGCAAGACATCTGGGCACATGGAGCTTACACCCCTCCATACTTAGGGACCCAGTCACTAAAAGCGAGATAGTCATAATACTTTATTTGATTTCATTAAAAAATCATAAAAGGGTATGCACACCACCATAATACATTGTAAAAGCGAGATAGGACAAAAAATAGAGGAATATTTTGAAAATAACGAAGGTGGAGAGGTGCCGATCCCAGGGATATGGGATGCATTTAATGCAGTGGTTCGGGGTCACTTTATAGCAGTGGCCAACAAATGAACGCTTCTACGTAAATTTGAAGTACAGTCGGAAACTCGAAGATGAGATCTGGGAGATTGAGCAGGAGTGGCAGCAGCGGCCCTCCCATTGCATAATGCAAACACTG
Source organism: Calotriton arnoldi (assembly GCA_963921515.1). Taxonomy (NCBI): domain Eukaryota; kingdom Metazoa; phylum Chordata; class Amphibia; order Caudata; family Salamandridae; genus Calotriton; species Calotriton arnoldi. The sequence goes on from CAWUFW010006211.1 coordinate 602,331, forward strand.
ACGACAGTGTAGGGTCAATTGCGAAGCACTGCACTAACCAAGCGGAGCTCCCCGTGGTCCACCTTAAAAAATGAGCCTATGTAGCAGGAGATAAAGTGGGCACCCCTCGGCCGGACTCTTGCGAGGCAAGTGGGAAAAAGAGTACATGAAAGAAATAACAACCTCTTCTGTAGCCCAGGTATTATATGATGAAGGGAAAGTCTACGAATTCTGCGCATTCTACAAAAAACTCTATAAGGGAGCTTCCCAACCGCCAGGAGAAAGGGATGCTTTATTGGAGCCAGTCCAAATGACAAAGCTCATGAATGACCAAAGGGATTCACTGGAGGGCTCTATCTTCCTAGAGGAGGTGCGCTTAGCTATCAAGACCCTAAAAGCTAACAAGACTCCCAGCACCATATGACCTTACAGCCAAATTTGATAAAATGCACTCTTCCCAACTAATCCCAAAACTTATGAACCTGTGCCTCCACGGGGACCATCACCCAGGCAATGGGAGAGGCGGTGGTGATGGTCATCCCAAAACCAAATAAGGATGTTAAGCAATGCACCTTCTATCAACCTATAGTCCTACTGACCATTGACACTAAGCTATACACAAAAATCCTTGCGACCCGACTCAGCACGCTGCTACCCATCCTGGTACACCCAGACAAGAGAGGCTTTGTTCAGGGGTGCCTAACACATGATAACATCAGAGCAGCCATCCACCTGATAGAAAATGTACCGGCAATCTTGTTGTCCCTTGACGCCGAGAAGGCCTTTGATCGGGTGGACTGGAACTTCCTGCGGCTCACGCTTCAGAAAATGGGTTTGTGCCCTAGGTTCCTACAGATGATTTTCTCCAATTATGTCAATGCTGTCGCTAGAGTCACCCTCAACAGTTATCTCTCAAGACCATTTAGGCTAACCAGGGGCACCCGACAGGGATGGCCCCTTTCACCGCTCCTGTTTGACCTATTTATTGAATCCCTTTCCTGTATAATCAGGCTGACCAGAGCAGTCAGGGGTATCAAATTCTGCCAGAGGGAATTTAAAATCTCCCTCTATGCGGATGATGTGCTTCTGAAACTAGATGCACCAACTACTTAGATTCTGGCAGTAGTAAACCTCATAGAATCCTTTGATAGTGTATCTGGATACATGACTAACTACGATAAATCAGAGATTCTCAACTTGACTCTTGCAGCAAACAAGGAAGTGGTGCTGCCATCTCACTTCCAGTTTTGGTGGGCTAAAACTTTGATCCATTATCTGGGATTCTGCCTTATGTGGTCTGTGAAGGATCTCTTCACTTCCAACTACCCCCCACCCATACTCACTTCTACACCCGAAGATCTCCATACCTGGGGTACTCTGATGCTCGCATGGTTTGGTTGCATTAATGTGATCAAAATGAACGTGCTCCCATGACTTCTCTACCTCTGTCAAGCCCTCCCCATTTGGCTAGATCCCATCTAACTGAAACATGTCCTACAAAAATGTATGACATTCATATGGAAAGGTAAGGCTACTAGACTCCAGCAGACATTGATGAGCCAACGTAGGGGTGATGGGCCTGTGGTGGCTCCTAGCATCCCGCATTACTATGCAGCCCCATAACTGAGACCTGTGGCGGACTGGTCCAAAATACTATGTAAGACAATTGGCTGCAGATGGACCATTCTATAGTCCGCTTGCCCCTGTGAGACCTGGTATGGCTGGAGAAGCGCTTCAGGCCACCCAATGCATATATTAGCACCCTGGTAGCCACGACTCTAAAGACTCCAAAGACATGAGCCAAATATTTGGGTGTGAGAGGGCTGGTGTCTTATCTGTCCCCATATACACTACAATTCAGTGTTTGTACCCACCATAGATAGCCACGCCTTCCTTAACTGGATGGAGGGAGAATGCAGAATGATTGCAGATATGTACAAGGCCCAGACTCCAAAGTCCTTTTAGCAGTGCAGATACACTTATGGGCTTCTGGAAACTGAAAGATACAATATGCCCAGATTCAACACTGGGCGACCCAGGCGGTAGCCACCAGAGGAAAAAACCCCATTCAAACTACAGTTCTCTAAATTGACTGGCACACAGGGCACAATTTCAACATTGTACAAACTACTCCTAAATCATGACACCACACCCTTCTGGCATCCCTACAGAGAATGGGAACGTACTCTAGGTATGCAGGTGACCCCAAAAAGATTGGAAAGACTGCACAAGGACATACATTCCTCACCCCCCTCATCCTTGGGGTGAGAGATACACTACAAAGTATGGTTTGGATGCCATTAATCCCCTCAGTAAGCTACACAGCATGTACCACAGCGCCTCTCCTAGGTTCTGGAGGGGATGCAGAGCACTTGGCTATGCACTTCACATATGGTGGGACTGTCCTGTAATTCGCCCAATCTTGGGAGAGATATTTAAAGTACTCCAACAAGTTCTAACTGTCCTGATACCTACAACACCAGATGTAATTCTTTTGAGTCTGAAACCCCTCAGATATCCAGGGGCGTACGTGCTTATAGTGCCTTGGTGCAGCAAGATTAACCATGACCCATCACTGGAAGAAACCACACTGCCCCCCAGACATACAGTGGCACCAGAAACTGTGGGCCATATTAGCAATGGAGCGACTAACCAGCAACATGCAGGGGTCACATCTGGCTTTCAAAGCTAAATGGTGATGGCTTTCAAAGTAAAAGGGTACAACACTTAATCGGGGGAACACCCAGCCTAGCCCTTACCACACAATGGAAGGTACCCGATCTCTTTCACTGACAGGGGCAGAGAGAACCCCCCACCCTCCCTTTGATGAGTTCCTGGATGGGACCAGGTAGGATTCTTAGGAACCGATTTATCACGCTTACATGTTTAGTGATGGGTGCATGGGGTACCTTTAAGTTCTGCAGTTTGGGGGATCAGAAGCGGGAGGGGAGGTGGGTGTTTACTACCGTGAATAATGGGAGTGATCTGGACTAAGGGTGTTTTCTATGTGGTATGTCATATAGGGGCACATGCATCAAGCTAATTACCGGTCGCAAATGGGCCGATTCACAGAATCGGCCCCTTTGAGACCGGTAATTAGCCTTTTGGGATGCATCAAGCCCAAAGCCATTCGCAAAATAGGTGTCGCGATTACCCTCCGTAAACATAGGGGAAGGCCGGATAGGGTACACACGCGCCATACAATTCTTCCCTGTATGCGTGGGCGCCGGTTTGCCTGTCACAGGAGCCCAATACACTACATGTCCCAGAGGGCAATGGGGCACGGTAAAGAAAATCGGAACCGTCATGGCCAAGAATCGCCCCCTTTGTATATAAGCACCGCCTCTATAGGAGGTAGGTGCTTGACAATCTGACAAGCTCCTTTGAAGCGGAAGGTATTCCCCGCTGGAGGACCGTCCGAGCAGCGTTACCAAGCGTTGCATTATCCCCGAGGAATTCTGAAGACCGTCGGATCACTCGTGTGCTCATTTTCAGACTCCTAGCTGCCGAGGAATTCTAAAGACCATCGGAGCACTCGTGTGCTCATTTCCAGACTCTTAGCTGCCGAGGAATGCTAAAGACCGTTGGAACACTCGTGTGCTCATTTCCAGACTCTAGCTGACGAGGCTGATTTCTCCGGGGCTTTTCAGGTATCGGAAACTGAGTGGGAGACGCGCTGGTGCGCTCCCTCTCCAACCACTTACTTTCTTTCAGTTACTAAGCTTCTGGTTTCATTTAACCGTGTTTCCGCATATCCTGCCATTGGGGACACAGGAAACCGTTTTCCTTTTTGTTTGCATAAAACATTACAGTGACCAGGGCACTCTGGTGATCAGGTCTTTTCCGCTGTGAATTTAACAGCGGTGAATGGCTCTAAATTCATAAGAGGACTTACGTTGCCAGTTGCCTATGCACTATTGGTGCACGCCTATTTCACTGGAACAATACTGTGGGGACATAGGAGGGCGATTTGCCTCGTCTGCTTCTGGAGGATTGCTGTTTTGGGCTCCATGTGAGTGTGTGACATAGTGCTAAACCTTAGTTTGTTTTGTATGTTTGTTTCCCTGTGCGCTTTCTCATATCTCTCTCTCCTTGGGTTTATACAGTGCTACCAACAGAGAGAGGGTGTTCTAAGACCTAGGAAGCAGGCGTTATTCCCCACAGTGATTCTTTGTTGTTTTATCCTCTTCCCTTTTCCCCGGGGTGCTCTTTTCCATAGTGCATAAGTGTCGCATTGTGGGGGATAGTGCTCAGGGAAGGAGGGAGGCCACTCTACCATCCATCGTTCCTGCTGGCCGCTACGCAGAGGTCAGTGGCGTTTACCTTTTGAATTCCTTCTTGCGCTACTGACAACCTGACAGATTGTCAAGCACAAGATCGACGCCCAGCCTGGACGATGGACACCAACGTGGTTTTGACCTCGCTGTTGGAGAGCCTATTGGCTCTGCAGCAGGAGGTACAAACTTCTCGTTTGGAAAACCAAGAATTAAGGAAGGAGATGGGCACATTACGCAGAGAGGTAGCCGGCCTATCTCGTAAAGGTATAGGGTCAAGTTCTTATATTAGGGAAGCTACCTTCACTTCTCCGGTGCATACAGTACCCTCCTCAGTCACCACACAATGGGGTGGGTTCTTTGCAGCCACTCCTGTTCCTCCACCTTCAGTTGACTCCGTTCCCACCGTCCATGTCATACAAAACACAGGAATACCTTTAGCGCCGCCAGAGCGTTTCTACGGAGATCCGAAGAAGTTTGAAACCTTCCTAAATCAATGTCGGCTGCATTTCTTGTGTAAACCTGCAGTTTTTCAGGAGGAAGCGGCAAAGACCGCCTTTATGATGTCGTACATGGGAGGGAATGCAGCGAGCTGGACCATACCATTGATGGAACGAAATGACCCTGTTTTACATAAATTTACAGAATTTTGTTTGGAAATGAGAAAACTGTTTGACAGAAAATCCCATATGATGACCCTGGACCGCGAACTTATCACCCTTAAACAAGGTTCTCAGGATTTATTGACGTACATTACAACGTTCAACCGCCTAGTAGTAGAAACAGACTGGCCCCAGGAAAAGCGAACCACTCTTTTCTACCAAGGGTTGCATGGGGAATTAAAAGATGTCCTTGCGCAGGTGGTACAGTTACCCCAGACCTGTGAAGAAATGATTGATCTCACGGTTCAACTGGACCACCGAATACAGGAAAGAAAAGGGGACAGGAACCGGGGGACACGCGTTTTCTGTTTCCTAGATCCAAACCCGCTACCGAAGAACATCCTAAACCTTCTGAAGGGATCGAGCCGATGCAGATAGGGGGTATCCGAGGACCCCTCTCCACAGAAGAGAGAGAAAAGGCGAAAGATGAAGCTATGCCTATATTGCGGAAAAGGGGGACACTTCATCAGGGAATGTCGCGCCCGGGCCCAGCTTCCAGAACGAAACAACGTTCCACGAGTGCAAGCAGCAATGGGGCAACGGGAACCGACGGAAAACTGAAAAGCCTGAATCAGAATGGGATCACTGGTTCAGGTGACAGACATACTATGATCTCTTCAGTGATCGCCAATACCATGCAACCAGCTGTTGCTCATTTAACTATGAGTATCTATCTTCAGGTTACGAGGGAGGAAAAAGTTGAGGTGGCTGCATTACTGGACTCCGGTGCTACAGGAAACTTTATCGATCAAAAGTACGCCCAAAAAATTGGTGGGCCATGGGAAAGGAAAGAGACACCAGAAAACGTAAAAGCAGTGGACGGTACTGCGTTGTCTTCAGGGCCCGTCACGTACCATACAGTCCCACTCAAGATGCAAGTTGGAGAGGACCATTATGAATACATCCAGTTTGATATCATTGACGCACCACAGTTCCGTCTCATCCTGGGTATGCCATGGCTCACTATACATGATCCTGTCGTCCGATGGGCGGCCCGCACAGTGCTCTTGAACTCTAGCTATTGTAAGGAGCACTGCACCAAACAAGCGGCCCTTTCAGAAAAAACAGAGAGCACCCAGGCAGGGTTCCTGGCAACCGCATGTGTAAGAGACAGATACTGTTGTTCCACCGCCTTGCCCGAAGAGTATAAAGATTACCAGTCTATCTTCGATAAACAGAAAGCCACCCAGCTTCCACCCCACCGGGTTTTTGACTGTAGCATTGAGCTGATGCCCGGAGCCGAGATTCCATGCAGCCGGGTGTATGCTCTGACAGAACCAGAGACACACTACTTAAAAAACGACCTCGAAGAGAACCTAGCATCTGGCTTCATCAGGCATTCTGCATCCCCTGCTTCCTCTCCGCTCTTTTTTATCCCTAAGAAGGATTGTGACGAACTTTGAACCTGCATAGACTACAGAGCGATCAATCGAGTCACGGTAAAAAACCGCTACCCCTTACCCCTGATTCCTGTACTCTTGGATCAACTCAAGGGGGCTCGCTTTTTTACGAAGCTGGACCTACGAGGCGCCTACCATTTAGTGAGGGTCAAGAGCGGTGATGAGTGGAAAACCGCTTTCCGGACGAAGTTCGGACTTTTTGAATACAGGGTAATGCCGTTCGGGCTCTGTAATGCCCCGGCGGCGTTTCAATATTTTATGGATGAGGTTCTGCGGGGGTTTCTCGACACGTTCTGTGTGGTGTATATAGACGACATCCTTGTATACTCATCTAGTCCTCAGGAACATGTAACTCATGTAAAAGCAGTCCTGAACAGGCTCCAACACCACTCGCTGTATGCCAAATTAGAGAAGTGCTTGTTTCATGTCCAAGAAGTGGCATTTCTGGGATACATAATCAACGCTCAAGGGTTCCAGATGGACACAGGCAAGGTCGACGCCATCACTCAGTGGAAAACCCCACAACACATAAAGGCAGTACAAAGCTTCTTAGGTTTCGCCAACTATTATCGGCGATTCATCAAGGACTTCTCGAAGATCATTCACCCCATTTCCAGCTTGTTGCGGAAAAACACCTCTTTTGCTTGGGGAAAAGAGGCAGAACAGTCCTTTCAGATACTAAAACGAAGGTTCACTCAGGCGCCCATATTACGACATCCTGACCCGCAGCTCCCCTTCATTGTTGAGACCGACGCTTCTCAATATGCCATAGGGGGGGTTTTGTCTCAACGACATCCCAAAACAGGTCAGCTACACCCTGTGGCCTATTTCTCAAAAAAGCTCAACCCCAGTGAAGTGAACTACTCCATCTCAGATAAAGAACTGCTAGCCATAAAACGGGCGTGCGAGGAATGGAGACATTATCTCTTGGGAGCACGCCACGTCATTGAGATATACACCGATCATCGGAACTTATTGTTCCTAAAAACCGCCAAGGCCCTAACACCACGTCAGTTGCGATGGACTCTTTTCTTTTCCGATTTCGAATTCGTAATCAAGTACAGACCAGGCCCCCAGAACGGCAAGGCGGATGCTCTTTCTCGCATAGAAGACTCCGAGGGACACATGTTGTCAGAAAACCCAGAACCACCCTCAATACTCCCTGAGGCGGCTTTCCGGAACCAAACCATTGCTTTGATCGCGTCACAAGACTTCCTAGAGGACCTCAGAGTATCCTTAGCCAACATAGATGCCCAGGCCTGGATTCGGGAAGATCCTGAACATCGAACAGACAACAAGGACTTGTTGTATCACCATCACGCATTGTATATTCCTAACACCGAATTACAACTACGAGTGTTGACATGGGCTCATGATTCTCTATTGGGAGGACACATGGGAAGATACAAGACCATAGCCTGTATCGAGCGATCCTTTTGGTGGCCCACATTGAGAAAAGACACTGAGACGTACCTACAGAATTGTTCCGTGTGTAAGCAGGGAAAGGCCATTCATATGAAACCTACAGGTCTCCTACAACCATTACCCATACCCTCTCGACCGTGGCATACGGTGTCCATGGATTTTATCGTTGAAATGCCCCCATGTGAAGGGTATACCACCATATTGGTGGTAGTTGACCATTTAACAAAAATGGGACATTTCGTTCCTTTGAAACGTTTACCTACCTCTTCAGAATTAGCCCTTGTCTTCCTTCAACACGTGGTGAGAGTACATGGAATACCCAGTGTTCTCATTACTGACCGGGGAACACAGTTCACCTCCCGTTTTGGAAAGCGTTATGTAAGACTATGGACATCGAAGCCAGACTTTCTACCAGCTACCATCCTCAAACGGATGCAAAAACAGAGCGCTTAAACCAAACTTTGGAGCAATACCTCCGTTGTTTCACCCTCCAAAACACCACGAACTGGTACACACTACTATGGATGGCCGAGTTTGCCTACAACAATGCGGAACACACCACGCTCGGTTGTTCTCCATTCTTTTGCCTCTATGGTCACCATCCCAACATGCTCCCTTTCGAATGGCAGATAGAATCCAGTCTTCCAAGCATCCACAAACATCACGCTCACCTCAGGGCCGTGTTGATCGACGCCAAACAACATCTGTTTTCAGCCCAACTCGCACAAAAACGCTTCGCTGACAAGAAAAGAACCAAGGAACCTGTATACCAGGTGGGGGACAAGGTATGGTTAGCAACTAAGAACCTACACCTTAAGGGAGCTGGCAAACTAAAACCCAAATACATTGGCCCCTACAGTATTGAGGAGATAATAAACCCCGTAGCTATGAGACTGTCCTTGCCCTGTTCATGGCACATCCACCCTGTATTTCACGTCTCTCTGCTCCAACCCTGTCCTGTTCACATGAGGTTGCCTGAACGACCCCTCCCCGTGGAAGTTGAGGGTCAGGACGAGTTCGAAGTACACGAACTCTTAGATTCCCGAATTGTGAGAGGGCGAGTGCAGTATCTGGTGGATTGGAAGGGTTTTGGGGTGGAGGATAGAACCTGGGAACCAGTGCAAAATCTCCACTGCCCTGAATTAGTAGAACGTTTCCATGCTGCACATCCGGGTAAACCTGGACGACCGCCGAGTCGGCGATCCTTGAGAGGGGGTACTGTCGCGATTACCCTCCGTAAACATAGGGGAAGGACGGATAGGGTACACACGCGCCATACAATTCTTCCCTGTATGCGTGGGCGCCGGTTTGCCGGTCACAGGAGCCCAATACACTACATGTCCCAGAGGGCAATGGGGCACGGTAAAGAAAATCGGAACCGTCATGGCCAAGAATCGCCCCCTTTGTATATAAGCACCGCCTCTATAGGAGGTAGGTGCTTGACAATCTGACAAGCTCCTTTGAAGCGGAAGGTATTCCCCGCTGGAGGACCGTCCGAGCAGCGTTACCAAGCGTTGCATTATCCCCGAGGAATTCTGAAGACCGTCGGAGCACTCGTGTGCTCATTTCCAGACTCCTAGCTGCCGAGGAATTCTAAAGACCATCGGAGCACTCGCGTGCTCATTTCCAGACTCTTAGCTGCCGAGGAATGCTAAAGACCGTTGGAACACTCGTGTGCTCATTTCCAGACTCTAGCTGACGAGGCTGATTTCTCCGGGGCTTTTCAGGTATCGGAAACTGAGAGGGAGACGCGCTGGTGCGCTCCCCTCTCCAACCACTTACTTTCTTTCAGTTACTAAGCTTCTGGTTTCATTTAACCGTGTTTCCGCATATCCTGCCATTGGGGACACAGGAAACCGTTTTCCTTTTTGTTTGCATAAAACATTACAGTGACCAGGGCACTCTGGTGATCAGGTCTTTTCCGCTGTGAATTTAACAGCGGTGAATGGCTCTAAATTCATAAGAGGACTTACGTTGCCAGTTGCCTATGCACTATTGGTGCACGCCTATTTCACTGGAGCAATACTGTGGGGACATAGGAGGGCGATTTGCCTCGTCTGCTTCTGGAGGATTGCTGTTTTGGGCTCCATGTGAGTGTGTGACATAGTGCTAAACCTTAGTTTGTTTTGTATGTTTGTTTCCCTGTGCGCTTTCTCATATCTCTCTCTCCTTGTGTTTATACAGTGCTACCAACAGAGAGAGGGTGTTCTAAGACCTAGGAAGCAGGCGTTATTCCCCACAGTGATTCTTTGTTGTTTTATCCTCTTCCCTTTTCCCCGGGGTGCTCTTTTCCATAGTGCATAAGTGTCGCATTGTGGGGGATAGTGCTCAGGGAAGGAGGGAGGCCACTCTACCATCCATCGTTCCTGCTGGCCGCTACGCAGAGGTCAGTGGCGTTTACCTTTTGAATTCCTTCTTGCGCTACTGACAACCTGACAATAGGTTAATCGTAAAATTTTCGATTACCTATTTTGCGAATGCAGTTAAGGAATCGCAATTTGCGACTCCCTAAATGCATTGCAAGAAGCATTCTCAGAATGCGACTTTGCATTAAGGAATCACAAATTACCATCAACTTCAAGTTGCTAGTAATTTGCAATTCCTTTGAAAAATGCACAAAATTGCATTTTTCTAAGTGCTATGTGGCGCACACACAGGCGCTTGGGGCATCTGTGTGCGCCACATGTGCACACATGTCAATTTTGGGGTGCATCAGGATGGCCTTTTGGCCCCCTAGCACCCTTGAAATTGCATGCGCAATTTGTGATTACCTTTTTGGTAATCGCAAATTGCGAATGCTTTCCCTTTCATTCCTATGGGCCTTTAGGCCCATAGGAATGAATGGCAAGGCATTCCCTATTAGCGAATCGCAATTTTCGATTCGCTAATAGGGAATGTGTAGGAATCGCAATTTATTTCGCGATTCCTACATGCATAAGGAATTGCGATTCCTAAATAGCGATTCCTTAATAATCGCGATTAAGGAATCGCAATTCCTTATGTTGATGCATGTGCCCCAAAGTGTCTTTTGTAACCTCTAATTAGCAGACTGCGGCTGTTGTTTACTTAGATCCTTCCTTGCTCTTACAACCTTGCATGGTCATACAGATAGATTTTTTGAAAACCTAATAAAATCTTCTAAACAAAAAAATATATTAAAACATTGATTATTATATTAAAAACGAAAACATAATAATATCAACCAATATGCAAATTATTCAAATCAAATAAATAATTACAAATCAGTAGTCTAATTAACCAATACAACAAATGCCATTCTGTTTATAAGTATCTAGTAAATAATTTACAAGTAAAATAATTTATGACTGATATTCAATTTAACAGATTAAAATTTTAAAAAGTATTAACAAGCAATTAAAAATAAATATTAAAAAGTCCTCCCTATTTCCCTACAGATCGAAAAATCCAACAATAAATAAAAAAAATCAAATAAAATAAAAAATCTTTACATTTATTACCAAATCAAAAATTATATAAACTATAATAAAAAATAATTACACACTGTTAACATTAAAATAATAATAACATATAACACAAAAACTAATAAAATGCAACAAAATAATTTCAAAATGGTATTATATACAACTATATTTAAAAAGCAATAGAAAGTACCTGAAAATGATAGTCATACCTGCAATTTTCTGCCCTGGAATAGTTTTAACATCACAATAGTTTAGACATAACATTTGAACAGTTGTTATTTTTGAAACTAAACTATATTAAACTCACACACCAGAAAATTGCTTGCAGGGAATTTGCAAAGTAGATATTGCTTGCAAGGAACAAACGTGTAAAGTATGGGCTGCAGAAATTGTGGTGTAATCTCTTGAATTTGAAAAGCAGGCAAAGACTTGTTGTGCAAGGCTAAATGAATAGCAGGTATTGTGGTAATACAGTACGTACTGTGGGGTATGTGTGGTGCCGCCAAGGGCATATGATTTGCTGAATGTATGCAGATAGGCTATGGCTTACTGGAAAAGCGCACAAAAGATATAGCCTGCTGACATTTCTTCCTCCACACTGTCTTGCCACTGTATCCTCTCTTCATACTCCTTACAATGCACATCTTCTTAACACTCCCTGGAAGCCATATCCTCTCTGCACACTTTCTCATTCTCTCTCGTCCATATTCCCTGACATATTTCCCTGCAATTGATAACTCCTTTGTACACTTCCCTCAGCCCTCTCCTCTCTGCAGATGCTCTGTAACTCCTGTCTTCTCATAAAACCTCCCTGCTACCCACATCCTGACTGCACACTTCCTGCAGCACATGCCCCTCTAGGTACTTCTTCTAAGACAAATGCTCTCTCTGCAGACCGCTTGTATTCTGCTCTCGCACACTTCATCCGATGTGTATCGTCCTTCACCCTACCTGTTGGTCCTGTCCACCACTCCTCGTGTTTCGCTCACATGCCTTGACACCAGAGGAGCTAAACCCTCAGAGAAGGGTAATAACATGTCTTTCTCCACCTCATAGGACCCCATTGTAAGCAAGGGCTTGACCTGCCTGAGAAATGCTCTGTCTGGCGTCTCGAGTGTCTACACCAAGGCCCTGCTGGCTTACGTCTTCACGTTGTCGGGTGACTCTGCCCTGCGGGCAACCCTGATGTCTGGGCTCAACAGTGTGGCCATCATCTCAGGTATGCTCTCACTCTCTAGAAGCTGCTTCATTTGATAACTTTTAAAATGGATTTACATTTCACAACGAGGGTGCTCTAATTCACATTTATCAGTGTTTTGTAACCCATAATCCGAGGTCCTAGTGATATTTGCAGACTTGCACAGCCCTTCGTCTTGTGGTTTATTGTCACTGGAATCCATTATTATTATTGTGGGACTATATCACACAATTAGCTGTTACTTATTCTCTGTATAATGGAAGTATTTCTCTATGACTCCGGCTGTGGTGGAAGGTAATCTAAGATATCCTCTTTACTTAAAATAAAATACATTAAAAAATCACTTTAAATAGATCGTGGTGGCACATGGCAGTCTGCAAAACATCATAAACAAATAAATGTCTTTATACATATGCATGTCATTTAAATTTTGTCAATCACAGCAACTAAGCATTTATTCCCAGTGGTCTAAACCTGGGATGAACCAAATCACCCAAAAACTCTCCTCGAGGAATAAATTTGAATCCACTCCTCAATCACATGTTCACTCAATTCAAAAAATTAACCACGTGCAAAAATCATATTAATAGCATGTGTATCAAAAATACATAAATTTAGTATATTGCTATAAAAATTATGTATCATCAATAAAAAAAAGCCTATACATGCATCTTAAATGTCACAAAATATAATGAAGCTAAAGGAAAAATTTAAATTATCAGACAAATTATTTAGTTATTATAAACATTCACATCTGCCACCATACGTCACTGCACAATTATGAATGTGTTCATCATGTACAATTGTTCAGTGCAGGCAGATTGTGAAGAAAAGATAGTTGACGCGTTTCAGGCGGGTTGAATTTATATTATCCACCTCCTTCAGGCTATTGTCTTTTTTCTTCTGTCAATCATTCTAACACAAATTGTCACATATCATATGAAGACAATCTAAAGCCAACAACACAATAGAAAAGTAATTATACATGAAAATATATATACATCTTATTGTTGAATATTTTTAAACATTTCTTAAAAAGAAAATTTTTCAATCTTTTTAAATCAATGGTACCTGTAAGTATTCACATACAGACTCGCTAAACCTGGGATGTCCAATGTTGGTTCAGTTTCAGTTCTACCGAAATGCATCAAACTTTGTGCCAACTTTTCTCACACAGCTTGCGCAGTCGCAGCCTACCATAAAGCAAAGCCACAGCTTTAAAACCCTTCATCTGGTGGAGTGCCAAAACCAATCATCACACCATCATCTCCTTATATGCTTTAATCCTGTTATTAACATCAATCTATTGATTTAAAGTTTTTCATTTATTTCTCTAGATTATCTTTCTATTGAATATATTCATTTATGTGTTTATTTGCAGGATGAGCTTGTAATATTTGAAACAGAAACACTTCACAAAGGACCAAGCAGCAGTATTGAGGGTGGTACATAGAGGGTAAGGGATAGAAACAGTGAGTATATGGTAAGGTGCCTTTTGGAGACCTGTGTAGGGTTACGTTGCGTCTGAGGTGTGCATATTATAGATTTAGGTCCAGTTTGGGACCTTGTGAGTGGGGAGGGCTTGTAATTGCTAGCATTAGTGGCTCTCAGGGTTGAAGAGATATTTATTGAGAGTGACCTTAAATCCATGCATGGAGGTCTGGCTCTGGGGTCACCCGAGAGATTGTTCCAGTGTATGGGATAAGTTCGTGGAAGCAAGATGTAGTGCAGTGTAATTGGGGGAGCATTTGGAGGCTTCAGTTAGTTGCCCACATTGATTGAGCAGGCCAAGAGAAAATCAGCAAGACAAATGCAGAGCAAGGTGTGAAGTGCCTCGAAAACAAAGATGAGTTGAGGTGACTGGGCGATAGAGAGGATACACAACTATGTGAATTGTAACTGGCGGTGGGTTGTGGCTGGTGGCATGGTGCAGTACTTGGGCGGTAAAGCTGAGCCCTTCGTTGAGGGAGAAAAGTAGTATTTTGAGGGTCCTACAACAAAGTTAGTAAAATAAAAAATTATAGACTTAGGGCCCGATTCTGATGCGGGTTGGAAAAGCTTCCCGACCGAGGGCCTGATTCTGATGCGGTTAGGAAGGCCTCCTAACGGCATTTGCTCCTTCCAAATCGGATCGGGAACGTGTCTTCCCGACCGAGGGCCCAATTCTGATGCGGTTAGGAACAAATGTTCCCATTGAAGTCAATGGGAGTTCAACCAAATCGTATCTGGAAGCATCCGGATGCATCCTACTCCGCCGGTCGGACTTTCCCGATCCGAGTGGGTCAAACACCATTTCCCAACCGATTCGGTCGGGAAGTTTTTCCAACCCGCATCAGAATCGGCCCCTTAATGTTTCAATAACTCCTCTTTACACAGATCCTGCTTTGCTTCGACGTTTACCCTTTGTTCTCTTATTTGTGTTGTTCCTCACTGTGTATGCCCAGCTCTTGGTGTTTCATTGTCTGTTTTTGTTTTTTGTTGCCACCATTGCCCTTGCTGGAGATGGCTTTGTGAAACAGAACATGCCACTCTGGATCCTTCTCCTGTTCTGGGGTCATACTGAGACTTCAAATTGTAGGAATCTACCTCACTGAAAGTTACTCACTGTTATATGTTTGGATGCACTATCAGAAAACAACCATGGAATACAAGCAACCATATTCATTCAGACAATACCCATATACTTAAACACACATACAGCACACATATGGTGAATTAATTTATTATTGACAGGAGATGAAGTAAAGCAAAACCTGAAGATAAAACTAATGTATTATTAGTTGGAAGCGGAGGGTAGAGGCAATAACGGGTGACTACTTTTATTTACGGTGTGAGATGAGGTGAGAAGAGATGGTGTTTTAAACAATTAATGTATTAGCAGAAGACCAAACTGTAAAGAGAATGTACAAAGAAATGTGCTAAAACGTAAAGAAACACAGCAGCACTAGACTGCATCTTATATTTCAGTTCAGCATTTCGAATCAGGTACCTACTTCAGAAGGCAGGAGTGTGCAGGTCCCACAAGTAAGGAGGCAAGAGTGAGTATGAGGGGAAGATGGCGTGAAGAAGAGAAGGAGGAAAATAGAGAGAGAGAGAGAGAGAGAGAGCAGTGGCGTAGCGTGGGCAGGGCCACAGGGGCGCTAGCCCTGGTGCAAAATTCTTAGGGGTGCAAAATTTGAAAAGAAAAACAATTTGGCAGCAGGTATCTAGCTGCCGAATCTTTTTTCTTTTCAAATTTTGCGCCCCGGTGTGGGTTACGGGTGCAATACTTGCCTTGCCCCGGGCGCTGGCAACCCAGGCTACGTCCCTAAGAGGGAGACATTGTGGAGAAGAAGGCGGAAGACTGAAAAATGTTATGACAAATAAATTCATCATGCATTGGGAGTACAACAATAACATTACACTAAAAGCCCATTTGGAACATTGGGGGTCATTACGATGGCGGAAGGACCGCCACTGCCAGCCATGCGGTGGTGGTCCTTCCGCCATCGGACCGCGAATTTCCCCCCGCCACATTATGATGGCGGGGGATCAAGACTGTGACTGTGGCGGACGGAAAGACCGTCCGCCACGGAACAGCCACAGGCAATCGGACCAATTGCCTGGCGGAGCGGTCTGTATGCATAAAATGGTGGCAGTGCCTAGCAGGCTGTGATGCAGGCTGTGAGCCAGCCTTTCCATGACGGCGACACCGTCATGAAAAGGCTGGTGGAGAAAAGGCCCGTTACAGGCCCCCAATGGGGTGTATGTGCACCCCCTACATTTCAGTGCACTAGGTGGCAGGCACCCTGTGGTGCCTGCCACGTAGTGCACTGTAATGCACAACATGCATTTTCAACATTGCAGCGGGTGCTGCTGTCAGCAACACCCGCCGCTATGTTAAAAATGCAAGATGCGACCGCCATGGTGGCGGTCGCATCCTAATGTGGTGTGCGGAACCGCCGCATGTATTGCGGACGGTCCCGGTCACCACCACGATGGCGGACGGACTCCATTCCGTCCGCCATCGTAATCGGCCCCATTGTATTATTAATTCCATGTTTCAAAGATGTTTACGAGAAAAATATTGGGGCCTATTCACAAACTGCACTTTGTAATACATCTAGCAGTACTACAAAAGTACTACTAATGTACTAAAAAATGCTATTCAGAGAGTTATGTGCAGAGATCTTAGTCTCTGCCTCTCCTATGTTTTATTTGTGGAGTTCTCTGCCCCTGTTTCTGAGGTCTCTGCACACGTAGGTGTACGTTTTAGTGCTAAATGTCTGAGGAACCTGAGGGATTGGCTGGAAAATTGGAAATCCGACTAAATGGGGGGAGGGGTGTAGGGAAAGGTTAGGAAGGGACGTGAAAACACACCAGCTCACAAAAGAGTAAGCCCATTGATATACACAAACCTCAGGAAACAATGTTAAAAAAAATTATATATTTCAATTATATATATATATATTTTGTGTTAAAAGTTACAGTAGTCAATTTCTCAATTTAATTTTTTTCTTTCAAATTAAATACTGATACTTATTTTTTTAATCAATGCTTAAACTTTTAATTAAAAATTGAAATAAAATAAACAAATATTGTAAAAAATATTTCCTTACTAATAATTAAATATAAAATGATAGGAAGGTTTTTTCATATAATTGTAAGTAATAATAATTATGAATTATATTTATTTATTTAAATATTTATAATACATTTAATGAACTAATGTTTATTATTAGTTTTAGATTAGCAGTAATTATTTTGAGTTCATTTGCATTTTTAATGTACATTAAAACAGTGTTTTTTAAACAAGTATCAAATATTATTTTTCCCTACACTCTACCATAGGGAAACCTCCGCCCTGGTGGTGGATGCCTCTACCTACGTGCTAAATGTTAGTTGTAGTAACGTTACATTTGTAAATCCCATTGTAGCAAGTTCCACTCCCTAATTTGTGGTTGGGGAGGCATGGTCATCTTCACCTAGTAGTAAAGTTTCACTCGGAAATGGTAAATAGCAAAAAAGTTTAAAGTTGCTACTAGGTAAGTTTACACATGTTTAAATCTACACATATAAATTTTCCTTTGTGAATAGGGCCCATTACGTTTAGCTCTTCAGAACACTCCTAGTAGTTGATCTGGTTTTCACCCGCTCTTCTTCATCCCCCACCCCAAAAGTGCTCTAAAGCATAAAGAAGAGTTTACGGAAGACTAAATCAGCAGTGCTTAATTTGAGCAGGTGATTTCCGGTGCTCAGCACCTGAACTCAATTGTCAACACGGGTACTTATGACAGCTGCCACATGGTGTATAATTTGGAGATGAGCACAACAGCAGTTGTTTATCAGTTCAATATACATTAAAAATGACTAATACATGCTGCCCAAGCCAATCTTACAGCTTTGGGGGCCTGGAATAGTCACACCTGTAAGAGTGTGATGGTTAATAGTTGTGTTGTTACTGGCACTTGTTGCACTGGCAGGTGAAATGGGTGGTGCAAGCTGCAGTCCTGACTTACTGACAAGGGCGCAGGTACTTATTATTTTTTTTTTAACAAATTAAGCAGTGCTACTAAGTATATGTCTCTGAGGGGGTTTGAAAGATGGGTGGGCCTGGTTTTACACCAAAAGCGGCTCCGGGAGGATGGAAGGTTCCTTGAACAAACATCACAAGTTATAGATACAAAGCTAATAAGTGCTTCAAGCTAATCGGATATAAGTGTTTGAATTAGGCAAAAAGACTGTAAAAATGTATGTTTTAAGAAAATTAAAGATAAGAAGAACTACATTTTATTCCTGCAGTAGGAAACGTTTCCCACTTGGTAAAGAGTGAAATGCACACCATTTAGAAACTAATTAAATCGGCCTGCATTATTCAAAAAGATAGCTATCTTTTCACTGAAAGCTCTGTAAGAGGAACGCAAACATTTACACATGAGCAGCTGTATTCAACAGCATTGTTACTGCAACACATAGACTGGGCTTGGAGTTGTAATTTATACTATTCCGAAGTCCAGCGCCAAATAAAAGCAAGTCGTTGTAACGACTTGCGTGGTAAAGTAACGGGTGGTAACGTCGGGGGAGTGACTGCGTTGTAAAGGCATGTGGGCTAAATGCATGAGGGGTTCCATCATACAACCCTCTAAGGTCATGTCCTGGCTTGAACAAGGATAGTGCTTGGGTGCCATGGTTGGCTTTAAGCGCTGTCTAAGCTCTGAATTGATGATGTAATGCTGAAACGCCCTGTTCCTAAATTGTACCTAATCGATGTTTTAAGCACATTGCCAATATGCGGGAAAAATGATATCACATTTCCATATTGTTTTTTTTAAATAAAATGTTCACTTGCCTTTTATCCATCGCTATATTTAATGGTGACCAGAAAGTATGAACAATCCCCAGGGACTTTCCCATTGCTTTCTCTAGTACTGCTTCCTGTTCATCAGGACTTGGTAAGAGGCACGCGGTTCTTGTAGCCACAAAGTTGATATTTTCATTTTTTTCTTTGTCCCTCCTGAAATTCCCTGAACGTAATGCTAGTGGACAAAAACTATTCTCGTTTTTCTCTATCTCTTTTTTTGTTTTATTTGACAAGTAATGGTGTTTAAGGAAAATGTTGTAGATAGGGAGTCTGCATATTTAATTTTCAACATATCTTTATTTATTTTTAGTTTATGACGGATCATGTACTGTATAGAACAAAGTATCCTAAAATGTATGTAATAAAGATTGTAGAGGTTCCTTTGGCTGTTATTCATAATTCCCAAGAGGCACTCAGACTGAAATAAAATCGATTTCTTTTCTTTTCTACATCACTCCTGTTCAGTTTCTATTGCTGACACGTCAGGGCTTCATGTGTGTCAGATGCAATAAGAATTAATGTCAGACACGCAGGAGTGAATTATTTTATTGGAAGGCTGAAAACTCCAAGTCCAAGATACATATTCAGATGTAATGGTTGAATATGTTGGGTGTACATTTTTCCCAAAAATATTCACTGTAGAAATCGACTCACATTCCAATGCAAGTCCATCGGGGTGTAGGCGGAACTCTTGGTCTTTCCAGAATACCAAAATTTAAACAAACTGCAGGTATTTTTCTGAGAAAGATGGCAACCCTAAGGGGCATGCGTTTTTTAAATGAACCCAGCCATGGTGCTGTGCATGCTCCAGCTGTTGAGAGACAGCCACTGATGTCCCTGGAGAAGGTAATTTGTGGGAACAGGGACTATAGAAGATTGCTCAGAAAGACCTATCCATTATCCGCTCTTTGATAGACAAATAATAGCCTCACAAACCTCCCCATCTCATCTTTTGTCTGTCCTGTTGGCCAACGCCTCTGGCAGTGGTCACACTCAGTGCTTAATTTGAGCAGGTGGTTTCCGCAGCTCGGCACTGGCATTTAATTATCAACACTGCCACTAATAACAGCTACCACATGGTGGCACTGTTTGTGTAATTTAAAGATGAGTAGAACAACAGTTTAGTATTCATTCAATATACATTACAATCAACTACTACCTGCCGCCAAGCAATTCTCATAGCTTTAGGGGCCTCAAACAGTCTGAATTGTGACACTTGTAGCAGTGTGATGGTTAGTAGTTACGTTGGTACTGTCATTGGCGGCGCTGGCAGTGGCAATGAGTGGTGCAAGCTGTGGTGGCCTCCTGACGAGGGCCCTGGCACCTATTTATTTTTTACAAATTAAGCACTGGTCACACCTCTTGACTTCTTCTCCCTCCAGCCTCGGCTGGCTCTCGCTCCCTCCCCTGTCCACCTCTGCCCACCTTCACACACCTGTTTCTTATTTTCCTCTAGATGGTCAGATGCACTGGGCGTACAGCAGTGTGCCCCCAGCATCTGCTGACTACTGGTCGGGGCCCCTGTCTGTAGATGTTGAAACCACTGCTTACGTGCTCCTGGCTCTGCTCTCGGTGCCCAGCGTGCCAGGCGCTGACATCGGCAAGGCCGCCCAGATCGTGATGTGGCTCTCTCGGCAGCAGAATGCCTACGGGGGATTTGCCTCTACCCAGGTAACCTTTGTATCGATCTCAGCGTCTAGAAAATGTCAAAAATCTAATTGCTGTCCCTCTTCAGAGTGTTTCATCTTCTATTAGAACAGTAGAATGTTGAGCACTCTATTAGAGACAATGGAGTGCCCTGGGCTTCTACGGGCCGGTAGAAGCCCGCAGAGCAACATTCTAATGGTTTTTTTTCATTCACAGCTGCTGCTGAGAACAACGGCCTCTCGGAGCCCAAGAGGATGTAAATCCCCTCGGGCTCGAGAGGCCTTTGTTTTATTTGTTAGAACATTCAGCCCTTTAGTGGCAGAATGTTCCAATAGCCTTATAGCCGTCCGTAGCTGGGTTATACCTGCCATTAAAGTCCTGCTCCCTTGTTAAAGGCCCGAGCCGAGCTGGAGCGGGCCTTTAATGGCCTGTAAAGCCCGCTACGGCGGGCTATAAGGCTATAGTGAATGCTCTGT
The DNA here is from genome assembly GCA_963921515.1 of Calotriton arnoldi. Classification (NCBI taxonomy): domain Eukaryota; kingdom Metazoa; phylum Chordata; class Amphibia; order Caudata; family Salamandridae; genus Calotriton; species Calotriton arnoldi. The sequence goes on from CAWUFW010006211.1 coordinate 623,175, forward strand.
CTACAGGCTGAGTTTTGTGCCAGGGCAGAAAAACAATATACTCAGGGTCTTATTTACAAGCCCCTTGTGCCGCCGGTACGTCACTTTGTCCCATATTATAAGTGACGCACCGGCAGCATAAGGGGCTTGTAAATAAGCCCCATACACTTGTGTGTAATTTCTCTCTCTGTCTCCACAGGACACCGTGGTGGCACTTCAAGCCCTTGCAAAGTACGCATCTATAACATACAGTGTCCAAGGAGTGGCTTCCGTGTTGGTTACAACCCCAAAAGGCTTCAGAGCTAGCTTCACGGTGAATAACGCAAATCGGTTACTGCTGCAGAAAGCCACCCTGACACAGATTCCTGGAGTATACACTGTCTCTGCATCTGGGCAAGGTTGTGTTTATGTACAGGTAAGTGAAGCCACCTGGAGGGATGGGTGGAAATGAGTGACCATCTCAGCAGGAGTAATCATCTCTCCATGAGTGGGTTTACCACATAACCTCTAATAACTAATTGCAGGGTACTGGAATTATTTTATAATTTTCGTGCTGTAAGATCGTTCCCAAACATCAGGGAATGGGGAATTAACTCTTTTGCTGCTTCGAACGTTCCGCGCCAGTGCGGAACGTTCTATTAAGCGGGCGGGGCCGCGTCGGCCAACGGACGTGCGCAGCACTACTGAGGTAGTGCTCACGACGGCCGTTGGTCGACGCACGCAGCAAAAGGGTTAACCTGTGGTGTCTATTTTTCTGGCAGTAAAAACACAGATTCACTCAGAATAACAGGGGGAACCTATATTCACATGTTGTGGACATGCCCGGGTGTGAGTGCCTTTTGGGGTGAAGTTATTCAGACTTTAGGAACACTAACCGAATTGCAAATACAGCCAACGATACAGATGTGCTTCCTGGGACTAATCACCTGTAATAACCACACTAAATATGTGTAGAAGGTTTTAGAGCTAGGCCTCACTGTGGCAAAGAAGTGTGTAGCACTAAGATGGATGTCCAAACGACTGCCCACTCGAAAACAATGGTTATGGGAACTTGTGAGATGGGTACGAGCTAAATGGGGCGTATGCCATAGTTTGGTTTACAATGGAGTGGAACAGGAAGGATGGAATGGAACTTAGTAGAAGTCCGGATACAACCGGAAATGGGAGCCCCTGAACTGGGACAAGATGCGGAGGGGACAGTTGATTAATACTCTTTAGATATGTCTGTGATGCTGATCTGCTGTAATTTGATGCAATAGTACCCATTATGTTTAAGTGATCCAATGTCAAGTATGGATTTATATTTATTTACACACGGTGTGACTCACATCTCGCTCCTTGTTTAGGGGTGGGTGGACGGGATAGGACAAGTTAATGAACTGTAATGTTATTTTGTTTTTAAAATCAATAAATCGTTTTTAAACGTAAAACAAAAAGTAAAAACACAGATTCCCCTATTTCATATGGTTTTACCGCATACACTTACCACCTGCTCTGAGCAGACACTCACACAAATACACACCTGCATAGTATTACATGTGCATGAATGATTAAAATTTTCAAATCTGACGTATGTCTGAGTGTATAAATCTTTATATAAATAGAGACACGTGCATTCAAAGCCAGATTTAAAACTTTTGTGCAAACTTGGCCTGGTGTATTGCCTCGGGTAATCGCTGCTTTACAATGAAAGGTAGTTAGACAAATTGTGTTTGGCCAGGTGCAGTATCTTTCTTTTTTTGTGCCGCCTCCCAGCAAAGTAACAGCTGGGGTGGGGGAGCCCAAAATGAATGGGGGATCAGGGTGGGGGAGGGGCAGGGGAGAGGCATCTGCACCCCCCCCCCACCCTCTCCCCCATGGAGATGCCACTAAGGTTTCATACAATTTTTTGTGCTGGTCTTTATGGAAGAAAAAAATCAAGTCAGGTTCTTCCACACCCGGTAATTCTATTCCAGGTGGCGAAAAACCGAACTAAATAACGATCAGGCGTAGGGAAATTGAGGCATGCAATAATAAATTTATTTAGTTCCACCTGACTTTATCTGGCCCATGGACCTCAACAGCAGGTTGGACAAATGCACTCCTGGATTCATCCTACAGTGAGCGGGTGGCTTAGTTGACTAATGCGTCTGCTGTAGGGGTCTGTGTTTGACCTCATAGTCACTGGTTCAAATCCTGGGGGGTTCCACTCAGCTTTTCATTCTTCTGAGGTCGATAAAATGAGTACCATTGAGTTGGGTAACAATAAACATCTGTCATTCTGTGCCTAGATACCCTTCTGGGTGAATGTGTGCTTTACAAATACATATAGTTCTTTCTACAGCAGGTCTCGCCTCTGGTGCCATCGAGAGGGATGGCTGCATTTAGTTGCCTGGTCCCTAACAGACAGGTGTTTTTGGTTTAAATGCTATAAATTAATTTTGCATCAGGAGCTCTGGCCCTGGGAAAGCAAAGGCCTGGGGCATGAAGCCTCTTCTATCCTCCCCTTGTGATGGTCCTGCGCCTTGCTAGGGGTATGAAGCACTATACCATAGCTATTACAATTAACTTCCTGGAAATAAGCAGGGCCCTAGAAAGGTTGGCTTGCACATGTTCTCGTATTAAGTATGGTTTATTAACTGATTAAGCAGTCTTGTACACAGGTTGCACCAACCAGAAATATACCCTTGGTGAGGTAACCTCTTACATATTTTATAAAACGTTTAATGACCTTATCGACTGTATAATCCGTTGGTGAGAGCAATACTCGCATTTGACACTGTAGGGCAGGATGTGCTATTCTAAGACTGTTAGAAATGGGTGCTGTTGTCTGTTCTGGTTATGCAAATGTTTCCAGGGGCTGATTTATCCTGCAACTGAGGGATGACTTCTGCATACAGCCTGTTAGATCTCAATTATTTTATTCTTAGAGCTTCAAATGATATATATATATATATATATATATATATATATATATATATATATATATAAATCTATAAATAAATAAACAAACAAGCCTGACAGTGGAACCCTTAAATCCACAGCACCTGAACTGCTATCCCTCTATTATTCTAGCCCCTCTATACTTATTGGGGTCTGTGTGCACACTGAAACGCACCCACCGTCACAATGCAAGTCCCCATAGGAACATAACAATTTAAAATATAAGCACAGGTGCACCACACGTCAATTTCAAAAACAGAAAAGACAATTGTGTAATCTATATGCAACACAAAATTTCTTCAAAATTTTCCTTTTATTCCAACTTCTAATGTTTTTTAAAACGTGGTCATAAACATCAATTTTCACAACGATACAATTGTCTTATCTGTTTTTGAAATTGACGTGTGGTGAACCTGTGCTTATATTTTAAGATTATATATATATATATATATATATATATATATATATATATATATATATATATATATATATATCCAAACAAACCCCTGCTCCGAAAGGAAGAAGGCACGCACACGAAGAGTGCTGGGTATTGAGGCGTTTATTATTCCATAGGGCCTCCTCCGACCCGTCAGGACAAGAGGGACGCGTTTCGGCTGTCACAACAGCCTTCCTCAATCTAGTGAGCGCCATTTTTCTTAAAACATTTATACTTTGTCATGGTCATAGACATAGAAAACATTTCCTAGAACCATGAAAAGGTGCACGCAAATAGGTTAATGTGTAATACCTTGAAAAAGTGGTCACCTTTATAAGGGTAATGATCCATAATAGTGTAAATGCATAATGCATTTGACAATTGCCCTTTGACTGCTTAATGCATCGTCAGACCACCATAGTCTACGTACAATGTAAACACTTCACCCTTATATAAAAAAATGTGTCTTATATAAATATATACGTTGGAACATCTATAGAATTATCACATTCAAAAGAACAGCGCTTACTGTGACTCGTTAAAAATAGTAATAAAGCATGCTGTGTGAACAAAATTGCGTCCGGGAGATAGGATTGCACACAACTGATTCCTTGATTACCATGGAGACCTATTAAAGCTATGCCGGAGAAATTCACTCGTAGTTGAAATATACAAAAGACACAAACAGAACTTGCGAGTGCCGAGTTACATAACAGTCATAATCATGACCACAGTTGGAGCAGGAAATCAATAAGACATCTTACCAAATGCCGAAATGTAACACTTCATGTGTATATGAGGACTCTAATGTCGACATTGAAAATGCCTGTTAAAGTAAACAGAACTACTAGTCCCATACTGCCCCGTCGTGATCACATGTAAACTGATACACAGCCCCACAAGTTCAAAGGCAACCGAGGCAAATAGAACAGCCAAATGTACAACTACCGCAAAGCCTTCACAGTTCAACCGGCGCTTAAAAAGGTTAAATGCCTGGCGAGAAGTAATCATCCATCCGCTGCTTTGCCGTTGAACTCAGAGGCTCTCCACCTCCCACACTCCTGTCATCCTCTTTTCGGCGGACTCCCTGGGGGCTGATCCATATAGCATTTGCTATGCTCCTTACCAGGGCACAAGTCCTAAAAAAAAAAAAAAAGAAGTGGGGGGACTAACTAATGCAAGTGACATCGCGGCGCGTGACATCGTGGCGCGTGACATCACAGGAACTGGCATCACAAGAAGGGACATCAGATCTTAAACCCTCACATATATGTTTAGCAGGTCTATCATGAGTACATTTGAGCACATTTCGAGTATACTTGCAAACCCTCCTGATTTAGGCAGAAGATTCACACTTTTGTACGCTACATATAAAGCAATGTTACCTTTTATCAGCGTTAAGCTTTCTATAGCCATAGTGCTTTAAAAGAAATAGTGATATTTAAATTATTACAACGCCTCCTCAAGGGTAATAAGCGTATATAAATGCAATTTATTTTGTGCAAATACTGGGAAAGATCAACACATCTGATGTTCTTACAGTGCATGCATGTCTCCTAAACAGAGCCTGAACAAAGTGAAAAGCTGCCTCTCCTAAGTATGTGTGAAGTGCTAACAAGGTGCGAGCCTTTGTTTCCCCTCTGCTGCATTTGCATCAGGTGTGAGGCTCCTGACTGCTGCCAGCCAGGAAACTCCAACAAAAGGAGGCTTGATGACCCCTGAGACTCGGCCTTTGTTATGGCCAAGTATCCCAGCAGGAGTCAGAAATAAGAGAGCCCCGTCCCAGCCTGCACGTTGTTGTGATCGAAAGCAGATAACGTGCAGGCGCTGCTGAATGTGTCCCGGTGTTTGGAAATTACACCGGGACGAATTCAGCATCTTTTTAGTGGGGCCCAACTTCTTGGCAGGGTGGACGGCATCCACCCTGTGAAAGAAGTGGGGGACGCCGTCCACCCGCGTGGACCCCCGACTCGTGCCCTGCTCCTTACTCCAAACTGCGGTCACACGGAAAAGTCCAAATCGACTGGTGGTGCGTGAACAGTGCCAACCGCCAGCACTGAAAACTATCCAAACAAACCCCTGCTCCGAAAGGAAGACGGCACGAACACGAAGAGTGCTGGGTTTTGAGGCATTTATTATTCCATAGGGCCTCCTCCGACCCGGCAGGACAAGAGAGACGCTTTTCGGCTGTCACAACAGTCTTCCTCAATCTAGTGAGCGCCATTTTTCTTAAAACATTTATACTTGGTCATGGTCATAGACATAGAAAACATTTCCTAGTTACAATTTAAAAAGACATGAATCATGAAAAGGTGCACGCAAATACGTTAATGTGTAATACCTTGAAAAAGTGGTCACCTTTATAAGGGTAATGATCCATAATAGTGTAAATGCATAATGCATTTGACAATTGCCCTTTAACTGCTTAATGCATCGTCAGACCACCATAGTCTACGTACAATGTAAACACTTCACCCTTATATAAAAAATGTGTCTTATATAAATATATACGTTGGAACATCTATAGAATTATCACATATTCAAAAGAATAGCGCTTACTGTGACTCGTTAAAAATAGTAATAAAGCATGCTGTGTGAACAAAATTGCGTCCGGGAGATAGGATTGCACACAACTGATTCCTTGATTACCATGGAGACCTATTAAAGCTATGCCGGTGAAATTCTATTATATATATATATATATATCGATCAAACTGCTGTTCTCCTTTTTCACAGACAGCATGCCATGGACTCAAATCGTTTGCAAAAGAGTTTTTTTATTTATCTTTCGGCAACAACTCTACGCATTTCAGGGCTTGCGCCCCTTGTTCACGAGTAACTCCGTTGCATTTAGGAAGTGATTTAAATAAATCAACATGTGACATAAAGTGATAAACATAGTAAACAGACTTCAATGTTCACTACGAGCTGATTCACTCGATATCATGATTTCCCTGACTTATATAATTCATGTATTCAAATAAGCATTATTGTTATACATATTTATACGAGACGAGTGCGAAAATATTTACAGTGGAACCTAGATAACGTCAAAATCAAAACCTTGCTAATTCGCGGGTGTTTAGCATGCAATAAAGTTTTGAACCAACTTTATTCATATTGTGGCAACCCGCGTCCCTTCAACAAAGACAGTCTTCAACTGTATGACATGAAGTAAATCATATGCCTCCCAATGCAACGTATTTCCGGTCTAGGTGGCTACGTGTATCCTATTTAGACAATCCTCAGTGGGATAAATCAACAGACAAGGCTAAGTCAGCATTACAATTCAAAAAGCTCGACAGCCATTATTAGAATATTAGCGCATCCCCAGTGGGTAACCAATCCATCAAACATCGCCAGAAGTCAAATATCAGGACAGGGGTATCGCCAGCTCAGATATAAATACAGCCCAAGTGGGCTTTAGCATCAGCACCCGCCCAATAGTCCTTCAGTACACCAAATATCTCAGGCTATCCAGCTTAAAGAGACAAAGGTGTCATGTCATGCAAGGTCAATCCAGCCCCAGTGGGCTAATCGCTATTGTTGTTTCATGATAGACAATTCAAACCACCCCGCTTGGGGTGAATAGATATTCATAGCTCCAGTGCCTTCCACTCGTCATTCTACACAAGTCTTCAAGTCTGTAACAGAACATAAAAAATACATTAATCGCCATGTATTACTTCATACAACACAGTGCAACTAAAACTAAAGTGAGGTAAAAACAGTACATAAACATTATTATTCTTAATGACAACTGACATTCTTGGAGCTTTAAAAACAGATTTTCTGTACATACTAATAAAAGACTGAGACATCACTTTAAGCCATTCAGCCTAAATGGACTGACATTTCTTCGTCTCCATTGTGGCCTGTGGGGGCTAAAGTCCTAAACTGGATTATTAGTTTTGACTCCAGGCGCCTCAAGTCCTGGACTCGATTACCACCTCGTTCTTGTATTGGAATTGTGTCCAGTACACAAAAAGCCAAAAGACTGCTATTTTGGTTATGATGGCTCTTAAAGTGCCTCGCTATGGGGTACTGTTTGTCCTCATTTTTAATCGCGCGAAGATGTTCTAGAACACGTTTTTTCGCTTTATGGATTGTGCTGCCTATATAGGATTTGTTACAGGGACATTTCAAAGCATATACAACATGACCTGTATTACATGATACATGTTTCTCAATTACATACGGTTTGCAGTCAATTGATAATTTAATCTCTTTGCAATTTTTGCTGAACTTGCATGTCTTGCAATTTCTACAAATGAAAAACCCTTGTATATTAGATTTCTTCCCTGGTGGGGTGACAAGTGTTCTACAAATAGTATCCTTTAAGGATTTTGCCTTTCTAAAAGTGATTTGAGGAAAATCTTCAATACTTTCAGCAAGATCTTTGTCTGTTTCAGCACTGGCCAAAACTTCCCTAATCCTTTTCTAACTTGCTTGGCCTGATTGTGGAAAGTAGTAATGAACCTGATCTTTTGTTCTGATTCATCTTTAGATGATCTTTTGGGTGTCAACAAATCTGTCCTCGATCTTTTCTCTACCTCTCGACTTGCTTTCTTTACCATTGGACGAGTATAACCTCTTTCTAAAAATCTGTTCATCATTCGAAATTCTTCTAGTCTAAAGCCTTCTTCGGAGCTACAATTGCGCTTTGCACGAAGTAATTCCCCCAACGGGATACTTCTGATCAGGCTCTCTGGGTGACAGCTTCGGGCATGCAACAGACTGTTGCCTGCTGTTTTTTGCAAAATAGATAACTATCCAATTTGTTATTGTTGACAGTTAGCACTAAATCTAAGAATTCGATTTTGTCCTTAGCAAATTGACTGGTGAATTTCAAATTCAGGAGGTTATCATTGAGTCTGTTGACCAGCAGGTTAGCCTCATTCTCATCGCCATTCCAGACACAAAAAATATCGTCTATATACCTGACCCACATGATAACCTTCTCAGTGAAGAGGTCTAAATTGTATAAAACATGCTCCTCCCAGTACCCCAAATAGAGACCCGCAAAGCTGGGAGCAAAGCAGGTCCCCATCACTGTACCAAGGGTCTGTCTGAAGATTTTGCTGTCAAATGTAAAGAAATTCTGTATTAGACAGGTGTGCATCATGTCTAATAGCATCTCTGTATGAAACAAGTATGACACTGATCTGTTTCTTAGAAAATAACGGCATGCTTTTAACCCCAAATCATGAGGGATACACGTATACAAACTGTTTACGTCAGGCAGAGTAATGAGTATTCTTCTTTCCATGCTATGTTTTTTATCCGCCTTAGGAAATCTCCCATGTCTTTAATAAACGACGGGAGACCTTGTACCAAAGGCTGGAGGAAGAAATCAACATATCTCGATGTGTTCTCGAGACAGCTTCCTCTTGAGGAGACAATTGGTCTCCCTGGTGGATTGTGGCTGTCTTTATGAACCTTGGGCAACAGATATAGAGCTGATAATTTTGGGAATTTACAGGCCAGAAAGTCATGTTCCTCCCACTCCAGCAGGCCCTTATCTCTCCACTCACATAGTTGTACTTGGTATGATTTTATTGATTTTTCATATTTCAATCTATCGCTCAATTCATATTTTTCAACATCATTCAGTTGTTTCATCCCTTCTTCAACATACATTGCCCTGGATATCACAACTACATTACCCCCTTTATCAGATTTCTGTATTACAATGGATTGGTCTTTTCTCAAATTCTCAATTGCCTCTATTTGGGCTTTACTCATATTTCTCTTATTATGCCATTTTTTCTGTGACAAACTAAGAAATTCCTGTGTCATGCCTTTCTCAAAGATGTCTATTGCATCGTTGTTAATTTGTGGTAGAAAAATAGATTTTGGTCTAAAACCACTTTGAAAACTCAAATCCAGTCGAATGTCATCATTGATAAGGTTGATAAAGGGATCCTCAATGAATCCAGGTCTTCCCTCAAGGTCATTCATTGTGTGCAGCAGTTCGATATCTCCAATATTAATATTACTGGGTATCTCTCTCACGTTTTCTGTGTTTTCAGTTATATATATATAGCATAGAATATATATATATATTCTATGCTCTTTAATAAGACTATATATGATCAATATGTTTCCAACCATGTTAGCCAGAATAATCGTGCCCTGTTAATGAACCTTAAAGGAAAGGCAGGCTGAGGTGGCTTTTTTGGAATCAGTAGAGTCTTCTGACTGGTGGCGCCTGTGAGGGAGTAGTCAGGGGAAGAGTAGGGAAATCCTTAGGTGAGGGGGTCTGCGCATCAATGTTTCCTCAGGATATTGCATCCTACCCAAACAAGCATTTGCAATGCAATAGGTCTCGCATTTGTGAGAGTTTAAGCTATTGGCATTGTAAAGGGCAATGCCTTTTATTTATTTGTTTTGATAATTAACACATAAATAAAAGGCATTGTCATTTACAATGCCAATAGCTCACAATCTTGTAAATGCGAGACCTATTACATTTCAAACAAGCTGCCGTCATTGTCCCGGGCTGCCTGGAAAGTGAAAGCATGCATGGCGCGCTGAATGTTGCAGGAAAGCACGTCGTACCTGCAGTAAGAGAAACTCGTTAAAGAAAATAGTGCTTACAGACTAAATAAGACATACCGTGTAACAACAGAAGTAAAGGGCCAATGGGAGGTTACAAATGAGGACAAGGCGGTACTAAGGACGAACTAAGAAGCCTATTAACGAATCAGAAGCCAGCATTTATAAAGGACAATGACACCAAACAATGAAAAATGTGGGTGGAGAGTGGGCAGAGCTTCAAGTCCATACTCGTATACAGCAAGCCTTGCAGAGCAGCAAATGCGCTGCCCAGGCTCGACCTAAAAAGGGGGCAGGACATATCCAGGGCAGTGATAACTGCCATAGGTAAATCTTAGGAAGGTGGGCTACTAAGCAGAGGAAGGTCAGGCACTAAGAAGGGGAGATTGGTACAGGTGGTTTAGATAAAGGGATGTGTGAAGCCTGACCTTAACTGGTGGTCATAAAAAGAGTGGGCAAAGGGTTCAAAAAGGGCTGTAAGCTTTCAATACAGGTGTTATAAGTCACACAGTATACACGAAGGGGTAAATTACTGATGCACACAAAGAGGACTCCATGTCAGCAGGAACGCCAAGGTCAAGTCCTTAGCGTTTATTTCGATTGAATAGTGTTTGAAAACAAAAATCCGGGTCATTCCACATACATAGTAGTAGGACTATAATTGTGCATCGGGCAAGGGGCGCAAAATGATTTATCTGACACTGCTCACCAACATAGAAAACAGACACTGAGGGATGAAGGGGAATTTCATGCAATGTTGACACACAACATCACGCCAGATTAACTAAATTGCTTAATACTTGTAGGAGAGTAGGATCTGCCTCTTATGTTGCCCCCATTTTTTTTCTGATGTTAGCACTGGTTTCTGGCTATAGTCTGGCTGGGTCCCTGCCAATCAGGGCCCCAGCCTCTCTGTTCTCTCTAAACGACATGGAGTGCACTCTAGGTGCACTAGTGATTGGATACTGTGGTGCCTTATGAGTCCCTAGTATATGGTACCTTAGGTGCCAAGGGCATAGGTACTTCACAGGCCTACCAGGGGCTGCAGCATGTGTTATGCCACCCCTGGGAAGCAGTCTAAATCTGACACCACAGGCCTGCTACTGCAGCCTGGGTGAGGTGGTGCTAGTACCCCTCACTGAGATATAGGTTTCCTATATCTCTCCTGCACACACATATAAACCTATCAGTCACCCCTAAGGCAGGCCCTATCAATCCTGAGGGCAGGGTGCTTGGCTTCTATGTGAGGGGGTGCCTCTGCCTGAGCAGGGCCCCTCTGCAGCTCTCAGAGTCTATTCTCTGGTGCTGTTTGTGGATGCGGTTAAACCATATACTATTAAGTGCATTATATCCTCGCGGTAAATGCTAACTTTGGAATGGCTGCATCAAAACATGTCGTGTTTGGTGTCAAACATCTTGGAATACTACCCCCCGCCAATCTTGGCGGCGGGGGTAGCATTCCACCCTTCTAGAGGGAGAAGACATGTACCTGCTGTGGAAACGCGGTAGAATCCTAAAGAGCCCTGGCATCACAAAATGGATGCCACCAGTCACAGACACTGGGCTGCCCTCCTGCTGATGACCGAAACTCGCAGTGGAGGAAGCCCAACAATAGGCATCCTGTCACAGGGAGGTGTAACCACCTTCCAGACAGGGTTTAGTGTATTGGGGCTGGGTGGGTGCACTCTTAGAGTGCTTTGAAGTCCTGCACTGGGGGAGCAGAAGGCTCCTCTGTGCATATGCCAGTTCAAACCAGCTCAGGGGCTACCTGCCCCTGCTCTGGCGCGAAACTGGACAAAGGGAAGTGGGTGTAGCCACCCCCTCCCTTGACCCTCCCATAGGTGGGGTCATAGAGCTAGTCCATCCCCTCTTTTTAGTATAAGAGGGGAACCTTGCCATTGCAAAGCAGATAACCCCTGGACGACGCTCTACAGAAGAATCCTGGCCCTTCGACGTTCCACTACCTCTGGAAGACAGAAGAATCTCCCTTGGAGTCAATGAGTGACTCCCTGCTTGGCAGGCACCAAAAACGACAACGACGGTCGCAAACTACGCCGCTCCCGCCGGAGTCCGAAGTCCCTGCAGCCCAAGAAGTGGATTTCCTGACCTCTCCCAGGCCATCGTGAGTCCCCAGCGAAGCTGAGGCCAGTGGACCCCACGAGTAACGAGGAACCGCGACCCCTGGGTACCGTGCACTATTGTCGAGTGCAACCCCTTCACAACGTTCTACGAACTTGTGCTTTGGACCACGTGTGGTCCCGACCTCCAGCAGGAATCCCTCCAAAGATCAGAGGCCTACACCGTCCCGAGTGACCGTGGGCCCCTGTTGAGTGATTCCGCCCGAGGTGTCGTCGCGATCCCTTGCCCGCCGGCTTGTGGGTCCCCAGAAGACTTCTTAAAGAAACCAAAGGGCTCCCCTGGTTGCTCCAGGCCTGCCCTGACTTACCCTCGCTGGGTGAGTCCCTCAGACCTTGCTGGTCTGCGCCATCGACTTTTCTTCATCTCCCCGAGACTTGCCGCTGCCAAGGCTTGTTGGCTCCAATCGAGTTGCCGACACCGCAGTCAGCTGCAGACGTCGAGGGACCCACCGAATCCAGCTCCTGGTCGTCGTCGACACCTCCTGGACCACGTGGCTGAAGAGTCAAGGCACCCGCAACCGACCTGAATCAACCGACGACGGTGGGCATCCATCTTCCTTGCCCCGGGTCACTGCCAAGTGACTTTGAACACTGTCCCCTCTGCTTTCAGGTCATCCTTCTTCAGAATCCAGGCTTGGATTCCACCGGACACTTCTTCAGCTCCCGCAAGCAGCAAGTCTTCTTTGTTCGCCATTGAAAACGACGCCGCGACCCGACACCAAAGGACACCTATGCACCCGGCTTCCCTGGGTGAGGTAACTCCAGCACTACGGTGCTCCTGTGGGTGTGGGCCCTAGAACTACTTACCCTGTAAGTGACTTGCTTGTAGGTTCTCCCGAAGTATCCTAAAACTCTTTATTTCCAACCGCGACTTGCCCCATTGAAGTTAACGGCGATCCGCGCCTGTGTATCCACACTGCACGCGTCCCCCGTGGGTCCTTTACTTACCTGCCTTGGGTGGTTTCGTGAGGCCCCTGCACTTCTGAAGGCCCTAGGCCTTGTCTCCCTGCAAGTCGTTGTCCCTAAGTCTCTTACTTAGTATATGGTCTGGTACGCCCCTAGGGCCCCAGCCATATTTTGTGCTTAACTTATTGTGAAACGTTGATTTGTGCATATGTTTGTCTTCTAATCTCATAAAGAGATTAGTAGAGAGTTATTTAGAAATAAATACATATATATTTGATATATATACCTGTGTGGTGTCTTTTCATTTGGTGATTCAAGAGATTATATGGTAAAACAAGCTGCTTTACATTCCTCCGAGACTTAGCCTGAAGGCTGCTCTCCACAGCTACCACTAGGATAGCTTTCTTTAAAAGGTTGTCTTAAACCTATCTACCATAAGAGTCGATTTGCCCTGGTGCAAGGTGTCCACTTTAATTAGTGACCGGCATATACCAGGCCAACTTCTCACAATACTGCACAGGAACACATGAAAATTTTCAAAGGAACACATGAAATGCTGCACCAAAACACATGAAAATGTGCCTCGCTGTGTGTTCAGCCAACCCAAACTGAACACAGGGGGGCCGATTCACAGAACTAATCTGAGACAAAATCCTAAACTTACTACTTTTGGTATTCACAGAAGGCATTTAGTAGTAGTAAAGTTAGGATTCCTAACTTTACTACTACTAAACTGAGACAAAATCCTAACTTTACGACTTTCGGTATTCACAAAAGGGATTTAGTAGTAGTAAAGTTAAGATTCTTAACTTTACTACTACTAAATGCCTTTTGTGAATACCGAAAGTCATAAAGTTAGGATTTTGTCTCAGTTTAGTAGTAGTAAAGTTAGGAGTCCTAACTTTACTACTACTAAATGCCTTCTGTGAATACCAAAAGTAGTAAGTTTAGGATTTTGTCTCAGATTACTTTTGTGAATCGGGCCCATGGACATTTGTTAAATGTAACGTAACTTGAAAAGAAAGAAAGTAAAACTTAAGTCCCGAAAAATACAGTAGGCCTGTTCACACTAACTTATTTGCCATCAAGTTCTTGAAGGCGCAGCCCTTGCCTCAACTCAATTGAGCTAATGCTGATTAAAATTAATTTGCTCAAAGTAAAATTGAACCTCTGCCAGATGGCAGGGAATCATGTGGAAACCTCAACAATGGGCAGGAAGAAGAACAGACAGACACCAAGGCAAGAGGAACGGGTGGACATTGATACCAGGAGCAGTGTTGAGGTAGAGAAAAGCTAAATATAAGGTTGGTACTAGGAAGTGAATAGATGGGATCCAGACTTGAGCTGCATGCTGGATCGGGCACTGGACAGGAAAGGTCAGAGTCTAGGGTTAATAGAGGAGACTCTAAAAGGGGATGGGAAACTAACTCCCTTGACTCATCAGTCACGTATGGGGTATTCGCCATCTTGGAATCCCATCCACATCTGGCCACTGCTCAGCTCGCCGGAAAAGAGGGCAGAAGGAGGAGGGGCGTGAAGCACTAAGTAACTCAGCCGACATATCTGAATGGTGCTTCACAACAGAGAACCCGGGAGTATCGATGCGAGTCTCCACAAGGACATGCCAAGGGATCCGGAGACCGAGCCGGACGCCCAACACTGGGAAGGAAAGAGCAAACGAATCCGAACGCTGGAACACTGCAGAAGACCCTGCGCGACAAACGCAATGAACACACATCTGGCAAAGCAATCCCTTAAAGGATGGTTGTCATGGTTATTGGGCTTACGCCACAATGTTGTTGAAGTCCGTTATTTGTTTCCATGACTTCTGTCTGATTGGAGCCATTTGTCTATTTCAAATCACCGAAAATCTGGCTTAATTGAAAGAAGATGCTTGATTAAGCCAATATTTGAATGGTTATCCCAGGCTGAACCACAGGGTGGTGCAAGCTATTTTAGCAACTTTGTCTACGTTTTTTCTGAGATAAGGGTCAATCTTGAGGCTGATCCGTAAGCATGCAGACACAAAAATATTTGGAATGCAATAGGTCCCGCATTTAAATGCGAGACCTATGGCATTGGATTCGAAGTGGTCGCCATTGTCCCGGCTGCTTTAAAAGTGAAAGCGCGCACGGCGTTGTGCCTAACGTAGGAGAAACTCAATAAAGAAAATAGTACACGCACCGTGTAACAACCAAGTAAAGGGGCCAGTAGCCATGGGAGGTTACAAATGACGACACGGCGGTACTAAGGAGGGACTAACAAGCTAATTACAAAATCAGAAGCCAGCATTTACGAAGGACAAAGACACAAGCCAATGAAAAATATGGGCGGGGCTTCTCTCCCGTACTGTACTACAACAGATTGCCAGAGCAGCGCTTGTGCGCTGGCTTAGGCTTGACCTAAAAACGAAGGAAGGTCACAAAGTCCACCAGGGAAAACTTAAAAATAACCCAGGACTCCACTGTGGGTCTATAGGTCTCAGAGTCAATCAGCAGGACAGTGGCGGTCAGCTAGACACAACGCTGCTGTCTGCAACAGGATGTCATCACTCAGATTCATAGTTTAACCTATTGGGAGTCGGACACAAACACTAATGCGTAGAAGTCTATGATCTTTTGATGCCATAGACAATATCCAGAGAGTACAGAGTGAGTCCACCTGGCTGATGCTTGGGACCATTTGTAATTAGTGTCACATGTTCAGACAGCGCATCAGGAAAGTTTCTGGAGTCATGTGGAGTCCATTTCGAAGTTTGCTTTTCCATTGGTTGTTTCACTTGAATGTACAAAGTGAGTGTTTGTGGGACTTGTAAACAAACTTCTGAAATGTTCTCCTGCGGCACATATAGCTGTATAATCCTTCAGAGCAGTAGCACTAAGGCCATCTCTCAAGTCAGGAGGCCCTTTGGACACGTCGCTACGCAACTTCTTGTCGTCTTGTCGTCTGTGCTTGGACTACCTGCCTGCCGCATGTAGGCCACTGCAGGACCACAGATGAGCCCCTGCCTAGTTGATTGTGGAACATTTTGGGGTAGGTGGGTCATGGTCAATGCATTCTAAAAAATGGACCATGGAATGTGTGAGTCGCTGGTGTCAAATGTATCCGGCCTGTGCAGTGGATCAGGGATCCTTCAGCGTGAATGCCATGGTTTGTAAGGTAGCCAGTGATGGGGTCTGGACAATTGCTGTGGGAGGCTACGGGTAGAGACGTGTAGTGCGTGCATGCGGCTAATCCCTGGTTCTCCGTAAGGCCTCCAAATCGTCACTGCTCTTGAGTCTATTACGTGGTAATCTTTAGGTGTGATCCAGCCTGGTCAGATGCCCTGCTAGGACTCTTCCCATCTCTTCTTCTGTGTAGGAGTGGTTTTCTGCTTCATTAGTATGGACCCTCGGGCTACTAACTTCTCATCTTTCTTCTCGGTGGTTGGGCGTGACACCATCATCTTTGCAGTCAGGCCAATGGGGCTTCTGTGCTAGAGTGAAAGAGGGCACCATTTGGGCAGACATTGACCCTCCTCTCCTTCAGCGGGTGGCAAGACAATCTGGCGTGGCCTCATGCCACGTGTTTTCCCTCGCAGAGGTGAGCAGCAGCAAAAGGGGCTGCAGACTAGTGCTGTGATGTTGCAGCTTTGTGGATCTGCTGAAGAATAATGCATCAGCAAGGGGGCCTCCTGTGAGACTGGCACTTGTGATTCACTGACCCTATATCCACTTCTGGAGACAGTGAACTTTCCCTCTGCAACCCCTCTCTCAATGTCTCTACACTTCTAAGGGTGCCAGGGTGCGGTTCTAGAGCATGTGGCTGAAAGCAAAGATGGCACGAAGGTGCAGGGGCTTTGAATTGCCTCCTTTTGTATTCATTCTTTTGCTTGACCCCTTTGGCTGGAGTGGAAACATTGCTGACTTCAGATGATGAGGGGCATTCTTTCAGCCGCCCCTCTTTGTGCTAGCAGGCTCATGGGGGCTGGTTAATACCCAGGTCGGTGGGGCATTCTTGGTCATATGTTGACCTTTTGCGGTCACTTTGGGACTGGGATGAAATCAGGTGGTTGGATAGGTGTGTCAGTCACTGAGGCCTGGATTTGCAGCTGGTTCAGTGTCTCTATGTGAAGTTTTTTTCTTTTTGTGACCTGTCACTTTATAGCAGTCTGGGGACTGTAGGCCAAGTACGCTGCTCATTGCCTGCGGGAGCAATTATCAGCTTCACGAGCAGGCCGTCCCAGGAGCACAAGCCGTTATGGCAGCAGGAGAGCCCTGAAGGGTAGGTGGACTGCTTTGGGGTGCAGGACAGGTTGGGCTTATTCACTTGGAGGAAATTGGGCATGATGTGAAGCGTGCCCATCATGTGGTGGCAGAGCATGTGATGCCCCAGGGCAGCAGCCATGGGAGGCAGAGACAAGCTGACAGGCATTACTGTCCGTAGTGGCACCTTGTCTCCAGGCCTTGATCGGCATCAGGCGCCCACATGGCATGGTGAGCAGCCAAGGTTGAAGTCGCGCAAGTGGTGGGGATTGCCTTCAGTGGGCAACTCGATTTGGCCATGCTGGGCTGACCGTACTGGGGCAGGGGACGTATCTCTAGAGACAGCTCTTTTTCTCCACGGGGATCAGGTTCCCAATCGCCTTCGGGTTCCTATTGTGTCTGTCTTCGATGAGTGGTTGCTGGAAGGTCTCTGAAAAAGGAGGTCTCCTCTTTGCCTAGCATTGAAACAATGGGCAGAGGCCTCAGTCCCAGCATGACCCTTGTTGGATGGTGTGGAGGGCGTCCCTCGTTTCCTGGGGAGAGCCATTCTTCACTGCGGGGTGCATGGATGTGGGAGATGACCCATCCATTCACAGGTCCTCGTCAGGGTGGGAGATGACCCATCCGTTCACAGGTCCTGTCAGGGTGGGAGATGACCCATCCATTCACAGGTCCTGTCAGGGTGGGAGATGACCCATCCATTCACAGGTCCTCGTCAAGGGTGGGAGATGACCCATCCATTCACAGGTCCTCGTCAGGGTGGGAGATGACCCATCCATTCACAGGTCCTCGTCAGGGTGGGAGATGACCCACCCATTCACAGGTCCTCGTCAGGGTGGGAGATGACCCATCCATTCACAGGTCCTCGTCAGGGCCACAGATAGGCTTTGTGCTTATGCAGGTGGCACCAAAGGTACAAGGTCACCCTGGGGGGGGGGGGCAGGTGCAGTGTTTCAGTGTCCAGGACCACTGGCGGCCCTCGCGGGGCAGCACCTGCAGCTCGTGCTGCACCTGTTCAAGGCATGCCGCATCACAACTGTGATGCAAACGCTCCACCCAAAACAGAACAAACTGCTGTCGGGAGAAGGGGCGCCAGCATATAGTTTGAACTTTGTGTTTCCTCAGACATGTCCAGCTGCAGGCCCTCGCAGTGGTCTGGTAAATTATAACCTTTTAACACGCCCATTTTCCAATGAGAGTTAATGTTAGTCCATTAGCAGGATATACTCCTGTTTCTATTTGAAATGCTGGCGCTGACCTCTTACTCACTGAGCTCTTTAACCAGTAATTGCCTACAAAAAAGAAAGACACTAAATTTTATTGTAAGTCTGCCAAGTGGCATTATGGCATGGTGCCATCAGCCATTCCTGTCTTTTCTGCCAATAGCATGTTGCATTGTGGGGCTTGTAGTTTTGCTTTTTAACACGTTCCGTATGGCTTCAAAATCCCAGCAAGTAAAATGATGTTGGCTAAAATGCCAGAACTGGCAGACAGTAACAAACATAACATGGAACAACTTTTCAGATATTTATAACATTTTTATAAAGTTGTTTAGACCGCCTCAAAAACTGCTTGTTTCCCACGCAAACCCAAAAGGAAACTCTACTAACACATTTTGTTAGAGTCATTCACAACATGCATTAAAGCAAGCATTGGCAAAGCAAAGCTTCTTGCCTTTTGTGTAGTGGAAAATGTTATACAGAGCTTCACAACACAATAAAGGTGCAGCACAGCCTTCCCTAACACAATGAACAAATAAAGGACAGGTGGCAGCAGCAGAGGGACATCACAATTCACCTACACAGGACAGGCACCACACAGATAGCTAACAAACAAAAGAGGGAATATGAGACTTTAAGACTGTTGTATGATTTCTGCAAAACAAACATAAAAGAAGTAGAAAAAGAAGAAAAAGACAAACCTCTTGTGGAATTACCATACATTCGTGTACTCACATTGGATGATGAACCCTCACCTACCTAGTGTTCAGTGTGGAATGCTTCATCATTTGGTTACACATCTATTACTGGGAAGCATCCGAAAGTATTGTATTTCACTGATTGTACAGTCTTTTAGTTATGGTATCCCTAGTTTGGGTAAGGTTATGTCCCTTAATTCGATAATATCCCTTTGTTAAACTGTCAGAACTATATTAAAAGTATATGTGGTTGAGCTAAACATGGTTTTTACTGGTGTCTCACAACCACAAGATTAAAAACAGAAGGGTCATGAAACAGACCATATTTCTCTTGTCTGTCAACCCAGAGCTCGACGTTTTTCCCTCGGGGTCAGGTGTTTTCCTAAAGACTATAGATTTATCACATCAAATATTGTGAAAGAGCGTCAAAAGAGGGGTCAGGTGGGGCATATCTGCATTGGCCACACTCCTTGAAGAGGCCTCACAATGTGCTGTTGTTGAGGCTGTGGCATGTTTCCCAGGGTGGGACATTGTAGTCATTCTTAGTGCTATGAAACAAGCCATGCCCAGTTGCTGCCTGCCACTCTTTTATTTAGGTTAGGTACACACTTTTAAATTAAAGTGTGTTTTGGATTTACTCATTAAAGCACATTAGAATATATCACAGCACTGAGTGGCCTTTATTAGAATTAGCAAACCACACCCCTTCTGCCCTGATAAGTTTAATAATGGCTCAAGAGGCAAGTCAGTTGTTTTGTTTCCTCTAAATAGGCCTATGGAGCAACATTATAGTGTATTAAAACATATACAAGAGAGATTTGCGACAGTGCGCCTCTGAACTGGAGTACTTCAAGGTACTCTCATGCGTTATGATCACAGAAAAGTAGGCGCAGAGAAGAAAAGTAATTGCCTAGTGTCACAAAGTTAGGTCTAGCTGGGAAGCTGGGATTGAAACCAGGTTTCCTGATTAAACATTGTGCAATTCAGATCCTGGATGGGTATCGCTTTCTTTCCCCCTTTGGCCTGTTGCCAATTTTATTAGTGATCACAGAGGCAAGTCAGTTGTCTTGTGTCTCCTAAACAAGGCCTTTATTGTTATTATAGGTGGAGCAACATTATTGTCTATTAAACCATATACAAGAGAGGTTTTTGTGCCATGTACATCCTGGCCTGAAATAATTGAATGTGCTGTCAAATGTGCTGTCAAGTGTGATGCTCACAGAAATGGAGGCACAGCGAAGAAGAGTAATTGCCCAGAGTTGCACAGTTTGGTCAAGCTGGGAAGCTGGGGTTGAAACCAAGGTCTCTGGGACAGAACCCCTAAAACTAGTTTAGTTTTTGCCTCGGATCCCTCTAAAGCTTCTGACTGGCCTGGCTATTTTATGCATATGCATTTAAAATATCCTTTGTTTTTTCATAAGATGGGACAAAATCAGTGGAAACACCCTCCCTTTCTTTATAGCACAGGTAAGCTTTGGGCACTTGCAAGCTTCCGTCCATCACAGGAGAGTTTTAACTTGGGGAGAAAAAACACAAGCTTTCTCCATCGCAGGATAGGTGCAAATTGGGCAGCTGCAGTGCAAGCTTTGCTTCCCCAAAGAACGGATTCATCATGGCAGCAGCAACGCAAGCTTCTCTGTCTCACAGAAGGCAGCAAGTGCAATCTTCCATTTGCTGCAGACCAAATTCAGCTGCCCAGACTAGTACAAGCTTTCATCGCTTTCAGAACATGTACCGTTAGGCAAAGTGACATGTAGGCTACAAACATATCTCTGGAGCGGGTGCCTAAATCATTGAGAGGAGTGTGTAAGTAGAAGAGTGAATGAATATGTGAGTTCTGACATCATTCGCACTTCTATGATATTCTCCATCGGAATCCTGATGGTCCTGCTGCTGTCACTCAGAGACCACGGTCTGCCTTGATTCTTTGGTTTCTCATGTATTGAGATGCAGCTGTATGCTAGTGGGCCATTGCTATTTGGAGAAGCCCAGCCATACATAAGTAACTATGTCCTAGACAGGCACACCAGTGTCAATCATATCAAAAAGGTTTTGAAAGTGCGCATCAAACTCTGCGTTTCCTGCCTTGGTGCTGCACCTGTTCAATGTTAAGGGCCGCCAGTGTCCAGGATATAGAGCACGGGCACAATTATGTCCTTCTGAGTCAAGTCCAGGGCTTCGAGGCACACAGGTGTCTCGCAACCTTCCCCACCATCGTGGGGAAAGTGTCAGGTTCATAAGGAGAGAAGGGATATCATGGGGCCATAGCGGCTGCGCCACCGGTCCAAGCAGGCATCACTTGAGTCATTTAAATTTCATGTCGTTGTCGCCATTGTAATGTCGTAGGCACAGGCCTGCTTTGGGGATATCAATCAATCAATCATCGGGTCTTGTAGAGCATGGCTTGTCACTCCGGGGGGTCTCCAGGTGGGGATATGACACTGCGACTGAGTTTTGGCAGTAAATGAGATGAGGACACGTAGCCATCTCCTTTGAATTAGCAGGGTCATCTGTCAGGCTTGGGTGTGAGCGAGTGTAGGACTGCCCTCCTCACTAACACTTACTAACTTCCTACTGACATGTGAGCTGAGGATGCAGATCATCGCGATCATCTATGTGACACGCAGGACACAGCATGAGTAGACAATAAAATACTGACCATGAGGTACCGTAGGCCTGGCATTGGTGTGCACGCACAGGCAGCAATTCGAGGGTCTGCCCCATTCATTTCACGTTTAATATGCAGGAATGTTTCCCACAAACTGTGAAGAAAAAACTAAAAAAGTCACAATAGACAAAGATCCCCATTGTAAGCCTCCCAGGTGAAGGGGCAGGGGTGGGGAATATCATGGACACTCTAGAGTACCAGATCCAATTCCCCATGCTTTTCACCCTTCCGGGGGAAGTGATGCACCTAGAGAAAGCTAAATCCCCTCTCTCTATTCTGCTTTTTAGGTCGAGCCTGAGCCAGCGTGCAAGCACTGCTCTGGTGATCTGTTGTAGGTAGAGTACGGACGAGAAGCCCCGCCCATATTTTTCATTGGCTTGTGTCTTTGTCCTTCATAAATGCTGGCGTTTGATTCCTTAATAGGCTTGTTAGTCCCTCCTTAGTATGGCCATGACCTCATTTGTATCCTCCTATGGCTACTGGCCCCTTTACTTGGTTGTTACACGGTATGTGTACTTTTTTTCTTTATTGAGCTTCTCCTACATTAGGCACGATGACGTGCTTCACTTACATTCAGCGCGCCATGCCCGCTTTCACTTTCGAATCAGGGACAATGGCGGCTGTTTGTTTGCAAAGCCATAGGTCTCGCATTTAAGTGCGAGACCTATGGCATTGCAAATATTTATTTGTTTAAACGTCTTTAGCGCAGAAAGGAAAGGAAAGTGAAGGCAGGAGGCTCCGAGCGAGGTGTTCCTTCTCTCCGCTCCTCAGAGTGCCAGGGAAGCCGCAACACGGCGACATGGTGTCATTTGTGGAGCACTACATCATTTCAAGGGTAGGAAGGGTGTGCGGAGAGGACAGAGCATCGTCTTCAGGCACAGCTTCCCAAATGGCAGAGCAAAGCTTGACACAGAGCTTTAGGCAGGAATCTGAGGTGTGGAAACAAAAACCTCTCTGAAATGGGAGCTGTTTTGGGAGCTGGTGGGTGCCCCCTTCAAATGGCACAGCCCGTCTCTGAGCAAAGGAGCCCCGCTTCCGCTGCATGTAGACTTCTGCCCCTTTCTCGTTTCAAGATTTTATTTTTAATGCCCTTGGTATGTCAAAATTAAAATTCACCTGTGACACACCCGCCCCCAACCCACACCACACACTTTCACCCCACCCACACACTCAGAATGCAGATATTTTCATTTTCTGCCAGAAGTTATTTATATCACCTTGGGGGTCCTCAAAAGTTGGCAACATTTATGTTGGTGATCGGCTTCATTGTGGTGCTGAAATCTGTTTTACAGAAGGATCATCAATGTCATTTCTATTGCGAATATAGAGAAAAACATCAACAGAGATGTAATCGTTTTTATTTAATAAATAAATGGGCGTAATAGTTTTTATTTGAACATACATAAATAAATAAACTCCGCTCTATGAGATACGATAGGAGTGTGTTGGGTTGTCGTAGTATGCTTAAACTAACAACTAGTGATGCTTTTTCTCGCAGGGCACTTTGCTCTGATTGTTACCACCTGTCTCGACATTCGATGGGACAGTTCCTACCTTTTTGGGAGAAAGTTATCATTCTTGTCAATTACGTTTGATTTAAAAAAAAGAGTGTGCTGCATGTACCTTAACCTCCAGCAGAAATTTCCATTACATCAGCAAAATATTTTTGTGTGTTCTGTCTTTAACAGCTCACTTATATTTCTTGCGTGCCCCAAATGCCCCCGTATTTAGTCTGTAAGCACTATTTACTTTATACCACCACCACCAATACCACCACCACCACCACCACCAATACCATCACCACCAATATCACCACCACCACCACCAATACCACCACCAATACCACCACCAGTACCACCACCACAAATACCAATACCACCACAACCAATACCACCACCACCAATACATCCACCAATACCAATACCACCATCAATACCACCACCAATATCACCACCACCAACACCACCACCACTACCACCACCACCAATACCACCACCAATACCACCACCACCAATACCACCACCACCAGTACCACCACCACCACCAATACCACCACCACCAGTACCACCACCACCAATACAACCACCAATACCACCATCAATACCACCACCACCAATACCACCACCAATACCACCACCACCAATACCACCACCACAGATACCACCACCACAGATACCATCACCACCAATACCAATATCACCGCCAATACCAATACCACCACCACCACCAATACCACAAATACCACCACCAATACCACCACCACCAATACCATCACCACCAATACCACCACCACCAATACCACCACCACCAATACCACCACCACCAATACCACCACCAACAATACCACCACCAATACCACCAACACCAATACCACCAACACCAATACCCCCACCAATACCACCACTAATACCACCACCACTACCAATACCACCACCAATACCACCAATACCACCACCACCAATACCACCACCACCAGTACCACCACCACCACCAATACCACCACCACCAGTACCACCACCACCAATACAACCACCAATAACACCATCAATACCACCACCACCAATACCACCACCACCACCAATACCACCACTACAGATACCACCACCACAGATACCATCACCACCAATACCAATATCACCGCCAATACCAATACCACCACCACCACCAATACCACCACCACCAATACCACCACCACAAATACCACCACCAATACCACCACCACCACCAATACCATCACCACCAATACCACCACCACCACCAATACCACCACCACCAATACCATCACCACCAATACCACCACCACCACCACCAATACCACCACCACCAATACCACCACCACCAATACCACCACCAACAATACCACCAACACCAATACCACCAACACCAATACCCCCACCAATACCACCACTAATACCACCACCACTACCAATACCACCACCAATACCACACCAATACCACCACCACCAATACCACCACTACCACCAATACCACCACCACCAATACCACCCCTACCACCACCACCAATACCACCACCTCCAATATCACCATCACCACCACCAATACCACCACCATCAATACCACCACCACCAATACCACCACCAATACCACCACCATCAATACCACCAATACCATCACAAATACCACCAATACCACCACCACCAATACCACCACCACCACCAAAACCACCACCAATACCACCACCACCAATACCACCACCAATACCACCACCACCAATACCACCACCAATCTCATCACCAACACCACCACCACCAATACCATCACCAACACCACCAATACCACCACCATCAATACCAATACCACCACCACCGATACCAATACCACCACCAATACCAAAACCACTTCCACCAATACCACCACCAATACCATTACCACCACCAATACCACCACCACCAATACCACCACCACCACCAATACAACCACCACCACCAATATCAACAATACCACCACCAATGCCACCACCACCACCAATACCACCACCACCAATACCACCACTAATACCAATACCACCACCACCAATACCGCCACCAATACCACCACCACCAATACCACCACCACCACCAATACCGCCACCGCCAATACTACCAATGCCACCACCACCAATACCACCACCACCAATACCAGCACCACCAATACCACCACCACCAATACCACCAATACCAGCACCACCAATACCACCACCACCAATACCACCACCACCATCAATACCACCAATACCAACACCACCACCAATACCAATACCACCACCTCAGCACCTCTCGCTCACTAGTAATAGCAGGGGCACTGTACGAGGCCAGAGCTGCAGCCGAGACCATCCCTCCCTCCCTTCATGCCTGCCATAAAGCACAGCCTGCCCTGCACCAGCAGGTGAAGCAAGGGCCCTACTACAGCTGGAGTGTTTTTTATTAGGCCAAAGATAGCAACAACATTACGCAATGCCACACTGCACACTCAAATCACAGAGAGGGCAGGAAATAGGCCCCCCCTCCCGCTCTTCCTCCTGAGCCGCAACAGTGTAATCACAGAACGAAAGGTGTTGGAGCGCTTTGTTAGTGTTTATAGGTCGGATCTTATCATGTAACTCACACTTCACACTTTGTGTCTGTGTAATTTACAACACTTACACATCTTCTTCACTGCACTATTTATCACTACTTTGAAGACGTTGCAGGCCGGTTTCTTCCTCTGATATTTACAATCTAACAAGCGGTCAAGAAGGCCCTTTATTGTAATGCATTAGGTCTTGCATTTGCGAGAGTTTAAGCAATTAGTATTGTAAATGACAATGACTTTTATTAATGTTTTAAAACCCAAAACATAAATAAAAGGCATTGTCATTTGCAATGCCAATAGCTCAAACTCGCATGTATGCAAGACCTATTGCATTGCAAATGATTGTTTTTTCTTCTTAGGTCTCACTCAAGACTCAAGAGAGGTTTAGCAGTTTTGGGGAACTCATGTTAGCGATATTTTTAAAAAGTACATGTAGGAAGTAATACAGAATGGGCTTTGGGTCAGTCTTCTTCAGCCATTGGCTTTCATCAGTTCCCATTGCTCGGATGGGCTGCCATTTTAATTTCATTTCTGGTTCATGTTTTTTTTTCCTTAGGAAGCATGTCCAGGTTGGCTAAGGCTATTGGCTATTCACTAATGAGCCTTGCAAGTTAATTTATTTTACTTTACTGGCATTATACCAAGTTGTCGGATTTACAACTTTTTTGTTCACAAAGTAAAGTGCACACACGTAAGCTTTATACACCTGCATTGAAAGTACTGTACTGGCCCCTTGTTCAAAAGTATCCACTAAGAAATATTTTTTTTCTGTTAATGGCTTTTAAGTTCACCAACTCAAACGTCATCTTCAAACTCCTTTTTATAACACTCTTGTTTGGTGGTACAACTTAACTCTGCTAATGAAGTCCGATCAACAATGTGGCCTTTCTGCCAGTTTACATGTAGCTGTAGCCCAAAAGTTTCAGTGTTATGGTATCTTCTTTCTAGGACTGCTGGCAACAACACACAGAAAATCATTCAACCTTTACCATTCACTACTCCTCACAAAAAAGCCTGACCTATTACTCTTGCCAGTGCATGTTTAAGAAAAGTGAGGCCTGTTGGCTTTGCCAATGCTGTTTTGTTATGCCATTATCTTTAATAATCAGCTAAAGCTGTCTTTAGCCAGACCTAATGACCATTCTTAAAATTGGTGGTTACTGCAAACCTGTTGTCTGAATGGAACGACAGCGTGTACATTCATAGGCTTCTTAAAAATTGATCTTCTTTTGAAAAGAAAGATAAAGTTGATCATCAGAGTCAGATTTAGCTGTAAACTTTGTCATGCCTAGAGTTGCCATTTAGGTAGATCTCTCTATTTAGAGAAGTGTGTTTTAACTGACTTTTACCTTCACACGTGAACTTTGGATTTCTCTGATGCTTTTTCCTTTGCTCTGCAGCTAACTCTGCGGTACAACAAACCACCCTTGCTTCGCGAGGACTCCTTTTCCCTTGAGGTGGTGACCATGCCAGAAGAGTGCATTGGCCAGAACCCTAGTACCATGGAACTGGCCATTTCTGTCATGTAAGTAGTGGGAATGGGAAGTGGGTGCTGTAAATTGCTGAACTTTTGCCACTGCACTTGACTGCCATGGAAATCTACACTCACAAGTAGATTGAGGAGTACTGAGACAATGTCCTTGTAAAGCAGGCTGCACATTCACCAGTCACAAACCTTGATCCCTCTAAATTTCCCTATACTTATCACCGAGCCTAGTCACAGTGTACATTTCGTAAATATATCCATAGTGCAGCACCTCACCTAATCTACGATCATATGCTGGATCACCTGCTCCCAAACATGCTCATAGGTCGCAGCCACACTGTGTGGTCATTCACCTAATTTGTTGCAATAGTTTATTATGTAGAGTTCAGCTCTTCATAGCTATGGTGTTAGCTGTGCCCCTGGTGTGTCAACACTGTACTTCTTAGTGACCTGATGCAAATCACTCTTGCACGTATGGTTAACAAAAGAAAGAAGGCTCATGCTATTGCCTGCCCTTGGACAGGCATAATCGAGGAGACAGGGAAATGGCACAGATCATTTCCTACACATTAGGCTTATTTTCATGCACTCTCTGTTTTGTGATTTAAGGAAAGCTGTTGAAGACCTATTATTGAAAAAAGCTAGCAAAGAGAGAACACAGCTCATGTGCAAAAAGTGGCTTTTCAGTCGCAAACACTCAGATTAGGAGTTTGCGATCAAAAACTTCTTTTAGCAAAGTACTTTACCCATTTTACGAGATGTTACATTTTTACTGACTGCTAAAATGGGCTTAGAAATGGATAAGGAATTGCTATTTGGAAGAGGTGTGTTATATGCTTCCCAAAATAGCAACTCCTATCCCTGTGAATCAATGGTTTAGGACTGAAGTAGTGGTCGAAAACCATTGAAAAGTATTGACTCCCAAGTTGGGTTGGTAACCCATTCGCAAGTGGAAAGGGATCCCTTCATATCTGTGTTTGTTATAAAAAGTGGCAAATGCAAACACTAAAACAAAAGTAAACTTTTCACTTTAAAGTTTAAGGAAAACGGGCTCCATTTAAAAAAAAAATGTTTACTTTTTTGAAATGCAATCACAGACATGGTTGTCTGTGGGCCCCAGAAGGCAACCATCCCTGTGATGGTAGCAAATCTTAGTGAGTCACGATTTGTTTATGACTTACCTCATCAATATTCATGAGGTCGATCGGATCCTAACTCACTATGATTCGGATTTTTAAGAACAGACTTATTTATACATAGGTCAGTCCTTATCTTTACTGGTCACAAAAATACCATTCTTAGTTTTTAACCAGTACTTTGCAACCAGAGATTCGAACATCAGGCCTATGGTTAGGAAGAGGTGCAAACCAGCCAAGAAAAAAACAGGAGGAAGACAGAGAAAGGCTCAAATGCACACATATCCACACACATATGTGTGTGTGTGTGGTTCTGTGTGTATATATCTACTTGTATTAATCTCAGCCACTGATAATTACTTGGGCCGCATCCCAGTACATCGTTATTTTTCACATCATGTCTTGACCCTGAAACTGAGGTTGCATGGTGTGCAAAATAACGATGAATTGAGATGCGGTCCCGAGTAATTTCCAACAGCTGAGATTAATTCAAGCATGCCATCCAGCCTGGGAGCTGAAGAGGGTCCCCTTGGACCCCCCTCACTGGAACCATCCCACTGCCCTTGCAGCTTGCATGCCCCTGTGAGGGCGAAAATGACAAAGTCATCATGGCACCATGAATGGGTGCCATGCCAACCAGCACTGCCTGAAGGCATAGGTAAGTCACCCCTCTTGCAGGCCTCACAGCCCTAAGGCAGGGTGCACTATACCACAGGTGAGGGCATATATTCAGGAGCAGGTTTGCCCCTACAATATTGGGGTCCATTCCTTAGTATTGTAAGTGCCAGGGAAGCCATAGAGAGTGCATGGGCTGGAAACTCAACAGCTCGAGATTCACAGCACCATGATGGCTTCACTGAACACATGACTGTTTGGTACCAAACTAATCCTCTCAATAAATACACACTGATGCCTGTGTGGAATTCATTGTACCATGTACCCAGAGGGCACCTCAGAGGTGCCCCCTGAAAACCTTCCAACCCTGGTATGGTCTCTGACCGGCTGTGGGCCGCCAGCCACCACCATACATGTTCCTAGACTCCTGGGTAGAGAGCCCCTGCTCTCTGGGACCAGAAACAATGCACTTCCTGGGCAGAGGTGTCACACCTCCTCCCCCAAGATGGGGCAGTGCTCCAAGAGGGAAGCTGCAAAGGCCTGCTGCCTCTGTAATGTGATTCCCAGCCTCTGCTGCTAGCAGCAATTTGCAGCCCCTGGTTCGCACACCCACTTTGGGTGGGAAAACCGGTGGGAAAACTTCAAAGAATAGTAGGTGTGCCCAACTCTGCCAACTCCACCCCTAAGGTGGAGGAGGCGAGGTGCAGCACATCTTTCAGTCCCCGCCATCTTGAAGATGGGGAGACCCCTCCAATCAGGGCTAGGTCTATGCCCCCCTCCCACAGGAGGATGGCATAACAGAGGGTGTAGTCACCGTAGGTAAGATGCCCATTGGCCCTACCTGCTACTCCCCTAAAATGCCCCTAAACTTAGTATTTAGGAGGCTCTCCAGACCTGGAAACTAGATCTGCGATGACCTCAGAAGTACGAAGACAACCCTGCAGAGAAGACTGATGATGATGACTGTCTTGGCCCCAGCCCTACCGGCCTGTCTCCAGCTTTTGCAAACCTGCGACCAGTCTTTCAGCCAGCGACCTCTGAAAACCCTAGGAGGACTGCAGCCTTCGAAGAAGACTCCAATCTCCCGTGGACAGCGGACCTGTCCAAGAAGAAACAAGCTCCAAGGACCCTGGATCCTGGCCAATCTTCTTCTCCTGCCCACTCTGCACCCAACGCCCACGGCCTGAGTCTGAGTGGCTCACCTGCGCAGTGAAGTCTCTGTGAGCCTGACCTCGTGTCCAGCATTGGCTGACTTCTCCTGATCTCCACGGCGGCGCCTCCATTATGAATCCAGAGGCTCCCCCTTACCGTGACAGGTTCCGGAAAGGCACTCCTGCACTCGAAGCACCTGGGCCTTGGTGAGCTAAACCGGCGGTGCCTCTATGACCCCTTACACCTCTACTTACCTCTGCTGTCGTTTTTCTCCCTCATGCAACCTTCAGTGCCATGCGTGCAGTCTGTTTGTCCAAAGAAGAGTCCCCATTGAAAAGCATTGGGCGCCAACGTCGAAATTGCACCCTGTGATTTGGAGCTGGTCGGGGCCTATCTAAAACACTGGAACTGAGATCAATGTTGGGATGTCAGTATCAATGTACTACGCTGTGCCTTTCATTTGATCTTGCCACACTTTATGTATCTTGATACTCCTGTATGTATTTTAATGATACACAACGTGTCTCTTATGCTGTTTATTTTCATGAAACCAGCAAATTAAAAAAAAAGAAAATCAAATGCTACTTGTGGACTGCAGCACCTATTGTGGCATCCACTATAATGGCAGTTCAAACTTGGCTTCAGGCCTCCCAGGACCACACATTAGGCTGAGCTGAATGGACAGAGATGACTCCTCGGACCTGAATAGAATATGCAGGGTGGGGCTGTAGGCATTCTGTTGACACCATAGTGTCAGATTCTGCCTGACAGGTCTGTTAAACCACATGTAACACTTTGGTACACTTGAAAGGGTAAGTACAGGATACCAGAACAATTCTTGTGTATCTCCTGACTGGTTGCTGAAGGACACTGATTTTGCCCTATCAGAGATCTGCCTCTGGGTTTGTTGTGGGCACAGTACCTGCTTCAAACTGGATTTTATTGTTAGATATGGGAGGACACTGGTGTTTACCATAGTGCATTCCCCTATGCATCCAGAACCACTAGAGCCCAAGTTTATGGTTTAGATCGTTTTATTGAGTTTTAGGTATCAAAGTTAAACAGAACCAACACCTACAACCATTGGCCGGTGGGGAGTAATGAGGAGTATGAGTATACTGTAGAAGGTAGAGAGGAAAGAATCAAGGAGATAGAGGAGGAGATAAATGAAATGAAAATAAAAAAAGCATTTATTAAGTGCGTAGCTACCCAGGGGGCATCCCAGCGCTGACAGCGGTCAAACAGTAGACACCACAACCACACTAAGGGAAGAGCCAAGTTTTTAGCAATTTACGAAAGGCCAAATAGTTGGACTCCTTACGTAGGCAAAGTGGAAGAGTATTCCACATCCTGGCGGCATTGTAGGAAAACAGACGGCCCCCACTTCTAGCTTTATTAATCCTGGGAACTGCGGCAAGACGCAGGTCGTCAGAACGCAGGTATCTATTCGCAAGGTAAGGCCGGACAATGGAGCGGTTGATGGACGGTCCCTTCCCTGCTAGCGTCTTGTGGACAATACACATGGCCTTGAAATTAATTCTCTCCTTGATGGGGAGCCAGTGAAGGGATTTAAGGGCTGGTTTTGCAGATTCACGATTCGGGATCCCAAGAAGTATCCTCGCTGTGCAGTTTTGCACCGTCTGGAGTTTTGAGATGGTCGCACATGGGGCTCCTAAATAGAGAGCATTCCCGTAGTCCAAGCGGGAAAGAATGAGCGCCTGGACCATAAGCCTTCTTGCCCGGAAGGGAAGAAGTGGGAGGACTTTGCGAAGCATCCTTAGGATGCCGTAGCAGAAAGCCACAACATTCCGTGCCTGTACCTTAAAGCTCAGACGTTGATCAAGCCAGATGCCTAGACTTTTCATCTGGGTCTTGGGGGTAGGAATGGAGCCCAGACAGGCTGGCCACATTACTTCTGCTTTAAAAAGGGAAGAATTCCCTAGAAGCATCATCTCTGTCTTTTCTCCATTCAACTTCAAATATGAATGGTTCATCCACTTGGCTACCTCTTCCAAACAGGGACGGAGGCCAAGAAAGGAATTGTCAGAATGGTTAAGTGCCACGACAAGTTGGGTGTCACCAGCGTAGATCACTATGTGCACCCCAAAAGGAAGCACAAACTCCGCTAGCGGGCTCATATAAACATTGAATAGGGTGGGACTCAGGGACGATCCCTGAGGAACTCTGCAGCGGAGGGGCATCAATTTTGAGGCGACATCACCTTCGAAGACCTGGAAGGATCTATCTTCCAAGAATGATTGCAGCCATGCTATGGCTTCCCCGGTCACCCCCAAACATCTGAGTCTATGGACCAAAATTTGATGGTTAACCGTGTCGAAGGCTGCGCTGAGGTCCAAGAGGATAACAACAGTGGTGCCTCCGCCGTCCAGAATCTTCTTAGACTCTTCAACTACTGCTAAAAGGGCAGTTTCTGTTCCCTGAAGCAGTCGAAAACTGGTCTGTGAAGGGTGAAGAAGATTATGGGATTCCAGGAATGCAGAGAGTACTGAATTAACATGTTTTTCCACCATTTTACTGATCCCTGGTAGAAGTGAGATGGGGCGATAGTTCCCCAGGAGATCGGGGTCATGGCTAGGCTTTTTTAATAATGCCTTCACCATCGCTCATTTCCACGGAGGGGGAACCACTCCAGTAGAAATGGAGGCATTAATCAGCTCCAATGTAATAGGGGAGACAGTTCCGGACGCTTGCTTCAAAATATTAGGTGGAGCTGGGTCTCTGGGCGACCCACTTTTCATGAGTGCCGAGATGGTTTTGAATGACTCAGAGTCCATCAAGGGAATTACCTCCAGGTAGTGTTTCCTGCTGTGAGGACTAATATCCAATGTTTGGAGGTAGTTATGGCTATCTGCAAGGGGAAAAGACGTATAAATGGCTTGAATTTTGTCATAAAAGAATTCTGCGAGGTGGTTACAACGTAAGCCGTTAGCATCAGATGTAACTGGGGGTAGAGGGGCTCTGAGCAGTTTTTTCGCGATGCGAAAAATTTCGCGGGAGGAATTGGCTGCCAAGGAAATTTTTTCTTCATAATATGAGGCCTGGGCCAGTTTAATTTCTGCTTTGTACATTTTAATGGCTCCCTATATTCCAATTTCTTATTTGAAGAGAAATCCTTTCTCCAAATTCTTTCAAGTTTCTTGCAGGTTTGTGTTAGCTCCCGAAGCTTGGGAGAATACCATGCCATTCTGTTGGTCCCAACTTTCATCTGGGTCAATTTCTTCGGGAGAACATGGTCTAAAGAGTTCTCTATCCATTTATTAAAATTTTCATTAGCAATAATAGGATCTGGGTCAGGGATCGGCTTAGTTATTTCTAACGCCGAGATCCATTGTTCTGAAGGGAGTTTAGGCCAGAGACGTGACATTATTCGGATCGGCCTGGTCGATGGAATGGCACAGCTGGGGGTCCAGATAAATGGAATAAGAAAATGATCAGACCAGGGCACTGGAATAGGTTCCCTACCTGCTAATTCATCCATATTGGAGAAAATGGGATCTAGTAGGTGGCCCCTCACATGGGTCGGATTGACAACCTTTTGATTAAACTGATAGGCTGCAAGGTCATTAATTATCTCTGATGCGGCCACATGTGAGGGGTCATCAAAGTGAAGATTAAAATTCCCCAATAACGTAAAATTAGCGGGGGCACTGGCTAAATTAGCAGCCATGTCAGGCAATAATTTACAAAATTGACCCAGTGCCCCAGGGGGACGATAGATTAGAATGCCTGACAAAGTGAGCGTGGGTGCAAATCCTATCGTAAATGAGAGGTTCTCACAGTCTGGTAGCGGACCTCCGGAAGTACGACAGGTAAGATGACTTTTATAAATGATGGCGATCCCGCCACCTTTACCTGAAGTCCGGTCTAACCGCTGGATAAGGTAGCCGGGAGGAAGGGTTTGAACAAGATCGGGATCGGATCCCGAATTGAGCCAAGTTTCTGTTAAAAACACGTCTTCTGGGCATTCTTCCTTTAACAGAATAGAGATTTCCACCGTATGTTTAGGCAGCGACCTACAATTCAGCAAAAGCATTTTATATGATTTCTGATGGGGCAGGGTGGTTTGGAGGAACAGCGACAGTTTAAAAGAACAGTGCGAGCAGCCGGTATCCATACTGCCAGGATCAATGGAATGTGAACAGTTGTCCTTAATGGCTCCTTTTAGCTGTCAAAGCTGATCTGTATTATAAAAGTGACCATTTGTGGAAAAAGATGCAAGGGTTGTGGCCCCTGGCCCCGGTCGGACGCGGGCGGGCGCAGACGGGCTTGCCTTTGGCGTGCCTTTGGCGCGACAGCGGCACACCCGCTGCGCGCGTCCGATGCGCGGTCACGTTATCCGCCCCTTAAGTAGCTCCCAAGCGAGGGTACAGCTACTAGAGCGCTGACCAAGATGGCTGCCCAAGAAAGTGCAAGTGCAAAATAGCGTTGTATTTAGAGAAGATAGCCCCGTGAGCTTTAACACAGCTCACCACAGTTAAAACAATTAATTAAAACAGTTAAAACAATGAATTAAAAAATATTTCCCCACATGATCAGTTTACCAATTTTCAGCCCTCCGAGCCTTAGCGTTGCTCGCAATGAACTAAAATTTAACCGCTGCGCTGTTGCGTCATCCGCCCCTTAAGTAGCTCCCGAGCGAGGGTGCAGCTACTAGAGCGCTGACCAAGATGGCTGCCCAAGAAAGTGCAAGTTCAAAATAGCGTTGTATTTAGAGAAGATAGCCCCCTGAGCTTTAACACAACTCACCACAGTTAAAACAATGAATTAAAACAGTTAAAACAATGAATTAAAAAATATTTCCCCACAGGATCAGTTTACCAATTTTCAGCCCTCCGAACCTTAGCGTTGCTCGCAATGAACTAAAATGTAAAGATAGTCAGAGGCCTAGGTAGTGTTCGTATCCCGAGCGTGTGAGGTTCTAGCTAGTGGGGGGGGTCCCCCTCTCCTTGCGAGTGTGTTCCTTTTCGGTGGGGGTCGTGGTAGTAAGCCTGAGTACCCGCAAGTAGCGTGGACACGTAAGTTCTACAAACTCGGATGATAGATAGGCAACAATGGAGCCCCATGTCTTGTCAAATCTGGGTAGAGTTCTGGAGAGCCCCGTTGTAATCCTCTCCATGCCCACCACTTCCCAGACCTTGTGTAGCCAGTCCAGTTTAGTTGGGATGTCTTCCGTTCCCCACCTGGACAGTAACACTTGCTTAGCCACCCCTAGCGCTAAGGTGATCGCTCTACCCCTGCAAGACCTGAGGGGATATGTAAGGGAGTTAGGGAGTCCCAGTAGGATATAGCTGGGGAATCCAGGGATTTCAGTGTGATAGATGCTGTCAATGTCCGGTAGTATGGAATCCCAGAAGGTCCGTATCTTAGGGCACTGCCAGAGAATGTGTGTTAGTGTGCCTGACTGTCCACATCTGCGCCAACAGAGATCGTCCCCTCCTGGTTTCCATCTTGCAATGCGGGCCGGGGTATAATACCAGGAATGCGCAATCTTTAAAAACATTTCCTTACCTGCAGTACTACAGGAGGAGGCTCTGGCCCTATGAATAATGTCTCGCCATTCTTTCGGGGAAAATTCCCGCTCCAATTCTGATTCCCACCTTCGCTGCGCCGGGGACTTATTGTGACTTTTTGCTTTGTTCAGAAAGGTGTAAATGTTGGACAGTAAGCGTTTGTCTGAGTGACGGGTGATGAACCAGAACTCAAATTTAGTGAGGGGGCGGCTTGCGTGGGGATGTACCTGGGGTTGGGTTACCCAATGGCGCACCGGCAGGTATTGCCAGTACGCGTCTCTGGGGATCCCAAATCCTGACACTAGTTGGGGGAAGTCCATAACACCCTGTTCGTCGAAAAGGTCCCCTATTCGTTTGCAGTTGGCCTCTTGCCATTTCATGTATTCATTCCCTTTGCTAGCGGGAGGGAAGTCAGGGTTGCTTATGAAGGGGTTCAGGGGTGACATAGCGGTCGAGAGCCCACACCTCTCCTGCACTCTGTCCCACACTCTCATGGTGGACCTCAGGACTGGGGAGATGTACACTCCGGGCGGGCTATGTCGTTTGGGGAGCCAGGGCACTTTCCAAATATGCATGCCTGCGATAGCGCGGTCAATAAAGCACCAGTGCTTTTCTGATTCCAGCTTATACCACTCCGTCATGCAGCGTAATTGCGCTGCCTCAAAATATCGCCCCAGGTGCGGGACCCGAGTGCCCCGTCCTCTTGTCTGAGATACGTCAAGTGTCGAGCCATGCGTGCCTTCTTCCCTCCCCATATGAAACCCCCAATGAGTTGCTGAAGTTGAGCCAGTATTCTAGGCGGGGGACGTAGCGGAAGCGTCTGCATTATATATAAGATACAGGGTAAGAGGGTCATTTTGATAGCAGCCAGTCTGCCCAACCATGACGTTGTGTGTTTCTTCCAGGTAAGGAGTTCCCTTTGTACTTTAGCTAGGATCTCTGAATAGTTCACCTGGGCAATCTTCTCAGTCATGGGGAAAATCCGCAGCCCTAGGTATGTAATGCCACTGGAAGTCCATGCGAATGGGAATTGTGTCTCCAATTGCTGCTGGTCTGCTGTGGGAAGGGTTAGGCTAAGGGCCTGTGTCTTCCGAAGGTTGATTTTAAAGCCTGAGACGGCGCTAAAGGCCTCTATCTCCGTCAATGGGGGGGGGGGGCAGGGAGAGCAGCGGCTGTGTGAGAAAGAGCACTAAATTGTCCGCATAAAGCGAAATCTTATGTTCTCTATCCCCCATCTGAATCCCAGTAATGGTAGGGAGCAGCCTAACTCGTTCGGCGAACGGCTCTATATAGAGCTCAAAGAGTAGGGAAGAGAGTGGGCACCCCTGTCTAGTGCCTCTACCAATCCGGAAGGGATGGGAGGCAACTCCATTTACTCTAATTCGGGCCTCTGGTCTGTTGTATATGCAGTTCACCCACTTCATGTATCGCTCCCCAATGCCGAATCTGTGTAGGACCTGTCGCAGGTAGGGCCAGTGGACCTGGTCGAATGCCTTCTCGGCGTCCACCGACAAGAGCACCGCAGGAATCTGCGTGCGCGGAGTTTTATCTAGAAGGTGGCAAAGTCGCCTAGTCCCGTCACTACAATTCCGTTCCGGGATAAACGCCGATTGATCCGGGTCCACCATTCCTTGCATGAGGGGAGCGAGACGTGCTGCCAGAATACTGGTAAAAATCTTCAGGTCCACATTTAGAAGGGATATAGGACGGTATGACGCGCAGTTTAGAGGGTCCTTTGCCGGCTTAGGGATCACGACCACCTCCGCCATTGACATCGACGGAGCCAAACTCCCAGTTGCACTAAAAGTATTGAACAATCGGGTTAGGAGGGGAATAAGATCCGACGCAAAAACTTTGTAGAAGTCGGCCGAAAAGCCGTCCTCTCCCGGGGCTTTCCCAGGGGTAAAACCCTGTATTGCCCGCAGGACCTCCTCAGGGTGGATGTCCACTTCCAGCTTGGCCACATCTGTGGGCAGGAGGGAGGAAACCGGGGCCCCACGAGTGTATTCCGCGGCCGCTGACTGATCTAGTTGATCCGCTGTGTAGAGGGCGGTATAGAAGGACTCAAATTCAGTCGCAATGTCTTTATCCGACCAGAGGATCTCTCCGCGGCCATTCCTAATCTCTACTATTCGGCGGGCGTTTGTCTGGACTCGAAGCAAGTGTGCTAGGAGGTTCTCAGCCTTATTCCCCCCTTCGTAGTAGCACTGTCTGGTGCGCAGAAGGGCGTACTCCGCCCGATCCAGATCAAGTGCCCTTAGCTGTTTCCTCGTCGTGTTAAGTAGCTGACGCGTTTGGAACGCCCCTGTCCGGCGGTGGACCCCCTCCAACTCCCTAATCTGGTCCTCCAGGTGTTCCCGCTTATCCCTCCTCTCTTTATTCAATTCACCCGCGATAGCTATAAACCGGCCCCTTAAGACCGCCTTCAGCGCATCCCACACTAAGGGGACCGCAACCGAGCCATCATCATTGGTTGCTAAATACGTTTGTACAGTGGGACGTATCTCAGTGACATTAGAATCGTATGTGAGTAATTTATGGTTCAACCTCCACGTTCTATGGCGAGGAGATCCTCCGGGCAAAAGCAACGCCAGGGAAACCGGTGAGTGATCCGAGAGCGCCGCTGTCCCGATCGCAATGTCCTCCGTAGCCCTCGTGACCCTTGGGGAAGTCCAGAACAGGTCTATGCGCGCATAGGTTTGGTGTACCGCGGAAAAGAAGGTGTATTCCCGAGCCGTTGGGTAGCGGTGTCTCCAAGCGTCCGTAAGCCCAACCTCCCCAGCCTCTGTAGCATAGGTTCCAAGAGGGATCCGGAGTGCCCCACGCGGAGAACCAATCTATCCATCTGGGCGTCTGGGGCCAGGTTGAAGTCTCCCCCAACCACCAAGTCCTCATCTGGAGATTCAAGAATCATGTTCAGCGAGTCCCGAAAGAAGGTTTCTTGTTGTTTGTTAGGGCTATAAACAGAAGCTATCGTGTATGCATGATCTCCCACCAATACCCTCAGTGCTAGCAGCCTGCCCGGTGTTTCTGCATGTACTCCCAACACTGTCCCCTGAAACTGCGTTGCCAGCAAGATGGCCACACCCGCCCTCTTCCCAGTCCCCGAGGAAAAATACTGTCTGTCTAACCATTTCGATCTGAGACGTTTCCAGTCAGCGCGCAGGAGATGAGTCTCTTGTAAGAGGCAGATATCGCATTTAGCGTCTCTTAGCTTAGCAAGGAGCGCCCTCCGCTGAATGGGTGAGTTAAGACCCCGTACGTTGAAGCTCAGGATAAGAACCTTAAGAACTGTCATTGGGGGATGTGTGGGCATAAGCCATGGCGAAACTTAAGTGTATGACAGTAGGCATGACTAAGCGCTTCCTCCCAACCCCAACCTCCCGTAAGGTCTAGCTGGTGGGCCCGACACCACCGCCTGAGTCCCTCCCCACCACCCACCTCCACAGGCAACCCGCTGCGCAGAATGCATCGATCTCTCTGTGTACCCTGTGTTCGTGGATATAATTGCTCACCTTGGGGGGTCAGACTATCCCACAGAGAGTGTCCGGTTAGAGGCGCTGGGTGCTGACGTGTATCCACCCACTCTATTCGTGCCCACCAAGGATATAGATCGATGTACCCCAAGCCACTTCGTGGTATGAATGAACCTTTACACCGGGAGATATGCCTACCTAAGTGTGGAATGGCCTCTGACGTCAGGAATGTGGAAAGAAGAATAGGAGAGAGGAGAGAGAAACAGAACAAAAGAATCAAGAGAAACTAATGATCTGCCGTCCGTCTGCACTGGATCGCACCATTGTGCATGGGTCCGTGTGTCCGGTAGTCGGTCATCGTATCCAAGGGGTTGGGCTCCCCTCACCAAGGCCGAATTTGCTCGCCCCAGAGTTGACTGACTGCCGTCTCAGCCCATGGGCCCCGGATCCGCATCTATCGAGTTCACTCATTAAGAGGGTCACCCTCCCCCTCGCGGTTTTGTATCTGTTGCAGAAGAGCTTCCCTTTCTTTCTGGCTTTCTTGTTCAGAAGGTTTTGCACTGTTCCCTCGTCTTGGACCCCGTCTGCGGTTCAGCTTAGGTGGCCGCTTAGAGATTGGGCCCTCCTCTAGTGACCCCGGGCCTCCTTCTTCCTCCAGGTCGATTCTGAGGACTTCCTGAGCTTCTTTAAGGGTTTGCACCACTCGCAGCTCTTTATTCCAAATGAAAGATAATCTGAACGGATGTCCCCATCGGGATCGAATACCTTGGTCTCGGAGATATGTCGTGGCCGGCTTCAGAGCTTTGCGGCGTTGCAGAGTGAGGGGCGAGAGATCCTGGAAGACTCCTACTTGAAGACCCTCAAACGCCACGGTCGCCTTGTCTCAGGTGGCACTCATGATGATCTCCTTCTGCCGATAGGAGTGGAGACAGATGAGGATGTCCTGCTGTTGTCCCGGACCGGAGGCGGGCCTCCCGGCTCGGTGAGTGCGGTCCAAGATGATCTCCCCATCTCCTAGTGCTGGTGCGGCATGACGGAAAAAGCGGATTACCCACTCCTCCAGCTTGCCCCCGTCCGCTTAAAGTGGCATGCCTTTGATGCGAATGTTGGATCGTCTCGAGCGGTTTTCGAGATCCTCTAGCTTGAGATAAAGCTCCTTGTTGCGCTCCCACAGTCTATTAATTCCCGGGCTTGTTCAGTGATTTCTTCTTCTCTGCGGTACCCGCTCTGTTCTAGGGAGTCCACTCGCTCCCCAACTTCTTGGATTTCCATTCTCAGCTGTGTGATGTCTGAGGCGACATCTTGCAGCTTGCAAAATCCTCCCTTAGTGTGCCAAACAGTTTCTCCATAAAGCCCCGTGTGATCGGATCCATGTCATTCTCAGAGGGCTGAGCCAGTTGTTTTTCAGGTCCGTGGCCCCCCGTTTTCTTGGCTCCTGGCTTCTGAAGGTCTTTAATCGTAGGGTCCTTCTTAGCTCGTTGCGTAGGGGCAGCGTCAGATGGGCCAAGGGCCTGCACAGTCGGAGGGTCACCGGGCGAGTTCCGTATATCAATGATCAATGACCTTTGTTTCCCCTGAATCGCTGGCGAATGATTCCTGCCCCTGGGGGATGTGGGGGAGGGTCGAGATTTGTTCACCCGCTCCTGTAGGGCCTCTTCTCACCACCGCACCGGCACTGACTACCTCTTGCACCCAGGGGGTAGCGTCTCCAAGTTAAGGGTCACTATGCTGCAGACAAAAGGGCCGGCCGACCCGCACTTTATGCTGCGCTTCAGGTGTCCTCCTCATAGCCGTTTACGCTCCTCGTCCCCCAGCGTTTCAAGTTGGGGCTCAACAGTGGTCCACAGTTCATAGAGGGCTATCGGCCAAGCAGTGTGAGCCCCGGGACAGTTCAGAGAGGGTTATTGGCCAAGCAGTGTAAGCCCGGGAGCAAGGACATTTCTGTGGTCAGGGGACTGCCCAGACGGTGAAGGAACGTCGTATCCAGCAGCCCACCAGCCAGGCCCCGGGTCAGCGACTATCGACTCCTGTCTCTCTGTCCAAGGCAGCCGGGCGTCCGGGGGTAGGGCGCGGGGATCAAAATCGGGGTTCCAGCCTACTACGCTCCCCTTCTCGTCTCCACGTCTGCAGCAGCCTCTTCCCCCGTGAAAGGAGCCACATGTACCAGCCCGGGTCCGGGGTCACCTGTGACAGTCAAGATGGCCACCCGGCCTACAGTGCGCGCAGGGCCCCAAAGGCTCTCCCCAGGGTCTATGCCGCTCCCCGGTTCCTCAGCGTCTCCACTTAGCTCCCGCGGGGAAGGCTCCAGACTACTCCAATGCTGCCCCAGGTCCGCAGTGCCTCCAGGGATATGTGAGGGGCCGATGCGCACGTTCTAATATCCGCACGTTATTGCCATTTGTGTGCGCACAACCAGGCCCCCAGTGCGGCCTGGCCTACCTGCTGGGAGAGACCCCGGTGTCTTATAGGCCGTTCAGTACTGGCAGCGGTGGCCGGGTGTTGCAGCTCTGGGGGTCGTAGGGATGGTATGCTGTGTAGGGCCTCCAGGCCCAGCTCAGGCCTCTCACTTGGGGAACCGGCCGGGCACCAGTCACAGCAGAGGCATGCGGCCATGTGGGGGACTCACGCCTACCACAGCCTCAATCACCCCACCAACCTCCGGTTCGGCCGCCTCTGCTGCTGAGGGCTGATGGTGTGTAATGGTGCCTGTCCCCTGTGGTGAAGACGCTGTAGCCGGACGCTCAGCCGTGCTCAGCCTCGATGGGAGCCGCTCTTGCTGAGCAGGGTCGGCGGCCTCAGTGATCGCCCCCGCTACCGCCTCACAACGCTCTCGTGTTCAGGAGCTGTGCGTCACTAGTGCCGGAGCACTTCAGGGGCTTTGTCAGCGACACCGCCGGTAAACTTCACAGGCACGGCAGCCCGCTGCCACACCGTCCGAGTGGCGCAGGAGCCGCACTGTCTTCCAGGCCTCAGAGCTGCTCCGTGGCCGCCGCACTACCAATGCTGGTCGCGGCTCCGCCCGGGATCAGACCTCCTTCCTGCTGATTCCGGGATCGCAGGGCTTCGATTTCACTGCCCTTGGGGTCTCAAATACGCCGTAAGGATGCCTGTGTCAGTCCTGGCGAGCAGAGCTCCGGGAAAACAGTGCTACTCTGCCGCCATCTTGGCCACGCCCCCTAGAGCCCCAGTTTAAAGCGGCTGAAGACCTTTGTCATCCTCAAAATGCTCTGACGCATGCCATTTTGAGACTGCTTGCAGTAAAATAAATAGAAACTATTGAAAACATGGGTATAGTTGCCCAGGGGAATTTTAACTCCATTGTTTAAGGAGTACCTAGGAGTTACCCCCACCCAATAACTGATGCCAGATATAATGTGGTACCCAAAGACACCTGGACAGAACACTTTCTGGACTTGTGGAAGAATGGAAGAGGACTGAATCTGCTGTTACCTGAGAGGAGTCCTCAAGGTCTAGACCTGCTACCCATTGTTCCCAGGACAAAGAAGTGGACACTAGGGGTCAGTTAGCTAACCTCCTCTGTGGCTACAGGGACACAACAAGTTGCAAGAGTCCTTTTCCCTGGGTGCCCAGCTGACCAGGAGCAACTGTATCTCGCTGGTGGCCTCTGTGGGTGCGAGTCCTGGCCCCCAAGTGTTGCCCCGAGGTCCTGGGATACTTAGAAGGGACCCAGAGGAGCTGATTTAGAAGCCCTGAAAATTTGGGACTTAAAAGATCGAGCCCGGTAATGGCAACCACATTTCTCTTCTTGTTGCGAGTAGCCAATCACAGCCCTTGGTCCAGCGGGACCGGTCGTATTTCTGCGGGTCCAGCCAAGCAGACTGCTTCATTTCGTCCTGCTTCATTTGGTCCTGGGGGCCTCCCACAGAACTTCCTTG
The DNA here is from genome assembly GCA_963921515.1 of Calotriton arnoldi. Lineage (NCBI taxonomy): Eukaryota > Metazoa > Chordata > Amphibia > Caudata > Salamandridae > Calotriton > Calotriton arnoldi. The sequence goes on from CAWUFW010006211.1 coordinate 666,307, forward strand.
GAAGACCCGCAGCACTAGATATCTCTGTTTTGAACCTTAATTGCTCTAAAATAACTGAACAGATTTACATCAAAAAGCATGTTTTCTGGGCAAAGATCTAGCTTTCTGCAATTTTGATGTAATCCTGTATGGGGAAATTGCATTTTGGGACCCCTCCCTCCCCTTTGTCTCAGCCCCTGCTTGATAGATCACCTTGAAACTTTAAAGGAAGGAGCTGAGGTGGATAAACTTTTTTATTTGATAGTTTTGTTAAGATTTGCCAAATGTAGCTAGGCTATTAGCAAAACTCTGACCTAACTATAACTACATAGTGGTGACCACCACTGTGTAATATGTAAATATATATAATATGTGTGTATGCTTAGCACAACTATGGAGCCCTGGGTAGTTCCCAGTATTAGGTGTTGAGCAGCTACAACATCTGACATTCTAAATCTGCTCACTTTAAATGTCTGTTTTTCCAGCAAAGCATATAGCATCCCATCTTGCTTTTACTTATTCTATGTTGGCATGGGTTGTATTTTACCGATCCAAAGCGGTAACACTGTGCCTGGAATGGTAACATTTCTTTGCTATATTTTAATTCGGTGTGGATAGCATTTATTCATTCTAGGCTTGAAGGCTTTTGTAAAGAATGGCAAAAAGCAGTATATATGCTCTCCCAAAGCTCTCCAGCTCCACACTGATGACTCTTAAGGACTTGATACTCTCTTTTCCAACTGGCAGGTTCAACATGGGGGTTTTTACTGGATCCCCTGAAGTCCCTTAAGGCCCCCAGGGCTGAGCCCAGGGAGGGAAGGGGCCTTGCTGGCTGGGCCTCAAGTCTTGGGCCCTGTGCATCCAGGTGGCTCTGGAATCCTACTACACATGGATACACACTCATCAGCAGCACACAGCTACCACTCCTGCCTCAACCTCTTTTTGCTGCCTGCCACTGACCTCCTCTACACACGAGGATCTCACATCCTCATCAGGGACCTCTCTGATCATGCACCAGTTGTCCTTCAGATGGAGAACACTAATGGGTATGGAGAGAGACAAACTTTGCGCCTCAACACCTGGTTCCTCACTCAATCAATCAGGGTTGGTAAAGCGCAGCTACTCACCCGCAAGGGTCTCAAGGCGCTACGGGGGAAGGGGGGTGCTCCACTGAGTGCTGGGTCATCCGAAGAGCCAGGTCTTGAGGTCCTTCCTGAACTGGAGCAGTGTAGTGACTTGCCGGAGGTGGAGAGGGAGGTTGTTCCAGGCCTTGACTATGAGGTAGGAGAAGGACTTTCCTCCCGTTCTGGTCTTGAAGAAGTGTGGGATGGTGGCCAGAAAGAGGTCAGCTGATCGGAGGTGTCTCTATGGTGTGTGGAAGGAGAGGCGGTTGTTTAGGTATGCTGGTCCGATGTTGTGGAGGGCTTTTTATGCGTGAGTGAGGAGCTTGAAGGTTATTGTTCTTTCGATGGGGAGCCAGTGGAGACCACAGAGGTGTTGGGTGATGTGGTTGTGACGGGGGATGTCCGGGATCAGTCTAGCTGCGGCGTTCTGGACGGTCTGGAGTTCGCAAAGTAGTTTCTTGTTGATTCCGGCGTAAAGAGCGTTGCCGTAGTCCAGTATGCTACTGATGAGGGCATGCATGAGCGTTTTCTGAATTCAGATAGGATCCATCTGAACGTTTTTCAGAGTATGCGGAGGTTGTTGAAGCAGGCAGAGGATACGGCGTTCATATGGCGGTTCATCGAGAGCGATGAGTCTAGTATGATGCCAAGGTTTCGTGTGTGGTTTATCGGGTGGTGGGGGTTTCCGAGGGTGGGGGGCCACCAGGTGTCGTCCCATGCGGAGGGGGTGGAGCAAAGGATGAGTGTAGGAGAGTAGGATCTGCTTCACATGGGTACCCCCACTTTTTGCTGATGCTTCACTGGTTTTCGACATTAGTCTGGCTGGGGCCCTGCTATTCAGAACCCCAGCCTAGCTGTTTCCTCTTTAAAAGGGTCTCCATGTGCCTTAGGCACATCACCGATTGGGATCTGGAGTGCCCTTGTAAGTCCCTAGTATATGGTATACTATGTACCAAGGGCATAGGTACCTCAGAGGCCTGCCAGGGGCTGCAGCATGTATTATGCCACCCCTGGAAGGCCATCCAAACTGACACCACAGGTCTGCTACTGCAGCCTGGGTAAGGTGGTGCATGCACCCCTTGCTGTGGTATAGGTTACCTATATCACTAAATGCATACACACATATAAACCTATAAGTCACTCCTAAGGCAGGCCTTATCAATCCTAAAGGCAGAGTGCATGGTTCCTATGTGAGAGGGTGCCCCTGCGTGAGCAGGGCCCCTCTGCAGCGTTCGGAGACCATCTCTGATGCTGTTTGTAGTGCAGCCTGACCATATACTCTTAAACGCATTATATCCTCGCGGTAAAATGCTAACTATGGAATGGCTGCACCTAAACATGTCGTGTTTGGTGTCAAACATCTTGGAATACTACCCCCCGCCAATCCTGGCGGCGGGGGTAGCATTCCACCCTTCTAGAGGGAAAGGCATGTTAACTCTGACGAGTCCGGTAACTTCTTTCCAGAGCCCTGGCATCACAAAATGGATGCTGCTGCCACAGACACGAGTCTGGCCTCCTGCTGCTGGACGAAACTCCGGCAGGGGAGGCCTGGACAATAGGTTTCCTGTCCCAGGGAGGTGTGACCACCTCCCCAGACAGGACAATGTGTATTGGGGCTGGGCGGGATCACTTTCGGGTGCTTTGAAGTCCTGCACTGGGGGCACATTTGGTGTCCCTGTGCATACCCCAGTTCAAACCGGATCAGGGGCTTGCAGCCCCTGCTTTGGCGCGAACTGGACAAAGGGAAAGGGGTGTAGCCACCCCTCTGCCCTGACCCACCCATAGGTGGGGCCACAGAGTAGTCCATCCCCTATTTTTAGAATAAAGGTAGGAACCCAGTCCTTAGGACTTTAGATTATACCTGGACGAAACTCTGACACTGAATCCTGGACCTTCGACGCTCTACGACAAGATTAGAGGACTGAAGAATCTCCTTGGGGTCAAGGAGTGACTCCCCTGCTTGGCAGGCACCAAAGAAGCATCTGTCCGGTTCGCATCACTGAAGCTCCCGTCGGACGCCGAGGTCATCGCATCACCAGAGGTGGATTCTCAGACTTCCCCGAGGCTACCCTGAGTCCCCAGCAAAGCTGAGGCCCGTGGCTATCGTGGGTGACTTGAGACCGTGACCCCTGGACACCGAGCACACTTGCAAGTGCACCATCTTCTGGGTCTCCCAAGAAGTCGTGCTTTGGGCTCCGAGTAGCCCTAGCCTCCAGCACCACCTGCACCGAAGATCACTGGCCCCCACTCCACGAGTGTCCTGTGAGCCAGCTCCACGTGCGGCGTCACGAGGCTCCTTCGCGGTCGCTAGCCCGTTGGCTAGTAGCCCTTGACGAAGGCCAATCTTTTCTTTACTTGGTATCCTGGTTGCTCCAGGCCTGCCCTCACTTACCCTCGCTGGGTGAGTTCCCCAGACCTTGCTGGTCTGCATCATCGACGATCTACATCTCACTCGAGACTTGCCGTTGCCAAGGCTTGTTGGGTCCAATCCGGTCGCCGACACCTCAGCACTCGACAGACATCGAGCACCAGCCCGAATCCTGCTCCTGGTCGCCGACAACGCCTCCCGGACCTCGTGGCTGAAGAGTCAAGACGACCGTCACCGCACCTGAAGCACTCGACATCGGTGGGCATCTGTCCATCGCCTTCCTGGTCACTGGCTAGTGACCCAGACTCTGTCCCCTCTGCTTTCAGGTTCTTTAGAACTCCGATCCACTCTTGGATCCACCCAGACACTTTTCTCCTGGTCGCCAGCAGCACTTTGCAGCAGATCGCCATACGAAACGACGACGAAACCCGACCCCGAAAGGCACCTATGCACCCGGCTTCCCTGGGTGAGGTAACACGAGTACTCCGGTGCTCCTGTGGGTAGAGACTCTTCAAAGTCCTAGATCTCAAAGGGTTTTGTCCTAGTCCTATTTTAAGTGTCCCTTTCCTCTATTTTCCCGATCCCGACTTTCTCCATAGAAGTTAACGGCGTATCGCGGTTGTGTATTTACACTGCACGCGTCTCCCGTGGGTCCCCTGTGTCACTACCTTGGGTGGTTCCTTGTGGTCCAAGCACTTCTAGAGGCTCTAGGCCTAGTGTCTAGTTCAGTCGTGGTTCGCATACCACTTTATTGGTATATGGTTTGGTACGCCCCTAGGGCCCAAACGTGTATTTGTGCTATTATTGTGATTTAAGATCTTATAACCTATGTACTTCGAACTCTAGCCTCATAAAGAGACTAGAGGGGTGTGTTTAGTAATAAATACATATATTTTGAATATATACCTGGTGTGGTGCTCTTTCATTTGGTCACTCAAGAGATTATAGACTGGTAAAACAAGCTGCTTTACATTCCTTCAAGACTTAGCCTGAAGGCTGCTCTCCACAGCTACCACTAGGATAGCTTTCAATAAGGTTGTCTTTAACCTACCTACCATAAGAGTCGATTTGGACTGGTGCAAGGTGCCCACTATAATTAGTGGACAGCATATGCCAGGCCAACTTCTCACATTGGTGTGCAGCGTGTGGGATTCCAGCTTGCTATTGTTTTACCAGATAATCTCAATTGAATTGATCAACTGAAAACCACTAAAGGTACCTAAGGTACATATAATTTAAGCTTAGAATAACAGTAAGTTCTACTGAACTTAGAGTTGTGTGTTAAGGGATAGCACAACCCTTTCTACAACTCAAGAGAGTTTAGTAGGCCACACTAGAGTAGGTAGTGCATACACCACACCACACTAGTAATGTCTTTAAAAGCAGGATCCAAAGATGCCCTGCAGGAAGCCATTGAGCTTCCCCCTCCAAGTATGACACACTCCCATTCTTGGAACTGAGAGCTTTGTGTAACGTGAGGAAATTAAGGACAGGCCAGAGTCCCACCACCCAACACCTCCAGGAGTTGTTGGTGGCTTATGATCTTAGTAAGTCTTCAGAGACTGAAGGGGTAGGAGCAGAGGGTGGGCCAGCAGATGAGGAAGGGGCCAGGGGTACCACAACCCCCAGCCCCCCTCTGAAACTGACCAGGAGGGTGACAATGACCCTGACCTGGAAAACCCAATCCCTTCTGGGGAAGATGAAGATGAGGATCTAGAGAACCACACCTTTGTCCCCCAGGAAGGATTATGAGTGTGCTCAGAAAGTCTAGGTCTCCTTCTCAGGAGTCTAACCACTCTGGCACCTCCATAGGGAGCTCTGTTTCTTCTCACAGGAGGGAATCCTCTCATGAGAGAAGAAAGAGACTGGTCCAGTATGAGGAAACTCAACTGGAGATCAGGAAGAAGCAATTGGCTTTAGATAGAGAATCCCTAGATCTCCTTAGAGAGAGAAGAAAGTTGGGACTAGAGTCCCATGGTGGCAGCCATGTCCCTAGAGATAGGGAAAGGTCCTATGACCATAGGAACCTGAGCAAGATTGTCCCTCCCTACCAGAGTGGGGATGATATCCACAAATGGATAACTGCTTTAGAGAGGGCCTGTAAAGTACAGAAGGTCCCTCAGGAGCAGTGGGCAGCAATCTTGTGGCTCTCCTTTGATGACAAAGGTAGAGACAAGCTCCTCACTGTTAGAGAGGAGGATGCTGACAATTACAAGGTCTTGAAGAGTGCTCTTATTGATGGGTTTGGCCTAACCACTGAACAGTACAGGTTGAAGTTCAGAGACACCCAAAAAGCACAGACTCAAGACTGGGTAGACTATGTGGATTGTTCTGCCAAGGCTCTGGAAGGCTGGTTGATGGGCAGTAAGGTGTGTGACTTCTCAGGATTGTATAATCTGATAATGAGGGAGCAGATTCTTAATAACTGTCAAAATCAGCTGTTGCATCAGTACCTGGTTGACTCTGATCTGACCTCTCCCCAAGAATTGGGAAAGAAGGCAGACAAATGGGTCAGAACCAGGGTGAAGCAGAAGGTACAGAACCAAGGTGGGGAAACCAAGAAGCAAGATGCTAAGAACTCTGACAAGGGTGGGGAGAAGGGTAAAGATCAAAAGTCTTCATCAGGCCCCCAAAAATCTTCTTCTGGTGGGGATTCCCAGTCTACCAAGGGTAAAGGCCAAAGAAAACCATGGTGCAAGGTCTGTAAGCAAAAGACCCACTGGACCAGTGATTGCACCAAGTCCAAAGACTCCAGTCCAGCACCCACCAATGCCCCTAAGGCACCTGTTCCCCCTAGTACAGTTGGTGGAAGTGCTCCAGCAAAGGGTTTAGTAGGGTTCACCCTGGGAACTGAGTTGGGCTCTGACCTAGTTAGAGAACTGACTCAGGCTGTGTTAGTCTGTGATGGAGGCATGGATGTGCCCTCCTCTATGAGTCCCAGTAATCTGGGCAAGTACAGACAACAGCCTTTAATCAATGGACGAGAGGCTTTGGCATTTAGGGACACAGGGGCAAGTGTCACAATGGTGACACAAGACCTTGTGCTACCTGGGCAAGTTATGCTTGGTGAAATGTACCAAGTGACCAATGCTAGCAATGTCAGAACAGACCATACTCTGGCAGTTGTTAACTTCTCCTGGGGAGGGGTAACTGGCCTTAAGAAGGTTGTGGTAAGTGCAAACCTACCAGTCGAATGCTTGCTTGGCAATGACTTAGAGACTTCTGCTTGGGCAGAAGTGGAGCTCAGGACCCATGCAGAAATGCTGGGGATCCCTGCAGATGTGTTTGCTGTGACCAGGTCACAAGCCAAAATGTCTAGCACTGAACAGGCCTTGGATTCTGGAAGAATGGACCAAGTGCCTTCCAAGAGGAGGAGTAGTAGGGTTAAGGCAGTGCCTTCCCCTTGGCTCAGGAGGAAGATCAGTCCCTTGAGGGGGATGATCTCAGCCCTGAAGAAGGAACTGTCCCAGAGGAACTTGAACCTGACCAGGTTGAGTTCTTGGGGACAGGGGGACCTTCTAGGGCAGATCTGAGCCAGGAGCAGCAGAGCTGCCCCTCCCTTGAACCCCTCAGACAGCAAGCTGCTGCTGAGGCTGCTGGGAAAGCTAGTGGTCCCCATACAGTGTATTGGGATGATGGACTCCTGTACTCAGAGAGTAGAGACCCCAAGCCTGGTGCTACCAGGAGGTTGGTAATACCTTTGAAGTTCAGGGGCTTCCTATTGACCCTAGCCCATGATATTCCCTTAGCAGGACACCTGGGCCAGAACAAGACTTGGGACAGAATTGTCCCTCACTTTCACTGGCCCCACATGTCTGAAGACAGTAAGGAGTTTTGTCGCTCCTGTGTAACCTGCCAAGCCAGTGGCAAAGCAGGTGGCACTACAAAGGCCCCCTGATACCACTACCTGTGGTGGGGGTGCCCTTTGAGAGGGTAGGGATTGACATTGTTGGTCCCATGGATCCCCAAACAGCCTCTGGGCACAGGTTTATCCTGGTGGTAGTGGATCATGCCACCAGGTACCCAGAAGCTATTCCCCTCAGGACCACTACAGCACCTGTGGTGGCAAGGGCCCTCCTGGGAATCTTCTCAAGAGTGGGCTTTCCTAAGGAGGTAGTATCCGACAGGGGTGCAAACTTCATGTCTGGGTACTTAAAAGCAATGTGGAAGGAGTGTGGAGTTACTTATAAGTTCACCACACCCTATCACCCACAATGCAATGGTTTAGTTGAGAGATTCAACAAAACCTTGAAGGGCATGATTAAAGGGCTCCCAGAAAAGCTTAGGCGTAGATGGGACATACTCTTGCCCTGCCTTTTATTCGCATATAGGGAGGTGCCTCAGAAGGGGGTTGGTTACAGCCCTTTTGAACTTCTGTTTGGCCACCCTGTGAGGGGTCCACTGTGCTTGGTGAAGGAAGGATGGGAGTTACCTCTCAAGCCCCCAAAGCAAGATATAGTGGACTATGTACTTGGTCTCCGCTCCAGGATGGCTGAGTACATGAAAAAGGCAACCAAAAACCTTGAGGCTAGCCAGGAACTTCAGAAGGCCTGGCATGACCAAAAGGCTGTTCTGACTGTTTACCAGCCAGGACAGAAGGTGTGGGTGTTGGAGCCAGTGGCCCCAGCAGCTCTCCAAGACAAATGGAGTGGACCCCACACTATTGTTGAGCAGAAGGGTGAGGTCACTTACTTAGTGGACCTAGGAACACCCAGGAGTCCCCAAAGGGTTCTCCATGTCAACAGACTTAAGCCATATGTGGACAGGGCAGACATGGGCTTGCTCATGGCTACTGATGAAGGGCAGGAGGAAGAGAGTGACCCACTCCCTGACCTGCTCTCACAGAACCCTGACGATGGGTCAGTTGATGGTGTAGCCTTGGCAGGCAGCCTCACTACCCAGCAACAAACTGATTGCAGGCAAGTCCTCAATCAGTTTAGGCATATGTTTTCACTGACACCCAGTCAGACCACCTGGTGCACTCATGAAGTGGACACTGGGGACAGTCTGCCTATTAAAAACAAGATTTATAGGCAACCTGACCATGTCAGGGACTGTATCAGGACTGAAGTCCAGAAAATGTTGGAATTGGGAGTGATTGAGCCCTCAGATAGCCCTTGGGCTAGTCCAGTAGTCCTAGTACCTAAACCTCACACCAGTGGTGGGAAAAGAGAGATGAGGTTTTGTGTAGACTACAGGGGTCTCAATGCAGTCACTAGGACTGATGCCCATCCAATACCCAGGGCAGATGAGCTCATAGATACTTTGGCCTCTGCCAAATATCTCAGCACATTTGACCTAACAGCTGGCTACTGGCAGATCAGACTAGCTGATACTGCAAAGCCCAAAACAGCATTTTCAACCCCTAGTGGGCATTATCAATTTGTGGTAATGCCCTTTGGTCTGAAAAATGCACCTGCCACTTTCCAGAGGTTGGTGAACACAGTTCTCACAGGACTGGAAGCCTATAGTGCAGCTTATCTAGATGATATTGCTGTCTTTAGCTCCACCTGGGAGGATCACCTGGTCCACCTCAGGAATGTTTTACAGGCCCTGCAAAAGGCAGGCCTGACTATCAAGGCCACTAAGTGCCAGATAGGGCAGAGTCAGGTTGTGTACCTGGGCCACCTTGTGGGTGGAGGCCAGGTTCAACCTTTGCAGAGCAAGATCCAGACCATCATGGACTGGACTGCTCCCACTACCCAGACTCAGGTGAGAGCCTTCTTAGGCCTGACTGGGTACTATAGGAGATTTGTCAAGGGGTATGGATCAATAGTGACACCCTTGAATGACTTAACTTCTAAGAAAATGCCCAAAAAGGTTCAGTGGACAGCTAGCTGTCAAAAGGCATTTGATGACCTCAAGCAGGCCATGTGCACTGCTCCAATTCTGCAGAGTCCTGATTACTCCAAGAAGTTCATTGTTCAAACAGATGCATCTGAATTGGGGGTAGGGGCTGTACTGTCACAATTGAATGAAGAAGGTCAGGATCAGCCAGTAGCTTTTATTAGCAGAAGGCTGACCCCTAGAGAGAAACGTTGGTCAGCCATAGAGAGGGAGGCCTTTGCTGTGGTCTGGGCTCTGAAGAAGTTGAGGCCATACTTGTTTGGTACACACTTCCTGGTTCAGACAGACCATAAGCCCCTCTTATGGCTAAAACAAATGAAGGGTGAAAACCCCAAACTGCTTAGGTGGTCCATTTCCCTACAGGGGATGGACTTTACAGTGGAACATAGGCCTGGGAGTAACCATGCGAATGCAGATGGACTCTCTAGGTATTTCCACTTAGAACATGAAGACTTAACTGGGCAAGGTTAGTTTAATGTCCCTACGTTTGGGGGGGTTGTGTAGGAGAGTAGGATCTGCTTCACATGGGTACCCCCACTTTTTGCTGATGCTTCACTGGTTTTCGACATTAGTCTGGCTGGGGCCCTGCTATTCAGAACCCCAGCCTAGCTGTTTCCTCTTTAAAAGGGTCTCCATGTGCCTTAGGCACATCACCGATTGGGATCTGGAGTGCCCTTGTAAGTCCCTAGTATATGGTATACTATGTACCAAGGGCATAGGTACCTCAGAGGCCTGCCAGGGGCTGCAGCATGTATTATGCCACCCCTGGAAGGCCATCCAAACTGACACCACAGGTCTGCTACTGCAGCCTGGGTAAGGTGGTGCATGCACCCCTTGCTGTGGTATAGGTTACCTATATCACTAAATGCATACACACATATAAACCTATAAGTCACTCCTAAGGCAGGCCTTATCAATCCTAAAGGCAGAGTGCATGGTTCCTATGTGAGAGGGTGCCCCTGCGTGAGCAGGGCCCCTCTGCAGCGTTCGGAGACCATCTCTGATGCTGTTTGTAGTGCAGCCTGACCATATACTCTTAAACGCATTATATCCTCGCGGTAAAATGCTAACTATGGAATGGCTGCACCTAAACATGTCGTGTTTGGTGTCAAACATCTTGGAATACTACCCCCCGCCAATCCTGGTGGCGGGGGTAGCATTCCACCCTTCTAGAGGGAAAGGCATGTTAACTCTGACGAGTCCGGTAACTTCTTTCCAGAGCCCTGGCATCACAAAATGGATGCTGCTGCCACAGACACGAGTCTGGCCTCCTGCTGCTGGACGAAACTCCGGCAGGGGAGGCCTGGACAATAGGTTTCCTGTCCCAGGGAGGTGTGACCACCTCCCCAGACAGGACAATGTGTATTGGGGCTGGGCGGGAGCACTTTCGGGTGCTTTGAAGTCCTGCACTGGGGGCACATTTGGTGTCCCTGTGCATACCCCAGTTCAAACCGGATCAGGGGCTTGCAGCCCCTGCTTTGGCGCGAACTGGACAAAGGGAAAGGGGTGTAGCCACCCCTCTGCCCTGACCCACCCATAGGTGGGGCCACAGAGTAGTCCATCCCCTATTTTTAGAATAAAGGTAGGAACCCAGTCCTTAGGACTTTAGATTATACCTGGACGAAACTCTGACACTGAATCCTGGACCTTCGACGCTCTACGACAAGATTAGAGGACTGAAGAATCTCCCTTGGGGTCAAGGAGTGACTCCCCTGCTTGGCAGGCACCAAAGAAGCATCTGTCCGGTTCGCATCACTGAAGCTCCCGTCGGACGCCGAGGTCATCGCATCACCAGAGGTGGATTCTCAGACTTCCCCGAGGCTACCCTGAGTCCCCAGCAAAGCTGAGGCCCGTGGCTATCGTGGGTGACTTGAGACCGTGACCCCTGGACACCGAGCACACTTGCAAGTGCACCATCTTCTGGGTCTCCCAAGAAGTCGTGCTTTGGGCTCCGAGTAGCCCTAGCCTCCAGCACCACCTGCACCGAAGATCACTGGCCCCCACTCCACGAGTGTCCTGTGAGCCAGCTCCACGTGCGGCGTCACGAGGCTCCTTCGCGGTCGCTAGCCCGTTGGCTAGTAGCCCTTGACGAAGGACAATCTTTTCTTTACTTGGCATCCTGGTTGCTCCAGGCCTGCCCTCACTTACCCTCGCTGGGTGAGTTCCCCAGACCTTGCTGGTCTGCATCATCGACGATCTACATCTCACTCGAGACTTGCCGTTGCCAAGGCTTGTTGGGTCCAATCCGGTCGCCGACACCTCAGCACTCGACAGACATCGAGCACCAGCCCGAATCCTGCTCCTGGTCGCCGACAACGCCTCCCGGACCTCGTGGCTGAAGAGTCAAGACGACCGTCACCGCACCTGAAGCACTCGACATCGGTGGGCATCTGTCCATCGCCTTCCTGGTCACTGGCTAGTGACCCAGACTCTGTCCCCTCTGCTTTCAGGTTCTTCAGAACTCCGATCCACTCTTGGATCCACCCGGACACTTTTCTCCTGGTCGCCAGCAGCACTTTGCAGCAGATCGCCATACGAAACGACGACGAAACCCGACCCCGAAAGGCACCTATGCACCCGGCTTCCCTGGGTGAGGTAACACGAGTACTCCGGTGCTCCTGTGGGTAGAGACTCTTCAAAGTCCTAGATCTCAAAGGGTTTTGTCCTAGTCCTATTTTAAGTGTCCCTTTCCTCTATTTTCCCGATCCCGACTTTCTCCATAGAAGTTAACGGCGTATCGCGGTTGTGTATTTACACTGCACGCGTCTCCCGTGGGTCCCCTGTGTCACTACCTTGGGTGGTTCCTTGTGGTCCAAGCACTTCTAGAGGCTCTAGGCCTAGTGTCTAGTTCAGTCGTGGTTCGCATACCACTTTATTGGTATATGGTTTGGTACGCCCCTAGGGCCCAAACGTGTATTTGTGCTATTATTGTGATTTAAGATCTTATAACCTATGTACTTCGAACTCTAGCCTCATAAAGAGACTAGAGGGGTGTGTTTAGTAATAAATACATATATTTTGAATATATACCTGGTGTGGTGCTCTTTCATTTGGTCACTCAAGAGATTATAGACTGGTAAAACAAGCTGCTTTACATTCCTTCAAGACTTAGCCTGAAGGCTGCTCTCCACAGCTACCACTAGGATAGCTTTCAATAAGGTTGTCTTTAACCTACCTACCATAAGAGTCGATTTGGACTGGTGCAAGGTGCCCACTATAATTAGTGGACAGCATATGCCAGGCCAACTTCTCACAATGAGGACTTCTGTTTTCTCAAAGTTGAGTTTCTGGCAGCTTTTCTTCATACAGGTGGCGACGGCTTTCATCCCTTCTTGGAAGTTGTGTCTGGTGATGTTGGGTTCTTTGGTGAGGGAGAGGATGAGCTGGGTGTCATCGGTGTAGGAGATAATGTTGAGCCCGTGGTTTCTTATGATGGTTGCGAGGGGGCCATGTAGATGTTGAAGAGGGTGGAGCTGAGGGAGGATCCCTGGGGCCCTCCACATCTGGTCTCAGTTGGTTCCGAGAGGTAGGGCTGGAGCCTGACTCGCTGAGTTCTGCCTGTAAGAAATGAGCATATCCAGTCAAGGGCCTTTCCGCGGATGCTGGCGTTCAGCGCACTGACCAATAGACTGTCTGGGCACTGAAGACTGACCTCGAGGTCTTCCTTGATACTAATCAGGGGACTGTTGACTCACCTGGGGTGCTCTGGGGGGCCATGCAAAGCCTTTATGAGCACTTGGCTGCCTGGTCCACCCGGACAAATGCAACTTTATCCCCCACCATTTAACTCTATGCCAAACTGCTGGCTAGGCACCTGCTGCACGTACTTGGCCACCCGGATCAATGTGGCTTTATACCCCGCTGTAGCACCAGACACTGTTTCCGTAGAGTCCACCTGGCTCTGTCCCGATTTAAGGAGTTACAGTGCGCTACAGCATTGATGCTTCTGGACATTGAGAAGTCGATTGATTTCCTGGATTTGGACTTCCTTCGCGAAGTGCTGGCCATGCTTGGTCTAGGATCCTGGTATCGCAACAATGCCTCAGCCTGGTATGCTGAGCCACAGGTGCAGGTAAATGGCGTGATCTCCCCCAGATTCCCCATTCGCTGGGACACTAGACATGGGTGCCCCCATCCCCTCTCCTCTTCGCCCAGACTATCGAATCCCTAGGATCATGGATATGCTGTGACACCCATGAAAGGGGATTTGACTGGGGGATTGCACTGAAAGATAGGATAACCTTGTATGCAGACTATGGCCTCCTGTTCATGGCTCGCTTAGCCAAAACTTGGCCCCTCCTTGTTTCCATCCTTGACCTACATGCGGAGGCATCAGTACTGAAGGTAAATTGGCCCAAATCACTCTTGATTCCCATAAGAGGGGACAGAAATGACCAGGCTTGGCACACTGCCCTGTCAATCCGGCACCTGGGATTTCAGATGGCCTGGGAGCTGGACCTCGCCTGAAGCCTCAGTCTCTGCCCCCTCACTCGCACAATTCAGCAGACCTCTATAGCTAGGCTAAATTGCCTATCAATGTGCTGGGCAGGGTGGCCCTCTATAAAATGATGGTCCTCCCAAGGCTCCTTTACGTCCTTCAGAACTTTTTCTTCCCCCATCCAACCACTGGTTTGCCGCCTTAACCTCCCAGGTGCAGAAATTCCTCTGGGCTGACAAACCTCCCCCCACGGATCTCCTATGATAAATGTGTTCATTCTACCTATGACAGGAGTTTAGCCATGGCTGACATCCGCATGTACTACTGGGCAGGGCACATTCTAGTACTAAAACACTGGGGTTGGAATGATTTGGGCTTTAGGGTGGAGCTCTACTGTCTTGTAAGTATGCTATATGGCTCACTGGTCTGCCGCTCGCTCCCAGAGATCACCAAAACTATATCTTCCTGGCTTAGAGAGTGGTGCTGCACAGGACTGGGTGGGAACAATGGGTGACCCTGGAAACCCCCATATGGGTGGGCAGATAGCTGGGTTTTGTGGCGCGCCTTGAGGGCTTCAGAGGGTGGGACAACATTGACATCTCCTGGCTGGGCGCCGTGGGGAGGGTGACCACATGAAAGGCTTGCAGGCCCGCCAAACAGAATTCTCCCTCGACAACTCACAATTCTTCTGATACTTCCAACTCTGACATGCAATCTCCGGATACCAGGAAGCGCTGGTGGACACCCTGCATTTTAACCCCCTGGAAGCTCAGATACTCATGGGTCCACTGACCAGGGGAGGTATCTCCCAGATATACAAAGCCCTGGTTAATCACTCACACTGTACACTGGCACCAGTGAGAGAACTGTGGGAGGGGTGGCAGGACCCATTGGATGAGGTGGAGTGGAGAAAGACATGTATGGTGCCCCACACCCTAGTTATATCAGCCCGATTATGCCCTGTTCAATTTAATTATCTGCACGCACCTACTACACACCCAAGCATCTGTGGAGAGCCTGTAGACTCTTGGATCTTGCATTCACTAGATGTCGGGGAATGTTAGTGATTTCTATCAAATGGTTTGGAAGTGCCCCATTATCCAGCGGTACTGGCTATCCATATTTACAACCCTGACAGTGGGTCTGGACATGAACCTGGATGCCTCCCCCATGGTTGCATTGCTAGGCATCGTGGACAGGGGGGGGGGGGGGTGTCCAAAGAGAGACTGCACTCTGGTGGGGCTTGGTACATTACTAGCAAAACGTGATGTGGCTAAATACTGGAAATCACCATAGTATCCACCATTGAGGGAATGGATGGTGGGCATGGACCAATCAGCAAAGCCTGAAGAACCCTTTTAATTAGCCCAAGGATACCCCAGAAAACATTAGAAGATATGGGGGCAATGGTGGGCATACTACGGACTGGATACTGCAAACACATGCCCTCCAGGAAGTCGGATAGGCTGAGGGTTGGCAACTGCTGTTGAAGCAACTGGGACCCTCTCCGTGGGTCTGCAATTCTCTGTGCCTTTATCAAAACGAATAAAGTGTTGTTATCAAAAAGGCTTTTCACTTTTTTTAGAGCAGTATGGATGGTATTGGGCTTATCATTTTTTACTAGAAAAACAGCATTTGAGGTTGGCAGTTTTCAGAGGGTGGATCAGTTTCATACAACTAAGAATCCCAGAGGAGCCTTTGGAGCACTAGTAATATGCAGATCTCCTGTGGTACAGTCCTTGTTATCCTATTGCCCATTACCAGTGCGGTACTGGTGAGATAATCTGATAGGGGTGAGAGGGTAGAGGAAGACTGGTGGAAAATATAAACCTTCCAAGTGGAAATATGACAAGAGATAACGGGAGATGACAGGAGAAAAATGAGACAGGTATTGAGTGACTTATCATTGTGAGAGAATGTCAGCTTGATAGCTAGCCAGAGAGAAAACGGAAGACATCGAGAGAGACAGACAATGAAGGTACTAGAGACAGGGAACAAGACTAAGAGTGTTGGTGAGTAAGATGTAGGGCTAGATGTTCAGGATGGAATAGGAATACAGTAATTGGAGTAAGGGAGATGTCATGAGAAAGAGGCAGTGAGAAGAGAGGGGATGAGACTGTCAAAAAGGAAGTTGTTGAGACAGTAAGGGAGGACAAAGTTATAGCCAGCGAGGGACAGGGCGATGGTGACAGTGATGGAGAGAGCAAGAGAAAGCAAGCGGGGATGGGTAGCAACAAGGGGATATTGACGTTAGAGATAATGCATAATTATGCTGTACAACATGTATCATGTTTGTGGTTAAGGAATCAATAACATATTTACAGTACAAATGTTGATATTGTATGAGCTTTGCATTTAAACTATAATTAAATAAACACAAAAATGCCTAGTGTCTAATTTCTGAATATTTACCCTTTCTTGCAATTTTCTGTGGTTAAGAATAATCAAAAAAATATAGTGACAAAAGAACACAATATGGTTTTATAAGCTAGAGTAGGGATTTGTGTGATACTTGAAGATTGGCCTTAACACCTCTTATGTTACAGGTATGCCGGGAGCCGCAACGTATCCAACATGGTGCTCATCGAAGTGAAGATGCTGTCAGGATATATACCTGATATTTACACTGATATAAAGGTAATTGAGCCCCCCCCCCCCACTTTCCCTTCAAACCTCTGTGGGATTTCCTCCCCTGACCAACATCTATGTAAGAATTGTGTGGGGGGGGGGGGGGGAATCTGTATTTGGGAGAATTAAGAAGGCACAAAATTGGCTCAGGGAGAGCACACCTGGTAAATTTGAAAACTTCTTGGGAAAAGGCAAAATCAAGGTGGCAATTGTAAAAGTGCAGTACATTTATAACAGGCAGGCAGGCAACAAAGGTGCCTTGTTTCAAAAAGTCTGGGATTCAGAGTTAAATATAAATCAATACATATTTAAAGATGCAGGCTATGCCTGGGCACAAGATGTTGCAAGAGGTATGGGAAAGGATTGCCCAGATGAATCTGGTAACTTTTTCTTTCTTGTTTTAATTTCCATTAGCATACCTAGTTAAAAGACGAGAGCCTAAAGGCCATTACTGTCTTGGACTATTTTCTTTGGGTGTAGGATTCTGATGTACTGTCCACCACACTCCTTTTTCCAGAAGCAAGGTGACTGAAGGAACAACAGACTTTGGGGATATTCTCAAAAACATCGCCAAAATAGGTTAACGCAAGTTTTCATATCGCCGTCTATCGCGGGAAAATAACTCGGGTTTAACGTCGTATTCTCAACACGGCGGTAACATGCAATAGTCTCCCTATAACGCGTCAAATGTCCGCGATAACATTACCGGGACGGCAATGAAAATCCAAACCCGAACGCGAAAAAAGTTGCGATGTGCCCAACCGCGATAAAAAATCCAGCGAGAATCAGCGCCAGGCCTTCAAGTCCCACAAGGAGCAATCAAACAAGCAAAAATCCCCTACCTATTTATTTAATAATATGCTAAACGTCATATGATATAAACATGTGAACAGTGCTGAAAGGAAGAAAAGTCAGAGATATAACAAAATAAATTAATTTTTTCAATGAAAATACAAAATACTCAAATGTAGTACAAAAATAATTATTGGATAAATAAATGTACGTAATCCCACCACTCATTCAAACAACTCACAACTGCAAACATACTATCATACTTCTTTCATGCAAACAACCGACCTGCATACACTGACTAAGGCGACACAACAAAACAATGGATAATAATATATTCGATAAATATCATGAATCTAGTAAAACAGCATTCAAATGATCATAGAAGTATCACAAGCGCCGACGCGCGTTTCGGTGTACAAGCCAAGTGTGGCTAAACACCTTCATCAGGGCGTGGATACCACAACAGAGAGGTGGTGGGGAAATTTCAGAAATTAAATAAACATATGATAAACACTCCTGCAACTAGTTACAGTGACCTGTAGGCATATATCCTACTTAAATGAATAAACCGATTAAATTAGACAAAAATATTAACATAATAGACTATTCCTACAGCACTGTTCAAATAGACCATTGATAAAAGAAGCATTTTATTCTATTTAGGCGGAAAATAGGATGATACTTAAATAGTGCACATTCAGACAAGTAAAAAGGAATAAAAAGAAAAAATAAACAAACATAATACTAAGTGAAATAAACAAAAGAACA
This sequence comes from Calotriton arnoldi, assembly GCA_963921515.1. Classification (NCBI taxonomy): domain Eukaryota; kingdom Metazoa; phylum Chordata; class Amphibia; order Caudata; family Salamandridae; genus Calotriton; species Calotriton arnoldi. The sequence continues at coordinate 684,251 of CAWUFW010006211.1, forward strand.
GTAAAAGAACATCACGGATACAAAGCCGTAAACAGATGCAGAAATAAAAATAAGAATATTTTAAATACAAAGAGTATAGAAAGATACTATTCGCATATCTAAGAAAAGAGACAGTACAAGTAACCTCTTAACACAGGGGAAAGATGAAAAGATAAAAAGACAAACCACAACGGGCTAAGTACCTACCAGTGGATCGAACAGCTGTCCAATAGGCTGTGCCAGAAAATGCCGTACATGGAAACTCGATGACGTAATCTAAGTACGGTGTTCTACAGAAAGGCGCCTGAGCTGAGATGTCGATAAAGATCAAATAACAGACAGAATTCTAGTTGGAGATGAAAAGCGACATATTAATGGCGCTGAGGGTGACAACATAGAGAGAGAAAGCCTGTTTCCGGGCGCTCAACAATAAAAGAAACCAGTTTAACAATCCTACTAGTTACCTGCAATCCGATGTTCAGTAGGAAATATTGAGACGCTGAAGACAAGAAAAGGCTCATCTGGCCCAAGAAGTTTTTAAGAACCCAATGGTTGCTGTGAAAATAAGAACAAAGGCAGCTAGAAAAACGCATGATAAATGAGCGTTATGTGCTGCAATGTAATGGCACTAATAAATCCTTTAATCAGTGCCAAAAACAAAAAAGAGACAATGGACACAATGAATAGAAAGCACACAAACAACTAGAAGGCGCAGAATTTTAGAAAACCGTTAGATGCTCAGATATTACGACACTAACAAATCCTTAAGCTGTGCCCACAGTAAGCATAAACAAACAGAAAACTGAGTATAATGATACCGGGGACATAATATACAGAGAAATGGAAACAATACATTACTAAATACCTCGAGGATCGAGTATTCACCAGTCGTGCGAGAAAAGTGTCACAAAATAAATACAGGCACCCGCTGGAAGCCCCTCACTCAGGATACCGGAGGGACCTATAATGGTAGATACACAGGCACACTAAGAACAAACCATCCACTAGATATCCGATAAAAGGAACAAACACCCTAACTCGAAGGCAGCCCGCAACTTACTCGGATAGGGCTGGTCAAGGCGGCGACATGATGGTCGTTGCTTCGTAGCTGATGAAAAAGGCGTAAACACGGAGACACGGTAGCGCCAAGGTTTAAATGAAAGATACGAAGAAAGAGAGCCAATCCGATGAGTTCCAAAGGTCATCTGACCCGAGCAAGGGGATCACGGAAACAACCAAGATGCGGGATGGATTCCGATACTGAAAAGGAAAAAACGTCTCAGAAACAGAACGACTAGCGTATAATGCGCCAGAGATAAAGTGGGTCAGGTCATCTAATCCAAACCGGGAAAGACCCAGGAAAAACCAAGATGCAGATGGATTCAGATGCTGAAAAGACAGACGTCACAAAAACGGAACGACTAGCGTATAATGCGCCAAAAGTGAAGAGGGTCAGGTCATCTGATCCAAACCAGGAACTCTCAAGGAAAAACAAAATATGAAAGATGGATTCAGGTACTAGCACAAAAACTAAAGGAGCAAACGTTACAAGCACGGACAGCACGCATAATAAGGACCTAATAAAGGAAACAAAGCCCAGTTAATGGGACAGTAATCAACTAAGGAAGCCAGAATACACAACTCAAAAAGAACACAATAAGCAATGGGGGGGAAAGGATACAAAAGAATATGAAAACCAAACGAAAAATGGGAGCAAAAAACAACAAACAACAAACGATCCCGAGCAAACTAAAAGTAAAACAATCTCGGGTGCCAGAGAATAAATAATAAATCATAACCGCAGCAGGTGCATAGATGTCCAGGGAAATAGCAACCATGGTATCAAAACAGATTATGAATGAGAAAAAAATAAAAAAATATATAAAAAAATATATGTAAAAATAAAAGTAAAAATATAGAAAGGAAGTATATAAATAGCTATCAATAATTTTAAATAAAGATCAAATAAAGAAAGGTCCAAAGAAGGTTTCAATACCGATAAAGACAAACAGATATCAAGTTAGAGAAAGGCATGTTCCCACTGTAGAAGTTCGTTCAGTCCTTGGTCCTTGGTGTTAAGAGAAAACATCCAAAATAGTTCGCGTTTACGGCGAATGGCGGTCACATCAATGCCAGTGGAGCTACGTATCTTTTCCAGAATAGTCCAGCGTAGATCTTTGACGCTGTGTTTTTGCTGCGCCCAATGTTTGACTAATGGAGCCGAGTGTTTAAGAAGCCTGATATTTGATTTATGCTCACCGATACGCGCTCGGCATTCCCTAGCTGTCTCTCCGATGTATGCCAGATCGCACGGGCATAGGAAGGCATATACAATGTTGGTAGAGCGGCAGTTGGTCATTTCTTTGAGGTAGACAGTACGTGAATTGATGGAAATGTGATCGCCCACAATCGCATTTTGGCATGCTTGGCAGCTGCCACACTTGTGGTTACCCTGAACAGGGGTACCTCCCATAAGGGAGAGCTGCATATTGTGGGACCTATAAGGTCTTTTGGCATGTACTAACATATTACTCAAATTTTTGTTCCTTTTGAACGAGAAAATGGGTTTACTGATAGACGGCATGGAATGGTCCAGATTAAGAAGGTGCCATTGGGAGTTAACAATTTGGCGCATTTTATTATTAAACCAGGAGTGTTTGGTAACACATACCAACTGGTCAAGTTTATTATTTGCTTTGGGTTGGAACTTGGAGTCCCGCTCATAATATTTCGCTCTTTTGAGAGCGTTCTTAACAAGTTTGGGAGGATAACCTCGGTTGATGAGTTTACTCTTAAGGTTCCCAGCATGGTACATGTATTCACTGATGGTAGTACAGTTTCTCCGATATCTGAGAAACTGACTGAATGGAATGCTGCCCTGACCATCGCCGCTGCCCGTGTTTGGCTCTGCTGCAGGGGAGAGACTCCCAGGACCAGGCTGCTTCGCGGCAGGGGCCGCGCTGACATTTCGCGCCATCCGGCGCTTTAAAATCCGCTTTCATCTCCCGCAGCGCTGGAACCTTGTTTGCTGCCCTGACCATCGCCGCTGCCCGTGTTTGGCTCTGCTGCAGGGGAGAGACTCCCAGGACCAGGCTGCTTCGCGGCAGGGGCCGCGCTGACATTTCGCGCCATCCGGCGCTTTAAAATCCGCTTTCATCTCCCGCAGCGCGGGAACCTTGTTTGCTGCCCTGACCATCGCCGCTGCCCGTGTTTGGCTCTGCTGCAGGGGAGAGACTCCCAGGACCAGGTTGCTTCGCGGCAGGGGCCGCGCTGACATTTCGCGCCATCCGGCGCTTTAAAATCCGCCCTCATCTCCCGCAGCGCGGGACGCGCGCGGGCGAAGCCCGGGCCAAGGGCGGGCCCGTCCTTGCCCGTCAGTGACTGGAAGAGGCTGGGCTGCGTCACCTCCCTAACGTCTGTACAGTAAGCCACTGTGGTGTACAATGGTATATTGTTAGAAGTGTGTCATTTGGAGGTCAGGGTTTAGCAACATGAGTAAACGGAAGGTGGGAGCAGGGGTCGTGGGTACGCTCGACGCCTTTCTTTCTAGGGCAGAGTCAGCGCTAATGCATGAGATCCAAATCACTGAGCGCAGGTTGTCACTTGAGCCTCAAACATCCCGTTGCATACAGAGCTCTATAGGCCACCCCTCCCAATTGCTGACAAACAGTACCAATGATTTAGTATCGCATCCTAGCCAGTCTCCGACGATACAATTGGAATCAGTGCCACTTATTGCACCCACTCCTTCTAACCTGGACTGTTCTATTAATACGTCCATGGTTATCACCAGGGGTAAGAAGCTCATTGGGGCTGTAGGTAGTGAACCACCCTCGAAAAAAGGAAAGGCCGAGGCGCATTGAAGCCAACCCCCATCTTCTAGGGTAGCAAAACGCAAGGCAGTTACAAACGGCAATGGGAATAATGGGAGTCAACAGTTCAAAGATAAGGCAATTACTGTTATAAGCTCCCCTACCAGTGCCGTCCACCTACCGCCAGTGTTTAATATGGACGAGTTTTGTTCACAGATAGAACTGAAATTGATAACTATGATTGACCCCTTGCTTAAGAAGCTGACCCTGATCGAAGATAGACTTAGCAAAATAGAGCAGGGCTTTTTTAGTAGCCCCCCTGATAATGCTAATGGGTCGACGTATGTTGGGTCTACAACCCAACCGGTGAGGGGAAACGCATCAGTACCAAAGGGATCCCTAGAAAAGGCATGCTGTCCTCTATCATCAACAGCTAAACCATCAGTAACAACTTTGGAGGCCACCCAACCCGTTAATGCCCCGCAGGTAGGAATGCTGTTGTCATCAATTTCGCATCAAGGGAAGAGTGGTTCTAGGGGATGGTTTCCCGAGCACCATGCTGGCAGTGCCGAGAACCATCACACTTCCCTTCATCTCCCCCCGGAATCCACTCCCTATACAGTTGTTCTGGTCAATGTTCCAATGCTTCCACCTAATGCACAGGAGCACTGGTCAACACTACGAAACAAGGCCTTATACATGCTGGGTAATAGGATTGGCCTAAAGGACCATCTTTTCTCCGAATTTAAAATGGTTCGTAGAGTCCCATGGGTTGGGAAATTCCGTAAGTCTTCACCTGGTGATTGTGTAGTCCTAAGTTTCAGGTCGCCAAGACTGGTTCAGCACATACTAGAGAGGGCTGGTAATCGCTTCACTAAGGAGGATGATATTAACATCCTTCCATTGGGTTTCTTTTATCAACCATCCAGCACCCTTGGGTGCAGCGAGATGAGGGGTTATCTAGATCACATAGTCAACTTGATCGACCGGTGACCACAAGCAATCGATTCGAAATCTTTTCTTCTTTAGAGGATATAGATTGACTTGGCAATATAGTAAACCCTCCTCTAATTGGAACATCAGTATCTATGGGTCAGAGAGGGTCTGCCCTAGGACTGCGTATTCCTGACCCTAGTGTAATATCTGTATCTGCATCTGCGACCAAAAGTAAGGCTATCCATGCCAACAGCCCTGACATTGTAGGGGGTGCGTATCAATCCCAGACGAAACTTATAACCAGGGTGGATAAGAACATATTATCCCATACACTTTTTGTAAGATCTCTCATTCCACCAAGTACTTCTAGTTTGGTAACTGTGGAAAATGATTACGCAATTGGCCCCGAAGCAAATAGCAGTAACGTCATCCAGGGGCACCCAAAAACATATATGTCTATAGTCTCCTGGAATATCGCAGGTCTATATTCCAAAACCACTTCAACAGAGTGGTCAACATACATCGACAGTCATGATGTCTGGATATTCCAGGAGACTTGGTCATTGGATAAAATTTATCATCCAGGCTTTTGAATTTCTCGAAGGCCGCCTTGGGAGGGCAGAGAGGAGACCTATAGGCGGGTTGACTTGTTGGGTTAGACAGCAAGCGGGCATTCTAGTAAAGGAAGTGTTCATTGATAGTCCGGACATCATGGCCATACGGATTGTTGGGGAGCATGGACCTGACGTCCTGATTGTCAATGTATATGCAAGAGGTCAGCCGGGGGCAGGGGATCAAGTGTGGTTACTGCCCTTGATACCTATTTGGAAAGTTCAAGGGGCAACTGTAACTTGATAATCGCAGGCGATTTTAACTGTTGTTTTGAGCCACTGGACCACGAAGATGGAAACCTTAGTGCAGAGGAGGATGCGCAGTGGAATATCCCGCAATTAGAACTATGTCCCATTAACAAATGGACAGAGGCTGCACTACAGTTAAAAGGGTTGTGTCTGGAAAAGGGACTAAGGGCAGTTAATGGGCGGACGCAGTCGGATAGGAAAGGAGCTTTTACCTTCGATAATGGCTTTCGTAGTAGTCGCATAGACTATATCCTTCTGAATGTAGAATACTGGCCATTTCTTGTGGATATGAAAGTGCAGGAGCGGACCGAAAGTGATCACAATCCGTTGGTCTTACAATTGTACGCTTCGACTTTTTCAAATCCAAATATCAGGGCAGTTGAATATGTAACAGCAGAGGCTATGCTCACTAACGATATGAGGAGAGTTCAATGGGTTAGGGTTATTGAAAATGAGGGTGCCCTGGAACAAATGAAGGAACTGGTTGCTTGCTCGACCGCCACCCTTCTTAACTGTGATTCCCAGAAGGATATTAATTCTATTATCCCCCAGGTTCACAACGACCTGTTCAAACAATTGAAATACTTTTTTATTAAAACTAGTCAACCAAGTAAAAAACCTTATGTAAAGGCGGCTTCCTGGTATAATAGTACATGCAGACAGGCCTACAAGATTCTATCCAGGGCTATTAGATTCAAAGTTGTGGGCGATATCAAAAAGGCTAGAGTAAGGTATAAGAAAGCCCAGCAACAAGCGAAGAAGGAATGGGATGAGAACCGCTGGCAAGATCTGGTCTCTGCCAGTAAGGAGAAAAATATGATCCAATTTTGGAAGCTTGTTAAATGGGGCAGTGGAGAATTAAATCAGACACCCACTAATTATGTTGCCCCTGAACAATGGGTTCTACATTATGAGGCTCAATTCTCTGCCACTAATGGCAGTGATGATTTACCGCTATGGCCTATTCCATCAACCACCCTGTGTTTCACTAGTTTAGAGGTCGAATCAGTGCTAAAAACGATCCCGAGAGGTATGGCCCCCGGCCCCGATCGTATACCCGCAGATTTGTTTGTCCATGGTAAGGACCATTGGGTATCTTACATTAGGTTATTGGCAAACGCCATAGCTAGCGGTGCTTCCATTCCTGAAACATGGTTAGGTGCCGAAATCATACCTATCTATAAAAAGGGTGACCGCTCACTACCAGGTAATTACCGGCCAATTAGTCTTATTGATTCCATCCAGAAGATTGTTGCCAGGCTAGTTCTTGGCAGAATCCAGGCCTGGATAGACGAAACAGAAATTCTGACACCTTTCCAGGCGGGGTTTCGTCCACATACTAGTACCTTAGATCAGGTTCTTAGATTTGTGCTTATCTATTGGCGGGTGGTTATCATAGGAGGGGGTGCAATCTATGCGGCTTTTATTGATTTAAAATCCGCATTTGATTTAGTCCCCCGTACAAAAATGTGGAGCGCTTTTGTGGATATGGGGATGCCACCGGAATTGTTGGCTATTTTAATGAAACTGCATAATTTAAATTATGCACAAGTCCGCTGGGGAAAGCAGGGAAATGTTACTGAGAGGTTCTCGGTTTCCAAGGGGGTGCGCCAGGGGTGTGTACTAGCCCCAACCCTGTTTTCCCTGTACATAAACAGGGTTGTACAGTACTTTTCTAACTATCCCACAGATGCTCCAGTGTTAGCGGGTATGAAAATACCCTTTCTCATGTTCGCGGACGACACCTTGATAATATCCAAGACACGACAGGGCTTGCAGGCCGCTCTGTCCCGTTTCGAGGTGTTCTGCCGCGACCATGAATTAGTGGTAAATGTGGAGAAAACAAAGTTTATGGTGCTCCACAAATCCAAAGCCATAACCACGAGAGTGTATATGAACAATGTCCCCCTGGAACAGACTGATGTTTTTACCTATCTGGGCATAACACTAGGTAGGAAACTACAATGGAAACCCCAGATCGACATGCTGGCTTTAAAACATGCACAACTAGCCGGTGTATTGATAAAGGAGCAGAGGCTTTCTCAGACCAAACCCATTGCCCCCGCCCTTAAGATTTACAACTTAAAAATCAGTACCTCAATATTATATGGTGCTGAACTTTGGGGCTTTGAGGATTTAACACCATTGGCATTAGCCCAAAATAAATTTGTTAGATCATTATTAGGCCTTCCGAAATCTACCCCACTTATGCCTCTTTATCTTGATCTGGGTTGCTATAATATTGAGGACTTGGCACGCTTCAGACCTATAGCATTCTGGAGAAGGCTCTGGACTACACCTGAGCTTTCTCTGTATGCTAAAGCTCTCCTTGAAGTTCGGGGGTTGGGCCGTCTATACAAGATCCCCTGGTTTAATAACATCAAGACCACTCTGGTTAATATGGGGATGAGCACCCTGTGGGAGGACCCAGCTGCTGCTCTATTTCCATCTAAAAAGAATTTCAAGGCAGCTTACTGGAGTATGGTCAAAACTAAACGGTTCTCATCTATTATGAGGCCTACCCTGACTAGAGAATTCTTGGAGATCAAGCACGAGGCCAAGTTTGAAACATATTGGGATGTTATTACCAGGCCAATAGACAGGAAACTGTATCACCAGTTCAGGGTAGGTTCACTTCCAATTAGAGCTTTTACTAGTAGTTGGCACTTGCCAACGGATGACAAATGTATTTCGTGCCCGGCCCAAATTGAGACACTAGCGCACATTATGTTCGTATGCCCAGCCTATGATCTACCTAGGACCAAATGGCTCAAACCTATTTGTATGAATTTGGGTACAAGACTGGCCATAGATGCCTTAAGGATCCTAAGGACAAACACCCAAGATTCCATAGTGGTAGCTGTGGCAAAATTTTTGAGCTGGATGTGGGTTATCCGTGCTAACAAGATGAGGGTACACTAATTTTTGACATTTTTATTCCCGAGGGTTGAGATAGTATGGAATGGGCCTGTTGAAAAATAAATTTCTGTCTAAGACCCCGAAATAAGGGCTTTTTAAAGGTGTTTTTATTTTTATAATTCTGTCATTTTAAACAATGTTTTTAACTTATTTGTAAATACATGTGGTTTTTACAAGCTTGGGCGATTGTAGATTGTATATTATATTCCAAATTCTTTTTTAATTACCGATGTATTCTGTCTTTTATGATTTTGTAAATCGAAATAAAGACTTTATTGACTATTAAGAATGGAATTCCTTCTTTTTGGCACTTGGGGTGAAAGCTCTAATAATGAAGTAAAGTATTTCTGGCAGTGGGTTTCGTGTAGAGTGAAACCGTAAGTTTGTAGTCACATGCCTCAATCCACACATCCAGAAACTCCAATTTTTGGGTGCTGGTGTGGGCAGTAAAAGTCAGATTGGGGTCCGCTAAATTGATCCAGGTTATGAATTCATTGAGTGTATCCTGGTCTCCTCGCCAGATGAAGAAGATGTCATCAATAAAGTGGGACCAGTGGTGGACATTCTCATAAAAGGGGGCCACTTCATTGTATATGTTGCACTTCTCAAAGTACCCCATATACAAGCAGGCCACACTCGGAGCACACGCAGCTCCCATACTAACCCCCTTAATCTGATGGAAAAAAGAATTCTCAAATTCAAAGAAATTTTCTGATAAAACAATATCAAGAAGTTGAAGAATAAAGGAAGAGTTGGGCAATGGACAGTCTACCTCCAGCGTGTTCTTAATAACCCCTAGAGCTTCCTTTTGGGGGATATTAGAGTAAAGGGATTCCAGGTCCATAGTAACCAGGATCTCCTGAACATTGTTGTATGGGAGGCCTTCAATCTGGGAGATAAAATGGCCCGTATCCTTAATGTACGAGGGAAGCGTGGCAACCAAAGGTTTTAAAAATTGGTCCACGTACTTAGAAAGGGGTTCAGTGGCCGCCCCGATGGTAGAGACAATAGGTCTGAGGGGGGGGATCAGTTTGGTTTTTATGAGTCTTTGGCACCCCATATATAATAGGGATACGGGTATAGGTGGGTGTGAGGAATTCGGCCTCTTTCTGACAGATAAACCCCTTTTCCACAGCTGCTTCAACCAAGGTCAGAATCCGGCGTTTGAGATGCGATTCAGGGTTGGTCATAATCTTGGCGTAGTGTATAGGGGAGCTCAACAAGAGCTCCATTTTAATTTTATATTTATCAGAATCAAAGATGACTATTCCTCCACCTTTATCACAAGGTTTGATAGTAAGCGAGGTGTCATCTTTGAGTTTCTTAAGGGCAAGATGTTCTTCCTTTGAGATGTTGAAAATGGGTTTGGGGATGAACTTAATAGCCTGCTTGATTTTTTTAAAAACAGCTCTTTCGAACATATCGACCTCAACTCCCACCTGGTCTATTTCCGGGCAAAAGGTGGACGGGGGTTTAAGCCCTGATAAATTCTCTTCACTGGGTACATAGTCTTTCACGAGGAAAAAATTTTTTAGACGAATTTTGCGAAAAAAGGAGTGTAGATCACTCATTAGTTCAAATTCGTTGAAGTAGGTGGTAGGGACAAAAGACAGCCCCTTAGTTAATAGACTTCCCGAATGGGGATCCATAGGGCCCACAAGTCAGGCTGCAAAAAGCACAATAAAAGCGGCAACACAAAACACAAACAAAACACAAACAACTGCGAAGCACCATGGAGGTAGCCGGAGCAAGCACAGAGGACAACCAGAACCCCACAAGCCCCACGGAGGACCAGCCTGGGACCTCGGGGTCAGTGAAGGGCAAGGAGAAGAAGAAGAGGAAGACGCGGTTCAGTCCGCAGGAAAATAGGATCCTAATCACGGAGGTGATAGAACACCATTGATAACGCTGATTCTTATCTTATCTCTTTTAAGAATCTTCAGGTCGCCAGGATCTTTTTACCTGCTGAATAGTGTGAAGGGAAGAAAATCCTTTTCAGTTATACGACAAATTTTAGAATCCAGTTTACCTTAAAAGACCACTGACTCCGAATTCAATTTTGTGGATTTATTACAGCCAAGAATAATTGCACATGCAAGCACCTCAACACGAGGTTAAAGAAATAGATGGGCACTAATACAAATAGCATCCTACGCAGGAGTCTCATCCGACTCGGGATAAGAAGAATCGTTAGCTCCAGAAGTATTAGACAAGCGATAACTGCTCCAATCTCTATATTATTCTTCATTACCTAAATAAGGAAAACCTATTAACTGTCCCTACTCTATCACTAAGGTGGCATACCTACTTAACGAATATCCCCAGGCAAGAGTAAAAGAAAAGGTGTCAGCTGTGAAGACTTCCTAAGAAGTACACTCACTTAGTACTTAAGCTCAGATTTTAAGATGCTCCTTCACCAAATCCCTCTCTGTCCTCCTCTCTGCTCTCCTCTACCTCTTCTCTGCCCTCCTCCCTCGGGGCACTATCCCTAATACAAAACCCAATACAACTGAACACGCCTTTTGTCACGCCTCTTTGGTCAGGTCTTCTTTCTTGTACTTTTCCATCGAAAGGTTACTTCATCCTGGACGGTTGCGATGACCTTGAGTCCCAGGCACCTTCTCCGCTGAAAGTATCATCCCTAAATTCCATTGCACTCCCATCTTCATGCCTCCCATCGCTCTAACTTATGAAACAAAGAGCCAGTCTTTACTAACGAGGCATGTGTCCTTGCACCTGCAACAGAAGATACGTTCAACAGAAACCCTCTACTGTGCTAATTAAATCTAATTTCGGTGCCCAGAGAGCCTTTCCAAGAGAACCTTCTCTGTCTGCAAAATAAGCTAACATAACAACAAACAGGCCTTTCCCTGTCGTATATGCAGTCAGGCCTTTACCCAATTTAAACACACAAATCTTAATTACGTCTATAAGCATTGGTTCATTATATTTCATATGCAAAAGTGAACTACACGTACAACTTATATGGTACACGTTTAAACTACTGCAGCTCGATTACACATGGGCTGATTCATCTTATGCATTGGTTTACACATGATTCAGTTAAGCGTTTCATTTGCATGATTAAAAATAGCACAATTACATTTCTTATTCATTCTGATAACTGGGTTATAACTTCATTTTGCTAGCCATTCATGGATATATAGCTGGATATATGCGGGTGCGAACTATCAGTGATTATGATGCACCCCTACAAATTTCACAAGAACATGGCGCTCTATCAGTTCCCCCTTTGATGACTCCTGTCATCACATTTTATTCAACTCCCTTGGAGAAAGAACCGACCTAAACAGAACTCGTTGCCATTTTCCCTGATCTGTGATTCTCCATTCTCTTGAGTCTCTGATATTGACTGTCCCTCAGTCTAGCCATTCTCGTCTCATTTTCTCTCAGAGCTCTCTCAACTCGGCCTGCTCGATACCACTTGAAAGCTTTGATCAGACCCCACAGGCAAACCACACAAACCACTACGATAAGGAGAGGTCTCAGAACATAGCCAAGGAATCCCTTTCCCAAATTCGCAAACCAGCTTCCCACTTGACCAAATCCTTTGCCAACCTTCTCCCAAGCTCCCTCTTCAGTCAAGTCCGCTATCTTCGTGTGAATAGTAGTGATGTTACTTATATATTTCTACAGATCCTTGCTGTGGTCTGGTATATCCCCTTTGGTTTTGCTTTGTTCGCCCTAAGTTGGCAGGGTATGCCCAGACGTGGGTCCCTTGCTCACTTTGCCACTGGATTCAAGTTAGCCTGGCTGATGACGGCTGTTAGCCAGAAACCGGTCCCAGGATGCTTGTTTCCGGTCCAGGGAAG